>JAEIGM010000001.1:3787500-4517500 GCA_018903735.1 Drosophila cardini | reverse complement strand
ACTCGCACTAAGCGCATGTTGGATCAAGATCATTTGGGGTGTCATTGTATCCGGAAAACGTCTTTCATTTCGATAACGATTATTATGTCCAACTGCTGGTCTCTCCCAGCGTTGATAGTCCCGTAAAATGAGCTCGACTCGGCGATTTAATGGCCGGCGATTGTAACGTGCTGTCAACTGATTATCACCACCTCCATCCATTGGCACGACTGTTTGCAAACTACCAAATTGTATGTTTTATATGGTATATATTTAAAATTTTTAGAATTTTATTATTTATCTGAATAAATATACAAAAATTTCATTCAATCTGTGTCTGTTTTGAATTTTAGTTTAACTAAATTATGGCTTACTATGTTATGAGCATTCCGGAAATAAAGCAGCGAATTCTGCTGTCGATTGGCTGTTAATATGATTTAATAAAGCATAAATCGACATGTGTGGCATCCAAGCCGCAAAAACCAATGCTCACTCTTTCACTATGAAACAGCACAGGCTGCAAAATTGTTGGCAATTCATATGCACGAGCTTTATTAGATTTTTTGACCACATCGCAATCAACGCGTTGGCAGCAACCGCAAAGCACTTAACTTACTGTATGCGTGTGCCAAACTCTCATTTTCTCTCTCTCACTCCATAACTCCACACGCATGTGTATGTGTGTACGGAAACGGAAGTGAGGCAAAGCCTGTGAAATGTACTGTCTGGTTGAGTGACCGCATGAAGCCATAACACAAGCTCCAAGTCAAATCTCTAAGCCCAAACCATTGGACCAGGCACAGCTGCCCCAAAGTACACTGCCTGCCAAACATACTCGCACACACACACAGAACACATACAACTATTTGCCACACAATGCTCGTACTTTGCTGTCAATTTGTGATAACGGCTACGTTATTTCAAAATATGAACGACGACTTTATTTGTGGCAACTACCACATTTTGCCACATCGTGTGCAACTTTGTCGGTTTTCGTTTGGCTTTTCTGATATATTTTCCACCCTCAAACCAAATTATGAACCAACTGAATTGTGAATAATTCAAACAGCAATCAAATCATCAACTCAAAACTGCCAGATTACTTCAGTTACTAGTTACAGATTACATAAATTGAATTTAAGCAATTTTAAACACATTTTTTAGTGTATAACTAGGAACAAAAGTGTTTAGAAATTTAGTCCAGCAAGTTGAGTGAGAAATAAATTTTAGACTGCCATTTGGAGCGGAAAGTACTTAGAAACTTCATGATAAACTATTGTTCTCTGTTGTTTAAGTAGTTATTTTGAAATTAAATTTGGCCAACAACAAAAATTGTTTCGTTTATTTAAAAAATTTTAGCAGCGAATTTAAAAATATGTTGCTTTATAAAAGTTTAAAACTAATTTGTATATACTTAAATCGCTTGATCTTTTTATTTGGGTTATTAAAAAAAGCGAACAGCTATAGATAAGCTGCGATAAATGAGTTGTAAAATAAAATGATTTTTATGGCACAAACAATTTATAATTGGCTTTACGCTCATGGGGGGGAGTTTGTGAAAGAAAGTAAATAAAATGAAGTACAAAAGTCAACGGGAAATGGAATGATGGGAAAGCGAGAAAAAACGGAAAACTATGCAGGCATTTGCACATTTTTAATTACGCTGCACATTTGCATTTGAATTGCGCATTTTACACGCTGATAAACTCAAATAAAGGGCAACAGTTGGCTGCGCTGCAGTTGCAGTTGCACTTCCAAAGATACACACACACACACACACCAGTATAGCCGCACAACAGCACACACGCACAACAAGCCTGTTTAAGTGTGTGTGCATTTCTACTGATTTCTGCAGTACGTGTAATTTTCAAGTTGACAACTTTTGTGCCAAAGCACTGACCTCGTTATGTGCCACACACAAACACCAAGCATACACGCACACACACACTCACTTGCACCCACATACATGTGCATAATAGTGCTATGTGTAAGCTTTAGAAATGGCAATGCCTTTTCCATAGCATACTTTTGTGGGCACTGTAGAGTAATGCAGACAGTTGATAGCAAATATAGGATAACAGAGAGTGACCGACTATGACATACTCAGTCATAAATTAAACAAACTGAAAGCTCTTGACGCTAGGTGGCGCCAATGTAACTCTAGCTGAGCTGCGTTAAGGTAAAAGTTAAAGTTATACTAATTATACAATTAAATATAATTTAAATTAACATTTAATTGCCTTTAATGGTCAGCAAATAATAAATTTATATTGACGTTACAGTCCCACAAATGAATCTTCTTTTTTCAACAATACTTGACCTTTTTTAATAGCTACAGGGTATAATAAAAAGCGAAAGTCAGCGTAACAAATACAAGTACACAAGGAAGTAAATGACATTGATACAATTTAATACATTGAATTTCTGGTCGTACACAAAGAGAAGAAAAAAGACAAACATTTTATTCTGACATGGTTCATTCTTTCAACTGACTTTCTTACTTAAGCTTGTCCCGCTTGTGTCGCATACTAAGCGAACGCACTGTAAGCCGCTCACAGAGTTCGTCACATTCAGTTTTAAGCTTTCTGCAGACCGCATCGCGTCGTTGTCGCTGTTGTTGCTCCAACTGCCGCAAAGAGGCAATTTTATTAATGTTACGAAGCTGATAGAAACTTAAATCCTCATCGACTGGCACATTATGTATTTGCTCAACAAAATGATTATTAATATTAAACATATTTCAATTGATAGTTTCACCGTTTTCGCTTTTGTTTGCTTGCCTAAAATCAAATGTAAATTGGGAAATTCAAGCAAAGCCTGCTGGTTTCCTTTCCTAGAAAATGGAGACATACAGAAAAAAAGGGTTTTTGTATAAACTGTTTTTAATGACGGCCAAAAGCAGCAGCAGCCATCAACGCGTTGAACTAATGATGGCGTTGGCGTTGGTTCTGTATCTGGTGTTGGTTTTCTAACTTCAAATTGAAAATGTGTTGCCTGTGAAATTTGTTTGAACGAAAAGTTTCTAGTTAGTTTTTAATGCTGCCTAAATGATAAACGAAAACGTGACGAGGCAGTCACTGTTGGGAGGTTACTGTTGCCTGGGGATGGGCGTGGCTCACATATCAGGTGACATTAATTAGTATAAGCAAAGCACTCACGAACATCAAATGAAGATTTCCGCAGGCTCGTGGTTTCATTTCTCTAAGATGCCAGACCGCAATTTGGGTCAAAATAACGTCAATGTTTCAGGTATGCAGGTGTGTGTGTGTGTGTGTGTGTATGTTAAGGTATGTTTAGGTGTGTGTGGAATTAGTTGCTGCCCGCGGGCTGACAATTTTGTTGCATTAACCGCAGTGTGCAGACTCCTTTGACAATTTAAATGGCATTATAATTAATATGGTACGTCATTGCGTATACCACCCGTAGGCCAGTGTTATTGTGCTAATTTGCCGAGTCAAAAGTGCAAAGGGGGCAGGGGGCAGGGGGAGGAGAAGAGGGTGGTGAGAATGGAATGTGTTTTAATAAAAGCTATTTGACTGATCCGTTTAAGTCACTCGAAAGCTAACGCTGTCAATGCCACAGCAACAAATTGAAGACCGTCTAAAGGGTCATAAATATGCACAACACCCACTGGCACACACACAAGACACATACACCCCACACACACACACTTGGAGCTGCATAAGGCAGTGCCCTCTGGTTGTGGCCCTTAGGCAATGGCAACACTAAAAGGTCGCACGTCGCCCTCACGCTCATTTATAAGCATTCATCATTCATTTGGCAACGCCCACAGTGCTGCCCCCTGCTGTCCTTACACTACAAAAAAAAAAGAAGAATTCCATATTGTTCAGCTGTGCGTGTGTTCGTGTGTGTGTGTGTTTGTTTGTTACCTTAGGCTAGTCGAACAGACCTGAAACGAGACCTGAGTCCGCGTCCAAGACAAGTCAGTCCATGGACTCGCTTGAGTCTTGAATTGTGGCAGACTCTCGAGCTGCCTGAGCATACAAATTAATCTTCATCTTCATCTGCACACATTTGCCGTAGGCACAACTCAAGTTTGCCATTTGTGAGGCACTTACTTAAAAGCAAAACCACACGGCAGCTTTAAATACCCGGGCCACTCAGCCAAAGAGACGACAATTAAACGAGGAAATTAAATATAGTAGACTATTGTTCTATTTAATTAGTGCGGAAATAGCAGGAAGTTGTGCTCTAGAATACCCTATAAATGGAGGGAAGAAGAGATGGCAGAGAAACAGGAAACTGTGCTCTAGAATACCCTATAGAAAGAACAAAAATAAGGTAGAAAAACAGCAGGAAATTCTAGAAAAACCTATTAATAGAAAGAAAAAGCTAAAACACTCAGTATTTTGTGTTTGTTTTTACCTTAGTTAAATCATAAATTCTTTAAAACTTTGTCAACAAATTGACAGCTTTAAATCGTCTTAAATGTCTACAAACTTTGTCATTTTAAGCACGTGTCGTTTTACCAATTAAGCTGAATTTCAATAAAAAATAATGCGAGCACATATTTTTTTGCAGTTTTAATTACATATTGTTGTTGTTTTTGTTGCTGTTTGATATGCTCGTTGTATGACAGCAGCACTTGAAAAGGACTCGAGGATGATTGCACGTTTAATTGCTGTAAACAAATATAAACTGTTCATGTTTTCTGGCAAATTATTTTGTTTTTGTTTGAACTTTGCAATTTGTATGACAGCTGTTGGCCATGTTTATATGGCAAAAACAAATCAAGGCAACTATGATAACAATAACAACAATTATAGTAGCCAATGCATAGAAATATCAGCTGTGACAGCGTGTTGCATGCTGCATGTTGCATGTTAACTTTTGTGTGGTTTTCTGCGCATTTCAATGCACACTTTTTTTATGTACTTTAAATATTCAATTTGGACAAGCAATTGAGTGTGCACACACAAATACACAAATACACACATACTCAAACACACACTTACAGCGATTTTAACGCGAAACGTTGTACAAATTGGAAAATGCAAAAATTGTGTAATTTTCAAGTTAACAGCTCTTGACCTGGTTCGGTTGGTTGGCTTAAAGGCAGCTTTGCCGTTTACCATTCACCGTTTGCCTCTTGCTTTAGTTTTTGGTTTTGTTAGCTTGTTGTTATTTGTTGTTGTTGTTGTTGTTGTTGTTGTTAACAAATATGCAAAAGCGCAATTGTGTGTTAAGTTGCCTTTGTTAGCATGTGTGTGTGTGTGTGTGCTTGTGTGTGTACTCTGCGTGTGCTTGTGCGTGTGTATCTACTTTTAGGCCCTGCGAAAGAGGTAAATACATTTTGTACGCCGCCAAACTTATTTTTTTGCCAGACGCCGCACTGCTGTTGCCGTGAATATTGCCACACCCACTTTCACAGCCGCCCTGCTGCATGAAACTTTAAGCCTCGAAACTTTTAATACAGTGCCTAACAATTGTTGCCAACCAGCTGCTCGGGCTTTTAGCGCATACATTAAAACCAAGCATTATTTTACTTTTTTCTTTACTCTTTTTTATTTTTTTGCCTTTTTGCCAAGTCGTTATGGAACCGAGCTAAAGTTGTACACACATCTTGGCACTGTATTTGTGTTGCCCTTTTTATTTTTTTATACACTTTTTGTTGTTGTTTTACTAACAATTCAAGTTTGTTTGGCACTTCAAGACAAAGTACAATGTCTAAAGCGTTAAAAGGCCAGAACAAAATAGAGAAACAGAGAGAAAGAGCTGCATTAACCTGACCGTGCAGCGCTGAAAAGTATGCTACAAATTGCTCATAGAAGTCAGGTAATGGCATGAAATGGAATGGATAAAAGTAGGTGAGCAAATATAAATGGATCATAGAGCTATGGCAAGTGAAATTAAAATATATAAAATGCTTAATGTTTTGCCTTAAAAGAGGCAAGAGTTTTGGAAGTACTGCAAGTAAATGTGCTTTGTCAGCAATAAATTTAATGTAATCTCTTTTTACTGCATAAACTGTATTGAGTCTTAAAAATATTTGAATTTCATAACATAAATATAGTTTAATAGTAGTAATTGAAATATTTTCTTAGTCTATCTTGAACTATTCCCAGCCCTTGCTACTGCTAAACACTTTACAATAACTTTTTAGAAACAAATTGCAGGGTATGCAAACTTTATGCACACTTTGCGCAAAGTAAACAACTGTAAAAAATACTCATATGTTTCAATAACAAAACACTCAACACTTGCAGTTCAGCAGAAAACTCAGTACAGAAACTGAAGGCAGTAATGGCAGTAAAAACTGAAAAGCGCAACGACCGATTTACATAAAGACCCACAGCACATATACACACCCACACACACAAAGGACTTGCCAACTATTGCAAAACTGAATGAGAGAGAGGTACAAAGAGACAGCTAAAGGAAAAGAGAGACGGAAATACTAAAGTTCTGACAGCGTTTAAAATGAAAACATTGCAGCAAAAAAACTTTGACTGCAAGATTTGTAAATAATTGAAGGCAAAAATGTCGAAAATATGCAAGCTTAATAATTGCAAATGTGCAAAATAAAACTGTTGTCCGAAAGGAAACTCGCTTCCCGACCCTTTTTTTTGGTTGAAAGGGCTTTAGGGGGGGAGTGGCAAAAAGTGCCGTGTTAACACTGTGAAAGCAAAGGAAGTAAGCAAGTTGAAGCGTTTTTTGACTTTATTACTTGTTGGCCTGCCATGGCCTGGGCAAATAGTTGTGATGGTAGTAGCAGTAGTGGCAGCAAAAAAGTGTTGGCAGGACTTCAATATCCTGCGGACGGCGCCAATGACTATACACGAAACGACCAACAGTAGCGGGTAGTGAGTAGGAGCAATCAAAGAGTGCAAACCGGCAGCCTGTGGGGCACTTTGTGGCCGTGCAAAATGCCACCAATGTGGGCTCTCTTCCTCTCAGCCTTTTTGGTCGGATATCGGCGTTTTTATGCACTTTATGCCTGCCACAGGAGAGAAAGGGAGAGAGAGAGAGGGCGGAAGGGAGAGTGAAAGAGCGAATGCTAGCGAGGCTAAAGGGATAGCTGAAAGGACACTTGCATTATTGAGCAGCAAAACGGCAGTTGCGGTAGGGGAGATAAAAGGGGTAACAGGGTGACTGGGGGACAGGGTGACGGGGCGACTGGGTAACAGCACGACAGGGTGCTGGTAATTTTTAGCAACGCCCCCAGCACAGATGTGCATAGAACGCGCAGTGCGAGAACTTTGTGTGTGCCATCAAATGCAGCGCTAAAAGCCAACCAAGAACTCATTAGGCATGCGTTGTCTCTGGTCGCGCTCTAATTATGCCACCAAAAAGCTGACAAAGACACGACCAGCTGCCGAGAGGGGCAAAAAGGGTAGAGGCGGGGCAGAGCGGGGTCTGAAGTTTGGTATTTGTCACAGACTTTTGTTGTCTGCATGTAGTGGTAGCGGGCATGGCGGAGGAGGTGGAGGGGGGCGTGGCATTAACAATGGCGCTGCGGAAATCGTAGCTGGTATTTCCGCTGCAAGCAGGAAATGCTGCAAAGTATACGGAACTTTCGCAACTGGACACTGAATGAGCTTCTGTTGTGGTAGTTCTTTCTTTTTGGCCACTGCCGAGTTTATGAAGCAAATCTGATAGAGGCTGCATGTAAGCGGATAGAGACAAGACAAAGGGGCGGTAAAGAGGGGCATGGCCGTAAAACGGGTTCAGAGCTTCATCGAATAACGCTTTTGGCTTGACCTTCGGCAGGGGCATTAAAAAGAAATAAATAATAAATCAGCTGGAGCATGAAATATTCAATAACCTAAACCGACAAAGATTTACTGCTCAGCCATTTATTTTTGTGCGGGATCCCCAACAACAACGACAACAACAACAAGGAGAACACTTTGTAAGCAATTTGTGCAAAAAGGTGCTCGTGGAGAAGCCCTGCTGATATGTTCTGAAAACTGCCAACTAAACAAGAAGTCAATTCGAAAGACCCAAACACAGACACCCACACACACACACACAGACGCACACTCAGACATTCGGACACCCACACACTCACACTCACACTTTAAGTAAATTGAAAGAGTTGCCAAAGTTTATTGCCGGCTAAACGAAAATGGGGCTGACAGTAGCTCAAAGCCAAGTCAACTGCTTAGCGAATCTTGGCCAGGACTTATGTGACTTATAGTTGAGGCTTTTCATAATTTGCCAAGACAACTTCAAACCACAGAAAAGCTAACAAAAAGACCAAGAAAAGAAAAGAAAAACTTCAAAAACTGTGAATGGCACACTTGATTCTGATTGAAATGATTGCTGTTGTTGCTTTTGTCACTATTGTTGTTGTTGTTGTTGCTGTTATTGTTGCTGTTGCCATTTTACGACACGTGTGCAACATTAGGAGCAGACAAACGGAAATGAAGTAATCAAAAGATAATGCCACAAAAGCAGCCAAAACATAATACCTCCAAATGTCATAAGAACAAATGAGCAAACTTTTTAGCTTGATTCCAGAAAAGCAACAACAACAGCAACAACAACAACAACAATTCAAAAGAAATTGAGACAAACGAAATGCATATTGATGCGGGTCCCATCGCAACTTACAGCTCAAGTTGAATGTACTAGCAATGCGATTGCAGGGTACAAATTATAACCTTGAAGATGCGGGCCAAGTTAGCAGTCCTTCAACCCTGTACTGTCTAAGCCAAAATTGATTCTGTATACAAATACCCTGTGCAGCTGTAGAGTGGTTTATAGGCAGCAGTGAGTTTCAATTTTGGGAATTGAATAACTTAACAACTGATTACAGGGTAGTCTGTGTGCTATCAGCTAATGGTATTTAAAAGCTTGTTTGCATGCTTTTGCTTATTTGAAACGATTTCTTTTTGTTTCTTAAGTTAAATAAGTATGTACATAGTCACCTGTATCTTAACAACTATGATTACGTCTGCCCTTTATAACATTTTTACTTATTAGAGGGTATAACTTAGTTCATCAGTTACGGTATGTTTATCTATTGCTATTTGTTGTCACCCGAGTTTGGTTGAGTGAGTTAACGCGCTTGGAAACTACAACTTTAACATAGAGATACACGTATAACGATAGAAATACAGGCAGAGATACAGATACAGCGACAGCTACAGATACATATTCAAATCTGTGGTCTGCTCGTAGTATTAGTGGCTCTAATGCCGCTTACTGCTGTCCTCGACACGGACATTGTGGCAACAAAGACCGATTTGCCAGCAGACTAACCAAAACACACACACACAGAGACACAGTAACATACAGACACACAGACACACAGACACACACACACATACAGACACTCCTACTCATACATATGTAGAAATTCAAATGGATTCATTGTTTGCCTGTGAATGATAGAGCAGGAAATAGGATAGAAGCCATAGAAATATAAGTGAGGAAGAGCAACGGCCAAAACATGGAACATTTAATACAGCCAAATAAATAAAGCCAAAAATAAACGTAGCTCTGCTCTGTATACAAAGTGGTAACAACAACAAAAATAACTAACACTCTGCGGTAGTGCTCATGGGAGGAGCACAGTGGGAGGGATTGGGGGCAGGACTTCCGACTAAATTAGTGGAGTTTTAGTGTCTGTAGCAGAGCTCATAAATTCACGGACTAAAACTAGAGCTGGTCATGCCAAACTCATATTTACTCATATCTCTGCGTAAGCATTATGAGCATTTGAGATCATAATTTTCAATAAGCAGAGGTCGTTGTGATAACGCGTCGTATGCGTAATATTTTGTTATGCATAACTTGCCCACTGCCAGCAGCTGTTTACGATGCATATTCATGTTCCACACACTATCACCGGTCAGCAACTAACAGAGAGTGATAAAGAGAGCGAAAGAGAGAGCGCCTGAGAGAGCGTAAAGTGAGAGCAGAGCTTACACAGGCTTAACAGCGTGTTAACAGCAGCTTAGCAGAGGTTCTTGCTGTGCGCTTTCAGGTTGAATTTTGACTGTGCATTATCGCGAATGCTTGATAATTGCAACAAAGTGTGCAACGGTGCAACTGTCACCTCCTTGTTCACTTTATGTTGCCACATACACACGTACACTCCCATCCACACTCACATGCATTCGCTTAGTGATTTTGTCACCACAGTAAAGCTTGGGTAAAATGTCAGGGTTATCCTACCATAAATCATAATCAAATTAGTTCTCTGCTCTGATTATGTTGAGGCTGGCGCATGAAATTGATTAATAAATCAGTTTGCTGTAATAAATCAAGAGCACGCAGCGTTAAAGTTGCCTACTATGCTACCTGCTCTTGCCACTTCCCCTTTCCCCGCCCCTAAGCTGCCACACCACTTCGCCACACGCGCCCAACACTCGAATTGCTTTCTAGCCTCGTTCGCTCCACTCACTCTATGCGCATTGAGGCAATCATCTATTTATGCCAAATGCCAAAAATCTGTTAGCGCTTAACGCATTTACAATCAAAATTATCAAAATTATTTTTGCACTGATTACGTTGCTCGACAAATCAATTATTTGCCCTCGATTTTGGCTGTTTGCAATTCGCAAATCTGATTTACACGCACAAATGAATATTAAATTGCTTGAATCAATTGAGTTGAGGTACACACACACACACATCGCAAACATACACATGCGATGTCTGCAATGATTGTGAATTTTGAGTTATGCGAAATCGATAATAACATAAATCGCACAGCGCACAATGAAATTCCAACAATTTTGCTCAACGCTGAATTTTGTCTTGCTTTGATAGCGAAATTGGAGCGTGGATTCAAAGCGGACAAAGGAGTGCCACCTACGGGCTGTAAGGGGTAAAAATATGAGAAGGATAGAAACAGAAATTGGGTGGGCTGAGAAGCGCACAGATTTTTGGTACATGCATTTTTCATACACTTTGTTTGTAAGAATAGATTGGTTTCGTAATGCAACTGAAGCAATTCAAGAGCCGAATAAACATCTGTTGCATACTTTTAGGATGTCGATTTAAATGAAATTTGTATTTATTGTAGGAGATAGAAGGCGATCTTTTAAAGAAATTAAGTTAAATATAAATTAAATATAAAAGCATAATATTATATTTATTTCTTACATTAAATTCTATCAAATCGATTTGATAGCGCATACAGCCCTTGATAGAAACTTCACTTTATTTCTTTAGCTTTTTACCCCCTGTTTTGAGCGCTGTTCTGTTTTTGCTGTCGAATGCAAACTCTTGACTTGTCTGTCTATAAGGATTATTGCTAAACATTTTGTGCGTTGTCTGTCATATGAAATTCCCAAGAACAAACTTTATTGAATTTTGTATTAATTTTTCTTTTTCTTTGCTTCAAACTCAAGTTGTTGTTGTTGTTATTGTTTGTTGTAGGTGATTGTTGTCGTACGGGTTTAATATGAAAACGTTGGCGTTTATTAAATTTTATTTTACTGTACACAGTACAAGAGAAAAGTTTTGCGCTCGCACAATGCATGTGCAGTTGACATCTTTATATGTGTGCGTGAGTAAGTGTGTACGTTTGTGGGTTACAAGCATAGTAAATGTGTGTTTGTGTATGGGTGTGTATATGTTTTTGGCTGCTGTCTTGTTGTTTATGTTGCTTTTGTGTTATACGTGCTCGTTGACATTTTCAACGTCAAAGTGGTGCTTGGCCAAAAGTGTCTGCTGCTGTTACCCTCTCTTTCTCCCACTCCCTTTATCGGTCACTCTCTCCCATTACTTTCTCTTTGCTGTTACTTTCATATTTACAAATTCTGGCATACAGTTTTAGCTTTTTTTTTCAATTATGCAACTGCACTTGCTGCAGTTAAGCAAAAGTTTAATTGCATGCCAGTTTTGTTTCACAAAAGGGCAGTAAATACAAATACAACAAACAACGAGGGAGTTACAGCAACAAAAAGGAAAGTGAACACGGAAAAAAAAAGAAACCAAATTGTTAACAATTAATTACACATGAGCAACAGCAAAAAGAACAGAAAAAGAGAGAGAGAGAAAGATAGTGAGAAGGAGCGAGAGGATAAATGTGTGCGAAAAAAGTTCCCGAAAAACTCGCAGCTCATATTTCAGCAGATAATAACGAAAAGGTTGAAAGCAATTTTCACACACAAATCTACACACACAGGCACGCACACTGAGAGCGAGAGCACGCCTGGGAGTGAGCGAGGGACAGACAGAGAGATAGAGAGAGAAGGAAAGAGAGTTTAAGTGAGTGAGTAAGAGCTATGAATATATTATTGTTGCTTGTGTGTGGCGTCTAATTGCCATTGTTGTAATTTGTGTTGTTGTTATTGTTGTTGTTGCTGCTGCTGCTGCTGCTGTGAGTGTGTAACAGGTGCGCGTTTTGGTATTTTGTTGTTGAAATGTATTTGCAACCATAAATTAAATAACGGGGCCATAAAAAAGTTTACAACGCTCAGCGATCTTGGCTCCCAAAAGTGTTTAGAGCTGACTTTTTTTTTCTGGCCAGCTGTAAATTCCAGCAGTAAGCTGAAAACTCATTTAAAATGCCAGCCAATGTTGCATGTATGTGTGCTGTCTGTGTAAGGGTGCTTTGTTTGTGTATGTGTGTGTGTGTGAGAGTGTATGTGACACAGTGCGAACTGCATGATAAGTACCCATTTATACTCAGCACTTCGAGAGTGCTTAAAAAGGGGTATATAAATGGCGGAGATAAGAGCTGCAGATAAGCAGCAAAGTAAGTGCAAGTAAATGGAATAGATGGAAATGAGAAATGAAAATTTAAGTTTTCTGGCAAAGAGATTATAAGATAACTAGGTTAGTCTAAGTAGTTGGCAAGTTTAAAAGCTATTAGTTATTGTTATTATAATCAGACCAAACAATCCTTAAGATATATTAGTCCCCGAATTGTCCCCAGAATTTACGTTTTTAAATTTATCGCTTAGTAATTCCAGATAATTTCCCTGAAGTTATTTCTGGTCTCTTCACTGAATTAGCTACTAAACTTCTTTAGATTTCCTCTAGTAATTCCCTGCTCAATTCATACCTCAGCTAAATCCCAAGTTCACCATATAGAAGATACCTAAATTCACCCCCGAAGTTAAAATTCGAAGAGGACAACTTTTAGTTCATCATTTGTTTTAATTTCGTCTTTTTTCGTTGTATTTTCCATAAACTGAGTTCTGTTCTTAACTTATGACATTTAATAAAGCATTTAAAAAGCACCATAAATTGCTTAACTCTAAGCGAGTTTGCTCATTTTGTGCCGTTGCCGTTGGCATTGCCATTGCCATTGCCAGGCACATTCATAATTTTTATAGGGTTTATCCTTCCTTGTCTGTGATGCAGAAAAGGGGCAGTGAAATGCCAGAGGGGAGAATTGAATGCAAGTAATGTGATTTAGCAAGGAATCTGCATCTGCAGCGTTAGCATAATGTGCAAAGAGGCAACTCGAGTGCATGTGGAAAAGTCGCAGATTCACACAACAAACAAATTTCCCTCTCTTAATGCTTCACATCAACACGGTTCTTTCTCCCATCGCCCCCCTTTACTGCCCCACCCCCTCACCTGTACTGACAGCCACTTGAAGCGTGCGCGTGACATTCGGCGGCTGTGACAAGCAAACCTCCTGCTCTGCCACGGATTTTCCTTTTTGTTTGTTTCCACATTTCCGCCCTGGTTTTCCCCGAGTTTTCACCAAGCTGTCTCGCCTCGCATATTTGAATAATGCCCGTCAAGTGGCAACACCATTGTTGGGCCTTTATTTTGTCTGGCTGTGTTCCCTTCCCTAACCTCCCACCATTGCCCTTATGGCCCCCCATTTGGTCACATCCTGCCCTTGGCTTTGATTGACGATGCGATTTTATATTGAATTCAAGTTTTGCCTCCAACTTCTGCCAAAGACCATGACACTGCGCGTGTCAGTTATTAAATGTGCTGATTAAGTGTAAAGCATAAAGTCAAAGGTCTAAAGTGTACAAGTATATGGAATATTTATGATTTCCACTTCTTCGATTAAATGAATTCATTTTGTACTTATACTGACTGGATTTTAAATTAATATAATAATCATGTTTCATTATAGTGTACACTTTTAATCTCATTTCATTCTATAAATAAATTTCATGGATAATTTATATTTTAATGCCACTTAAGTTGATTAGAAAGCAATAATTGTCAGCAGCAAAGCTGTTGGCAGTGATTACATTTTTTTAATGACATTGGCTAACAATTTTAATTCCTAAATAAGATGAGATTGCTTATAAAGAGATTGCAAAGATAATACCTTAATCCGCTTAAATAACATATTCAAATTTGTGCGCATCAGAGATTATATTTTTTTAAAGAAAGCAAAAGCTTAAAAAAAAAACAAAAATTTAAAGCGTTCCAAACCTGTCAGATTTCAGCATAAGTGCAATTGTTTTTATACGCATTTAATATGCCAAATACAGAGTGTTATATATTAACTACGTGTTGTATTTTGATTAATGTAGTCATTAAACTGGAATGCCCCAAAAAGTATGCTATAAATTATAACAGAATGAGCCCCTCTCCAATTCAACCTTAATGTTATATTTAACTTAATACATACGATACATAAGCTCATATATATAATTGCATATATTATATATGTATAATATATATATGCTTTAATATCTCATGCGAGCACGCAACACAATTAAGCGGCATTTAAATGCTCGACTGGCTTTTTGTGCAACTCACAATGTTGCAAGTGCATATTATAATTGATATTTCAATGGTGCCATGACAGCAGTGTTGCCAGTTTAGCTATTTTATAGCAGTTATAGCTATTATTTAAAGGTTCACTTTTAGTTTTAGCTAATAATATAAGTT
This sequence comes from Drosophila cardini, assembly GCA_018903735.1. Lineage (NCBI taxonomy): Eukaryota > Metazoa > Arthropoda > Insecta > Diptera > Drosophilidae > Drosophila > Drosophila cardini. Next base: position 4,502,725 of record JAEIGM010000001.1, on the reverse strand, counting down.
AAGTTGCTGATATTTGTTTTAATTTGATACCTAATGTACTGTAGCTTTGATATGGAATATTTTAGAACTCCGATGTCCAATTCTCGATTGTTATACCTTTTTGGACTCGGGAGGACAAAATCTATCGATTGGTATCAAAATATTGAATATTTAAAAAATTTAAAAAATTTTCGATTTTTGAAAAAATGTAAAGGGGTGACATCATAAAATTTGGCAAAAAATTGAAAATTTTTATTTTGATGAATTTTGATAACGATTGATTAAAATAGACGTCCCGAGTCTAGGAAGGTATAACTTTTTGAGATATGACTCCATTTAGCTGAGTTATGCTCATTCAAAGTTCAAAATATTACACATTTTCAAAACAGGTCTTTGGACCATGTCTGCTTTATTTATGCTCTTAATTAACACATTTTTAGCTATTTTAAGTAAAATTTTTGACTTTTTCTGGCAAGTGTTTTATATAATTGTGGGCTAAGAAATTCTGGCAACACTGAATGCCACATGACTTGCTTTATGGACTCGAGACGTGTGGCAAGAGATGAAAATCTTATGGCTTTGCCTTTAATGTTGATGTATTTTTACTTTGATTTCTTTTGTTGTAGCCACCGACGGCAGTAAAAAGCGTTAAGAGGATTTTATAAAGTGCAACAAATGCCAATAAGCGTGCAGATCGTGACTCAATGCAGCAAGAGTACGGGAGAGAGAGGAAGAGAGAGAGAAAGTGAGTGAGAGAAAAAAACTGGAGTACAGGATGTCCGTGCCAAGCACGTGCTCAGCATAAATCGATAGCATTGACAGAGAGGGAGAGAGAGAGAGAGAGAGAAAGAGTGGTAAAGAAAGGGAACTATATTTATGTATGCACATTGCGGGTATGGAATATAAATTCTGAAAGTGGTGTTAATGTGAATCTATGGATGTGCTAAGCAAATCAACTAACTAGCCAAGATAATCAAATATACTCCTAGTACCCGTTCGACCTAAATTTAGATTCATACGCTTGAATCATTTTCAGCTCTCAAGTGTAAAAAGAGAGATAGCTAGGGGAAGGTAGAAGTAGAGGGAAAAACACTTTTCGCAACACGTAAAATTATGTAAATTCTGTTTCAAGCTACGGGTTTTACCAATATTCTCATTTGCATATTACCGCCGCATTGTTTACCGCAGTTTGTGGCCCATATTGAGGCACACGGACCAAGGGGTTATCAGTAACAAGTACGAGTATTTCTTGCACCCACTGTACGCTTTATTATGCAAGGCACACAGCCAAAGGGGTCCCAGTTATGCGTTGATCCATGTAATTTCTCGCACTCTCACTTGCACTCTTGTTCAGCCAGCCAGTCAGTCAGTCAGTCAGTCAACCAATCGGTCAGTCAGTCACTCAGTCAGTCAGTCAATCAGTCATCCATGGCTTGCCTTATTAATGTCTGGCATATGAAAGGTTCAACTCTTTTACTCACCCACACATTCGAGTGGACCAAAATGTACTAAGTGGCAGCTGTTTACCTTCGTCCATTGAACGCTTCTTTCTCACCTCTGTCTGTTTAAAGTCCAGCATAACTTGGCCCTATTGTTAACAGCTGAAATCTGTTGGCTAAATGGATGGCGTTTGTCTGTTTACTTTTTGGGGGTAGTCCTCCGAAACCACACACGCACACTACAAACTACACACATAATAGATCACTTAGCCGTTAAATTTATGTGCAGGTTGGAGCTCAGGCATCCGAAAGCTCATTTTACCCATTGGCTGGGGATGTTTCACGTGACTGGGGATAGTCTCACCTAAGCAGCACTGAATTGGTTTGAGTGTATGAACATTTCTTTTGCTCTGAAGTACGAGTATTTGAGCAGCATGTGAAACTAATAAGCAAATAGTTATCAACTTTTTAAACTTTGTGCTCAAAGTTCTTTGAAAACTTACTTCAAATATAAACAGTGATTAAGAAAGTACAAGTAGTTTAATTATTTACTTAAATTTAAACAAGCTTAATTAATGTGTGTTTACTTTCCCCTCCTGTCTCTAAGCTAATATAATAAATCTTTTAACAGATTTATTTAGGTAACACACTTTCTTTTTCTACTGATAAATGTCTGTATTTCAAACTGAAAATCCATCAGTTCGAATATTATGATTTAATCAGTTGTTTTGGAGTTGCTAAACTGCAATTTATGCAGCTACGAATTAAATGCAACAACACAAAACCTGAAAAAGCCAATTTAGTTTGAGCTTTATTGCAATTTGGCAGTGGTGCATGGCCAAAACCACTTAGTGTATGCGTAGCAAAACTCTATGAACCACAGTTGTCGTCAGGGCAACGCTTAGTTAGCCACCTCCCACCCTAGTTTATGCGGTTTTTCCAATGCTATGAAAATGGGTGGTGGAATTGAAGTGAGAGAGAGAGGAAAAGGGATTGCAGCAACTGATGCGGTTGACCAACTGCAAAAATAATTACTCAATTTGGACATAGAACATGACAGAAAATTAACAAATAAATTGGTTGCCAAAATAGTTATGCTCAAAACTATGCAAGGTCGAGTTGCGAATTGCTCATACGCCCCGTTGGCCAATGCAAAACCCACAATGCAATTAAGTCTGCTGGCAGTAACCTCATAAATTTCCATCGCTGAGAATCGAACGAAGTGAGCTTTGAATACACAATTTTGAAACAATTTTGCGGTTTATTCGCTGAAGTTGTCAGGATTCAGCTACCAGTTTAATGAGGCACATTGACGTCAAAGGATAATAGAATCCTTGAAACAACTTTTGTGTGAACATCTCGATTGCAATCTCGTTAGTGCCAGACTTCAGACTCCAGACTTCAGACTCTAGCACTCAGATTCAAGTTTTAAGTTTAATCAACATTCTATACATAAGTATTTTCTTTTTATAAGCGCATTTAATCGACTTAATTAACAACTTCCTTCACTTCTTCATTCAACGGTCAGCTAATTAAGCTATTTAAGTTTGCCTAATTCAAATTATGGGGGGCGTGGCTGTCTGCTGAGTCATAAGTGCGTAATATTAAATATTAAATGAAATGATTTTCCTCGAAATTTCCAGGCACTTTTCAAGTTCAAGTTCATCAATTTGGGGAAGTTACTATGAGCCAAATTTAAATATCTGTCCAGAGTTGGCTTAAAGCAGTAACAACAAGAGCGAAAACAACGGCTAAGGCAGCTGCAAAGCAATTTGTTTTGCCACCGAGTAATTTGTCTTCAAAAGCAAATGTTTTGCAATTTGTTAACAAGAAAATTTCTTTTGCGTTTCAACGTCTTGGCCTTGTTTGCAGTCGCTTGGTTTTTCTGGCCCAAACACTTGTTTACATTGTTTATGCTGCTTGTTTCGTTTGTTGTACACCAGTATTGGAAGGCACTGTCTTCAGTACACATACACACACACTCACACTCTCTCTCTCTCTCTCTCTCTCTCACACTCTCTGTATTTGTCTTGGCTTTTCTGTCTCTGGAATCTCTTTTGCAAATGAAAATTGTACGAGAATGCTGCCTAAGTGATAAGCGGCATCTGTTTGAGTGTGTGTGTAGGTGTGTGTGTGTGTGAGTGTGCGTGGGTGTCGTATGTTTGCTCATTGTGGCGTGTGTTTGTAGCTCTGGCTGTGGTGTCTGTTTTGCTCTTTGCTTTCGGATATAATAAATGATTTTTCAGTCCAAAATTGAAAGTAAATACATATTGATAGGCTAAACAAATGAGAGAGGAGAGCCCAAAAAAAAAAGCAACTGATACCCTGTTTACCAGCTGAGATAAGCAGAAATAAAAACAAGCAAAATAAATTATTTTCAACACTTAGATAAACCTGCATATGCCCCATTTACCTTCTTTGACTTACAGGGTATGCAAAAAAATGTGTTCGCTGCTTTCAGGGTCAGCCAAAAACATGTGTACTCTCCAGATACTTAAAGCTAGCAACTAGCAAAGCATTTGCCACGCCCACTTCAAAGACCGTAAAATACTGCGAACATGTCGCAACATGTTTGTGAACAAAGCAAAGAAATTTACAGATTTTATTTAAAGAGAATTGGTGTAAAATTCATTGAATATCAATCGCAGGTTCACTAACGTTATTATTATTGTTCTTTATGTTTTTTATTAAATATTTTATTGAAAATTTGTTACAACGAGTATAAATATTCATGCTCGAGTTTTGTGCGTTCAAACGAATTAATTCAATTAGCTTCATGTTAATTTTTGCTTTAATAAACGAGCTCTGGAATTTTAAGTCAACTATAATATTTAACGGTAAAGCAATAAATTATGTATATGATTTATATATATGCATATATATGCATATATTGTATGCGTTATTTGTGTAAGCAGCTGAAACAGCATAACATTTTGAGCAGAAAAAATATATGATTTTATCATACTTGTAAGCTGATCAAAAATAACAAGCGAACAAGTTTAAGAAAAGCATATGCATCTGCAAAATATACCCTGTAAAGAACTGTGGGGTATGCTGTAAAGGGGCCTTTAGTCTTTAAGTAGGTCTTTAACATAAAAACAAATACATCAAATATTTTAATTTATTATATTTAAATTAAGTAATTAAAAAGCTAAACAATTTATAATAAAATCAGTTTCATTTTCAGCCTTCAATAACTTTGACTTTTGTCAATTGCAGCTTTAAATTTAAATCACATTTTTTAATCCATTTAAACACAAATTAAAAACCTTTTTCAGACTCTTTTTTAACATACCCTTTTCAGCCCATTTCCCTTTCACAGGATATCAAAAGAAAAACCTGTTTTTGGCAGTTTGAAAATGTTGAGTTTATTCGGTTTTTTGTTGCCTAGAGTTTTTGCAGTTGAGTTTTGATAAATCCAAAAGAACCGCAGCTAAAATGAACGTGTATGCAGTTAACCATTTTTGGTTGTGAATTTTTTTGTATGAGTTTTGTGGATTTCTCGGCATTGGTTTCAAATCGACATACAACATTGATTTGAGGCTACAGGTTTAATAACATATACACGATTTTAAGTCCATACTGTGGTGTGTGTGTGTGTGTGCGTGTGTGTGTGTGTAGAACTTTAAGCCACATAACGTGTTGTCAGCTGCATAAATTTTACACATGAAAACAACTGTTTTGCATGTGAGACTTAAAAATAAAGAACTGAATAACTTGAATTTCTTTGAGTTTAGTAATCATGGCAACAGAAAGAGATGCACAGCGTGTAAAAGAGATAGAGACAGACAAAAGACTGAGATGGAGATGAAGCACACACACATAAAACGTCACAATTTGAACTTTAACACCTTCAATGACAGCTACCGAGAATGACCCCGAGCGCAATTTTGTGTAAATAACATGAAAATAAGAAAAACAACCTTAGGCGGTGAATGTGGCGGTGGTGGGAGAGGTGCGAGTGGTGCGAGTGGTTGAGAATGGTAAGAAAGCCACCCAAAAACCACTCACGACTAACATTTTGCTTTGCCTTTTTATGAGTGTGCTACTGTAGATGTGTTTGTTGTAGTTGTTGTTGTTGTTGTTGTTGTTGTAGTGCTCGTTGTAGTTGGCCATTATGCGCATAAAATATAAGAGGGTTGTTCATATCCAAGACACAATAGAAACAGCGTCTGATGCACACACAGTGAAAGCATAAATCTGAGCTGCTTTATAACCCACAAAACAGAGACAGCAACATTGCGATAAAGACAGAATCAGAAAAAGACAGAGAGGGAGAGAGTGGGTGAGAGAGAGAGGACAAGAAATTGAAACTTCACTTCGTTCGTCTGAATGAAAGCCAAAGCCAAAAAAAAAAGAGGAAAAAAAGATTTATTTTAACATTTTTATTATTAGTTTCTCGTCGTAAGTTTTGTGGTCATGCGGCATTAGCTTTTGCCACCCAAAAGCATCGGCAACAACATCTACATCAACGCAAATTGCTACAAAATCACATTGCAAATTATGTTAAATTTAAGGCACTTCATTTCAGACCTGATTGCCTGAAAATTGTATGCAGTTACTCTTGTTTTACGACACATACTAAAATGACACTGGCTGAAGATAGCAGAAAATAGCTATGATTTAATCTGCTTACTAAAGTTTGCTGTTATTTAAGTAGTAGATGATTTAAGGTATAAGTATTTAACTATTTTGTGGGCTTAGCTCTTATATCGCTTACTATATAATAGTTCAATTCATATATTTCCCTTACGATTAATCAAAAGTTTATCACACACAAGCAGCCAGTGTCATTGAATGTTTTAAGCCAAAAACAGTTTATAGCCACACACTTTACTATTAAGATTGCCGTGTCGATGCTTATAAATTGGCGTTTCCATTTGAATTCTTTTAGCTTTTTTTAGTACGAACCAAATGTCAGCTGTCAGTGGCCATAAGTTTGGTTTATTGTTTGCTGCTAAGCTGGCAAAATAACCGAAATAGCTGACTGCCTGACTGCCTAACCAACTGGGTGCCTGACTGCCTGACTGCCCACTCCCCCTTGTTGGCCCTCCTGTAAGCCCCTTTGTTGGCCTCTTTGGTCGACCCTTTTGTCTTTGCCAATGGACCGATTTTATGCCTGACAATTTCATTTGCCAACTACGAAATGTGCTGAAATTGAACAGTTTTATTAGTAATTGTATAGCTGGCTTCAACTTGTTGCCGCTGAGCTTTTGTTTAAGTCCCAATATAATAAGTATACGCAACGTGTGTGCGTTTGCGAGCATCTTAATGCTTGGGAAAATCCTTTTTTTGTATTCCTTCTCTCTTTTCGAACTGAGAGCACAAAATCCATAAAAGCCTGACCCTCAATATATACATTTGTGAGTCTTGTAAATTTCCAATTTTCTTTATGCGCAAAACGGGATTTTTCCATTTAGTTTTTCTCACTTTTCTTTTTTCATAATGTTTTACAAGATTTTCTTTTCGCTGCCTTTCTGCTGACTCGTGTGCCTAATTGTCAGTAACAAGCAAAGAATTTTCACAGCATAGCCAATGGCAATGAAAATGGAAATGAGAATGGAAATGCTCTATGCCAAGACACACAAGATGGCCAAAAGAGTGAAAGAGTGAGACAGGGAGAGAGAAAAGAAACCAATGACGGTGCAAAATTCTAAGCAAACGCTTTTCACGCTTGATTAATTTCCGTTGCAGGCCGCGTTTTTCCTCCTTTTTTTTGTTAAAGATTTTTTATTTTATTGCCATTCATTTTTAATAGCAAAGTGTTAAGTTTGAAAGTTGGCCAAAAGGCACATTATGCACACTTGATTAAATATGACCCAGAAATCTGAGACAAAAAATAAAGAACTTGAGAAAAAGTGCCAAAAGTGCTGACAAGCGATTGGTAATTAATTCAGTTAACAGTTAAAGTTCAAGAGTTGAGTGTGTCTCTGTGTGTGTGTCAGTGTGTTTGAGTGTGTGTGTCAGTGTGTCTGGGTGTGTGTGTGTGTGTCAAGCACATGTTGAACTTCCCATAGAGTCATCAGGCAATTGCAGTTAGATTTCAACTCTAAGCTGTTGACATTTGTGAAACGCGGTCACTGAGCACATCATTATGCTCAGCTGGTCTCCCTTTCTTCCCCTCTCTCTCTCTCTCCCTCTCTCTCTCTCTCTCTCTTTCTCTCTATCAGTTAAATGGCAAAGTTCAAGTGGCATTCAGCTTTTGTGCCTGATTTGATTGAATGGTGAGCGAGCTGAAAAGCTTCAACAACTCGTTTACTTAACTTAATGTCTAGCTTCATTTATACACCCACACACACAGGTATACACACCCTGACACACACTGACACACTCCAGATACATACATTTATGGGTTTGAGGGGTAGTTATGTTAGTGTCTTGACTGCACGCATACAAATTGTTGTTGTTCTTCTTGTACTCGTCTACATAATGGCAACGTACTTTGCTTTCAATTTACTAATGCACCACTGCTGCCAAGCCAAAAGTCAAAGGTTGACTAGCTACCAGTACACACACACTCACAGTTGTAGCTGGTTTTTAATCCCCCATACTACCCTATTATACCCTGCAGCCATAAAAAAAAATATGTATTGAAGACAGCTTGAACTCAACCTTAGCCTTTTTTTACTCAGCCGCAAGAATCAAGTGATTCCAATTCAAAAGTTGATCAAACTAAGCAACGTATACGTAATATTTTAAAGTAAATTTCTTATATCAATGAAATCATTAAACTTAGTGATAAAGAGTATCTTGCAGTCACTGCTACTCCTACTACACCTATTTCTATTTTTGTATTTTGCTGTTTTCCCCCATTCGATGCACAATGTTATTGTTGTACACATATCGAGCGCATTGAAGTCGAGCATGCATATCGCTACAGCTTTGTAATCAGAGCTATGTATTGTGTTCTGGCATCTGAAACTCTACTCCAGAGTATGATACACACATAAACCCAATGGAAAAAGATAGCAACCTGAATGGCAAATAATTGTGATTTTGTGCAGTGCAAAAAAAAGAGAGAGAGAAGAAGAAAAAACGAACATCAATTTAATAGCCGCAAAATCAAATAAAGCATTTAAGTAAAGTACTCTATCAATTTTGTATCTGAATATTTTGCATATTTCAATGAAAAACAATTAAATAAACATTTGTTTTGATTCGCACACAACAATTTCACTGAAGTGAATTATAATTAATGCACAATGCGTGACAAATTGTCGAATTAATTCAATTGCTGGGATTGCATGGCGTATGAGTAATGCCAAAGCTTATGAATAATTCGATTTATAGTTTATAACAAACAGTTAGTGAAACAATTTGTTACATTTTACTCTTTTTTTTCATTGGGTATTTTGTTCATAACAGCTGAGCTTAATTAATCTAAAGCAAAGCAGGTGAAAAAAATCTGTTGATGAGATTTAGTTAGCTTTAGCAGCTGCAATTCAAAATTTGTTCTTTCAATTCAATTCATTTAAATAATACACACAGAAACACACACCGAAACACACACCGAAACACACACAAACACACACACTTAGACAGCTAGCAGCAGGGCAATGAAAATAAATGAGATCTCATCAAAATAAAACGTTGAAAATTAAGAAAAATGCGCGCAGCCAAAGAGACGGACAACTGAGCTGGAGCTGTGGACCTGTCCACAAAAAAATAAAAAAAAAATATAAATAAAAAAATATAAAACGCGTAAAACAAAATTAAAAAAAGATAGCAAATTCTAGTTGAGTTTACGCGACTAGCTGATACCCAGGAGTAGCAGCTTTTATTTGTTTCGAAATTATTTGAAGCTTTGAGGCCTGAAGTAAATTGACTGCTATAAGTATCCAACTGCTGTATACCCTTTAAAAATATCAAAATATCAATCAACTTAAATTTGTTTCTCTTATAACATTTATTTTCTATTAATTTAATTAAAGCTTCATCAACTCATCAACTACAATTAACTCGCTACTTTTCCAGCTAAAGCTGTATACCCTATAAAGCATTCCTAGAGAGTATTCGAGCGCTAAAGCAGCCTTATTTCCTATGGGTATAATCAAATGTCAAATTGGGGGAAAGGGGGAAAGTACACAAGGCAAAGCTCCTGATTGCGTCCAACTTGGTGGGCGCCAGTGTGATCCTTGTCCCTGCTCTCTTCAAGTCGACTCACTACCTCCACGTGGTTTCTCCTGGATTGTAACTTAGCACCCGCTGAGTTATAAACCAAAGTGTGCGGCGGGATCCTAATCCTTAAATTAGGTTGTGGCGTAGGACTTGATATCCACCCATGGAAAAAAGCAACTTCAGTGAAGGATGTAAGAGGAGCCTCGGATAGATACCCGAATAACGTTGACGACCACGGCAAATACAATAAGGACAATGATTTGAGAGTATGCACTTGGAATGTACGGACACTGTACAGACCCGGTGCCACCCAACAACTGGTGGATACTCTCAGGAACTTGAAGGCTGACATTACAGCTATTCAGGAAATGCGATGGAAAGGAAAGGGATGCAGGAAGAACAAGGATTGTGACATTTACTACAGCTGTCATACAGATAGGCATGAGTTTGGTTGTGGATTCGTCGTAGGAGTCAGGTTACGGCACCGAGTCTCACAGTTTACACCTGTGAACGAGAGACTTGCGACGATCCGAGTAGCTGCCAAATTCTTCAACATCAGCCTTATCTGTGCGCACGCCCCGACGGAGGAGAAGGACGACGCTACCAAGGATGCTTTCTATACAGAGCTCGACCGAGCGTATAGCCGCTGCCCGTCACATGATGTTAAGATCCTCCTTGGAGATTTTAATGCCAAAATCGGGCGTGAGGGCATCTTTGGAGCAACCGTCGGACAGCATAGCTTACATGAGTCTACCTCGGAAAACGGGCTTAGACTTATAGGCTTTGCTGCTGCGCACAATATGATAGTTAGTAGTTCAAGATTCCGTCATCTCGACATCCACAAAGCAACCTGGCTGTCACCTGATCGTCTGACTTGCAACCAGATTGATCATGTTGTGATCGATGCAAGGCATGCGTCTAGCATCCTTGATGTGAGATCGTGTCGGGGTCCTAACATCGACTCCGACCACTACCTTGTCGCAGCCAAGGTTCGCGCACGACTGGGTGTCGCGAAAATCTCACGTCAAGGTTTGCAAAGAAAGCTTGACATCGGAAAGCTGCAATCACAACAGCACAGGGATGCCTTCTCCACTCGACTCTCAGGCCGCCTCGGCCAGCTCTCTCCAACTCCTATAAATAGTTCAGATATGTGGACGTGCATATCTACTGCCATCAACACTTCTGCTGTGGAAACCCTTGGATTCCAACGTCCTCCAAAACGGAATCCATGGTATGACCAGGAGTGTCGGGAAGCGACTGCTGCAAAAGACGCCGCATACAGACGAACGCTGCAAGCAGGAGCCACACGAGCAGTGGTAGATATTTATAGGATGCGGAGACGAGAAGAGAAGCGCCTTTTCAGGAAGAAGAAACAGGAGATGGAAAGGCTTGAGTGTGAGAAGTTGGAGAACAGCAGGAGCAGGAATGATGCCCGTGATTTCTACCGGAGAGTCAAACGCATGACTCAAGGGTATAAGTCTGGATCTCTTGCCTGCAGGAATGATGAGGGAAATCTTGTCACAGATGCAGGGATCGTACTGAGGTTATGGAGGGATCACTTTGAAGGTCTTTTGGCTGGAGACAACCAGGAGTCCGACGAAGAAGATCCACTAACCCCAATCAGAGATGATGGTGTTGAAGTTCCCATCCCTAGCTATACGGAAGTCGAGGTCGCCATTAAGCGCCTTAAAAACAATAAAGCCGCGGGAGCGGACGGTCTCCCGGCTGAGTTGTTTAAGACTGGAGGCGATGAGTTGGTAGGGTGCATGCACCAGCTCATTTGCAACGTATGGCTAGCGGAAAGCATGCCCAATGATTGGAACCTCAGTATGATCTGCCCCATTCTGAAGAAGGGTGATGCGACACAACGCACCAACTATCGTGGCATCAGCCTTCTTCCCGTCGCATACAAGGTTCTCACGAGCGTAATGTGTGAGAGACTTAAGCCGTATGCTGAAGCATTGATCGGACCATATCAATGCGGCTTTCGTCCTGGTCGGTCCACAGTTGACCAGATCTTCACACTGCGCCAAATCCTGGAAAAAGCGTACGAGAACCAAATCGACACCTACCATCTGTTTGTCGATTTCAAAGCTGCTTTTGATAGCCCGCGGCGAGGGCGCCTGTTCGCCACCATGTCTGAGCTTGGTATTCCTGCAAAGCTAGTACGGCTTTGTAGTATGACATTGAGCAACACCATCAGCTCTGTCAAGGTAGGAAATGACCATTCCGAAACCTTTAATACCAAGCGGGGTCTCAGACAAGGCGACTCGCTGTCTTGTATGCTCTTCAATCTGCTGATGGAGAGTATCATAAGAAAGGCTGAAGTACATCGGATGGGCACAATTCTGGGAAACAAATGTGTCCAGCTCCTTGGCTACGCTGATGATATTGATATCATTGGTCGAACCAAGCGTGATGTTACTGCGGCTTTTGGAGCTATTGAAAGAGAATCAGCTAGAGTTGGACTTGCAGTGAATATGGGCAAAACAAAGTTTATGGTGTGCAGTAATAGAGAGTCGCGGCGTCTTGACTCACATCTTACTGCTGGAGACTATGACTTTGAGTCCGTCAAGGACTTTGTCTACCTAGGAACTGCAGTGACCAGCAAAAACGATGTCAGCCTGGAGATCAAGCGGAGGATCACACTTGCTAACAGGAGTTACTTTGGGCTCAGTAGGCAAATGAACAACAGAGCTCTCTCTCGAAAGACGAAGATCACACTATACAAGACACTCATCATTCCAGTGCTTCTTTATGGTGCGGAAGCCTGGACAGTGACGCAGTCGGATGCAGCTGCTCTTGGTGTCTTCGAGAGAAAGATCCTACGCAAGATCTTCGGACCTGTTTGCGTTGGCGGAACGTACCGTATTAGATGGAACGACGAGCTGTATGAGCTATACGGGGATGTGGACATAGCTAAGCGAGTTAACATTCAGCGTCTTCGCTGGCTTGGTCACATTGCCCGTATGGAGGATACAACTCCAGCTCGATCAGTTTTCGATACGGTGTTTGGCGGACAACGTAGAAGAGGAAGACCACGCGCACGTTGGAGGGACCAGGTGGAGACCATTCTGGCGACATACGGTGTCACCAACTGGCGGAGTCGCGCACAGGACAGAGGAGCGTGGAGGCAAATTGTCCATCAGGCTATACCCCGTTAGGGGTGTTTATGCCAATTATATATATAATCAAATGTAGCTTCACATCAAATTTATTTAATTGCATAAAATTTGTAACATTCTTCCACCGCAGTCTATTATACCCTACAAACTTTACCGACTTCGAGGGTAAGCTAAGAGGAAAATGAATTTAAAGCGAGTCGCAGGTGCGGGCATTAAGTCGCTCAGTCAAACAAATTGGTTTACGTTTTTAAATATTTCCGGCAACTGTTGCCCGTTTTGGCCTTTAAGACCAGCAACAGCAGCAACAGCAACAACAACAGCAGAACCGCAGCTGCCGGCTTAGAGCTAAAATCGAAAATTTTACTACGTTTTGTGTGCAGATTTTTTATTTTTTTGAAAAATTTGAAAATAATATTCGACGGCAGCAGCAACGAGAAGAAGAAGAAAAAATACCAAGGTTGTGGCACAAGGATGTGGCACGTTTTGCACTCGTTTGCCTTGTATATGCGTTTCAATTTTTTTGTATTTGTGCAACGTGGCATGAATGTTAGCCTGGCACTCACACACACTTACACCCACTCACACACCCCCCCCCACACACACACACACACACACACACCTTTTGCACCCATCAGCTGGCTGTCAAGCTGCTTGGTCTGCAGTTGAAGTGCAAATGTGCAGTGTAATTAAAAGTGTGTGTGCAGGTTGCATGCCACACCAGCAGCAGCAGCAGCAGCAGCAATTGAAAGCATAAATGACAAAAAGGAAGCAAGAGAAGCAAAGCCAAAGGGAGAGAGAGAGAGAGCGAGCGAGAGAGATAGTGTGTGTGATAAAGAAAAGGAAGAGAAATCAAAGAAGAGCGCAAACTGTGGGTTCTGGCCAAATACCCTGTTTTGTACCCAGTTTGCTCGTTGATATTATGTCCTTGCCACACATATACCTGCACATATATATATATAACTAGTTTACCTTTTGCTCCATCGACACTCTAGTGACAGCGTACTTGGAACTGTGGAGCACTAGAGAGCGCAATTGATACACCATCAAAACTTTTTGTACCCAAAAGTAACTAAATATTTTAGAAATATTTTAAATAGTTGATGAAAATTCTTTAAAAGTCTTTGTGCTATACACTAACAGGGGAATATAGGCTTTATTTAAAAGATAGTGTTTAGTTAAAATTATAAAAAATATTAATAATTTCTTTTCAAATAAATATTTAAATTACTTCTTACTATTTCCTATAATTTTATTTATTTTCTACTAAAAGTGTATTTAAACTTCGTTGAGTAAAGACAACTATTTTCTGCTGTTTTGTCCATATCTTTTCAGTTTTATTATTTTTTTTTTTTTTGCTATGAATCTGCCGCCTGCTGCTGTGTCATGTGGGTAATTTTCAGAAATGTTAGCTGGGTGCTCTGTGCACTCGCTGGCTTTTTGATTGCTAGCGGCTTTTTGACTACGAGAATGCGGCCTATTTAAGCATCATAAGCCGGACACACTGGACTGAACTGAACTGAACTGGACTAGGCTGGACTTGGTCTGGCATTGCTTTGAACTCGGTTAGCTTCTAAAATGGAAAACGGTCAGGTAAAATAAAAAATAATAGAATGGGGGTCATAATGTGTCCTCCGTGTCCACTTACTGAGCAGGAGCAGACAGAGAGGGCAGGTCTCTCAAGCATATTGCTGGTCTTTTTAATTAACATTTGGCCAACATAAACTGAAAACAGGCCAAAAGCAGACAATTTCTCAACTAGTTTATGAGTTTTCGTCTCGTTTCGTCTCGTTTCGTTTCGTTTCGTTTCGTTCCGTCTCTTTTCATTTTAGTGAGCAATGTAAATTAGTTTGGAACAGGTGAAGCATACTTGACACAGAATATGTGATAATTGAGTTTCTGGCTATTCAATAAACTCAACACGAACTGATTGAAGCCCATTGTAATTTATGGCCAGAAAGAGGCCAGAAAAAAATGCTGAGCAAAGCATAATAATAAAAAGTGCGTAAAATTGAAATAATTTAACAAATTGTTAAACAAATATTTTGCAAAAACTTTTATGCTAAAATAATTTGGGCATTGAAACATTGAAATTCACACAAAACTCGTTAAAAAGGAAAAAAAAATAAATATTTTTTGCTGGCTATGACAAATATTTAAATTTATGGCAAACTTTAATTTAAAGAAATGAATTCAAAGCTTCGTTGTGAATCGGGAGCTATGAAATGAATTCTAATAGAAATTGCATACAAAATCGAGTTGGCTGCTGCCGAAGGGTATTTTAAAATGGAGTCATGTAAAAGTGTGAATTCCTGAATAAATCTTTGGCCTAAACACACACACACACACACACACACTCACGCACAGTGGACTCGACGCTGTAGACAATCGAAGCCCAAACACAGAAGCACTTAGCCATGTGTAGCTGTGAAACTGCCTAATTTATGGGCCTGGCTGAAAGCGCTGCTCCAGACAGACTCCGTCCCAGTCCCTCTACCCCCTCCTTAATCCAAAAAAGCCAGAGACACGACTCTGCTCCGACTGAGCAAATAGCTGCAGATTAGCCACAGACGATTGCACTGAAACAATGCAAAATGCAGGATAAGCGAGGGGGAAACCAAAAGCGGAGTAATGTGTTGGAAATAAGGACTCTCTAGAGTACACACACACATTGGAGATATGTGAGAATTTTGAAGCCATAAGGCCCTGTGTTATGCCAGCCACACATTGATGCCATTCAAATCGATTTGTGGCTGTAAAACACTTTTGGCCATTCCATGGTATTGTCACAAAACTATAAACTGCTATAATTGAATTGAATTGAAAGGATTGGATTGGGTTGAAGTCAAAGTGTTAAGGGTTTAATGAGATGAGCTACTAATAGGCAAAGCACAAAAGGAGCGAAGAGAGGCAAAGAGCGCAAAAGGGATTGATAAAAATGCAGACAAGTCTATAAGTTTGTATTGAACTCTTTCTCTTAAAGACTTTTCTTAAAGATTAATAAATAAATTATAGTAACAAATTATAGAAATATGAAAATTCTTTACTTAGAAAGACCAGTTTCTATCTATATAAACTTGCAACAGTTTCTGCCCCCAAAAAATTCAAATAAATTTTATAAACAACTAACAAAAAGTCAAAAAGACAGCGAGTGGTACAAGCCCACTTAACTACGTATCCCAGGGTATAACTTAAGTTAATATTTTGCTTAAAGTGTTTTGCTTTAATTAACTTACCAATTACTTAGCTCCACATAAAACCTGGAATTAAACAAAATTATAAGTTAATGCCATTTGCAGATATTTTAATAGAAAAAATACAAATGTAAATAGAAATAGAAATAAGACAAGTTTTTTGATGTGTGTTGGTTTTATTGTTATGGTTATTACATTTATTTGGCTAACTCAACTGACATTTATTGCAAAAAGTAAATGTTTGATGATAGTCACGTAGTTGCTACTAAACAACGACAGCTAACAGCAGTCAGAGCATCACCAAAATAAAAAGAGAGACAGAGAGAGAGAGAGAGAGAGAGAGAGAGAGAGGGGAGAGAGGGAGAGAGAGAAGGAAAAAAAGGAAAACTGTGCTAAAATTGTGGAGAGTTCAAAGTTGGCGGCACATGACATGCAAAAACAAAATCCCAAAACACTGAAACGTGCCTTTTTGACATTTAGTCATGTGTGTGTGACTGTGTGTGTGTGAGTGTGTCTCTGTGTGTGCGTGTTAACAAATTGAATTTTGCTGCCAAAAATTTGTTGTATTGATTTAAAGCCAAGTGATACAAGGCGGCACAAAGGCGCGAAGGCAAAACGGGAACCATTTAGGGTCAATTACCGCTGCAAAGTGAATTCTCAGTCAAAAATCAAAAGCTGGCAACAAACTGTTAACAGTATAAACTGCCAACTAGCGGGAAGATATACACACACACACACATACACACTTGAAGTGCCATTGTATTACTTTCATTATCTGTGCAAATATTTGCCAGAAATGGCAGTTGCCAGTTGCCAGTTGCCAGTTGCCAGCTCAACAGTTTTGGGCAAGTTTTTAAGCCGCTTAGGAGAGGCCCCAAAGTGAAAGTTATTGTGTGTTAACAACAAAACAACAGCGACACACACCCCATGTAATACACACACACAGACGCACACACACACACACCACCAACTGGTGCACATTTCATGAATGTGGTAAAAGACAAACTATTTTTTGTATATTCCCGTTGTTGTTACTCTTGGTTTTTGATGAAGTTTCCTGTTGGCTGTTTAAAACGCGCCGGTTGTCACCCACTCTGTGAACTTAACTTTCGCATATGCCTGCAAACCCTGAAAACTATGCACACGAGAGCCACAAACTTCTGCCGCCCCAGAGGATGATATTTCCCTCTCTCTCTCTCTACCATACCTCACTCCCTCTCCCACTGTCTCTCCCATCCCACCCTGTTGACTGCCTTTACTGGCTGCAGCAAATATTTGCCTTTGTGCCAAGCCATCGCCGGCGGAGTAAACATCTCAGGACTCACCCCTTCCACCTACCATTTGAGCTCCGCCTGCGCTGAACTCTGCTCAAAAGAAAGACACACGTTATGTTTTTAGCCATGGCTGGCACCTGAAGCCATGTTGAGCAAAAGCCAAACAACAAAGTCAATTCAGTGCCAGTTTGGCCAAAAAAAAAAAAAAAGAATAAAACTTTTTTGTCATGGACATCAGCACACACACAAACACACACACACACGCGGCGTATGCGCAATAAATTTTGCAAGAAAATAAAAATGTTTTAACATTTTCAACGTATTGGAAAATGCAAACAAAAAACCACATTTTATGCTCGAAAAGGCTAATTAACATCATTTTTATGAGACATCAAGTTGCTGGCAATAAAACGCATTTATTTTCTTCCGCAAAATAAACAAAAGCAAATGTTTTGACGCCGTGTTTTTGAAGTAAATTTCTTTATGTACAAGACAGAGTAACATACAGTGGGAAAAGCGCGTGGAAATTTACGACACACTCGTCAGCAGGAGGGAGACGGGGGGAGTGGCAGGAGAACAAACTGTCAGACAGGAGCACTGAGAGACAGTCTGTTGGTACTTAACAACTTGGCGTATTTATTTAGCACGTGTTTTAGGACCATCAAGTTGGTGGTTCGGGGGCATATTTGCTACTGCTTGCTTTTAATTAACAAAATGCCTTGAATTTCATTTTTGTAATCATTGCGTTGCTTAATTAGACATAAAAGTCTAGGCTCTAAATTAGTGAACAGGTTTTTACGAGCGCCAAATGAAAATCTTCCAAACAATTTTCAATTCGCAATCAACAACAATTTTTTTTTTGTTCGTTTACTTTTTCTTATTAGAATTTATGAATCGCTTTGTCTCTCGCACGCTCCCGCTCTCTCTGCTGCTCTGTTAAACTGAGACCGGCGAAACGAAACTTACGCTCAGTTGCTGTTAATAACAGTGCGCTGTTAAACTGCTGTCTCTGTTAACTGCAAGTTCGTAGTGAATTTTTTTAAAGTTTGACAATTAAATGCAACCGCAAGGGATAAAAACAATTAAATTATAAAAGCTCGTACTTTGGTGCACTTAATTAAAATGTCAAAATCAATGAAATTCCGCGTTTAATTACATATTTTGGATTAGCAGCGTGCAACAATAACAATTATGACATACTGAGCTATTGATAACAACTCACTATACATATAAATATCTGAGTTTATATGTTGTCAAAGCTGTTTAGCCTTAAATTAAATGCATTTGCATAATCAATTAAAAGGCACTCGTTAAATCATAGCAACAATTTTGTTTGTGCTAATTGGATTATGGGTAAACATCAGTTAAATCTCAATCAATAATTTAAATAATTCAAACTTGATAAATGAATTGATTTCATTTTTCGCTAAAAATTCATTTAACAAACTTTGACCAGTTACTCAATTGTCAATTCATTGGGATTCTTGTGGATGCACTCACTCCTTGATATATTTACTCTCACTCACTGAATGACTATTTGTTCTTGTCAAGTGCAGCTTTTGGGGGCACTTGAAATTTTACTGATTCACGTGCAGACATTGAGTTTGAATCTTGAAATAACTGTCTAATTGTAGAGCTTCATAAGAAGTCAAACACTTGTATTATCAACTTAATCAATTCCAAATAAAATTTAAGTTTAAATTTACAACTGATTATCAGATATTGGAATACAATTAAAGCACTGTAATCAAGGATTGTATGAGTAATAGTTAGAGATAAGAATAAATCGACTAAATCACTTTACAACCATAACAGATGATTGATCAAAAGTTTTCCCGTATCAATAACTTATTAGATAACACATTGCTCTTGGAGCATGCACTTCCTAGCTAATCGACACAAGAGCCAAGTGTTCGATATATATAAAAGGCCGTGTGCTGACAGTGTCCACAGTACAGTAGACAGTTCGTTTCGCAAAGCAAACACGCAAAGTAAAAAGGCAAAGAGGAAAAACGAAAGCCATCAGCATGAAAGTATCAGTATTAGTGGTAGTTTTAGTTGTAGCTATACTACAATCCTTACTCGTATTGGTCATGTCCAGAAAAGCAATCCCCGCACGCTATGACAACTTTAAAGTGTACAAAGCTTTTATCGAGGACAACGAACAGCTCGAGGAGTTTAAGAAAATCCATCAGCACATCGAAGTAGGTTTTCTACACCACCCACACACACACACTCTCACACAAGACAGACAAGTTAAGACTCCATTTTTTAACCATTTTCTACTACCAATTCTAGACACACATGCTGCAAGACATTGGTGGTCCCAATCGAAGTTATGATGTCATTGTGGCACCCACATATCAGGATATCTTTGAGCGGACTCTACTCTTCATGGACATTGAATTCAATGTGGTTATTGAGGACTTACAGGCGTAAGTTTCGATTAAATTTAACTTAAACAAAAGTTTATTTTCCAAAACTTTCTGTTTAGTTTACTAGATGAGTCCGCCTATGATCGTGATGCTCCGATGGACTGGGAAACTTATCATCCGTTGGATAAAATCTATGATTGGATAGATGAACAGTGTGCAGCTCATGATTATCTCGACTGTAAGGTCATAGGTCACTCGTACGAGGGACGACCCATAAAGAGCATTCGCCTCTCGAAGCGTAAGGGCAAAAAAGCCATTTTAATTGAGGGCAATATTCATGCTCTAGAATGGATATCATCGGCAACAGTTACCTACATTCTAAATGAGCTTATCAACTCGAATGATAAGGAAATACACAGACTGACGGATGAGTACGATTGGATTGTAGTGCCAATGGTTAATCCCGATGGTTTTGTCTACTCACACGAAGTGGAGCGTTTGTGGCGTAAGAATCGTCGTCCCAATGGACACAGGAATGAAACCGGACCGTGTTACGGTATCGATATGAATCGTAACTTTGACTTTCAATGGAATGGCGCTGGTTGGAATTTGGAGGACCCTTGTGATCATTGGTTTGGCGGTGAGGAGCCCAACACGGAAATTGAGATATTGGCCCTGCAGGACTTTGTCAGTTCATTCGATGATGGCTACATTCGTGGCTACTTGGCATTTCAAGCCTATGGACAGTATGTGCTGCTGCCTTGCGGACATACGAATACGGAATTTCCACCCAACTATGATCAAATGATGCGTATTGCTGCCGCCTTTGCCGATGGCGCACTTGACTCATATGGTTCGGTTTTCACCTACGGCGCTAGCGGGTTATTGAACTGTAAGTTCCTCAACTCAGCTTGACTTAAGTACTTAAAATGGTAATAAGGTTATTGACCTCTTATTGTTTTGCTTCTTTTTTAAAATAATGTTTTTTTTGTTCCTCTAGATGCTGTCTCTGGCGCTGCCAAGGACTGGGCCTATGGAGTTAAAAATATACCATTTACCTGCACAGTGGAGCTGCGAGACAAGGGCCAATTTGGCTTCTTTCTACCAGCCAATCAAATCACGGAAATTGGGGTCGAGGTCACCGAGGGACTCAAATCTCTAGTTGTCAAGGCGGCCGAAGAGGGCATTTTCGATTGACACTGAAAAGAAATGATTTAAGCATTAAAAATTGTAGCAGTAAATTTAAATTATTTAAAACTAAATATAAATATTAAATTAAAATATAATAAGTAAACAGAAATAGTATTTGGTGCTAAGCACTGCTTAAGATTAAGCAGTAGCTGCTGTGACCTACAGAATTAAAGCAGGAAATATTAACTTACAGACTGTAAGCAGTGTGCATGTTACACCACTTGCTGTAAGCAGTTCGCAGCAACGCTGCTTGTTTGGTTGATGTCTAGGCTAAGCGCTTAACAGCAAACGGTTAACAGCAGCGGTTATGTGTATATTAATAGAAGTGGCGCGTAGTTTAAATAAAATATAATTTATGTTGACAACAACTTTACTAATAAACTGTAACTTTATATAAAAATATCTACTTCAAATGTAAATTTAAGCAATTTCTTGACGAACCCCTTCAATTTAAAGCCACCACTTGTACTCTAAAGTAGTTAGTAACCAAACACACTCCCTGGTAATCGAATAGCTGCAACTAAGCCACAAACTAAAGTGTTTACTTTGACTGAATTACATGTACTTATGTCGCTTGGGTCAAATAACTTGAAACCACTTGAAGCTATCGGCACACAATTAAGCCAAAAGTGTTGACTCTTATCAGGCTCATTAGCATTAGAGCCTTAAGCTGAGCAGGTCACGTCACAAGGAACAAACCAAAAACAAAAATAAAAAAAAAAAGGTAATAATAATAATAACCAGAAATTATGCATAAAAATCACACTAAATATGATGTGGGCCATCAAAGGGAGCATAACAGCTGCACACGCTGCTTAAGAACTTTTATTTTATGTTAATTTCTTGAGGGCAAACACATGTAGAAAATTGTTGACCTTTTTATTGGCAATAACCTGTGCCATTTAAGACACATTTTCTCTTCAGCCTTTTGTTGTTGTTCTGCCTAGCACGTGGCACAGGGAAAATCATTTGCCTTGCAGGTAAAGTTAATTGAAAATTTGTCGTTGGCATTCGCATGGCAGTTAAAGGAAAATTCTACGCTTAGATGCGTTAATGCCTACACATTTTCTTCCTCTAACGGTTTGTTGGTGTTGTTATCCTTTAAGGTTTTTATTTGCTTTGCATATTTGATTACAAACATGAGCTTGTACAGGTATTTGACTGCCACACCTTCGAGACAGCAACACTTATCGAGTGTCAAAGACAGCAACGAATGAATGCAGCCCTAAAGGCTTTCAGCTAACGGCTTTGAGCTTCAAGCTAACAGCCAAACAGCTAACAGCTCAGAGCCAAACAGCTAACAGCTAACAGCTTACGGCATTCGAGTTAGAGCATTTCTTTGGCACAAGCACATTTAATAGAGTTCAAACCAGAAAGCAGCACTCTCACTCTCTCGCTCTCTCACTCTCTCACTCTTAGAGTGCAGCACGGAAAAATCTCTCGATTGGAAATATTTTTCAAGCAGTGACGAACGTGTCGTGACACGTTAAGAAAGGAAACTTAACTAGAGTGAAATAGGAATAGTAAATAATATAGTTTTATATATATATTAAAGGAAAACGGAGTCCCTTAAGCTGATTGGGTAGCTAAGCTAGGCTTTAACAGAGCTTGGAATAAATTTAGAAAACTCTCTAAAATAATTATTGTAAAATTACTAAAATTATTTAATTTAACAACCAATGTATGTAGTTAATAAAATAAGCCTAAATTTGATAATTTTACTATAACTAACTATAGTTAAATGACTTATTTTATTTAATGTAAGAAACTGAAATATTTAAATTAATAAAGTAAGTAGTTTTACTATTAAAAGCTATATTAAAATTACCGAATTTTACCTTATTTTTATTTTTTTTATTTTTTTATATTTTATTTTTACACTTTTTTAGTATATTTTATAAATTGAACTCAAGTATAACTTTAAAAGAACTCTCAATATATTTCTTTTCTCTTAGTTACTTTCTGTCTCGTGCCTCTTGCCACTCACGCTGCCATCTCTAGCGTACTGCCACCTTCTATGTATTTGCCGTATTTACATGTCAAAGCGTTTGCCTGAAATCAGTGAGACATGCATCATGTTTCTCGATATTAAAGACGATCGCTTTTTTCTCCTTAGCAGCGAGAATACTCATTAAATGCACAGGTGAGGCAAATGCGTGCACCTTGAGTCTTGAGTCTGTGGTGCATGGTGCATGGTACTTGGTGCATGCCACACATGCCACTCCATCATAAATGGCGTTGCCAAAGATGCACAAAACGCAGTTTGCAGGCGCCCAACGAGACGCGTCTCAACGTTTGGACACGTGAAAGCGTCATCAATCTGAAGCCAACGACAGTTTTAACGACTTCTTGTGGATTACTTCAAACAGTAACAAAAACAACAACAAAAGGAAAAACAGAAACAACAACAACAAAAGCAAAACAACACTGAATTTAAACACTTTGTAGTCAAAGCTGAAATTTTATGTTTTCTCCGGTTAACGTTGATGGTTTTCCTGTCCTGTACTACTGGGCTAAGACTAAGACTTCAGCTAGCCAACTTCTATATATACTATATACTCTATATAGTTATTTGCAACATTTGTATAAACTTTGTGGGTAGCAAGAAAAGCTGGCCAAAAGTGCAAACGTTAACAAAAAACTCGTACGCACTCGTTAAAGGCAAGAAAACAGTTTTAGAGCAACTGAGTATTGTAGAAAGTGCCTCAATAACAATTTATTGTGAACTTAAATTAAGTAAAAACTTATTTTAAAAAGAATTAAAGTAATAACAGTGTGATAAATTAAGTTAAAAAGGTTTTAAACGTGCACAAAATTATAGCAAATTAATAGAGAGTTTTTTAATCTTAGTTTTTTAATGGAGAAAACTTGAAAAAAATTTTGTATTTATAAAAAATGATGTAGAAAATATTTTAAAAATAAATTCTTTTTAAGAATTAGTAGATTTCGGTTTATTTTTATATATATAAATTTTAAATTGTTTAAATTTATTTCAAATTTTATTTTAAATGAAGCTCCTATTGTTGAACCTTTTATGCGATTAGTATGCATTAAATATTTATCTAAATACCTTTTAAATAAGGCTTTAATCGCTAGCTTATTTCACTGTTTTACTGTAATTTTTATCGCCTTAAATTATTTCCCTTAATTTATTTTAAATTAGTCTCTAATCGCAGTCTTATTTCACCGTTAAAACTCATTAATTTTAGCACCCTTTAAAACTTTAGTAATTTTTTAAGTAAGCCCAAATTATTGGCTCTATTTTAACTATACCTAAATCTAAATAATAAACTACCTTTTAATTTATTTTTTATTTTTTGAAATTAAATTTAAAAGCTAACTGAATAACTGCCTGAAGGCAGCACTAAGAAAAACATACACAGTGAGAAAGAAACAACCCTTAAGACCAAACCCAGCAGCAGCTGCTGTTGTTGTCGCTGTTGTTGTTGTTGTCGCTTTTTGCCATTGCATTGCTTTTGGCCAAGAGTTGGGAACTGAGCAGAGCTGAGCTGAGCTGAGGTGAATGCAGTGAAGCGCAGCATATGAAAAACCAAAACGTTGAATCCCTACAAAAGGTTCACCAACGGCTGTGGTCAGTTTGTAGTTTTCTCTGTCTACCCCCCTCTCTCTCTCTCCCTTTCTCTCTCTCTGTCCCTCTCCCTGTTGTGCCCCTTAGCAGTGGCAGACAGCAGATGCGACAAAGCTTCATTAAAATTAACAAAACTTAATTGCAGCTTACGTGGCACGTAGCATGTTGCAAATGTGTTTTGCAATCTGTTTGATGGCCCCTACAATCAGTAAGTTGGGGAGCAGTAGACACACCTGCCACCTGCCTACCTACCTACCTGCCTACCTACCTATCTAAAGATCGCGACAGGATCGCTGTCTGGCCGGCTGCCAAAGTTTGATGTATTGCATTCACAGCGCAGGATACGAACTGATCCTGCAGATTGCAGCTGCAGCCAAAGGGATTAGTAGCTGCGTGCAGCAAAAGGGCAACTTTGGGGGCTGCTGCTGCCTCTGCTGTCGTCTCTGCTGCTGTCTCTGCTGCTGCCTTTGCGTGCAACTGTTATTGACAGCTGCCTCCAGCTGCCCCCTCCCCCTACTGCCTGTCTTTCAACCCACTTCTCCCCCGCCCCTGTCACTGCAGGCACTGAACTTTCCGCAACTCAACACAAACCATTTGGCCTGTCAATGGCTTGTAAGCGCTTGCACAAGCTGGCTAACTAGCTAACTGGCTAACTGTTTAGTTGGAGCCAAAGTTTGGCACATGCCATGTCTGAAATTACGTTAAGCGCTTTAGTGCCACTGACACTTGCATGCAATCGAGGCCATAACTGGCTAACAGGTCAAACAATTTGCAATTACGCCCACTTGCCACAAAGTTCATTGGCCCTAAAAGCCCTAAAGGGTGGCAAGAGGGTGGAGGGGGAGGAAGGGGGAGGAGATTGTTACCTGACAGCTTGGCATACCTTTTTCCCAACTGCCCATCAAATTTTGTCAGTCGGTTTTCGGGCAATGCAATTAATTGCACCGTTTTAAACTGTTATATTCATAAATTGTGGGCTCAAATTTGAGGCTTGTGGCCAAAACTCAACTAGCCGTATTTTGGCCATATGTAGCTGCAGTGACAAGCATAAGGTCGAGAGCACTCTGAGCACTCTGAGCCCTCTCTGTGTGTGACCAAATACGAGGCGTGTGTGTGCGTCAGTTGTGTGAAGTGTGCCCAAAATACCAATACCAATACCAATGCCAATTTAGGGACAGTTGGCCAATAAAAAGTTCAAGTTTCACAACAAAAACAGTTTATGGTTTATGGTTACAGAATTTATAAGCGCAAAGCGTTAAATATGCAAACTTATTCATGTGCATAACGATTAAAAGTGCCACACACACACACAGGACCACACACAGCACACACACACACTCCATCACACACACTTCTGTCTGGCAATCTATCTGTTACTGCAAATAGTACTCGCTTGTGCAGTTGTATGGCATTTTTAGTGCCCAACAAGTCAAACATGCTTAAGATAATATGAAAGTATAGCTCATACGCCCCGTTATCCTGCCAAATGGCAGCTGCACTCAAACATTATATCCTGTTGCAAGCTGCGTGACCGCTTTTAAGTGCCTCAAGTGCTCGGACTCCATTATATAAATGCTCTTTTAATAATAGTACAAGACGGTATCTCTCTCTCTCTCTCTCACTCCCTCTACCCCTCTGTCCACCCCTCTCTCCTACACTCTTCTTATGTGCCCTGGGTGTATTTGCATTGGCTGTAATTGCGAATGAGTGCGCCGTCCCGCATAAATGTGCGTTAAGTCAATTCAATTTAGATAACAGCTTGCAGATACTGTACTACTTGTACTCGTAGCAGAAGATACAAGATACAGCTACAAGATACAGCTACAATTGTTGGGCTTAAAGTTTTATGTAATTTTCCTTTCTTTTATTGAACTTTTATCTATGATCGCTGCACTTTAACTGTTTCCTTGAAGCATTTAATCCATAAAGAGTTCATAAATTATACCACAAACTTTGGTTATGAGCACTTCAAAGGTATTTCACTGCTGATCTTTATTTTTTGTGTAACTTTTGAGCTTTTCCATTAATTTTTTTATATTTCGATTGAGGGCTTTCGCCATTAAGACTGCAACTACTTCAATTAATGGCCATTAAATTTATATTAAACATTCAGTCGCTGCAAATCTCATATAGATTCCATACGTGGCTCTATAAAATACGCAACTTTTTGGTTATTTTTTGTTGCTTTGTTGCTTTGTTGTTGTTGTGCTGTATTCATTCTGTTTTTTTTTATTTTTCTTTAATTAAATTCCAATGCACGTTGAACGCTGACGTTGATGTTGACGATGTTGCGATTCTGCTCTGACGATTTCATGTAAATTCAATATAAATATTTAAGTATTTGCCACATGCTCATTTTTAACAGCACCTGCAGCTGTCCCTTTAGCTCTTACTGGCTCTGTCTCTCTCTCTTTCTCTCTTTCTCTCCCTCTCTCTCTCTGACATTCGCTCCCTAGTCTCCTCTCTCTGTCCCTTGTGCTGCAAATCAAACAGCAGCGAGTGTTCTTCTGCTCTCCTGTTCTACTACCCGCCTACCCTCCTTCCCTCCCGCACTCCTGCTCCCCCTTCCCCCCCTGTCCCCCTCATACCCGCCTCTGTTCTTTTGCATAAGCAAATACGCCGCTTCATCACAAACACGTGAGGTTTCTGTAGTTGCAGTTGCCATTTCTGTTGCACGTTGCACGTTGCCACTGCATGAGTAACGAGCTGCCCTTCAGTTGTTGAGCTGCGCTGAGCTTCAGCTGATGAGTACTTCAATTCCGCTGCCATTTTCCCCTATCCCCGTCCCCGTCCCCTCCCTCTTCCCCCTTCCCCCTTGTCTAGTGTTTCTGGTTCAATGACAAGCAACTTTGGCTGGACTCAGTAGCTGAGTAGCCGTTAGTAGCCCTCTGGCTGTTAACTGTTACATGGTGCCAACTATTTGTCTGCGGTTTCTTGCTCATGCCACACCCCCTCCTATATACTCCCAATATACACCCACACACACACACACACACACACATGCAGTGGCTCATGTCAACAGTATTTTGGGTGCAGTGTTTAATTATTCACAATTGCTGAATCGACAACGTCGCATGTGACACTCGAGAGACAGAGAGGAGAGACACAGAGAGAGAGTAAAAGAGACAGCGAGAAGACAGATTTCATAAATTTTTAAAAGCGCACTTCAATCGATTTATTAACAACATTTCGTAAAGTTAAGACCTTGTAAAAAATTTATAATTGTAATTTAAATGCAAAGTGCAGAAAAGCTCATCAGTTTCCAAAGGAAAATTCGTTTAATTAACAGACCAAAAATAGCTCTTTAAAAAAGACCAAAAATATATTCTACAAGACTTATAAATAGTACAACAGTTTGTTTAAATTTCTATTAGTTTTTAATTAAAAAATAGTTAAATAAACTCATTTAATTACAACTCAAATATGTGCTTAATTTAATTTGCAACACTTTAAAAGCTGCTTTTGCACATGGAATCACACAATTCCTGTTGATAATATTAATTGTTTATTTATATATTAAATATTTATTAAATATATTTAAAAAAAAACAATAAACAACATAAATTGCATGGCAATAATAACAATATCAAATTAAATATGGTGACAGCAAAAAAATAATGCCAAAGATAACAAATTATTTCATAGTTTGTTGCTGTACGCATTAAACGAGCAAATAACAATTGAATTTTCATTTCATTTATTTATAAATGTTATAGAAAAACAACAAAAACACTTACTGTACTTAAAAAAGAAACAACTGTTTTTTGTTTCAATTGTATACAGTTTTTTGTCAAAGTATTTTCATTGAACACTGTTGTTGGCTGTTTTTGCCTGAGCTTCGGTTTCCAGTTTAGGTTTATACTATATTTGCAGAGCTGATACTCAAGTCCTTTGGCACCCCAATAAAATTTTCGCTTGGCCGTTTTTTTGCTTAACGAAGTGGAACTTGCGTGCGGCAAGTCATAAAAAAAATACACACACACAGCAAGTTAGCTTTGAGCTTGCGCGACTAGCAGTTACTCTGTGATCTTTACTTGCAGCACTGCAAAGTGCAGTCACAGACGCTGCATGTAAATTTGAACTGCTTGCAAGCAGTGAAATCTTATTGGAATTGTTTGCTTAGAGTTTTACAGCGACTGACCGTTAGTTTTCCTTAACTTTGGGCCATAAAATCAACTAACTATACGGTTTTAAAGCCAGTTTAGAATTTAAAATTAAACTTATTAACTTTTTATATAAATTAAAGCTACTTTAAGTTTTCTTTATCTTCTAAACATCTAGTAGTTCCTCCAGTACTCAGAGCTGTCCCACCTTAAATCACATTGAGTAGCCATATGCTGCTGCTTTTAACCCGCTCATAACTCCTTAAATGAATAAGTACTTCCCCATAAATACTCTTAAAAGTACATAAAGTATCTTACTGAAAGCAACGCTGACTTCTAACGTAGGTAAATCTAGTAGCTTCAGGCTATACAAGATCTTTAGCCGAACGACTCTCTTTTAGGCATTATTTAAAATTAGTCAAAGCTTTTAATAACCTTTTCCCTGTCTGATTTCTATTACAGGGTACTGAATTCAAAATTTTACTTGAATTTTATGTTGGTTTGACAATGGCGCTTACTCCTATTACAAGCTGTAAAGCCGCATGGACTTTGAGTAGAGATTACTTGAGGCAAAAGGAGGAGTTAAAGGACGTGTACGTAAATGACTAGTTAATTTCATGGAATTTGGCCAAAAAGTCTAAACTCATTAAGCCATTTCGTTTGGCGGCAGAGCAGTCAGAAATTAAATGGCAGAGCTTACAACAGATTTGCCAAGGGCCATAAAATGTAACCAGCAGTTGAACAGTTGACCATAATTTAACCACTGTGTGGGTGTAACTGTGTGTGTGTTGGTATGGGTGTGGGTGTGTCTGTGGGTGTGGCAATGCCTGTCAACGTTTAAATTGCGGTTGTAGGGACAAAAATGAATAAGTGGAGCGACTGCATTTCGGATGCAACATTTTAAATGATTTCCATGTAGTACAGTGCACACCACAACTCGTACAATTTGCCGTGCATCAGCAGGAGTACACACTGTAGACTATTCACTGTAGACGGCAGACGACGGACGACAGACGGTAGGCGACAAACGACAGACTATACCGGCCACGTTGACCAATCTGGCAAATGAACAACGTGCAGTAACCAACAACGTTCAATGTCCACACTTTTCACATTTGTGCTGTTCATATTTCATTCTCAATGACGCTGACAGGACAATGCGGTAACCGAGCCGTATGAGACGACGAGTCCGAGTACTCTCCGTGCATCCAATCTGTGCGTGTGTGAGTTGATTTGCATGTTTCAGCTGTATGTGTGTGTGTGTGTGTGTGTGTGTGTGTGTGTGTGTGTGTGTGTGTGTGTGTGTGTGTGTGTGTGTGTGTGTGTGTGTGTGTGTGTGTGTGTGTGTGTGTGTGTGTGTGTGTGTGGGAGACGCTTGCTTACACTGATTCCAACTGATGAAGTTGGCGTTTTATGTGCGGTTGCTCGACCAACACACACACACACACACACACGGTGGGTGCATGCCGCATTGTTTATCGCCAACAGCAGACACCAACAGTTAGCCTTCTGCCACACCCACTTCGTCCACACACCCCTCCACCCATTGCAGTTACATTAATCAAAAGTTCAACGTCAACAAAATGTGATTTTTCGTTTGCACAAAAATGTTCGTTCATAATTAAAAATAAATAAATAAAAATCAAACACAATGAAGCAATGAATTCATAAAATAAATAAGTGAGTGTAGAGTGCAGAAGTAGAAGTGGAAGTGGAAGTAGAAGTAGAAGTGGAAGTGGAAGAAAAAGATATAGAGAATGAAAGAGGAACAGCAGCAGCCGTCGCATATGTTATTGGCAAACGGAAACAAGACTCCTTTTGTAGTATATGCTCGGCTTGCTCGGCAGCTGACAGTTCTTATCCTTACACACATTTCTTTTACCTTTCCACTCAACGGATATGCGCAGGAAACCTCAAATACACACACTCGCACATACACCAATTCGCACACACACCTTTCGCAGCTTGCCCTCGAATTTCGATTCATCTTTGGGCTTGGCATTTGTTTCCTTTAAGCCTGTAACTAAGCAGGAGAGCTGGAGAACTGGAAAGCGAGTGAGAGAGGCAGCAGGTGATATACCTAACGATTTCCGGCTTATGATTTGACTTCATTCCCAATGTGTTACTACCCTGCTCCTGTCCTTACCTGTCTTCCCCGCCTCATTCCTTTGCCAAATTACAGCTGAATTTTGCATGAGCAGCTGTTAAAGTTTTCTTCATATTTGAAAGCCAAGTTGATGCATTGTTTGCCAATTCAAAACTCAAGGGTTATTAATTGAACCCATTGACCTGACACACACACACACACCCCCACTGCTCCCCCCTTGGGTTATTTATGTGATACGCCATTTAATAACTCTAATGGCACTTGAGCTTGCAGTTGCAGAGTTTCCCAGTAAAGGTAATAAGAAAAGTTTAACTTTATGATTTCTTGCACAGCAAAATGAAAGAAAAAAACAACGCGGCTAACGCGGCGTATGCTTGTTGTTATTTGCTTGTATTTTTTCTTTATTCTTACTGGGGGTTTTTGGGCACAATAAAAGCATAAAGTGACAACAAAGCGGCAAACAACAAAATAAATAAATCACAAAAAAAGCAGACAGCGAGACACAAGCACACAAACAAACACACCAACACACACACACACACACACAAATAGCACACGCACAGCAGCAGGAATAAAACTAAGAAAATATGAAAACATAAATGGAGTGAGCTGCTACAGAATACCCTATAAAACTGGGTATATCAATAAGGAATAAAATTTTTAGCCAATTAAATTGAAAATTTAAAATTTCTTAAACATTTTTAAATTTTATTTCAGCTATTTTTTAAACTGTTAAACAAACTACTCCCCTTTGTTAGTCTGTCTACTTTCTAGGGTATAAATAGCACTAGGAATAACAACAAGTATGGCGCAAAACTTTTAGTTGTCCGTGCGCTATTGTTCTTGCTCGTCCTTTTGCCTTAACACGCGATTCATATTTTTCCAAGGCGAAAAGAGCGGCGTCTTCTTCACATGGTAGACTGCTTATTGCTTATTGTTACCGTACATTCTATAGTCCTGATTGTTGTTGTTGCTGTTGGCATTTATTGTACAACAGTTGACACAATGCACAACAAGGTGGGCGTAGACAGGACCTAAACTGAAGTTGGGCTTACCCAAAAAAAGAAGTGGAATGAAATGAAAAGAAACGAAATAAAGGAAAACGGAAACTTTGTCATTGTTAGGTTGTTTGTGGGTCTCGGCTTTTGCCCCCTGCTTCAGTCCCTGCTCCTTTCCCTGCTCCTTTCCCTGCTTCTTTCCCTGCTCCTTTCCCTGCTCCTTTCCCTGCTCCTTTCCCTACTCCTTCTCCTACTGCTCCTGATCCTGCTGCTGTTAAGCATTTCCGGCTTTTATTGTTCTTGAGCTTGGGCCACCACTAAACGCTTCATCATTGCGCAGTTTTCATTTCCCTCTTAATGCTTTTCTTCTTGCCCATTTTCGGGTTTGAGTTTGAGTTTGAGTTTTGGGTTCAGGTTTTCGGAGACAGCATCGAATTGGTGTCGTTGCACGTTGAAATATTTATGTTGCGCATTCTTAATTTATAATGTGCCCACTCTCACTCTCTCTCTCTCTCTCACAAACTCTGTCTCCCTTTCATTCTCACCTGGCATCTTGGCTTAAAGCATTGGCCACTTGTGCATGTCCTGCTCATTATACGCTCAACTCTGCTCACTCTTATTCCTTTTTTCCTAGGTGGGTGGCATTTTTGCATGTCTCGTTGCCAAATCACCTTAGGACCAAAAGCATCACGAATTTCTCACAAAAGTTTTGCATAAATTTTCATGAAAATTTACGAGCTGCGAGCTGTGAACTGAGAGCTGAGAGCTAAGAGCTGTGTGAAGTTTTTTTTTTTTGCAGCTTCCTTTTTTTTATTTTTATTTTCCCTCTTTCATTTATTTATTTGTTTTTTTTTTTTTTTTGAACTGCTTTGGCTGTTTTGCCTTGGCTTTTGCCTCTGTTATTCGAAATTTACGATACAATAAATTTTGTCAAACATTTGAAGTTGCAAAAGCAGTGAAAGCCCAAAGGAGTTTAGCCTTTGTTTTCTTTCCTTTTGTTTTTCTTTGTTTGATAAGCCATTAGTCAAAATGACAAACGTTTAGGTTGATTTAAATTGGTAAGATTTACAGTGCACACGTATTGCCATATCGAAATTGAAAACAACCACAAAAACAAGTACAAAAATAAGTACAAAAACAAGTACAAAAACAAGTACAAAAACCAAGTAGAAATCCAAGTAAGAGTTTAGCTTGTAGGCGTTTAGCTTGAGCTCATATAGGCTCAGGAGCATAAAAAAAAGCAATCGAAGTGTGCTTTGGAGGTAAGGGTAATCGATTCGTCGGATATAGCATTATGTTGATTGAAAATTATGCAAAGCACTCCAAGAAAAGACAAGTTACTTAAGAGTTGTGTGAGTTAGACATGGAAATTATTATTATAAAATTATTAAACTAAGTGGAAATGATAAGTAAATAAAAGAAAAAAAATTTAACAGTATATAATTGATCTAAAAATATATAAAAAAAAATATTAAACAATATATAAGTGAACAGAAAATATACAAAAATTATATTAAGCAGTATATAAGTACTGAGAAACTTAAAAAATAAATAAAATAATATTAAACAGTATATAAATGTTAACAAAATAAATAGGAACATTTCTAAAACAAGTCAAAAATTTAAGAAATTTTAGTCAAGCATAATTTCTATGTATTTACTCTATGTATTTACTTCCTTAATTTGAATGAAAAGCAGTCTGAGAAACGAATGTTATAGAAATTGAAATTTTAGTAACCAAATATTTGATTTTTGGAAATTATTTTGAAGGCACTTTTCAGCAGCAATCACTCATGTGACACTGGCACTGCAGTCTGTCAAGCATAAACTATTAGCACTCAGTGTGCTCTATAGTTTTAACACACACACACACACACACACACACACATACACTTTGAACTTAAACAAATCATTTGAAAAGTTGTGTGCAACTCGTGCGCAAATAAAAACTGAATATTGATTACATATACGCCTGCAGTTATTTGATAGCCAACTTTTAATATCCATAAAATTTCCATTTACAGCAAACAAGAACAACAACAACTACAACAACAACAAACTGTAGTTATTTTTCTACACATATCAATTGCCATAATATTTGCTGGAGAACGCTTTTAGCTCGTTCGTCTATAAAATATGCATAAAGCCGATTCGATCTATATTTTTTCCTAAAGCGTTGCGCTCTCTCCCTCTATCACTCTCCTCCCTCTCCCTCTCTCTCTCTCATCTCTCTCTTTCTCTTACCGTAAACGGAATCGGATTTTTGGGCATTTCGAAGGCCGCCAGAAATGTATGTTTCGTAGCTCCCCCACACTCCAGTCCATATATATCCTATATATATAGATATACATTTTTGTGTTGTTGCTTTCGGCCTGGCCTGCAGTTTCGGCCAACACATTTTGCACTAGCTCCATTTAGTTTATTTTCTTCTCGTTTTGGTTTTTCTGTTTTGTTTTGTTTTTCTGTCAGGACTTTTTTCTGATGTTGCATGTGCAACGGTTTCATATCCTGTACTGGGGCAATTAAGTTCGTAATCTGAGCGACATCTGTGCTGCATTCGGATGCGCCACGCCCACTAGAGCACTACCAAACAACGTTGGAGATTTTTCAGCGTTTTCAACGTATTCAATATTTCGTCGACAATTTCATTTTGAGTTTTTTTGCTGCTTCTTTCTGTGTGAGTGTGTGTGTGTGGGGGGGAGTGTGTGTGTGTGTGTGCTGTTGGACACAAAAGATTTGTTGGGGCAAGTGGGACTCATGGGGCAAATGGTAACGTTGTTTACAGCGTTGTTATTAACTCTTTCGAATGCCAATGAAGTATTTTTTTTGCTCTCCAACTGCATGCAGCTGTCGCCTGCCACGTGATTTAAACGGAGCACTGCAAATTCGCAAATAACTCATGTGACATTTGTGCCAACGCAGTTTGGTCAATTACAAGCGAACATCTTAACAAAAGATTTTAATGCAGTTTTACACAAACATGTGGATGGCTTAAGAAGCAATTTCTACTGGTTTGATAGCGGAAAAGATCTCGACAACATTTTCGATGCACTTTCTGTGACTTTCTAATGTCCAAAAATATTCTAAAAAATTATTTCACTTCTAAACTATTTACAATTAAATTTAACACAACTCAATGCTTAGTCATCATTAGGGAAATGTAAGAAAATATGTGTGCCAATGCCTTTTCATGTCAATGCCTGTCAGTTTTCCGACCATTATTGATGATACATATGTGTTCAGTTACCACTCACTGCAGATCAGAAACAGTTCAGAATTCAGTTGAATATTCTAGAGATTGATATTCAAGGCAGCTGCAATACAATCAGCAGGTTGCTTTGCATTTGTATTGTTTAAAACGCGCCTACAGACACACACACACACACACTGAACTAGTGTATGTGTGTGTGTGTGTGTTAACAAAAGTCGTCCTGCTGTTGTTGTAGCTTCATAGCTGTCTTTCACCTTGTCCATTAACTGGCAACTGCTGCTGTTGAAAATCTGTTTGTCTGTTGGCCGAATAGCCGTATGAGGCCAGTTCTCGACAGCTGCTTGGATTTTGAAGGGAACAGCATTTAAAAAAACATCCTTTTCAAAAAATACCCTATAGAGTGTGAGTCGGAAGGTTAGCATGGGCAGTAGGCAGGTGAATTTTGAGAGCAGAAAATGATCTGATTTAAACAGAAACTAAACTGATGCGAGAAAATATTTTTTTTATCATTTAGTATAACATTTTTATAAGTGAGTATTATTAATTTTAGTTATTATAATTATTAGAAATTTCTATTATATTTTTATGTATTCACGTAATTATATTATTAAGTATTTAACTAAATTTAGTTATAAATTATATAAAATTTACTAAACACAACTCGCTAAATATAGTATTTAAACAATCAGGGTATAATTTTTAGAGGGTATCTGCTAGTCGCACACTTCCTGCCCACTTTGTAACCGTCTCTCTTACTATTCGTATTTTTCTGCTTTTTTATGTCTAGGATATGCGCTGTAGTTGCAGCTGTCGTTCAGCCAGGCTCTGAATACGCACACACATATTAACAGTCGCACACCCGCACACACACACACACACAGGCAGAGTGTGAAAGGGAGACAGAAGATGGCCACACATAACAGAAGTCTGTGCCATAGCCAAAGGATTTTTATGGTTTTTCAATTGGTTCACGTTGCTCCTGCTGTTGTTCTTCTTCTTCTTGTAGTTGTTGCTGTTGTTGTTGTCGTTGTTGCTTTTTTTCTTT
This sequence comes from Drosophila cardini, assembly GCA_018903735.1. NCBI lineage: Eukaryota > Metazoa > Arthropoda > Insecta > Diptera > Drosophilidae > Drosophila > Drosophila cardini. The sequence continues at coordinate 4,466,980 of JAEIGM010000001.1, read as the reverse complement.
CGTTTTTCTTTCATTTTATCAGAGCAAAGGCAGCTGTCAGGCGTTGGTTGTGCTTCGCGTGGGGCATTCATTAGGGGAACGCAGCATGAAATTCTGGCTAAAAGCAGTAGAGAACTCGATGCCTGCTTTGCTGCCTGCCAGCCCGACTGCCTGACTGTTGCCTGCCTTGGTGTTGGCAACAAAACAAAAGCAAGAGCAAAACACACACGCAAAAACGCACAACAGGCGCATGGAAGCAGCCAAGCAGCAACAGCCTTGAGTGATAACATCATCATGTGCCCCGAGTGTAAGTGTGTGCGAGTGTTAGTGTGTGTGTGAGTGCTCTCTGTGTATGTGAAAGCAGCGAAGCATGTTGGCAACATGCCATGCTGCCAAGAAACAGCAGCCGATGAAACCCAGAAACTGCAGCAACAGCCGCGACAACAGCAGCAGCAGCAGCAAGGCGAAAACCTTGGCAACCAAAAACTAAAAAGGAACAAAAAATTCGCAGACAAGAACAAGACAGAGAGAGAGAGGGGGTCAGAGAGAACAGAGAGAGAGAGAGAGAGAGGAAGAGGGAGAGGGAAGAGAGCGCGCGATAGCGGCACACAGAAGTTGCAGGTCAAAAGAGAAGCAAAAACAAAAGCAGGCAAAAAAACAAAAAAAAACAACAAAAACAACAAAAATAAAAAGATTAAATCAGGTAAGAAAATTTTCGTTTTGTGTTGTGAATTTTTGGTTGCACCTGCCGTTAGCTGGCAGCCGGTTTGCTTTAAGCCTCAACTTCACTCAGCTGTTGTTGTTGTTGTTGTTGCTGTTGTTACTCCTGCTGTTGTTGTTGTCATTCAGATGATTAGTGTGCAGCCTTCAAGCTGCGCCTGCGCAGCGTTCTACTATCTTTATCTCTTCTCCTTATTGTTGTTGTTCTTGTTGTCGCCTTTTTGCTTTTTTTAGTCTCTTTTTTTTTGGGTTAACTCGCATCGCGTGCGTCGTTTGATCTGGAAACCAGAAACCTGTCCACGCATTGCAGCTTGTTTCAAGGCGTTGCCGCCTGCAAATTGGTCAACAAAAAGTGCGAATGTCTGCGTGAGTCGAAGTCTATGTGTATGTATGAGTGTGTAAGTGTGTGGTGTGTGTGTATTTGTCCTCATGTTCATGCCAAGAATCAACAATAGCCTTTGGGCGTTTTGGGCCCTCATCAAAACAAGCTCACTAAACAGCTGAAAACACCTGCGCTAATTTACGTGCCGCTTTTCAAGGCATTGATTGTTATTTTCTTCTTAATTGAAATTCGAATAAATTTTCTTTAATTAAAATTGCAAAGTTACGCCATTAATAACAAAAGTCATAAAGCAATTAAATAAATTCAGATTTTATGGTATAAATAAATTAAAACATAGCAACAAATTGGTTTAATTGAAGAATCTTGATAAAATATGTGGATAAAAATGTTTATGACTCAAAGAAAAGTTTAATAAGTTATACAATTTAGCACACATTCATGGAGTTCTTAAATTTAATATAGAAAATATAATTTAATATTTAACACACAATGAAAGTTAATAAAACTTTAAATGTGTAACGTAATAAAATGTAATGAAAGTTTTTAATTCGATTTAAAAATAGAAAAATAGAGCAAACATCTGCTGTCGATATTGTGATAGAATGCATAAAATTCTAAGCTAAAAATGGTAATGTGAGTGTGTGTGTGTGTGTGGGGGAAAGTAACCACGAAGTGAGAGTTAATGGCTTAAATGCAGCGACAATAACAGGAGCCAAGGTTTACTTCCAGGCCATTAGCTTAATATGCTCTGACCATAACGAGTACCGCATACGGCAAAAGACAACACTATAAAAAGCAGCAATAACAATAACAATATTAACAGACAGCGCTGCCAGCAGCAACAACCATGACAACCAGGCGACAATGAAATGGAAATTGTAAAAAAAAAGGGAAAATAAAGGGAAAAATAGGGGAAAAGAGGTGAGAAAAGGGAATGAAAACGAGGGAAAAGTGGAAACTGAACATGCAGAGCAATGCAAATGGAAGCAGTTGCAATTTGCCGAGTTGAAAGGGCAAAACTGTGATAGACACAGAGACAGGGAGTACGAGTATACATGTGAAAGGGGAGAGGGGGGGGCGGGTACAGGAAGCGGGGGTATGGGGAATTGCCGGATGCGCTGTTAGCCGCACGAGTTGGCTGCATTAATGTGCTATGTGCAACAAGCTAGAACACCGCGCCACAAATTGACAACAACAAACAAAGGGCAACAAAAATTAAAAACTAAACTGCATGCAACGCTCAAAATATGCAAACAACAACAACAACAACAACAACAACAACAACAATAAGAACAACTAGAACAATTCATGTCGCTGCCAATGGCAGTTGATTATAAGCCCATTGATGTAGCTGGACAGTGCTGACCCATAGCTGTCCTCCACCCCTTCTCTCACCTACCTTCCACCTGCTGTCTTTCCATTATGCAGTGCATTACAAAAAATGGCAAAATAAAAAAAAGGAAAACGAAAACGAAAATATTGTAAATTGCCATAGAACGCAGACAAAATGGCAACAAAGGCCACAAAACGTGAGTTTAGGGATGTGAGCAGCAAACTGTTGCAGCCACTGTATGTATAAATGTGTAGAATTTGCCACATCTCACACTCCCCTGCCCTCCCCTCTTTGGTGTGGCATGTGCAACGAAGCGCGCCACCCGAAGGGGTTGCATGCCTTCTATTCCTTTGCTGCTTTATAGGTGTACAGACACACACACACACACATAGACACACCCAGACACAAACAGTCATGAAAAAAGCGCCATTTTTGGCATATTCCTGCGCTGGAAATTCAACAAGAGCATTCGGCAACAATGCTGCTAAATAAACTTCATACAGTTTGACAATTTTTTGTTTTTTCTACTCAACTATAGTTCTAGTTTGTGTTTTTGTTGTTCCGATTTTGTATTTGTTTTTATTTCTGGTTGTTTTTGGCTTTTAGCTGTGCACAAAATGACTTTCGAAACACTTGAAAGTATTCATACAGTGTCTATGAATTTATGCTCTTACCACATTGCCACAATTGCATTGCAGTTGAAACATCATGAATGCCAAATGGTCAGCAATGAAACAGAAGTCATAATATAAGTCAAATAGTTAGATAAAAATACATAGTTAAAGTGTCTAGAGAGAGTTGCATATTAAATTTAAAAACTTGAGTTTTTTCTAGAGTTTTTGTAGTTAAAGTAAGAGTTCTTTGATCTCAGGAAAATATAAATTATTCATGGAAAGAAATTTCAGTTTTGGCTTTAAGAAGAAGTCGAAAAATATTTCAAAGCTGGCTAAATTTAAGACTCTGTTACACTTGTCCTTAGCCCAACTTAAAGTACGTATTCTAGCTAAACTACAAGTCCCAAAAAACGGCTTATTTTCTAGCTAAATTGAACACACTTTAGAGTAGTTAAAAATTCGTATAACTTACCACAAAGTAATCATTTTTTTTTTACCACTTTAACGTCTGCTTATAAGATCTGCCATCTGCTGTTGTTTTGTTGGTTCACCGCAGGACGCGCCATGTGCCTGAAGGATATCGTTTACACTGAAATTTGTAAGCCAATTAACGTATGCATTAAACTATATTATTTATTAATTTATTAAGTTTAATAATAGACAACAAATAATACTATTAATTGGATATAGTTAAGCTGTAAACTAAGTTAGACTTTAGTAACTATTTAAGCAGCATATAATTGAAGAGTAATAAATGCTCTCTTAAATGTGCGTACACGCTCTCCCTCTCTATCGCACACTAACTCCCTCTCTTTCTATGCTGCTGACTCTCTTGAAACTCTCTTAATTTGGCCACAGTTGAGGTGTTATCAACCTGTTTAAGGGCCAACTGCTGCTTGTTGCTTGTTGCTCTGCCCAACTCTACTCGTGTGTCGCTCTCTTTGCCATTCACACTCTCTCTCTCTTATTCACTGTCTCTCATTCGTGTTCGGCTTTGGCTAGTGTATAAAAAGGACGATTCCGGTGCGCGCCGCTTTAGTCCTACGACAAACGCCGCGTCGACAACTTCGTTCGCAACGAAGAGCAGCAAAACACAGTGAATGTCGAACAATCTCTCTAAAGAGTTGAGTTAGCTTAAAAGCGAGTTTCAAGTGTTTACTGTATGTGTGACTGTGACTGTGACTGTGTTTGTGTGTGTTGAAAGCCGCTTAGAAAAGGGCAGTCCTCGAGTGGCAAATAACAAACAGCTGAAAGTGCTAAACAAAGTGCGTCAGAAAGTGGCAAGAAGTCAGCGTCGTCGTCCTTGTCGTCGTCGTCGCGTATAATTGTAATACTGTTAGCGTCGCTTTTTATAAGGTGTTTAGTCCGTCATGAAACGTGGCCAACATTTGCATAAATATCCGATTTGTGCTTGATTAATTTTCACCACAAAACAAAAAAGTTTATACCCAAAGAGAAAAAAAAGTAAATAAAAATAAATAAGAAGAAATATAAAAGAAGATAAGAATAAACTTGACTTCTATTATGGCGGTACCAAACATTTTGTGGCATACTTTATTGTTGATCATTGCGGTGGCAAGCGCGCGTGGCGCCACCGCCATTATTAGTGATGTGAACAACATGTTGCGCGACACACAAGCAACTAGTTCAACACCGGCAATGACTACTGTACCATCATCCAGTGTCGAATTGTTGCGTTTTGTCAACGACGAAGACAATGACGAAATTCTCGATGTTGATGTCGATGATGAACTGGAAATGCTATCAAATGGCATTAAACCAGTTGCTGCTGCTTCTGTAGCAGCTGCTGCTACTAATTCTGGCACTGATAACCTGAAACTGAACGATCAGGTTCGATTGTTGACCAAGCAATTGAACGCCTTGATGACACGGCGACGTGAGGATTTCGAGTTGCTCGAGCACAATTTACGCAAATCCTTGAGACTAACGACAAACGCGGCAAGCGTTGATGCGGATATGCGCAACGAATTGGATCAATTGAGGTGTGTAGCTTGACTGAGTTTTCAAGGTGATTTGTACACTAAGCAGCAGCCCAAAAGCTGATGTCTTAATTAGCTGCAGCAATTGCTTTTTGTGGTTTGCCAGCTGCAACTTGAACTGCATGTTCAAGTTTTGGCCAACTTTCTGGGGGCTAACAAAAGTTTCAAAGACTGTGGGAGGCGGATAGATAGCTTAATTAAGTGGGTGTGGTAGTTAGTAATTTTTATGGCTCACATGAAGCGCACACACGGGCGTGGAAACACACACACTCGCACTCGAGTTTGGCTAAGCCAATTAAGCGCCTCAAAGTAGGCAACACTTTTATGGCTCGCTGAATTTTGATTGTCGTATTTGTTTTACTTATATGCACGTATGTGTGTGCCAGTGTGTGTGTTTCCGTGTGTGTGTGTTTCCGTGTGTGTGTGTTTCCGTGTGTGTGTGTTTCCGTGTGTGTGTGTTTCCGTGTGTGTTGTTGTTTTTGTTGCGCAAAAGCCAAGTTAATTTAAACAAATAAGAAGCTGTCTTAGCCAGGCCCTCAAGCAGCTGATAAGAAATCGCTGGCCGGAAACACGTAGCTGATATTTTTGGCCAAAACAAGAAAAAAGGGAAGCAGAAACAAAGACAGAGACAGAGACAGAGTCAGAGCCAAGCCTGCGTTTCGTGATTTGTTTGTTGTCTTTTCAGACAGGCTGACTAATAATGATTGTCTCATCGACATACACACACACACACACACATGAGTGACACACACACATGTGTGTACTATTGTTGATCTAGAGCAAAGGACAACAAAAATGGCGCACTCTTAATTTACTGTACAAATAGCTTTGGTTAGTTTTGCTGGTGTTCTTTAGCTCGTGTCGTGAACGTCGTAAACTTTGTCACTGACACCGTAAATAATTCAACACACGCGTGTACAGTAAACATACACACACACACGTGTGTCCACATGGACAGGAACTCGCCAGGGTCAGTCAAACGTCATGTCAACTGTGGTTTATTGTGACCCCGCCAAGTCGTTATCTGATTGCGGCATAACGCCAAGCTACGTTCACATGGGGACTATAGGGAAATCGGAACAACGGAGTGAGAGAGGGAGTCAAGAAGAGGAAGAGGAGAGAGAGAGACAGTCAGCAAACTTGCAGTTCATCCATTAAACTAACAATCATTTGCCGCAACTGATTTGAGTATTAAATTTGATGGCACATTCAACGCATTTGGCTGCAGCAACAGCCTCCACTCCATTTGATAATTAAAATGTGTATGAGATAGCATCTTAAAATCCCATCAGATCGCATCGCATCGCATCAGAACGCAACGCAACGCATGGCATCGCCAAACTGTCACAAGCGTTCGCATTTCGTCGTGCGTTGTGTCGCTTTGCGTATTTTCAATTTGCTTCATGTCATTGACAGCATTTCCAATTTTTGCTTGAATGACATTTACAGCTTTTCATTCTACTGCTTTTTATTTAACTTTTCCGCTTCTTTTTTTTTGAGATGGGTTTTCTTTTCACGGTTTACATAAAAGTTTGAAAAACTGTTGCAGCCAAGCGAAAAATTGTGCAAAATTTTCAATAGTTGATTTTGTATGTGAGTTTTTCTTTTTTTTATGTGTACAGTAAAGGGAATACAATAGTTTACTTTGTACATTGCACAATTCTATTTTCTACCTTTTTGGCGTTGATCCAATGTTTAGATTAATTGAGAGCAGACATGTTAGGGACCATTCAATTTGCGAATGAATGCACTCAAATCAGTTTAGTTAAATTACTTTACTGCAATTTTAAATGGGTTTTTAAACAGTTAGTAGTGAAATTCTCATATCTTCAGCAATTCATAGATCACTACATCAAACAAAGTTTATGTTTCCGAAAGATTTTAATCGTTGTGATAGGGAAAAAGTTTCTTGTTAACAACTTTTTCACTTATCACACTTAATTTTTGCTCAAATTATATGAAAAACTAAAGAACTTTGCACTCTGTGGAGCAGAGAAGTCAGGGTTTAGCTCAGTTGTCTTGCATAAAACTTTGTTTTTTTCAGTCATCAAATTCATATCACACAAATGCACACGTGCATCAGTCAACCGCACGCAAATTGAAATATTACGTATACGCAGCACACAATTCTACCAACGTTCCTAACAACAAGAAACCAAAGTAAAGGAACGGGAAAAAACACAAAATAAAAAGCAGCCAGTTGGAGTAAAAATAAAAGTTTCCAATTTTTTTTTATGAAAATTTCATGTAGCTTTGCTCTTTTGACAGTGAAAATGAAAAATAAAACAGCATCAGCCACAGCTGCAGAGAAACCACAAGCTACAGAAGCAACGCAGTCAGAGTTGAAGTTGAAGTAGAAGTTAAAGTTGAAGTTGAAGTCAGAAGAAAGTTTTGTTTTTTGTTTCATGTTGGAAATAGAAGTTGAAAGATTCACGCTCATTCTTCGTCTTATTTCTCCCAGTCTCTCTCTCTGTCTCTCTGTCTCTTCTCTCCATCTCACAGTCAGCTCTTTCCACTGACTACTTTAATTGTCTAAAATGCCACAAAAATGCGCACAAGTTTCGAGACTGGTGGCGGCTGCCAACTGCCACAAGTGCTACAATATTTTCATTTTCATTTTCCACTGTTTTTTGTGCGAGAAAAGCTAAACAAAATTTACTTATGCCACACTTAAACAATAATTTCAAAACTGCCAACGTACTTTGCCTGATGTTTTCCTGCTGCTACTGTTATTTCTTGCTGCTGCTTGTTCGTTCTAGTTTTGCGGCGGCAAAGTTTTTGGGCTTTTTTCGGCATTAATTTTCATTCAGTGAATTGCAGTTGACTGCGATTTCCCACTCTCTATTTGTGTGTGTGTGTGTGTGTGGCAAATTATTGTGTATCTATTGTTGTGGGTAAATTTATTTTTGGGGTGTGGTAGGTGGGTAAATATGGTGTCAAAAAACTTGAATGTACTTAATTGAAAAAGTGCATGAAAATGACGTTGCTTTTTCATGTAAACCTCACGCGCAAATCCCATTAACGCGCTGCTTTTGGCCACACAGGCAATTAAGCCATCCGCTAGCCTGAAAATGTCAATTTAAATTAGATTCTGGCAGCGCGAACACTATGCAACCCCATACCATGCTATACCACACCACACCACGCCACACGTTGCCCATTTCAAAGTCAATTAAAATGTTACGCATACGCCGTGTGTGCTGCTACCTGGCTAATTAAACAAGCTACAGCTACAACTACACAAATTTATATATACTCGTCAAATACAACACTGACTCTTTAAAAATTATGCTAATTCTTTGCAGACACGAGGTGCAAACACTGCGTGCCACACACAGCGGCAACAAGGAACGTCTCACCGTCGAGTGGCTGCAACAGTCGATATCCGAGATACGTAAACAGCTCGTGGAGCTGCAACGCACCGCCGGCAATGTGGCCAAAGATGTACGACATAGCGGTGGTGCCTACGAGGATTTGGCCACAATACGCAATGACTATCAGCAGCTGAAACTCGAGTTGGCTGCTCAACGGGAGCGACAACAGCAGACGGAGGTCATTGTACAGGAAATGCGTGAGGAATTAATGCAACAGGAACAGGAATACAAGCATCAATTGAATAAGCAACAGTTTGTGAATGGCAAAGCGAATGCGAATGCGAATGCGATTGCCAAACAGCAGCAAACTGGCGGTGAACAGTCAGCGAGCATTGAGGAATACAGCGCAAGTCAGGAAGCTAGCCAAGAGGTGAGTTCAGCAGGCCAGACAGCTCATACTACACTGAGAAAAATAGCAGAGTTGCCTTTGATTTAAGTTAAAAGCAGTTTCTGTTCATTTTGGTAAAAGTTTTCTTTTAAACAAGTTAGGATTTCTAGTTGGAAATCTTAGTTATGTTACCAATCTGTAGGATTTCTTACAGTGTAGGCAGTTAGCTTTATGCTAATGATCAGATAAGCACACTCACACACACACACACACACACACGCTCTCAGGTGGAGTGCTACAGTTTTTATGGTTTTGAAATTTCTTTTTGTTGCCGCTATTTAAGTGCGCTCATAAAGAGACCAAGAGCCCCTGCCCTCCTCGCCCCACACCCTGCCTACCCCCTACTTCCCACCTGCCACCCGCATCATTGCCATTATCTGGCCATTTTATGCCTTATTTTATACCAAGACGCGGTCTGGCCATTGTTTTTTAAGGGAGGCGCCATCTGAGGCACGATGTGCTAACGAGCCGAGTGCCCTACGAATATCGAGCCGACTGCCGCACAGGTGTGTGTGTGTGTGTGTGTGTGTCTTTGTATGTGTGCTGCATTATGTCTTTCCCTTTTTTAATGGCGTCTCATATATGCTGCTTAAATTACTCATACGCACCGCAGGACGTCAACATATTTAATATTTAATGCTAACTCCTCGCCCCGGGCAACCACTTAGCCCAGTCTCCATTGAGCTAACATCCCATTCTACATTCCCCACACCATTCCCAGCTACAACTGCTACTGATTCCCCTTGATGGCCTAACTGAATCATTAACATTAAGGTCAGGCAAATCGCAGACGTTGACGCAGACTGAGCGACAACATGCTAACAACTTTTAATTATAATTAAAGTCAATAAACGGAAGTACCAAAAAGTGAAAGTTAAATTAAACGTTTAAAGGGCATGTTGTGCCCAAGAATACCCTAACTTTTATTTAATTAAAAGGGGTTTAAAATGATTGAAAGATAGTTAGTTGAACGATTAAGAATTAACTTGAGTTTACATTGAATTTAGTTAGCCGTTGTTATTAAATGCCCTCCGTAAGTTTAAAAACTGCTTTAAAAACACTTTAAAGCTTTCCTTGGAAATATTATAAAGTTTCTACTCTTTTCAACCAATTAGAAGTGCTCTGTTAAAATGAATAAAACAGCAGCAACTGTTTGTAGTAATGGAAAATATCCTGTTACCTTCACTGTTTTATCCACAACAGTGGAGTTCTTTTTAAAGACAAGTTTTAAAGCTGTTTAGAGCACTGAGTTATCCAACAGTTTGTTCAGTTCTGGTTTCAATAGAATGTAATGCAGACAGATGATCTTCTGGACAAGCATATCAATTTTGCATACACAACCTTTTCATTTCTAGCCAAACAAAGGACCCAACAGGTAAAGCAATGAGAAACCCAAATGAAAAGGAAGGAAAGGAAAGGAAAGGAAAGGAAAGAAAGAAAAGAAAAAGAGGATAACTAAAAATATAAAACTTTGTGCTTCATTAAAAGGATTATGCGTTTCTCATATGCAAACGGTTGCCACAGAAAATATGTCAGTGGAATATCCCAAAACTGGTTTACAGTCACCTGTACTTTTCAGAGGTCACCCAACTTCCCCTTACCCCTCCCCACGTTAAACCCTTTTGCCTGCTCTAAATTTGTTGCTATTGGGTTGATATTTTATGGGAGCAGGTTCTTCTTTGAAGTATTATTTTTATTTCTGTATGTGGATAAAAAGATGCTTAGCTGAAATTTGTAGCTTTAGGGAGTGCGGAGTGTGGAGTAGAGACTGGAGATAGGGAGTGGAAAATTTCGGTTGATTGGAAAGTGAAGCTCCGTTGAGTACACACTCGTACAAACAAACACAAAGCAATTACGCCGACAAGCAGCCACTAAAAATTTTTTGACCACAAATTGCTTAAAAAAAAAAAAAAAGGCAAACAAAACCAATAAAACCGATGAAAGCGATAAAACGTGCAGTCAGGCGGTTTAAGCGGCTTTCACAGACGCAGACGCAGTTGAATCTGTTTGCACTGCAGGACAGGATAATGCTTTGCACACACACACACACGCATATACAGCAATATTTATGTAATGTTAAAGGGCATGGCTTTATCCCCCTTTTTGCAAATACTTGTACAATACACGTTTGCTGAATGAAATTGCTGAAAATTGCAAACAAAAAGCAGGAAATCACCTTTTAATCGCCTCAAGCATTCAGGCACACCCAAATAAAGGAGAGGGGGTAAAGGGGGAAGGGAGGAGGGGAAGAGAACCAGAAATTGGTATCCAACGCCAGCTGCTTATGTCAGAGACCAGAGTGACGGCTGCTGTCTTTTGTCTTGCCAACATTTGGCAGTTCCCCCTTCGGCCGGCAAAAGCCAACAGCAAAAGCAAAAGCAGCTAAAAGCAGCCAAAAGCAGCAGCAGATGCTCTTGAGTGCCTTGATAATCAGTTTTGTATATGTATATGTATTTCTGTTTATTTTCTATACCCGTTAAGCTGGGAGTTCGGGTATATTTGGATTTGTTGTGGAGGGCAGCAGGCGTCGTAGATTAAATATGGTATTAATCAAGCCATTTGACCAACAGCTTAGAGATTTGTAGAACAGGGACCTTTCTGAACTCTTAGCCAACAAATCCCTTAAGGCTTCCTACGCTATAAGATTTCAGTTTCTAGACTTCTTAACCAATAATAACATTTCCTTTAGATATATTTGCTCTTTAAGAAACTTATCACATTTTTCAGTGTAAATTTGAACAACAGGTATCTTCTAGTCGTTCATCAACTACAGTGCTTAACTGCCTTTTTTTTCTTAGCAAGTGTCTTTATGCCTGTATGTCTGTGTGTGTCTGTGTGTGTGTGCGTGCGTTTATGATGCGCGCGATGCTTCAGCACAATTTGATCCTTTTCATTATTTCTTTCGCATTCATTCCCATTTCCCACAAAACTTGACGAGCAGGGACTATCAACAGCAACAGCTACGAGACCAGCAACAACCGTTATCAGTAAACCGGTTTTTCTGCCACAAAAAAATACTCAAAAAAAAAAAAAAACAATGAGCGCCAAAAAATGCCAAAAAGCAATTTCTAAAAATTGTTATTATAAAAGCGCAGCAAAGCAGAAATTAGGTGCAAATAGAACAAAGCAACAAGACAGCAGACAAAACAACAGCAAAAACAACAACAAAAATTGCACAGGTGGCTGGGAAAATATATATATACATATTCATACCACTTTCTCTGTGTGTGTGTGTGTGGTTGTGCGTGTGCTTGTGCTAGAATTAAATCAACTCTTCTTTATTTGATTAAAATTTACAGGGCAAAAAAAAAAAGAAGGAATTTGGCGCATAAACCCCAAGGGAAACTACAAAAGAGCAAAAGCGAAATTTAATTTCAATTGAGGTTTTCTCTATAAAAATACAAAAGAATAAAATACCTTTCAAATTAGTTTGAGGAAATGCTTTTGTTTTAGCAGTTTTTGGTTTTTAGCAAATATTTAAATATATTTTAAAAGATTTTTAGTGCATGAAGTGACAAAATTTTACTACTCACTTTCAGTCTAAATAAATATGTATCAGCAAGATATGTTTAAAGTACTTTTTGGGGGCAGTTACTTATGTGAAAACCTACCTATTTTTTTAACCAATTACTTGCTCTTAGAAAAGCCAAAGAGTTCTCAAAAAATACCCAATTTTTATTAATGGACTGCTGTACAAAACTGTTTGAATTGATGTCAAAATTGATCAGAACAAATGAATGTCTAATTGACAACTTTCATCAGTTTGAGACAGCCCTTTTGTAGACCTTTTTTTTACTTAACTTAAGTATATTTGATGTTGGCACTTTGTTGAATTGAGCATACTAATTGAACTCAAATTGAAGGCAAAACCTTTCAACTCTTAGCCAGAAACCCAAAAAAAAGGAAAGAAATGATGGCCAGACACAGCTGCTACTGACAAGACAATAAGTGATGCTCTAATTGCAATGTGTGCAGATTTATAACAAAGCCAATATATGATTGGACAGAGCAGGACAGACTACAACACACACACACACACACACAAACACACATACACTGACAAGACATAACATAACAAATCGCATGATGGAAGCTGTCAGTAGCAACAGTTAAACGCAAATGTTTATCATTGGTTATTGATGCGATTGATGCCAGGCAGGACATACAGACTCTCACACACACACACACACACACACACACACAAACACACACAGCATCAACTAAAATCAACAAAAACAAATAACCAAAAGAACAAAAGGGAAATACTGAGACAAGAGTCGAGATACTACTATAATACGACTACGAGTACGAGTACATATGAGAAACTTGCTCTTAAATTAGCCAGGCAAACAAATGCGGGACAGACAGTGAGTGGGTGAGGGGGCGTGGCAGAGTAGGGGGCAGAGGGGACTGCATGTAGACAGAGGATCCAGTTTCAGGCGTAACAAAATTTTTGTTTTGTTTTTGGTTTTATTTTTTTAGACCCCGTACTCTAAAAAAGAGTAGAGGGGTCTAGTAAGTTTGTCTGAAGCGAAATGTGCGTAACAGGCAGAAGGAGGCGTGGCCGACCCCATAAAGTATATATATTCTTGATCAGCATCAACAGCCGAGACGATATAGCAATGTCCGTCTGTCCGTCTGTCCGTCTGTCCGTCTGTCCGTCCGTCCGTATGAACACCTGGATCTTTTAAACTACAAAAGCTAGAGCCACCAAATTTGGAATGAAAGTCCGTTTGCTTCGCGAGCAGATCAAGTTTATTTCAAATCTTTGCCACGCCCCTTACCGCCCCCGCAAATTGTAAAAAACTATGGTCACCTCGGAAAAAATTGATGTTTTAAGCAAATATCTCAGTAACTATAGCACTTAGGAATACCATTTTTGGTATGTAAGTTGCTAGGGACAGCATAAATGCATTGTCATTAAAATTTTTGGACTGCCACGCCCCGTTTTCCCACAAGAATGAAATAATTTTCAAACTTCAATGCCATTTTTAAGGCATTTGCACTTATCGTACGGTATTGTAATTTGAAATTTGTTTGGAGAAAGAGTATAACAAACTATCCTGAAAGTTGCATACAAATCGGACAATAAACAAAAGAGCTAGACACGTAACAAAGTTTACAATTGCACGCAACGTCAATGCATGTGTGCAAGCGAGACAGAAGCATATAAACATGTGAGCAAACGTTTTCGCTGCTTGTGTAGCGACAGCGCTGCTCGCGGACGATGCACGCACATGTATGCATACGATACGAATTATCATATATCGATATTCAATACAATAGTAATTATAATTACGATATAATACCGCATGCGATATTTGGTCATTATGTCTATATCTATAGCGATATATCGTATTTAAATTCAGTTGTTGATAATATCGATATTTGATTTGATGTGATATTTTAATTAATATCGATATCGGCATTTTCTTGGCGATTTGCATCCCTATTACAAACTGATGTGTTTGTTTCAAAGTGTTTTATTGCAAATACTATGAGTACGGGGTCTTTTACAGTCGGCTAGCTCGACTGTAGCCTTTCTTACTTGTTTTTTGCTGGTTGCTTATGTTGTGTTCTGTATGTGTGTGTGTGGTGTGTGTGTGCTCTCTCGAGTGGGCCCAGCATTTTACCTTATTTATGTTGATATTTGTGCTGCCTTTTGTTTTATGTTGCCTTCCTCGTAACCCCCTCCGCCTACTATGTCCTTCGTCCTTGTCTTACAGTTGCCTTCTGCCTCCTGCCTCCTGCCTCCTGCCTCCTGCCTCCTCCATTCTGTTTGTGGCTGGCAATTTGTTTGATTGTTGAAGTGCTTGTATTTTTCTTTACTTCTTTTTTTTGTTTTAACATACATTCATTCACTTTATGTACATAAGCCGCAGTCAGACAATGCGTGGGAGTTGCACATATACATATATATCCATATCGTATATACACAGATATATATATTTTGTACTTGTAGTTGATATTTATTTTATGAGTCAAATTACCTTTATTGAAACTTGGCATTCACTTGAGATTCATGTGTAGTACGTCATGTTTCGCTCTAACATATCTTGCGTGGAAATATGATATATCTCACTCTCTCCCTCTCCCCCTAACTCTATCTCTCTCTCTTTCTCTTGGTTTAGTACTCATGCAAGGTAAACATGCTGCCCTTAACTTGGCTTCTAGTGTTTCAGCCAAATATGCATATATTACGTCTGTATTTCAGCCTCGATTTTACAGACTCTCAAGTTTTATTCCTTTGACTTGTTAGCAGTAAAAAAAAAAGGAATTTAAATATAGAAAGGATTTTGTTTGAATTTATTTTATTTAATTTCGGGTTTCTTATATTTTGGTTAAACTGCATGGAAATTCAAGTGCTCATTTTATTAAAATTCTCAACACTTTGTTGCAATATTTGCGCATATTTAGTTTCAAATTATGCACACGTTTGCCATTTAGCTTGACGGTTTTAGCGGCAAAAAGCTAGCTCCCAATGGCGGCCACCTAAATGCGCATTAACTTAATGGCAGTTTGTGCCAGCAAACACACCCAAACACCCACACACACCCACACACACACACACACACACACACACACACACACACACACACACACACAAACACACTCACACACACACTGTTACAGTGTGTAACTTTTTGAGCGGCACACAAAAGTCCTATTAAATTTTTACGACAATTCAGCGTGGAAACGGAGCAGGAGCAAAAGTTATTTTCTATTTTCACTGCACACAGACACACTAACACACACACACACCTATACTTATGTATATGTATATATTCCCTGGATGTTGCCTGCATAGCTGACGCTAATAGCAAATCCTTGTTAGCCTTCACTTGAGCACAAAAAAAAAATTTCACTTTAATCCTTGCGACGACCCAAGCGGTTTATGCATTTTATGAGCGATGTGTGTGTGTGTGTGTTGGTGTGTGTGTGTGTGTTTGTTTTGAATTTGCAAATTAATTAATCTTGCAACTGCTCTTTGTGCCTGATTAGTGTTTCTTAATTACACTCAAACACACACACACACACACACACACACGCATACACACACATACACTTACACACAGAGTGGAAGTCGTTAAATATTTATGCTATAATTTCAACTTCGATTTCAATTAGCGACGCTGTCAATTGCCCCAAAATGTCTTTAAAATGTCTTTGCTGTTGTTGTTCTCATTGTTGTTGTTGTTTTGTTGCCTTCAGCTGTTAATTGGTATAACGGTATTTCTCTGACTGGGCCACAAAACGCATAAATCACATTTAATTATATTGTTGACGTCGCCAGCTGGAAATCGTATATCACCTTGGCCATTTTTGATAGCCTCACACACACAACAACACACACATACATACAACACCCACAAGCTAAGAGTGTGTATGTCTGTGTGTGCCTACTGTGCTGCCTGTCGAACGTGGCGTATTAGCAACGTTCGTGACCTTTTGCATAAAACAGCAACGACGCTTCATTTTTGGCAATGTCCTTGCCAGGAACCAACTCTCCCCCCCCCCTATCTCCTACTCCTCCCCCACCACAGTAACACGCCCCCGCAGAAACGTGCGTTGGGGGCAAAAGCAAACACAAACAGAGAAAGCAGCAGAAACAGGAAATTCCGTTAAGTTGCGCTTCGATTGGCAGCACAAAGTTCGCGTAAATTTCTTGCATTTCCTTTTTCTTTTTTTATAATTGAATTTAAAAAGCACAAAATATACGAGTTCAACAAAAATATTAAACAGAATGTACGCCATAAATATGAACAGCTGTTTTTCACAAGCTTTCATAACTTAAGGGCATTTCCCCACCTGAAGCTAAGCAAACACGACTTAAATCTTCATACTAAAAGGATTCGCTGTACTTGAACTTTTAAAGATAGCACAAAAAGGATGTCAAGTTCCTTAAAACGTAGCTCAAGCAACTAGTATTTTATTGCTCTGTATCTTGTGTCTCTTATTCATTTAAATAGCTGCTTCCTTTTCATTTCAATCTTACAAAACTTTGTGATTTATAAGCTTGTTGAATAACTTTATTTCAGTGTCTACTATGGGGTGGGGGAAGGGGGAGGTAGAAGAGCAAAAATATGTTGTAAAGTTCATTTGAGTATTGCTTAATTAAATAGCAGCATTTGTTGCTTTTCTTGTAGCTTTTCGCTGTTTGCTCTTCTCATTCATTAGCAGCACATTTCTTGCTTTTGCCATTGAAATATTTTCTTTCTTTTACCACGAGACACTTTATTAGTTAATTATGAGGGACATCTGACGTAGACAAAAGCTTAGATGTAACATGTACCTATATGTATATAGTATATATATATATAGTCTATATGTTGTATTTGTAATGAATGGCAAGCAGTGTCAATGGTAGTGAGAGTGGGTGTGTGTGTGTGTGTGTGTGTGTGTGTGTGTGTGTGTGTGTGTGTGTGTGTCTGACTGTGTGTTGCTAGCATATTCATTACATTTCCATTCACAAATCACAACTGTGACCCAAATGACATTACCTTGGTTAACGCTTGTCACTCACTAAAATTATACTACTATCCTCATCAAGTGCTGTCTCTTTCTATCCGTTTTATTTCTATCTATCTCCTTCTTTCTCTCCCTTTCCCTCTCTAATCCTTTCTCGTTCTTTCGCTCTGCTTTGATATGAGAAAAAGGCATAAATAAACTTGTGCTGCGCTTATACAGACAACTGCCAAGTTGCCACAACTAAATATCTAAGTGTGTGTGTAGTAGTGTGAGTGTGTGTGTGTGTGCGTGTCTGCTCACTCAACGGGATTTAAACGCGCTGCTGTCGTTGGCATTATTGTTGCACACGCCTTTCACACACACACATACACACACCCCTACACACCCCTACACGCTTCACATGTTACGACATGTTTGTCTGACTGTGTCTGTGTGCGTGACAAAGTTGTTGTTTGGCACTGCTGCGGTGGGTTATGAAATGCATTTATAATAAATGGATTTAGTATTCAATTCCCTGCACATAATCCAGAGCACATGCATATTACAAGTGCGCCAAGATAAGCACTGCAAGTAGAAAGCTTTTAAGTAATGCAGCTTTAAAGCTTCAGCTTAATTTTGCTTAAAGCTCTGCTGCAGCTTAAGCCCATAAAGGCTTGGGAGTAGAGAATCTTCATGTGCTTAAAACCATTTCAAGACATGACTGATTTCCATCTAGTATTTATGCTTCATTCCTTATTCTAATCACTCTCTCTCTCACCCTCTTCTCTTTGCAGTCCCCATCACAGCAGCTGACGAGCAGCGAACTCGCGGACCATCGTCGTCGCCATTGCCGTTTCCAGCAGCAACAAATCCACAATTTGCAATTGACCCAACGTAATTTGCGTCGTCAGATGAGTGAACTGAAATATCATCATATTGATGAGCGTGTTAGAAGCATTGAGTTGGAGCAGCATCGCATTGCGAATGCCAATTTCAATTTGAGCCGTCAAATTGCAACACTGGACAAGCTGCATACTTCAATGTTGGAACTACTCGAGGATGTTGAAGGACTTCAAAGCAAAATGGACAAGAATATACCTGAGTTACGTCACGAAATCTCTAAGCTTGAGTTTGCCAATGCACAAATTAGCTCCGAACAGAATTTGGTACGCGAAGAGGGTAAAAATGCAGCACGTTCCCTACAGGCCATGGCCGTAAGTGTTAGCGCCTTGCAGGACGAACGCGATGGTGTCAAGAAATTGGTCAGCACAGTCGAGCAACTGCAAACAAATGTGGATCGCGTACAAACGCTTGTCAACACTGAACTACACAATAAGGTAAGCAGAGCCAAAGGAAAACCAACATTTATCTGAGCTGTTAGTCAAAACATAGCCGACTTATTTTGGCCTTATTTGGTGTACTTTGAGATCACAGAGCTTAGGGAAAACTCAACCGATTTTCAAGCGGAATGCATCTAATAACATTTACTTTTCACTATCTCCCACACAGTTATCGCATTTGAATAAACCCCACAAACGTCCACACAACCAGAAGCAACAGCAGCAGCAACAGCAGCCAGAACTGCAGTTAGTCGATTTTCAAGGAGACAACGATATGGCTGAAACTCTGGTAGCCGAGTTGGAAAACGTTGAGGCACAATATGAGGCGATTGT
This sequence comes from Drosophila cardini, assembly GCA_018903735.1. Taxonomy (NCBI): domain Eukaryota; kingdom Metazoa; phylum Arthropoda; class Insecta; order Diptera; family Drosophilidae; genus Drosophila; species Drosophila cardini. The sequence goes on along the minus strand of JAEIGM010000001.1, from coordinate 4,448,108 downwards.
AAATAAACTGCCTCAGGATTGCAGTGAGCTGTCAACTCAGGTGGATGGACTGCATCTAATTGCACCCGCTGGCCAACATCATCCACTAATGACACACTGCAATGCCGATGGCTGGACGACAGTACAACGTCGCTTTGATGGCAGTGCCGACTTTAATCGTTCGTGGGCAGACTATGCCCAAGGTTTTGGTACACCAAGTGGTGAATATTGGATTGGAAACGAGCAGCTGCATCATTTGACACTCAACAACTGTACACAATTGCGTGTACAAATGCAGGATATCTATGATAACAATTGGGTAGCTGAATACAAACATTTCTATATATCATCGAGAGACGATGGTTATAGGCTACATATTGCCGATTACAGTGGCAATGCATCGGATGCTCTGAATTATCAACAGGGTATGCAATTCTCGGCCATTGATGATGATCGCGATATATCACAGACGCATTGTGCTGCTAACTATGAGGGTGGCTGGTGGTTCTCTCATTGTCAGCACGCAAATCTCAATGGACGTTATAATCTTGGCCTAACTTGGTTTGATGCGGGTCGCAATGAATGGATTGCGGTCAGATCAAGCCAAATGTTGGTCAAACGATTGCCAAGTGTTGAGTGTGCGCCAAGTAATGGCAATGAGGCGCCTTCAGTGACAGCAACAACAACAACAAAAACAACAACGACAACGAAAATTGTCGAGTCAAGCACACGGCCAAACACTGTGGTGCAATTCGTTGCCGCTGCGCAGGCGTAAGCAAAGCGGCTAATTAATTAGCTAAACAGCTTCAGTGAACCACCAGAGCCATGCCTACTATAGTTTGGAGTGCGTGCGTGTGAAATGCGACAGAAGATAAACAAAAAAAAAGATATATAAATTTATATATAAATGTGTAAAGCAGCGATCAGAGAGGGATCATATTGTGTATATAGCTAGCTTTTGTCTAAGTTGTAGTTAATATTTACTTCAATGGAGCTTATTAGCCTCGTCAACAGAAAAAAACCATTTAACAAACGAAAAGTGCTTAACAATAGAGAGTACTCGTACACTAGGCGTATGCGTAATCTAGTTAAATCTAATACTAATTTTATTATAACCACAACTTGTCCATGGAAATGTATGCAAGCAAGCGTGCATTATTTGTTTTGTCTTTCAGCAGATCTCATAGAGACATAAGTTCACGCAGCTCAACTCAAACTACTACTGAAAACACACAGAAAATCTAAAAAGAAATCACCAGAAATATCACTTAATTGTATTTAAAATTGAACTCACTAGAAAATTCTATTCGGAGCATATCATGAGCAGAACAAATAAGTGCGTGTATGTCTGCAGTTATTTCCATAATAACTAAAATTAGTATATAAGTTAAATCCAGTCTTTAGTGTAGGCATCTCAGACAAATAATAAATATACTTAAAAACAAAAAAATAAAGACAACAAACTTATTCCAAATTGTGAATAATTTTTTGTGCTTCTTGTGTAGAGAATTAGTTTAAAACTCTAAGCGTCCATATCAAGTACATTGTGTAGACTTGATTGCAAAGATCATTAAAGTCATTAAGTATATGAATAGTCATAATGTTGGTATTTAAAAATTGTTGTATTCTAAATGTTAACAACATTTGATTCCAAGAAACCACAGACACTACTACACTTTCAAAGCTTAACTACGAGTAACAGTTTTTTTTTGTATCCAACAATACATATACATATATATATATACGCCAAAGACATACTCACACACTTATGTAATTATTTTATAAAACTCGTGAAGCAACAAACAAACTATTTTCTGCAGTTTTGCATATACCAAAAAATACAAATAAATATTTAATATAAATAATACTAAAATTTAAAAACAAAAAAAAGGAAATTCAACAAAAATTGTTGGCTAACTTAAGTCAATAAATGGTAAATATATAGTATATGAAGACATATACATATATATAGATTATATATACATGTAAATTACGCGTATATACTTATATACATTAATTTTATGTACGTTACGTATTAAGTGACTCGGAAAAAATGGAAATCTGGCTATAGCCAGCGTATTTTACAATAAATGAATTGATGTGAATTTTCCTCAGCATGGATTTTCTCTCTATCTCTCTCTCTTTTCTCCCCCCTCCCTTTCTCCCTCTCTCTCTCTCACCCTCTTTTTTCACAACAATAGTTGCAGCAGCTGCATCAATATCTTACTCGGCATCTAGTGACTGGCAAAAATCTGTCCATTTACGACACACGACGAATGAAAGTAAAAGAGCAATCGGAAATGCTTTCAACTAGAAAGTTAACGAAGTTCAAATACTCTTTAATTGAATTATTATACTGTTTGTGCAACTTTTATTGAAGTTTATAACAAAACAAAAGGCCAGCAAATCAATTGAATAATAGAATGAAATGATTTCAATGAAATTTCAACAGATTACGTACTATAAAATCTACTTTTGACTAGAAAAACACTCTATATCTGATATTTCAGATCGGTACTTCCTATATATTACAGGAAGCAACTGTACTTAGCCAACTTCATTTGACTGAGTGGCTTACAGATAAACGGCTTGTATATTGCTTTTATTTCTTCAGACTGATCAAGAATTTATAAGCTTTCAGCTGGCTTGAAAGCCTTTTACAACAAAAAAATCACAATACCCTGCAGATTATAAAGGAAAGTCAATCTTTGCATGCGAACAACATGACGACGCACTGCAGCGACTTACGGAGTGTTGTCAATGCCAACAATGAGAGCAACAACCACAGCAACAACAACCATACTGAATGCGCAGATTTATAGCTGAATTTTCACACACAACACACACACACACTCACACGCTTTCACACATAACACAGATTCGCTGGAAGCGATGCAGAAAAAATGCAAGAATGAGAAATCTCGAAAAAATATATAAGCCAAGTCAAGAGAACAATACCACAGCTGCTCTGGTTGGATTTTCTAGCTGTTGTTTTCTTTGTTTTTGTTGTTGTGATTGGCCCTATTGTTTTAGCTGGCTTACAGATTGTTGGTCTGCATCAATGCAATTTCAGACAATTAATGCTAACCAAGCTATTTTAAGCTTAAATGTCATAATACAAACTTTATTCGGTTATCAGCCCGGAAAAGTATGCTACACTTTTTGTGTATGTATTTTCAGTCTACCAATAAACTCAGGAATCAAATGGAAAATTCGGAGCTTAGAGCGCTGTGAAATTTCATTTGAAAATGCCAGCTGTCTGTCTGTCTTTCTGTCTGTTAGTCTGTCTGTCTGCCTGCCTGTTTGGCAGCCTGTCTTATATCATTGGCTGCCGAAGCATAAGACATTTTCACACCAACGAAGCTGCAGTAAAAGCTCAGCTGCAATTTATCAGGCATGAGAGCACACGCCTTAATAATGGAAGAGTGCACATTTTTTACTCCCCCGATTGAATATTTTGCTACTTCGACGTTGGATATTTGACTTGCCCCTAATGTCATTGTGGATTGACGCTCTCTGATTCTTATTTATGCATTTATTTTGTTGACACATCTCGCACTCGAAAAATAAATGCTTCAACTGAAGTAAGAAGGATACCAACTGCATAGCTATTTTTATATTATTTAGTTTTATTTATTTATATCTAAAGTAGTAAAAGTAAATAGAATTTGGCATTTCTCGGTTTTGGACTCTTGAGACAACCCAAAAAAAAAAAGCAAGAAAAGCGACATTTAAATATATTTTTAGCTTTACTTAGGTCAGTCAACAGTCAAGTGAAGCGTTTTCTGCACCATTTAACCTAAGAACATCTTTCACAAGCAACTCAAATTTAGTGTGAACTGAATAAAATACAGCCGAAAATGGAAAATAAAAAGGAAATTACGAACCTAAACTTACCTTCAGGTTGTTTCCCTTTTTTTTCTCTCTCTCTCCAACTCTCCAACTCTCTAAAATTTTATTTTTGTATTTTTTGTTGTATATAAAAGTATTTACAAAGGCCACCGCTTAAATAAAAAGGGGCACAAATAAAAGCGAAAAGCTGCTGCACGCATTTAAAATGCAAATCTATTCATGGTTGTGTGGTCGTAAGCGGAAACAGAGTCTCCATCCCGTTGGCTCGCACTTCCGGCAATTAACAATGCGCCCACGAGAAGGCAAACTGATTTAAGTAAAAAGAAGGTCTGTTTTAAAAGTGAAAGTCATCGAAATGTTTCTTGGAACCTAGAAGAAATTCTAAATGGATTCTTAGGAAAGAACTTGGCCAATCGATGGACTGAAACGAGTAGAATTATTTACTGTTAAAGGAAATTTAGTTATTTCACATATTATGATCAAAATCTACTAGTTTATGGATGTGTTTGAAGCTCTTAAATTTCAATTTAAATTAAAACGTATGTGCAAAATTTGTTCAAAATATTTTGCATATTTGCGACCGTTTCTGTGTATGAAAAATAAAATATACTTTTATATATATATATAGCCATTGTTTTTCGTATGGCAAAGCAAAAAGAGCCGAGCACAAACCAAAACCACGAGTTATTCAGATCCAACAATTCAAGTGAACTCAGTCAAAAACAGCCGAACATAACTGAGTATATGTACATACATATATACACACATATTTAAGTATATTAATGTTTGAATGTGTGTGCATATGCACAATTTCCGCCGAATTATTTATGCGCTTTCAGCATTTTATGCAACGCGACCAACAGGGCGTATGCGCAATTAATATGCTACCATAATTATGATAATTACGTGCTACTTTTGCAATCGATTCGCCTTAAATTACAACTTTACATTTTGTTTAAAAAGTCTTCTGTAATTTCAACTGAATTTTAGCATACATGATTGTGTCTTAGTGTGTGTGTGTGTAAGCTTTGGGCAATAAAAAGCAACCAACAATTTAATTAAAAAGCATAATGCCTCCCAAGCTTAAGCAGGCTCAAAGCACACAACACTAACAACAGCAGCACCAAACAACAAATAAAAAACAAAAAGCGAATAATACACACAAACACACACACACACACAACAATGAGAACCAAAAAAACACAATAAACTTTTACGATTCTAATGTGTGTGGCACTGAAATGACACAGAGCTGCTGGCAAAGAGCAAACGCTTGTTAGCTTTCCCTTTTAATCAGCTGGCAACGCGCTCTTTTCTTTTCTGCATACCCTGTAATCAGCGCAGAAGAGTATTTCAATTTTCTCGCAGGGCATGCAAGTTTAGTGCTTGAAGTCTTTTTTTTTTTATTAAAAGAAAGTTGTTGTAGAAAACCTAAAAAGTTATTTATAGCTAACAAAAAATTCTGTAGACTAAACAAATTTAATCTAGAACATATTAATGATACTTCCATTGACTTCTTCTATTTCTAAATGTCCTAAAAATACAATTTCAAAAGTATTTAGCATTTCTCCATGCTCTAGTACTACTTATACCTTCAAACTATTCCCAGGGTATTAGATTATTCCACTGCAGCATACATATTTCAGCTTATAATTTATATTTTCTGTAAGTTTTATTACCACTGTAGTTTATACTCAGAGCTTATGTCACAAACTTTTAAGTAGCTGCTACTAAAGTATCTTTAAACAATTCACAGGATATCTGTAAATGAGGCACACTCCATTCTACTGTATATTTTCTCACTACTTTTTTGGTAACAAGCTCCAACTGACAGCTAATGTGGTTTTTGGCCAAAAACCAAGCCCACGTTTTACTTAGCCTGGCCACCAGCTGTGTGTCTGAGGGAATATGCTAATTTTAATTAGCGTTAAATTTACATATGTATATGCTACGCACACTATTCACTGCATATAGTAGTAGTTGTGCTTATAAGTACTTATATCTTTTGTTTGCTATTTGACAGAATAAGTTGAGAGATTTTGGACAAGTAACAGCGATTAGGCCAATTATATATGTAATTGCCAACAAAGTGAGCGAACTATTTTAATAATTCACGAATAAGTAATGACAGAAAACCCCAAAATCAAATAAATTTACATAGTCAAAATTAATTTAAATAGATTTTCATTTGGCTAAAACAATTTATGCCAAATGATAATAATTTTCTGGTGTAAATTGAATTAAAATGTTGATTAACAGCATTGAAAGGCAAACAAATTTTTGTTAAATATGCACAAGAGAATTAAATTTCATAATTTTTATGGGCAATAAGAAATAAATTTGATAAATTGCATTCAATTTAAATTGATAAAGAGAACACTTTAAAGTGTTTCTTAAGCTATTCTTTTGTAAAATTAATTAAATTTTAATAAGATTAAAGTGCTCTGTACACTTTTGTTGCTATTTTGCAAAACTCCTGCACACAATGCAAACTGTCAAATAGTCATAAAATGACTGGCACAAAAGCCCAACAAACTACTTAAGCCCATACTTAAAAATCAATCGAGTATATGCTTGTGTTACTGGGTCAAAGTACAAAGAGCTCTGAGTGCTTTGATCACATAAATAAACCCAAATAAGCTGGCTTATATACAAAGCTAAAGTAATCACGAGACCTTCAGACTCCAAAGCCAAAAAATGCACAATATTCTTGCTATTGGTTTGCAGTAGACTGTAAAGGCTTTTAAACTCGGCCTGAGAGTTGAATTTTCCTATTGTTTAGTGGGGTTTTCTGAGCCTTAGTGTAAAAGCTTGTGAAAGTCACATTGCATTCAAATGCAAAAAGCAAAAAAGGAGGGGACGTTGAGAAAGGATATTTTGAGCCTGAAAACCTTATTGTTTTCTAGTTTTTTTTTTTCTACTGTAAGCTGGTATTTCACTTTTCTCATTGCAATTGCGACAACAAACTGTGGAAGGCGATTATTGTTGCAAAGTTGCTTGACAACTTGCGTCAGACTGAAGGCTAAAAACTTACCTCATTCTATAGCTTCTTCTTCGGATAACTCTCTGTTGGGCTTGGTATCGTAGTTTGGCCCCAAGCTGGTTACCAGCATCATAATAAGCCATCAAGTAAAAAAGTCCACTGAAAATAAACAATTGGAAGGGATAGTTAGATAGTTGAATGTCTTGGCCAGGCTGAAACTTTTCTAGTTTCCCTCCTTTTCCTTTAACGTCTTTGAATTAATGTTATATTTAAGTTGGAGGAAATTTTTTGCGCAACCATTGTTGTGGTTTTTACTTGCCTTTAATGGCAATGGGCCCGAGGGGGTCAAAGTTTTGTAAGTAGCAAAAGGCTGATGTCGAAGGAAATTGAATATCCGTTAGAAAATTATCAATTTATGGTAAAATGAGCACTGATTGCAATGCCACGATACGAATAGAATGCTCCACAATGCTTTGTGGCATGTTGGCTAAATTGAAAATGTATCGAAATGAAAACCAAACCGAAAAACGAACAACGAACAAGGAAAAGCGAAAACCGAACAACGGAACAAGGAACAAGGAACGAGGAACGAGGAACAAGGAACAAGGAATTGAAGGCGGCAGTCAACAAGCATTGCCAACAGGGCCATAATGAGCCAGTCAATACCATGGACAGCACACACATTTTATAGATACACACCCACACACAGGCACACCCACATTCCACAGCCGCATTCAGACAGACAATCGATGTACTAAAGTAAGTAGACTTTTCTGTGAAGTCCTGTGACATTGCGATAAAAAGCAGATTGCAATTTGTTTTACTGATTTCCATGCTTTTGGCTTTATTTGCACACAGGAAACTTTCATTAACATCAAACAGATACAGATACTCTTGCACAAGCAAGACAGACAGTCAAAAACAGACAGAGACAGAGAGAGAGAGAGAGAGAGAGAGAGAGAGAGACAGCTGTCTTCTGTAATATATAATATACACATTCAGTAATGAGCAGTGCATGTATTTACTATGATACTTGCACAAATGGCATGATTAAGTGGCAGTTATGCAATTATTTATGATTAATAGAGCAGGACAGCAACTATAGTTAACTGAGAACACAATGACATAGGCTTAAAGCAGGAAAACTTACAGCTGTTTAAATGAGCTTCAAGCTGATGGATGTGCTAATACTTAAGAAATGGAATTGTGATTGGAGTAATAAAGACTCATAGTTGGAATGATTTTAATGTTACTCAAGTCTAACGAAAGCTCTCCCTCAAGTCCTCCTTCGAGTCCCCCTTCTAGTCCTACTTTAAGTCCCCCTTCGAGTCCTCCTCCTTCAAGTCCTTCTTCAGGTTAATTGAGCTTGAGCTCCTGCATTCAGCCAATGTCATTCCACAAAAGGCAATAGTTGTTGCCACAAACAAGTCTAATTGGCCACAATTTGAAGTGCAAACATTTTGCCACCAATGCAAAGCATCTCAACAATTTCCATCAAGTATTCCAGAGAGAGAGAGTGCAACCAATTACATTGGCAAACAATAGCCACAAATGAGTTTTGAGTGCAAATATTCACATTAACATTTCACAGTCACAGTCACATTTCTACAAAACACTCATTCATTCATTCACTCATTTACACATTCACTTATTCACTCGTTTAGCAACGAACCTCAGGCATTTCTATACAGAGTCCGATTGAGTTTTAAGCCTAACAAAAGTCCTTGGTAGAAAACTAAATTTATGTGTGCATTAACATCCTCTGACCTACGACCTCCAACCCCCGACCCTCGACCCCTAACCTTTTTTGGCTTGTTCTGCTGTTCGCATGAAAGAAAGATGTCGAAATTTTGTGTAACTTTGTTTTGTAAGTAATTTTAACAAATTTGCGAGACATTTGTGGCCTTTTGTACAAATATTTAACCTATTTTTGGAGACCCATAGAGGCCTTCTTTATAATTCCACTCTGGCTTCTGTTGTTGTTGCTGTTGTTGACTTTTTGTGGCCAGGGTGAGGACAATTAACTTAAATAATTAGCCAAAGTTTGTGGCATTCAGATAAAGTTGTTGTCCAAATTGGATCTGGTTACGGTCGAGGTAGCATTTCAACACTAATGGCAACAAATTACAATCAAAAAGACACAAAAAAAAACAGGAAGAAACTCTCTTTGTTTATGCCACTTAGTTATTGTGTCCGGAAAAGTGTTGGCAATTTGAGAATCAAAGTAAACACTGAAGTCCACTTTGATTGATGTAACTCAACAAAATAAAACTCAATTTATTGCAAATAAAACAGAAATTAAATATGGAAAACGCAACTGAAATAAATACAACAAAGGTCAGAAAATTGAGTAAAATTACAACAAGATTCTCGAAAAGAACAATTTATCGTTTTATTTATTGGGCATCTGTTTTCCTGGTGATTGCTGCTCTCTGCATCGGACTACACTATACATTCAAATCGGATTTTGGACAATGTAGCTCCTATGACGTCAAATGCGACTGATTTGGTAAGTTAAATTAAGTTTTAAGAAATTTATTAATAAGCTAACATTGCTTTAGTCTTGGCCCTATCTGAGGAGAAGTTGGTTTTATTTTCCTTATTGGAGATTAGTTTATTTTTAAGCACTTTTTTAAGGATCAGATTATGAGCTGCTCCACATTGTTGTGAGTACATGTATTAAATGAAATTTAATGCTTATTCCACATTATTCTTCAACCCAATGACGAGCCACTTTTTGTAGATGATTATAGAAGCAAAATCATTTGGAAATTGACTCTTGCTGCTGCTGTATAAATTGAAAGTATTTTTATTTTAATAAAAGTAAAGTCTTGAATGAAACTTCATAAAAATTTTATCATATTTTCCATAAATTCATTGAAAAGAAATTTACAAAACTGTACTTTCTGCAACTACAGCTTTATTAAGCTTGAATTAAACTACATTACGTATACGTAATATTATCATAATATTGGTAAACTCTTATTCTCAGCTACAGCTGCTTGAAAAGTCATTCGCTATAATTTATTATGCATAACATTTAAGAACTTTTGGCAAATGAAATGCAATGAAATGTGTGTTTACTTATAATTAAGAATTTTGCTGAACATTCAACAAAAGTTTGCACAAGAATTTACTTAAGCAGATAGCAACGATTTTATACTTACTCTGACGACTAGGGACTCAAGAATTTGCATGTCTGTGCAGGGAAAACTTGTGTATGGATTTCCATACAACCGATATGTATATAGAGTGCCTGCCAAGAGTCAGCAGATGCCTGGCAAATTCATTGACATCAACTAAAACATATACCTGAATGTCGGTCTGTCTTCCTGTCTCTCTGTCCCTCTGTTGTTTATATATGTAGCTATGTATATATGGATATCTGATGGATTTGCTTAACTGCACGGAGGTATGAACGAAAACAAAAATAAAACTGTTGACCTACTACTTGCAGTATGTTGATATCGAGAAGCTTTTCAAATTTATTGAAGCGTTGCAGTCCCTCCCCCCTCAACACTCCACCAACCTCTTTTCAATGTTTCTGTCTCCATTGCTCATTGAATTTGCCATGAATATACCCGCAGAGTGAGTACACTTTGCAATTGAATGCATGTGAAGAAAGCGCAATATACTTGTACCAAAGCTATTGATTTTATACACTGTTTGTAACCATAACAAAACTACAGTTTTCCCACATATTAATTAAGGCTTTTTGTTTCACACATTTTACGAGTATAGTTTCTGTTTCTGTTTCTGTTACTGTTTCTGTTTTGTGTATTTTTTGTTGAAAAGTCATAATAATAACAATTCTGCAGCCAACGCGTAAGTCACTTGTGGCCAAAAAGTTCATCCAAAGCACAAAACAAAACATACACAAAAAATAAAAGCTATGGAACAGTAAATGCAAACAACAAACTGCATACTAATGATGTCTCTGTTGTGGTCTGCACTTTTGCGCTCTTAACCCGCATAATTGGGCCATGGGGTGTCCATATAAATGTGACTGTGAGTGTCAGTGTTTGTCTGTATGTTGCTGTTTATCTTTCTTTGGGGCTATGATTTAATATGCAATACACAATACAATGCATGCAGAAATATATATGCTCGCTTTAGTTCAAATATGCATTTAATTGCTAACATTTATGACCGTAAAGTGACTTTTCTAACAGCTCTGAGCAAACAGCAGTGACACCAGCTGAAAGTGGTAATACTGTATTAATTTATATAAGTGGATGTTACTTGATTTGAAGTAGGAATTAAATTTATAAAAATGTTTCCCCTAGCAAGTCCCTTAACAATAAGTTGTAGTTCATAAAAATTCTTCAATTTATATGCTCGCTTTAGTTCAAATATGCATTTAATTGCTAACATTTATGACCGTAAAGTGACTTTTCTAACAGCTCTGAGCAAACAGCAGTGACACCAGCTGAAAGTGGTAATACTGTATTAATTTATATAAGTGGATGTTACTTGATTTGAAGTAGGAATTAAATTTATAAAAATGTTTCCCCTAGCAAGTCCCTTAACAATAAGTTGTAGTTCATAAAAATTCTTCAATTTATACGCTAGTTTAGCTAAAAATAGCTCAAAATCATCTTCTCCTTTAAGCCCTTCACTCAACTGATTTATCGGCTTTAAGCCAAGTGTCATTAGGTGTCAAGTTACTTATTGCCAAGGTCAAGTCAAGTCTAAAGCTGATGAAAATAAATGTGTGTAACTTCAACAGATTTTCGAATGTTATTTTTGACTGTGGCTGACACTTTTGTGCACAGCAGGTGAAAAATAAATAAACTTTTAAAAATTTACAACAGAGATTTATTGCCACAGTCTGGCAGCAGCAGAAAAATAACGAAAAAGTTTGATATTAGTTGATTTTAGAAAGCCTTTAAGCGCTTTACTACAAAACTGACTAAATTAAACGAATACAAACATTTTTGTTTGAATTTAATTACAAGAAAAAACAGGAATTTCTAAATTTATTTTATTTCAGAAATTTTAATCCCTTAGAAGTTGCTGTCAATCATCAAATTGGTGTGCAAATAATTGCAGGAAGTTGTGATTTCCCTTGGTTTGCTGTAAGTAATGATAATTGCAAGGAAAAGCAATGCATTTAACGAGTTTATAAGGAGCAAGCATACAAAACGCCACACGCTGCGTATGAGTAATATAATGATATAAGCATTTACATAATTGGGCTTCCGTTTCCGCTGCTGAGAGCTGGAATTTAGTACAGAATATTAATACAAATACTAGTAGGAAGCAAATTACATTGACTACAGCTTAGCTGGCTAGTAGTATGAGGTAAATGGAGACTTAACAAGCACTCTATCTCACTTTATCTCCACTCTCTCTCTCTCTCTTGTGTTTCCTTTGTACTGCAAGGATGCTAATTAACAATTTGCTTAAGACAAAAGAATCTCAAAGCCAAAACATGCAGTTGCATGTACTTAAAACTCAAGTTTCTTTCTATCGGACATTACTTTGTCTTGTTCTCGGACCACACACACACACACACAAACACACAGCACATTGAACAGCTCTTGGCGAATTCTTTTCAGCTTTCTCCTTTTATTTCTTGTAGTTTCTCAAACAATTTAACAGTGTATTGACCTAATTGTGTGCTGTTGCTGTTGCTGTTGCATTCAGCAATCTCCAGCTCATCCCCTCCTCTGATTTCACCTACAGTCTATCTCCTTTTTTCCCTCTTTGGTGTTGCTTGACACGCAAAACTTATCCTCGACTTGAGTCCATTTTGGCAAGTTAAGCCAAGGACACTTTGGAATTTAAAGTAACCCCCGAAAAGCAGCTGAAGTTGAAGTCGAAACTGATGCAAAAACTGCTGACTAACGGATTTAGTTAACTTTGTAGCCAAGTCGGGTTAAGCCCTTGATTTGGGTTTAATTTTCGAGCTCAATTCCCAGTTTAATACTCTCTTCCTGTTTAACAAACACGTGCCTGAGCTAAAAGCTCCTCGTGATTACTCTCTCATACACACACACACACACACACACACTTGTTGTACATTTGCAAATTGTATTTAAGATCAACACGTTTGAGCACAAAAGGCGTCGACATGCCCCCAAAAGACAAACAAAACATTTGACATTATTTAAAAATCGTTGTTTTTATGCATTTACAATGAGGGTATTATAATTTAATCAGCAATTTTGTGACGCAAACTTAACTTTGAAATAAGTTAAAAAAAAACTTTGTGATTTCCTTAACTTAAGGAGTATATTTTTGTGCTTTAAGGAAAAAGTTTTAAATGCTTTGTCTAAGTCTCCCAACGGTGAAAGCGGGAAAGAACAATAGTAATATAATATAAACTGAAGCTCAACAAATCTTAGCTTAAGTAGAGTTTAAGTTAATCAGTAGAAACTCCTACTACTTTAAAAAAAATATTTTAATTAGAGATTTATTCCTACAGGGTATTTGAAAGTCGTTTTAGTACAAAATTGCCCCAATTTTTTATATGTTGTGATGAAAATATAGCAACACGTGATGTGGTATGTAAATATAGCATATGTTCTATCGCACTCGTTGTGTTCTGTCTCTGTCTTACTTACACAAGTTCCTGTGTACACTCTATATCTCTGTGTGTGTATGTATGTGTGTGTATGTGTGTGTGTTAACATTTGTGTCTGTTTGCGCTTCCGTCTGTCAGAAACAAATGTTCTTGTTGTTGTTTATGTTCATAGCCATCGTAATGATTGTCGCCACACCGCTTCTCCATGCCACGCCCCAAATGCCTGAACAAAAACCGCCCATAGCTAGCCCCCCTCAGCACGTGTTTCCTCCTCGATATTTGCATTGGCATTGCATTGTTCCGGTTGCTCTGCTTTTTGCATGTAAATTAAAATGCTTTAAGCGAGTTTTAAATGCACGAAAGTTGAAAGGAATTCAAGTGATAGAATGGGAACTTTAAAGACTAATTCAATTACTATTTTAAAATAATAAGGAGTTAGTTGGAGTGCTAAACATAATTTATAAATCTGTCTCTTTAATCACTCCACATTTCTTCTTCTACACTAAATGTCATGTTTGGATTCACTGGTGAAAGTACATGAACATTACACAACTGACACACATGTTAGATCAGTTGGTCAACTCTTGAGTCGACTCTATCAAAGCAAAATCAAATTTTGGTCACTCATAACTCATAAAGCGAATGCTGCTAACTGCTTTTGGGAGCAAGGCAGTAGCCAGCCTTGGTAGCTCTGGTAGATATTGTAGATAAATTAGAATCCACTCAAGCACAAATGCAACTGCTTGGCAACACATGACTGAACATGTTGCTGCTGTGGTCAGACATTTGCCTGCAGCCAAATGTGGCTAACAACAACAACAACAACAACAAACACCAAATTTCTAAAGTGCAAGAATACAAAATGAACTGTGACTACATTAAATTTATTTGCAGTACTTCAAGGACTCTCTCTGCGAAGCACAAACAACAATAAAACTAACTACAACTAAGCGAAAAAACCGCAGTTACTGTTATAGATACAGTTACAGATACATTTGTTAGAGATACAGATACATTTGCATACATTGTTTGCCAGCTCGTGCTGCGGTTTCTCCGATTTCCGCCAACACAAATATTGTGTTTCATATTTTTTTAACGTTCTTTTTTTATACACATTTTTTATTGTCCACAAATTGAGCCATTAATTGAATTGATTGAAATTGATGTCACGCAAACAGAACGGATTTGATAAAGAACCAACAACAGCAGCAGCAAAACAACTAAGCTAAGCACTCTCATTTATTAAACTTACGCACTGTAATCGCCTGGTAAACACAATTTTTTAAAAGCTTAAAGCTTTTATTAAATTCTTAAAGACTCAACATTGGGCCAAGTTATGCGTTGCCAGCTTTTCAGCAACTACAAAGTCAACTGAAATCTCGTTATAATAAAAAGAAAATGAACAAAAAAAACGAACAATTAGGAAAATGTGCACATTAAAAATTTCTTAATAAATCGTTAGACACAAGAAAAAACAACGTCTTTAAATTAGCTGTAATTGTAGCTATTAATTAAGGAAACGCTTGAAAGACTTGGCAAAGTTTTAACTAAGAAATTTTGTTTAAAATTTATTTTAAAAAATTTAAATAAATGTTTAAACTAGGAAAGCAGGCTGAGGAGTAAAACTATTTATAAAATAAGTTTATTAACTATTTTTCTGTCTGTTTTTAATACAATTTCTATTAACTTTAAACAAACTTCAATCACAAGTTTAAACAAAATTCTTTTGTCATTTAAATTTAAATAATTTTCCAACAAAATTTTATGTTTAAATACACAAATTTCAGAAAATTCATGATATACGCTCTCAGTTTGGCTGTGCCTGAAAGGATTCAGTTGATGGCAACTAATTTTGCTCATATACATATAAAAAAGTTGATTCTATTGTTGAAATTTTGGGCAATCTTGCAGTTAGTGCACTTCAGGCTATAGTTTCAATAAAATTGATACCGCAAAAAGTTTTTAGCCAGACCGAAAAGTACTTGAAATGTTTCTCTCATATTTCGATTATTTACAAAACGATTCAAAATCTTTTGGCCTTCGGCTTCCGACAAGGAATGGGAGCTGCCAGAGGGCGTTAGGCTTAAGTGGGCGTGCTTAGCAATGGCTGCTATTGACAATGGTTATGTAAGCTCTCCCTCTCTTCATCTGTGTGTGTGTGTTTGTGTGTGTGTGTGTGACTTGTCGATTGAACAGCGAACTTTGATATTGTATTGTTCTCGTGGCAAAGTTAATCGAAAGCCTAATTAGTTGACTGCCACAGTGACTCTTACTCCAATGCCAATTCAGATTTCGACTTGTAGACCTGCAGACCTGTAGCTGGAGTTGGGGCAATCTTCTTGGCCAAGCTGATTGGGCAGCTGAGATCCAAGCAAATACAATTAAGCGGCTGCTGTTAAATTAGCAGCATAATAAGTACCAAAAATGTAGTTAAGCCGTAAACAAGCACAAAAGCAAAGCCCGAGAAATTAAGCGCTGACATTGAACAAAAGTTTTGCTTTATTTGATTGTTGAACCAGCGACGAAGTAAGCGATGGAGGGCATTATTTCAAGTCAATCGCATAGAACTTCCATAGATAGATAAAATAGCATTTTGCGAACAAATTGTGCGAAAGTCTACGGACAAACAAAAGGGGGATTGGGGGGGGAAAGAGAGAGTGCGTTACGAGGTAGCTCAGCAAAACAACTACAACTACAAGTTGAACAAAGCCAATCAAGGCCAAAGTAAAAGCCAAAAGTTCGCAAATACTTTACCTTGGAAAAAATATATATATATTTAGTATATATATATAAATTTATTTACTTTGGCATTATGTTCGTACTTCGATTCACTTTCGACATACTTATACAGATTTGTTGCATATTATACCGAAAGTAGACGAGTTGCTTGTACTACTTTCTATACACATGAGCACAGCTGGACAAAGAGCTTTGAAAGCGCATTAGAGTTTAGGAGGCAGCTTAAAGCTCCCATAAATATAGCCAAAACTCACGTTGGCTTAATAAAGCTGTTGTCTGTCACTTTCAGCTAGTGTCATTCGAGACACTAAACTTTGTATGTACGCAAAATCGTTGAAAGTAGACAAAAGACGTTTATAATGAAATGTAGTACATATTCAACCGCATTTTTTCCACATTCTTTGACATAACATGTACATATATTTTATGCATGACATGGTCTTAACATACACACACACACAGAAACTCCCACACACACACACAAACGTGTGTGTAGTGAGACAGCTACGACTACATCTAGATAGATTTGTGGGCGTTTTGGCCTTATATGAAAATGGCTGACACGTTTTCGAGGACGACAGCTGCACATCACGTTTCTGCAGTCTCCGTCGTCTATCATACGCGTTCTTCTCTCCATATAATATTACGTAATTACTTAAATATGTTATGGCCATAAACTTATCATATAACGTGTATGCATAAAAAATGCATTCTAGTTGTTCTCTCTCTCACACTCTATCACCCTCTCTTTCACTTCATCTAGCTGAATAATGTCAGGCATGAAAGTTTATAACTTTAATAAAGTTTGCATTCAGAACTGGGCCAAGTTAATAATTAGTGAAGTGAGTTCTTCATTTGCATAAATTCAATAGATTTCCGGCAGTAAACTTGATGAACTATTGGAGGCTTTACAATGGAGTTAAGGAAGTTCTGTTAAGTACCTGAGAATTGTGATGGATTTGATATAATCAAAGGGATTTTAATTGAATTTATAGGCTGTAGGACTGGGGAAAGGGTATTGATAGAGGGAAATTTATGAAAATTCTAACAAATTTTGAATCCTCTTCGTTCTATATACCAGTTTTAATATATTATCTATTCAATGACTAAGCACAAAGTCCCTTTACAGGGTATCTAAGCTAATTACTTTAATACCTATTTAGTTGATTTCATGCAAATTTCATTTATTTGACTAATAATGTTACCAGCCATTAAATTAGCCAAAATACGTGAACAATTTTTGAAAAAAGTACTTACAGCTTAAATGAAAAATCAACTCACGCACAACTAATTGCAAATCCTCACACACACACACACACATATAAATATTTTCCCATGTAAATGTGTGTGTGTTTCTCTGTATTTATTGCCATCAACTTTTTTTTTTTGGCTGTTGAATTTTATTCTCATGTTGTGCAAACACATTTGCGAAACGTGCAAGCATTTGCGATGCTTTTAACACTTTAATGACATTAATTTAAATGAATGCCAACCACACACACAGACACAGACAGCGATACAGACTAAAAGGGATGGGGAAAAACAGAGGCAGACACAACAAAAATGCCAAAACAGAAAAAAAAAAGAAGAAATTTACTTGAAATAGCAGAGAACTGCCAACTGTCAGCGCAAATCAAAAGCAATTTGTTGCTCTCCATGGAAACTCATTGGGATTGGATGAGAATATATATACGAGATATATCTGAGTATATATCTGTACAAGTTCAGTCTTATATAAATGTAAGTCAAGCTGCCTCAGGTTAGATTTTATTGTCGTAACGGATAGGCAGAGCATTGGATTAGTTATAAAAGCCAGAAGAGAAATACTCTTTAATTGCAGCTAGTCGTGGAAAATGTCTACAAAGTTGAGACCACAAAATACTTAAGAATATACGTTTTAAAGTTTTCTTAATTGTTTATGTAAAAACTTATATCAAAGTTTGTAATTTAGTAAATTTAACAGAGCTAAGAAGGGTTTTGCTAATCTTTAAGTAAAGAAAGATAAGTAATAAAATTTTTATAAATTAATAAAAAAAATTCTATAAATTATATAACATTCAATTTACAATTTAAAACATTTTTTAAACCAAATTAACTTTAGTTTAACTAAAGTTTTCTAATAAACTTTAGGAATTGTTCTACAAAACTCCCCTCAAATTCAAAGTTCTCGGCAGTTAACAGAACTGTGTGTTAATGTATTAAGTATAGTGCAAAGGGCAGTCGATGGCATCGGAAATTACAGTTAGAAAACTGCAGCAAGGACTCAAGAGAGAGAGAGAGAGAGAGAGTGCTACTGACAAGGACGAGTAGCTGGCCAGTTCACGGTTTTTGTTGTTGTTGCCGCTCATCTGTCCTTAAAGATATTCAGTCGACTTGAGCTGAATGCATTTTTCTGTGCCCTTTACCCAGTCAAAGGCAGTCAACAGATGCTACGATAATAACAGAATGCAAAAAAAAGAAAAGAAAATGAGAAAAGAAGTTCAGTAAATTGACAACTTTGACATGTTGAGAGGGAAGAGATTAAGTCACTTAAGGGGGAGGGGGAGTGGCATCACAAGGGCAGTGTAAAAGAAATGGCAGCTGTTTTGGACATTAACAGCTTTGAATTACAATCTATATTTATGTGTTTACAGTTGTTATTATGAAATTATGCGAAACTAAGTGTCTGCATTTAATTAACGTTCATTGAGCATTATTGTTATGTATATTTATTAGGTTTGGAGCTAAATTATGTGTAAATATTTAAACAAATTTTCTATTTAAATTCTCACACAATTTATGCAATTTGCTTTTGAAATTTGTGCGACAAATCAACAACAATAAACAATATTCATGCAATTAGGCAATAAGTAAACATCAGACAACAGACGACAAACGACCGACGACCGACGACTGATGAACCAAACTTGACAGTTCAAAAGGCGACGCAACGTGGCGTATGCGCAATGAGCGCGTAGAGCAATAAAATATTGTAGTTATGGAATTAATACACTACTCATTTGGCATATTAATATTTTTAAACAATTTGTTAAAGTCCAAAGTCAGTTTCTGTTGTCTGTTAGACAACTTTATTGTTTTAGCTGTGAACTGTGAGTAAAAGCATTTTTTATGCCAAAAGAGCACCCCTTTTCGACATTCCTTTTGCCATAATGAAGCACAGCATCAAACGTAGAGTAAAATTAATGCCATGCTGGTTTCTATTGTTCAACTCCATGGAAAACATTGCGGAACGCATTCAGTTGCAGCTAAATTAAATTAGGTATCAGCATGATTTGCCATTGTTAACAACATGCTAAATAATATATAAAACCATATTGCCCTCTTTATAAGTATAATAATAATAATAAATGTTCATGGTCAACATTTTTAGTTGTTTTTTTCGCCATGATGCCGAACAAACGTAGCAGAAAACTGCACAATAATTGTGCATGCAATAAAAATAAATGCGACTACGACGACGTAAAGCTTGAAATGTGAAAGAAAAAAAGAGAAATATAGAAATAAAGAAATATAAATAAAATAAATAAATCCAGACGCATTGAAAATGCATTCATTGTACGTAGCTTAAGCTGGCAGTGGCTGCTGCTGTGGCTGTGGCTCTCGTTTCCGCCAGCTGAAGCATAGGATGTGATTTTCATTTTTATTTCCGGCAATTAGCACTCGAATTGAGAGTGCAAACGAACTCTAAACTGAGTCTCTTTCCCTCTCTTTCTTTCTCTCTCTCTCTCTCTCTTTCTCTATGTTAACGCAGCCACTGAAGTGTGCTTCGTCTCGTGCCGAAATCCATTTAAGTGATGTTTCAAAACGGCAGTTCTTATAGAAATATTATATGGAGTGATGGGTGTCTTCTACTAGCTAACATCTTAAGCACTTGAACTAACTTATTTTATGTAGAAAATTAAACAGCTTTAGCGGTTTCTAATAACTCTTTAGCCTGCCACAAATTTCTTAATAACATTGCTACCCATTTTTGCCTTAATTTTCCATAGCTCAAAACTGCTAACTTTTTTCCAGGGTATTTCCCACTCCACACCTAGAAAAAAGCTACGTTCTTTATGGTTTTTTACATAATTTTAATGCACTTGTAGCACTTAATGGTCGCCAATGTAAACTCTTCAAATTTCACTGCAATTTAAAGTTTCGGTCTGCATTTCCGCTGAAGGACGTTTGGGGGGGGCGTTGACTGGCGGATAGGGGAAGGGGCGTGGTACTAGGGCCACTTTGTTGCTGCTTTGCCACTAACTGTCAGGATTTTCGCAAACGAACCTGACCGAATTTATGTTTCCGGCGTGGTCTGCAGCTGTCTCTTTCTCCCAGTCTCCTTCTCTCCGTCTCCCTCTCTTTCTATCCCTATCTCAACTGCTGTAGCTGTCTCTGTTGCATCCCTTGGTATTACTATTAGTTAGTTGCAGTAGTTCAAAGGCAAATTGCGTTTACTTTAAGCTCGACTAACAGTTCATTTGAGTAAGCAATTGCACATTGGCAACGGACCAATTCAATTTCGCCAGCAAAACGCCATAAATTTACGACTTGGCGAAATAATAACTCACTAAGAGTGTTTGAAAATAGAGAAAATAAGTAAATGTTAACTGAAATTGTGTTAAGTTTAGTTAAATTAAATATATTTCATGCCAAATTTCTACTTAAAGAGTTTCCTTGTTTGTTCTACTAGTCGTATACTTAATACAAAACAATTGTCATTGTAATCAATTGTGCTGTTACTTAAATAATTTAAATACTTGTGCGATTTAATTTTCTGATACAACTTGCTGTTATTTAGTAGTTTATTGATTTGAAATGATTTCCATATGAGTAATTGCTGTGAATTTCAGTTAGAGAACCAGCTGCAAGTTATTTGATTTGCTCTGTAAATGTTGTCCACACTCACTAACACACACACACAAACACACACACACGAAGAAACTTACACTTGTCAGAGCTTTATGGCAACCAAAATTGATGTTTGATGTCGCTGGCAAGAGTTCGTTATAATTAAGGCAACTGATATACCAAATAGACCAGCATCATTTTGATGCTTGTCACCCAGAACTCTGGATTCTGGATGATTACTATGTACTACGTACTACATACTACAAGTGTAACAAGTCGAGCGTATATTTATCAACTGGCCGCAGACCGACAATTTGTTGCTACAAGGGAGAACTGAAATAGACCCAGTTAAGATGGAGTAAAAGCAGCTGACTGCCTGATTTATGAAGGCAGCAGAAGCAGCAGCAGCAGCAGCAGTACAAGTAGTAAAAGCAGCCACAAGAGGGCAGAGTTTGGTTGTGTCTTGGCCGGGACTGGCATAAAATATTAAAGGGCTGTGCAAAATTAACAGTCAAATGCTATTGGGTTTTAAATAACTCAAGACACTGGCTGCCATCGACTAGACATCAAATACAATGATGTTGAAGAGCAAAAAAACAAACTCGGCGTAAACTTAAGATCTAAACCTCAAAAGCTGTCTGGCTTAATTGTAGCGACATGCGTTTTTAAGCCACAAAAAAACCCCATTTCAGTTACGACTTTACACTTTTGCACTTCATTCAGTTTCGAGGCCATCAAAATGAGAGTAAAGCGCCAAAAGGATTTTGCTCACTTACATTGCTTCTGGCTTCTACTTCGACTTCGACTTCTACTTCTACTTCTTTCAATTCGACTTCTTCTCCTTTTGCAGCTTACTTAGACCATTTTCTTGTTGTTGTTGTTAAAGTTGGTATTTCAAAGCATTTTACATGGCATTAGTGTTGTTTGAGCGTCTACTTTACGAGCTAAGCGAATCGTCTCAGTGTATCTGTCTCTGTCTGTCTGTCTGTCTGCGTGTGTGTTTAGAAAGCAACAAATATCTCTCTCGGGCAAACAGAGCGTATGTGTAATGCGCTTAGTGTATTGAGCACCAAAGCAAAACACAACACAAGATTTATACATATAACTAGAAATTGTTATGCTTCGACACTGACTTGTAAGCAAATTTATGTCAATTCAATTAAATATAAATCATTATCTATGTGTTTAGCTTATGATTTGATAATGATATGCTACGTGACTCAGAATTGGTAAGAAGTATTGAAAGGACTTTGACTGCAAGAAGTACAAAAATTTATTTACTTTAATATTTGAATGAAATTTTATAAATAAATTTTCTATAGAAAATCATAAATATTTCAATTCAAACTCAATTGAGGTTAGAAAAACTTGAATACATTTTTAAAATTACTTAACTTTTAAGATTTCTAGTATAATACTAACAACTGTGAAATAACTCATGTATTTTAAATCTATTTATTGCTTTGTTAAATTTATAATATAACTATAACCACAGAGAGAGGAGGAGTGAGAGAGAGAGGGAATAGAAAAATGCTTTCAACTTTTGACATGTAAGAAAATTTCAGTATGCATTATTTGTGCCACAATCTGTTGCCCTGTAAAACTGTTGATAGAGTCACACGTGTTCACGAAATCCAAGTGACAATTGAATGAGGTGAAAGGAGAGAAGCAGGGACAAAAAAAAAAACGGACGGAAAATTGTTAGGAAAATGTTAGGGAAAATCGTCAGTAACTGCTGCAGGAAGCAGCCAGTGCACTCTGACAGCAGCTTGACAGAATTCAAGCTGGCATTCCAAAATATTACTTATGGCCGGACAGTAAAATGTCTCAAATCCACACAAACACACACACACACAAATTTAGATAAACTATGTGTATGTGTGTGTGTGTATGTGTTTGTGTGTGTTTTGTGGAAGCACGAATTCAAGGCAAAATATTGTCAATACGACAAAACATTGTACGCTGAACGCATTGTCAATAGAAACGTGCTCAAGTAAGTTATTGACATGAAAAATGCTCGTGAACATATTTTTGAGTTTTGATTTCAGATTTACGACTTGGCACAAACACACACACACACACACTCATACATTTATATATAACTTGTACAAACGGAAATTTACAATAATTTTGGCAATAATAAAATACAATTTGTTATCTTGTTATATGATGTAGATAATTGCCAAAATCATATGACAAAACTCAACCATATCTATTCAATTACTCAAAGAAATCATAAATAATAAATTGTCCAAACTGACTGCTCAAAATACCCTATAATTGATGCAGTTTTAATTGAATAAAATACGATTTTTAACTCTAGCTAGAACATATTTAAATAAATTGTTTAATAATACATTTCCTGAAGCATTCTACTAACTTATTTAAGACTTTTAAAGTCTTTTAGTCACAGCATCTTAAATTCTAGCTTACATTTTCATTTGTTAGCTTTATTTTTGTAGTTCAGTAAACTCTAGACACTTGAACTTGTATTTACATGTTTTTATTTGTATTCTTGTCACAATTGTTTTGCAATTTTCTTAAGTAAAAACTTGACCCATTATTCCCCAGTGGGAACGTATATGTTTATTTTTTTGGGTGTGTGTGTGTTTAAAGTCGTCGTCACCAGACTTGTTTCAACAATAGCATTTCTCGAGTATGAAAGAGGAAGAAAAAAACAATCAACAACAAAATGCCAAAATATTAAAATTGAAATTTGTTTTTGAAAAACATAAAAACAACAAGAGTAATAGCAGGCAGCCAAAAAACAAATCCCCAGTCGCGACGTCTCTCTGTCTTTTTCCCACTCCCTCTTCCCCTCTCTCTCACTCTGTCACTTCCCTATCTACCCTCTCTCTCCCGTGTTGGCCAAACGAAATAATATTTACCCAACGTGATTTTGTTTACCTATCTTTTCAAGCCCAACTGCGTGCTCAGGCACCTGCCGAGTTGTTCTACCTCCAAAATCCCCCTCTTTCCTCTCCTCTCCCCACTCATTTCTTAACTCCTACCAACGAATTTATATGGCCACAAACTGTTTGTATTTTGTTATTAGTTTTCTCTGTTTATTTCGTTTTTAACATATTATTTTTTTCTCATTTCGCATTTGTTCTCATTGTGCTTTCGTACTTGTTTTTCATGAACTGAAGTTAATCCAGCTGTCGCAGCTTAAAGTCCCCACAAATAAAGTATCTTTAAGATACTTTTGTACAGTAGCTTTAGCTTAAAGATACCCCATTGAGTACTTTACTTAAACTTTACTTTATATATAAAATAACTAAATATTTAATCAATATTTTCCATGATCAATAGATTGAATAAAGCACACACTGTCAAACATATTGCGTGACAAAATTATAAAACTCCTCGTAGAGTGTATAACACAAGAAGTTGTAACTTTAAGTTGCTTGACTTAATTTTAGTTGCTCAAAGTTTTACAGCTGCACAAAGAGTGCAACAACGAAAAGGAAATCAACGAACTTGCAACAAGAAACGAAAGCGAACAAAAACAACAACAACAATAATAACAACAAAAGCAGCAAAAGACTTTATTTAATTAAAAACTTGCCGCACGCATGCAAAAATGGTCGTATATAAAAGATGTTACCATCTTTTACATGGCCAACAAACTTTTTGGCTAACTGCAAATGTATGTTGGATTTTTCATTAGCACTTCTTAATTAGCCTGGCTCTGACACACACATACACACACACATGGCACACGGACTCTGAACTTTTTATGACACAGATTAATGAAAGTGAGCGTATAAAGAAAGCAGCAGCAGAGGCAGCGGCAGCAGCAGCAGCAGAGGTAGCAGCAGCAGCGGCAGCTCAAATGCCAAATGTCTAAGCATAACATAAAACTTAGTATAAAGTTCTCAATTTGGCTCAGCAGACGATTTAGTCAGTCTAACTGTATATGTGTGTATGTGTGTGTGTGTGTATTAGTGTGGCAAATGTATCCAGGGAACAATCGCTTTTGATGTCATGAGCACTCCATTGTGTGCGCTTTATTGTGAGTTGTAAATCTCTATTACTTCTTAAGGTGTACTTTGGGGTGTACTTACTTAACATCTTAAACATGAAAGTGACACGCCCAGCGCACAGCTAATGAAAGCAAATTGGTTGTAGCCGATTCTTAGGCCAAAACTCAAAAGCCATCCACAGCCTGCCATAGTCTCAGCTAACAGCCTAACAACCAAACAGCCAAAACAGCCTTAATTTCCAGCTTAACCAAGTTCAAATTCTGTGGTTTACTTTATAATCTTGTTTTTGTCTTTTGTTTAAAATGTCGAAAACACTCAACGACCAAAATTATTCCAATTAACGTCAATGTCAAAGGTTAAACATTGCAAAAATAGCTAAATTCTTTTGGCTAAATATGGAAATAACTCAATAATTGCAGCTAAAGTGAACATGGAGGGAAGCTGTAGCTTTGCTTTAATTAATGTAAGGAAGTTAACATGGAGAAGAACTGAGCCTTGGTTTTAATTAATAAAAGGAAGTGGCAATTAATACTTGGTACAAAAATATCTGTTCGCTTTCTACTTAAAATACTACTATTTACTTAATATAGTACTAAAGCTACTACTATTTTCATATTAATTGCTGAACTAGTACTTTTTTGCTACTATTTCTACTACAACTGCTACTACCATTAAAATTGAACTGCCATCAAATTTTCTCACTACCTTGCTTCTTAACTACAGACTGTGCCACTCGTGCTACTACTAAAACTACTACTATTTTCGTAACAATACGTTTCTACTACTATTTCAACTACAACTGCTACTACTGCTACTACTAATCCCATAATTAAACACTCACTTTCATTATAAATTTCCCCACTATAACTGTTCCTACTACTATTTTTAACATTTTACTAATTGAACTCCCACAACTTAAACAGTCATTAACACAATTCATCATCCATTTCGCAGTCACCCGTTTTTTAAAGCTTGTTCCTTTTTTTTAAAGAACAATTTTTGTTTAAAGCTAACATTAATATAAATTTATTTACAATTTGTATAATTTTAAGAGCATTTATGATTAATGCAAATAATTAATTATGTAGCTGCACGTTTGCAATTTCATTAATTGCGCGTTTATTAATGTCAACAATAAACAATAACAACAACAACAACAACAATAAAAATAATAACAATAACAACAATTCCATGAACAACAACTGGAAAGCGCATAATTAATGCCATGAAATGTGCATAAATTCAAAAAGTGCTCCGAAAGGCAAAGCCAAACAGCATGAAGCCAAAAGGGAACCAAGCGATTCACCAGGGGAAAAGTGATGGGAGAGGGGAATAAGGGGAAAGAGGAGGAGAGAAAAGGGTCGTGCTAAGGTTATGGAAGGAATATACGAAGAGAGAGAGAGATTGGTACTTGATAAAAGGTCAGGTGAACGTGTCACTGGGAACGATAAATACTGTGTCTGCGCCATATGCCATATCTGTCTGTCTCTGCTCTGACTGTGTGTGTGTATGTGTGTGTGTGTTTGCGGGAGTAAAAAGGATTAAAGTTTTACGCGCGTCGCTTTATTAATTTGCATGTTGCATATTTACAGGCGCGACACGCATAAATCAAGCAAATTACACAAAATACTTAATTTAAACACTGAAATTAACAATAAATTATATATATGACTAAATTACACAATGCTTGAACAAAGCAGATGTTGCCAAACAAACAAAAACCTTTAAAAAAAAAAGCATATTTATATTTGTTTTTCTTGTTTTGTTAGCGATGAAGGAAAAATCTGAATTCAAGACACAAAAACATATGAAAATTGTATTAGAAAATAGTATTTATATGAAGAAAAGCCAAACAATTTAAAAGGTAAAAACAATTGATTTGTAAAGTAAGCCAATTGGAATTTAAATTGCTAATAAAAGTCAAGTGAAAGGCAAAAAGGATAACAAATATTGGTATTTTAGCCTTTGAATAAATATTTGTGCTATAAAATGTTAAACAAAAAAATTATTTTGTATTTTCAAAAAAACTTTCGATATTAAATTTCAAATTGGGGAAATGGTTAATACACCATTTAATCCCTTTAACAGGTATAAAAATAACTACTACGTAAGTACAGAGTATAAAAAACCGTATAATAAATCGTTTTTAAATAGTTTTATACCATAAAAGTTTTTTAATTTTTTTGTACCTTATGTGCAAAGTTAAATTACCACTCATTTTATTAGTAGTTCCACTAATCGTAGTAGAATTTTCATTAGTGCAAGTTATTTTCAACTCTGGACTTCCTGCTTTTGCTTTTCATATTTCCTGCACTTCAACAATTTAACAGCTGCAAACTGATTCTGCTTCCAACTAACGGTATTATGCCCTTAAATAGATATGGATAGGAGAATAGATGGTTAAATGTGAAGGCATTTGAATGCACTTAGGAGCACTTTTGAAATAACAGTTGAAGCAGCTAAAGCTGCCTGGAAATGGCAACTCGAGTAACTGCTAAAAAACTTATTAAATTTGCTATTTTCTCTTCAACAATTAGCTTCAACCTGGCTAACAGCCTCATTTTGCCCTACTGCCCAACTGCCCAACTGCCTTAGAGCCTTAGTCGGCCCGGTGCCTGGGCTAACTGTTTCCGCAGCCCAGTTAATGAAAACTTTTGCGCATCGGCTTGAATGGGAACTTGAATAAGTAATAAAGCACTTGGCCTGGCTAACAAAAAATTAAAAAAAAAAAAATAATAATACAAAAAATATATATGTATATATAACGTGGCCAACTGATGATGGCTAATGCACTGGACGGGAATAATTCACATTGGCAGACGGCCTGACTATTTGCCAAATGCTTGACCAACTTTTTGAACTTTTGAGTAACTTTTGATAGCATTTTCCACTTGTTTGTTGCTGTTCTTGTTTTTGTTCTTCTTCTTGTTGCAGTTGTTTCTAGTCCTGGAGTTTTCCCATGTCGCCAAATAAGTGTTTTAATCGGACCACAACTCGGAAATAAAGTGGCACAAATGAATTGAAATGCAAATAAAATGCGTAAACAAACTCATCAAGTAAGTCTTCATTTTTTCTAAACAAGCTTTAAGGATTAATTCATCTTTAAATGAAAGTAGTTATGAATACTAAACTTTAATTAACCAAGTCTTGATGAATTTGCATTTAGCCAACATTGCTGCAACATGGCTAAGCTACTGGGGTTAGCCACAAAGTCAGTGTTGCGAATCCAATCAAAATATGCACAATTCACACAATTTAAATTTAGATTGAAATGAGGTAGCATCAGATCTGATCAGTCTGGCTAGAATATAATAAATATAATAAATATAATCAAATTGCAGTCAACTTGGCCACAAGTTGCATTTGTAAGCAATTTTCCAACTCACAGAGACTCTGTCCCTCTGGGAATGACTCAATAACAGGACTCCATATGGCTTTTCCCCCCCATACACCCCCATACACCCTGGGGTGAGAAAACTGTACACTTGTCGTTTGTGGCTAGACCGCAGGCGAAAAGGAAAATTCAATTACTCGCTTCGTATGTGTAGTAGGCCAAGCATGACACGGTCATACTCAATCAGCTGTTAGGGTATAAGTATAAGTATAAGTATAAGAGTAGTAGCAGATAGAACAGAACGAGAAGGAAGAAGAAGAATGTGAACAGAGAGTCAGTCTGAGAGAAGAGCAGATACAAGCGAGATCGATTGTGAACAATTAAAATTAAAAGATATATGCATATGCATAAGAATAAAATCGAAGAAAAGAAAAATAAGTGTTTTCATCACAACTACAATCTCAGAAGTGGGATAATGGACAACACAATAAATCCTGAACTTTTTTCAACCGACCAACTAAAACGGTGGCTGTCTGCTTTGAACATGCCAACAACTGGCACGAAGACCGAGCTGGCAATTCGTTTAAATGCTGTTCACGTCGAAACTCGAGGACTGGAGCCTCCATTGGAAGATCAAGTTCTGGAGCAGTTACTCGTGGAAAACGAGGGCACGCCGACAATTTCACAAGCGGCTGCAAATAGCACGAGGCGTCACAGTATGGACGCTACTGAAGAAAACGCTAGCGACGGACCCCAAGCGCTTGGTGTGGTACGCAGTGAGACAAATTCGGCGAATCAAGAAAGTGACGCCGACAATCTAGAAGGCGCCCATGAAGAAGACGTTGCAAGCGGCGTCACGCGCCAAAGCAGCGTGGCTTTGCTAGAGCAGTTGCTACAGCGTCTTTTACGCATAGAAGCATTGCAACGAAGTAACGGAAGAGGGACAGAAAATATACCAAGAGTGGAAGCTGGCGAAATAGATGCGCGATTGAATGAGACGGCTACACGTATCGACGAGAAACCGTCCGTCTCGCTCACTCTAGCAAAGGAAGTGTTGCCAGACTTTAACGGCGAGTCTTGTGCAAAGAAATGGATCGTGCAGCTGGAAAATGTAACCGAAATTTACAATTTAAACACTATTTATTCTCGGCTATTGTTCATCTGCAAGATGAAAGCGAACGCTCAAAAATGGCTCCACGCAGAACCATCTCGCATTAGAGAACCGATCGCAACACTATGCGAACAGCTGATAGCTACATTTGGCGACAAAACGTCAAAAGCTGAGATGCGTCGACGCTTCGAGACCCGTAAATGGCAAGTCGCAGAAACGTTTGCCGAATACTTGGAGGACAAGCTGTCGTTGGCGAGCAATATACACATCGACGAAGACGAGATGTTAGATCAGGTGATTGAAGGCATACCTGACAAAAGCATGCGCATCCAAGCGCGTTTGCAAAACTTCCCTAATCCCAGGCAAATGGTACATGCATTTCGAGGAGTGCGTTTGACAGCAGCGATGGACAATATGCAACAAGGGGATAGGCGTATGGACATACGCTGTCGTAACTGTAACTCCAGAGGACACCTTTACAAGGAATGCAAGAAGCCAAAGCGTGAAGCAGGTTCATGCTTTGCTTGCGGCGCAACGGATCATTGGGTGGCCAAATGCCCACTCAGAAAGGGCGCAGAGAGCAAGGAAGTAAAGGCCACAACCAACAATTATGTAAGACTATTAGAAATACATTTTGTAGACAGTCCTAATAACCCGTTAATTACAGCGTGCCTCATAGATTCGGGGAGTCCAGTATCATTAGTCAAACTTTGTCATCGGCCTGAAGATGCCCATTTATATCAAGTTACACATTCTTTTTTCGGGTTGAACCAAAGTCAACTCAAAACATTTGGAAAAGTATTATGTTATGTAATGAAAAATGCATTAAAAATTTATTTTCATTTAATCGTTGTTCCTAATGAATGTATGAGCCACGCTGTAGTTCTAGGGAGGGATTTTTTGGACGCTTGCAATTTAAATATTGATTTAAGTTCACTGAAAATGGTAACGGTGGTGAAAGCTGAGAAACCGATAGACCATACAAGTAAAGAAATCCAGACGCAAAAAGACGGCAAGACAGATGCACAAAACGCACCAACCATTAATGTCAAGTTGAGTGAAAAGGTAAAAGATGCAAACAATGTCAATGTTAGAATAAGTGAAGATGTCGGGATTTTAAAGAATAAGTGCGACGATTATGTTAAAGCAAACGAAACTGTTAATGAACAGAGAGGTAAAGTAAACGCAACTGTTAGTGATGGCAAAATTGTTAGTGGTGTAGAAACTGTAAGTGATGGGAAAACTATTAGTGATTATAAAACTGTTAGTGATGGAGAAACTGTTAGTGATGGCAAAACTGTTAGTGATGGAAAAACTATTAGTGGTCGTAAAAATGTTCTTGAACAGAAAAACGATTGTAATACGGATTCTAAGACGGTAATTGCCAAAGAGAATATTAAAGAGATAGTTAAAGCTGTGAGCAAAAAAATTAATTCAGAAATTATTGATCATAAAAGGATAGATGAGATAAAACAATCTGAAACGGCTAAAATACTAGAAAATGTTAAAAATGCAGAAAATGAAAGCAATTTGGATAAGGACCAGCCAAGTGGGAACTTCGAAAGAGATATGCTGAAAATATATTATGCTGAAATAGAACAAAACAAAATAGAGTATATAATTGATGAAAAAGTTGAGTACAAAACCAGACTGAAATTTCAGAAATTGGTCTCGAATAGTTACGTTAACGCTATAAGACCGGATAAACCATTAATTAGATGCGAAATGAACTTGAATATAGAAAAGTCTAAGCCGTTTAGTTGCTCACCACGAAGGTTGGCATATTCTGAAAAAGAAAAATTACAGACAATGCTGGATGATTATTTGAAAGAAGGAATTATAAGACCCAGTGAATCAGAATATGCATCGCCGATAGTATTAGTAAAAAAGAAAACCGGCGATCTCAGATTATGCATAGATTTTAGGAAATTGAACAAGATTATGATTAAAGACAACTACCCCTTGCCGTTAATTGATGATTTGTTAGATAGACTAGTGAACAAGTCGGTGTATTCAAAACTGGATTTAAAAAATGGATACTTTCACGTGTTTGTAAACGAAGAATCAGTAAAGTACACAGCGTTTACAACGCCGCTTGGGCAATATGAGTTTCTTAAGATGCCAATGGGATTAAAAAATGCTTCTCATGTCTTCCAAAGATTTATAAACAAAGTTTTCGAAGACATGATTAGAAAAAACAAAGTTATCGTGTACATGGACGACATAATGGTAGCTAGCTCAGACATAGAGGAACATATGGAAACTTTAGAGGAAGTTTTTAAGCGACTGGTACAAAATAAACTAGAATTACGATTAGACAAATGTGAATTTTTACAAGAAAAAATAAAATATCTTGGGTATTCAATATCAAAAGAAGGCATTACGGCCGACGATAAGGGATTAGAAGCAGTAAGGAATTTCCCAGTGCCAAGTAACCCACATTCGGTAAAAAGCTTTCTAGGGTTATGTTCGTATTTCCGCAGATTTATTAAAGATTTTTCACTAATTGCAAAACCACTGTACGACCTTTTAAAAAAAGATAGACTTTTTAACTTTGGAAAAAAAGAATTTGATTGCTTTCTCAATCTTAAAGAAAAGTTAATACAATCACCAATTTTATCGATATACGATCACAGGGACGACACAGAACTCCACTGCGATGCAAGTGCTCTAGGTTTCGGGGCGGTGTTATTACAAAAGAAACGCGATGGAAAACTGCATCCAGTATTTTACTTCTCTAAGCGTACTACTGAAGTAGAATCAAGATATCATAGCTTCGAATTGGAAACGTTGGCAATCATATATGCATTGCACAGATTCCGTATATACTTACAGGGTAAACATTTTAAAATAATTACAGACTGCAATTCGCTGACTCTCACTCTTAATAGAACAGAATTAAATCCCAGAATAGCAAGATGGGCACTAGAACTGCAGGAGTATGACTATGAGTTAGTGCATAGGTCAGGAAAGAGAATGCAACACGTCGATGCTTTGAGTAGATGTAACGAGATAATGGTTATCCAAACAAATAGTTTTGAAGATAATCTTGTCATTTGTCAAGCAAAGGATGCTGAGATAGAAAAGATAAGACTGTTATTGGAAAAGTCGGAACACAAGCTTTTTGAAATGAGAAACGGAGTAGTGTATAAAAAGACAAATGATAAAAGAGTGCTATTTTATGTCCCAAAAGAAATGGAGGATCATGTTTTGTATAAGTACCACGATGAGTTAGGGCACATAGGCCGAGACAAAATGATTGATGCAATCAGCAAAAGTTATTGGTTTCCAAAGGTCAAGGAAAAGGTAGTGAAGCACATAGAAAACTGTTTAAGATGCGTGGCATACTCCCCAAAAAGCGGCAAAGGGGAAGGGTTTTTAAATAGTATTCCGAAAGGGAATAAACCATTCCATACTATTCATATTGACCATTTCGGACCAATAGAAGCAGGAAGATCAAAAAAACACATTTTTTTAGTTATTGATGGATTCACGAAATTTGTAAGACTGTATACAACAAAAACAACAAGCACAAAAGAAGTGATTACAGCGTTGAACGATTATTTTAGAGCTTATAGTAGGCCTAGATGCATAATTTCGGACAGAGGCACGTGCTTTACTTCCACGGAATTCGAATCATTCGTTAATGAAAAAAATATTCAGCACGTAAAAATAGCAACAGGCTCGCCGCAGGCTAACGGGCAAGTGGAAAGGGTTAACCGAAGTATAGGACCAATGATTGCCAAGTTGACACAGCCGGACAAGGGTATATTTTGGGATAAAGTAATAGAAAGTGTAGAACACGCTTTAAACAATACCTTGCATAGAAGTATTAGGGAACACCCGAGCAAGATGCTTTTTGGTACTGATCAAAGGGGGGAGGTGTTAGACGATCTTAAGGAAAAATTAACTGATCTAAACGAAGTAGAAGATAGTTGCAATCTAGAAGAGATAAGAAAAAATGGAGAGATCAATCAGCAACAGTCACAGGCGTACAATGAAGAATATTATAACAAGAAAAAGAAAAAGCCAACAGAATATCAGGAAGGTGACTATGTGATGGTGAAAAACTTTGATAGCACAGTCGGAACGTCAAAAAAGCTGATACCGAGACATAAAGGACCGTATGTAATTGACAAAGTACTAAAAAATAACAGATTTTTGCTCAAAGATGTCGAAGGATTTCAGCTTTCACGCAACCCTTACCAAGGAGTATGGAGCGGGCAAAATATGAAACATTGGGTTAGAAAAGCTCAATAAGTAAATTTGTAAATATAAGAAAAAAAAAAAGTAAATCATATAAATAATAAGAATAATATTTGTAAATATAAATGTAAAATGTAAGTTAAAATCAAAATCTTTACCTATTAAGAATATAAGAATGAAAATTATATTAAGAAACCAGTAGTGGTAATCTCGTAAGATCAGGAGATCTTTAATGGTCAGGACGGCCGAGTTGTAGTAGGCCAAGCATGACACGGTCATACTCAATCAGCTGTTAGGGTATAAGTATAAGTATAAGTATAAGAGTAGTAGCAGATAGAACAGAACGAGAAGGAAGAAGAAGAATGTGAACAGAGAGTCAGTCTGAGAGAAGAGCAGATACAAGCGAGATCGATTGTGAACAATTAAAATTAAAAGATATATGCATATGCATAAGAATAAAATCGAAGAAAAGAAAAATAAGTGTTTTCATCACAACTACATATGGGATATTAAAATTGCTTTAAGTTAAGCCCAAAAGGCAAATTGCCAGTTGCCTTTTGAATAATTGTTATTTCAACAATTATTTAAAATTCACCTGCATAAACGATATAAATATTTTATTCATAAAAAATGACGACAAAAGGTTAAAAAAAAATAAAGAAGTGTATAGCAAATATAGATTGCTTTTCAATTGGCTACACTAACCAAGTTGTTGTTGTTGTTATTGTTGTTCTCTGTCCAAAAATGAGAGAAACAATAGACTTTACAATCAAGCCAACAGCAAATGAATGTAATCAAGCCTCAAATTTTGAAATTCTATGCTATATTTCGTTGTCGAACATGAAATTTGCATAATATAAACAATGCACATAGCAACTCCGATGAATGTATTTCCAATTTTGCAAACACAGATACGAGATACTGTAATTAGAATTTGCATATTATTACCATTGCAATCAGTGTGAGCTAGAAATCGAGACAAGTCCATAAATATGTATATTAACATTAATAATGTGGTTCACCGCAGCTCGACTAAATGTTATGTGAAATTAAATTAAAGTATAGGCAGTTGATTAACAGCAACAATTCAAAACAAGATATAAAAGTACAGTCGGGCACGTCCGACCGTATAATACTCTCTGCATTTTAGTATATGGTTATATTATGAAATAATTTTAAGATATCTCTTCATTTGGCTGAGTTATGATTTGACAAAATGGGTTCGATTTTGAGAATTTAGATTTTGAATGCGATTGATTCTGCTAGTCGTCCAGATTATATAAAGGTATGACTTTTTAAGATATAGCTTCATTTGGCTGAGTTATGATCAGTCAAAGTTGAGAAAATTGTTAATTTTAAATATTGATCTGTGGACCACATATCCGAAGACACTTTCATCCAAATTTGACAAAATGGGTTCGATTTTGAGAATTTAAGGTTTTGATTGCGATTGATTCTCCTAGTTGTCCAGATTATAAAAAGGTATGACTTTTCAAGATATCGCTTCATTTGGCTGAGTTATGATCAGTCAAAGTTGGGAAAATTATCAATTTTGAATATTGACCTGAGGACCACATATCTGAGAACTCTTTCATCCAAATTTGACAAAATGGGTTCGATTTTGAGAATTTTACATTTTAATTACGATTGATTCTTCTAGTTGTCCAGATTATAAAAAGGTATGACTTTTCAAGATATCGCTTCATTTGGCTGAGTTATGATCAGTCAAAGTTGGGCAAATTGTGAACTTTATATATTGACCTGAGGACCACATATCTGAGAACTCTTTCATCCAAATTTGACAAAATGGGTTCGATTTTGAGAATTTTAGATTTTAATTACGATTGATTCTTTTAGTTGTCCAGATTATAAAAAGGTATGACTTTTCAAGATATCGCTTCATTTGGCTGAGTTATGATCAGTCAAAGTTGGGCAAATTGTGAACTTTATATATTGATCTGTGGACCACATATCTCAGGACTGTTTCACCCAAATTTGACAAAATGGGTTCGATTTTGAGAATTTTAGATTTTAATTACGATTGATTCTTTTAGTTGTCCAGATTATAAAAAGGTATGACTTTTCAAGATATCGCTTCATTTGGCTGAATTATGATCAGTCAAAGTTGGGCAAATTGTGAACTTTATATATTGATCTGTGGACCACATATCTCAGGACTGTTTCACCCAAATTTGACAAAATGGGTTCGATTTTGAGAATTTTACATTTTAATTACGATTGATTCTTCTAGTTGTCCAGATTATAAAAAGGTATGACTTTTCAAGATATCGCTTCATTTGGCTGAGTTATGATCAGTCAAAGTTGGGCAAATTGTGAACTTTATATATTGACCTGAGGACCACATATCTGAGAACTCTTTCATCCAAATTTGACAAAATGGGTTCGATTTTGAGAATTTTACATTTTAATTACGATTGATTCTCCTAGTTGTCCAGATTATAAAAAGGTATGACTTTTCAAGATATCGCTTCATTTGGCTGAGTTATGATCAGTCAAAGTTGGGCAAATTGTGAACTTTATATATTGATCTGTGGACCACATATCTCAGGACTGTTTCACCCAAATTTGACAAAATGGGTTCGATTTTGAGAATTTTAGATTTTGATTGCGATTGATTCAGCTAGTTGTCCAGATTATAAAAAGGTATGACTTTTCAAGATATCGCTTCATTTGGCTGAGTTATGATCAGTCAAAGTTGGGAAAATTATCAATTTTAAATATTGAGCTGTGGACCACATATCTCAGGACTCTTTCACCCAAATTTGACAAAATGGGTTCGATTTTGAGAATTTTAGATTTTGATTGCGATTGATTCTGCTAGTTCTCCAGATTATAAAAAGGTATGACTTTTTACGATATCGCTTCATTTGGCTGAGTTATGATCAGTCAAAGTTGGGAAAATTGTGAACTTTAAATATTGAGCTTTGGACTGAAGACTCTTTCATCCAAATTTGACCAAATTGGTTCGATTTTGAGAATTTTAGATTTTGATTGCGATTGATTCTCCTAGTTGTCCAGATTTTAAAAAGGTATGACTTTTAAAGATATCGTTTCATTTGGCTGAGTTATGATCAGTCAAAGTTGGGAAAATTGTGAACTTTAAATATTGACCTGAGGACCACATATCTGAGAACTCTCTCATCCAAATTTGACAAAATTGGTTCGATTTTGAGAATTTTAGATTTTAATTACGATTGATTCTTTTAGTTGTCCAGATTATAAAAAGGTATGACTTTTCAAGATATCGCTTCATTTGGCTGAGTTATGATCAGTCAAAGTTGGGAAAATTGTGAACTTTAAATATTGACCTGAGGACCACATATCTGAGAACTCTCTCATCCAAATTTGACAAAATTGGTTCGATTTTGAGAATTTTAGATTTTGATTGCGATTGATTCAGCTAGTTGTCCAGATTATAAAAAGGTATGACTTTTCAAGATATCGCTTCATTTGGCTGAGTTATGATCAGTCAAAGTTGGGCAAATTGTGAACTTTATATATTGAACTTTAAATATTGACCTGAGGACCACATATCTGAGAACTCTTTCATCCAAATTTGACAAAATGGGTTCGATTTTGAGAATTTTAGATTTTAATTACGATTGATTCTTTTAGTTGTCCAGATTATAAAAAGGTATGACTTTTCAAGATATCGCTTCATTTGGCTGAGTTATGATCAGTCAAAGTTGGGCAAATTGTGAACTTTATATATTGATCTGTGGACCACATATCTCAGGACTGTTTCACCCAAATTTGACAAAATGGGTTCGATTTTGAGAATTTTAGATTTTAATTACGATTGATTCTTTTAGTTGTCCAGATTATAAAAAGGTATGACTTTTCAAGATATCGCTTCATTTGGCTGAATTATGATCAGTCAAAGTTGGGCAAATTGTGAACTTTATACATTGATCTGTGGACCACATATCTCAGGACTGTTTCACCCAAATTTGACAAAATGGGTTCGATTTTGAGAATTTTACATTTTAATTACGATTGATTCTTCTAGTTGTCCAGATTATAAAAAGGTATGACTTTTCAAGATATCGCTTCATTTGGCTGAGTTATGATCAGTCAAAGTTGGGCAAATTGTGAACTTTATATATTGACCTGAGGACCACATATCTGAGAACTCTTTCATCCAAATTTGACAAAATGGGTTCGATTTTGAGAATTTTACATTTTAATTACGATTGATTCTCCTAGTTGTCCAGATTATAAAAAGGTATGACTTTTCAAGATATCGCTTCATTTGGCTGAGTTATGATCAGTCAAAGTTGGGCAAATTGTGAACTTTATATATTGATCTGTGGACCACATATCTCAGGACTGTTTCACCCAAATTTGACAAAATGGGTTCGATTTTGAGAATTTTAGATTTTGATTGCGATTGATTCAGCTAGTTGTCCAGATTATAAAAAGGTATGACTTTTCAAGATATCGCTTCATTTGGCTGAGTTATGATCAGTCAAAGTTGGGAAAATTATCAATTTTAAATATTGAGCTGTGGACCACATATCTCAGGACTCTTTCACCCAAATTTGACAAAATGGGTTCGATTTTGAGAATTTTAGATTTTGATTGCGATTGATTCTGCTAGTTCTCCAGATTATAAAAAGGTATGACTTTTTACGATATCGCTTCATTTGGCTGAGTTATGATCAGTCAAAGTTGGGAAAATTGTGAACTTTAAATATTGAGCTTTGGACTGAAGACTCTTTCATCCAAATTTGACCAAATTGGTTCGATTTTGAGAATTTTAGATTTTGATTGCGATTGATTCTCCTAGTTGTCCAGATTTTAAAAAGGTATGACTTTTAAAGATATCGTTTCATTTGGCTGAGTTATGATCAGTCAAAGTTGGGAAAATTGTGAACTTTAAATATTGACCTGAGGACCACATATCTGAGAACTCTCTCATCCAAATTTGACAAAATTGGTTCGATTTTGAGAATTTTAGATTTTGATTGCGATTGATTCTCCTAGTTGTCCAGATTATAAAAAGGTATGACTTTTAAAGATATCGCTTCATTTGGCTGAGTTATGATCAGTCAAAGTTGGGAAAATTGTGAACTTTAAATATTGAGCTTTGGACTGAAGACTCTTTCATCCAAATTTGACAAAATGGGTTCGATTTTGAGAATTTTAGATTTTGATTGCGATTGATTCTCCTAGTTGTCCAGATTATAAAAAAGTATGACTTTTAAAGTTATCGTTTCATTTGGCTGAGTTATGATCAGTCAAAGTTGGGAAAGTTGTGAACTTTAAATATTGACCTGAGGACCACATATCTGAGAACTCTTTCATCCAAATTTGACAAAATTGGTTCGATTTTGAGAATTTTAGATTTTGATTGCGATTGATTCTCCTAGTTGTCCAGATTTTAAAAAGGTATGACTTTTAAAGATATCGTTTCATTTGGCTGAGTTATGATCAGTCAAAGTTGGGAAAATTGTGAACTTTAAATATTGACCTGAGGACCACATATCTGAGAACTCTCTCATCCAAATTTGACAAAATTGGTTCGATTTTGAGAATTTTAGATTTTAATTACGATTGATTCTTTTAGTTGTCCAGATTATAAAAAGGTATGACTTTTCAAGATATCGCTTCATTTGGCTGAGTTATGATCAGTCAAAGTTGGGAAAATTGTGAACTTTAAATATTGACCTGAGGACCACATATCTGAGAACTCTCTCATCCAAATTTGACAAAATTGGTTCGATTTTGAGAATTTTAGATTTTAATTACGATTGATTCTTTTAGTTGTCCAGATTATAAAAAGGTATGACTTTTAAAGATATCGCTTCATTTGGCTGAGTTATGATCAGTCAAAGTTGGGAAAATTGTGAACTTTAAATATTGAGCTTTGGACTGAAGACTCTTTCATCCAAATTTGACAAAATTGGTTCGATTTTGAGAATTTTAGATTTTGATTGCGATTGATTCTCCTAGTTGTCCAGATTTTAAAAAGGTATGACTTTTAAAGATATCGTTTCATTTGGCTGAGTTATGATCAGTCAAAGTTGGGAAAATTGTGAACTTTAAATATTGACCTGAGGACCACATATCTGAGAACTCTCTCATCCAAATTTGACAAAATTGGTTCGATTTTGAGAATTTTAGATTTTGATTGCGATTGATTCTCCTAGTTGTCCAGATTATAAAAAGGTATGACTTTTAAAGATATCGCTTCATTTGGCTGAGTTATGATCAGTCAAAGTTGGGAAAATTGTGAACTTTAAATATTGAGCTTTGGACTGAAGACTCTTTCATCCAAATTTGACAAAATTGGTTCGATTTTGAGAATTTTAGATTTTGATTGCGATTGATTCTCCTAGTTGTCCAGATTATAAAAAAGTATGACTTTTAAAGTTATCGTTTCATTTGGCTGAGTTATGATCAGTCAAAGTTGGGAAAATTGTGAACTTTAAATATTGACCTGAGAACTCTTTCATCCAAATTTGACAAAATTGGTTCGATTTTGAGAATTTTAGATTTTGATTGCGATTGATTCTCCTAGTTGTCCAGATTTTAAAAAGGTATGACTTTTAAAGATATCGTTTCATTTGGCTGAGTTATGATCAGTCAAAGTTGGGAAAAATTGTGAACTTTAAATATTGACCTGAGGAACACATATCTGAGAACTCTCTCATCCAAATTTGACAAAATTGGTTCGATTTTGAGAATTTTAGATTTTGATTGCGATTGATTCTCCTAGTTGTCCAGATTATAAAAAGGTATGACTTTTAAAGATATCGCTTCATTTGGCTGAGTTATGATCAGTCAAAGTTGGGAAAATTGTGAACTTTAAATATTGAGCTTTGGACTGAAGACTCTTTCATCCAAATTTGACAAAATTGGTTCGATTTTGAGAATTTTAGATTTTGATTGCGATTGATTCTCCTAGTTGTCCAGATTTTAAAAAGGTATGACTTTTAAAGATATCGTTTCATTTGGCTGAGTTATGATCAGTCCAAGTTGGGAAAATTGTGAACTTTAAATATTGACCTGAGGACCACATATCTGAGAACTCTCTCATCCAAATTTGACAAAATTGGTTCGATTTTGAGAATTTTAGATTTTGATTGCGATTGATTCTCCTAGTTGTCCAGATTATAAAAAGGTATGACTTTTAAAGATATCGCTTCATTTGGCTGAGTTATGATCAGTCAAAGTTGGGAAAATTGTGAACTTTAAATATTGAGCTTTGGACTGAAGACTCTTTCATCCAAATTTGACAAAATTGGTTGGATTTTGAGAATTTTAGATTTTGATTGCGATTGATTCTCCTAGTTGTCCAGATTATAAAAAGGTATGACTTTTAAACATATCGTTTCATTTGGCTGAGTTATGATCAGTCAAAGTTGGGAAAATTGTGAACTTTAAATATTGACCTGAGGACCACATATCTGAGAACTCTTTCATCCAAATTTGACAAAATTGGTTCGATTTTGAGAATTTTAGATTTTGATTGCGATTGATTCTCCTAGTTGTCCAGATTTTAAAAAGGTATGACTTTTAAAGATATCGTTTCATTTGGCTGAGTTATGATCAGTCAAAGTTGGGAAAATTGTGAACTTTAAATATTGACCTGAGGACCACATATCTGAGAACTCTCTCATCCAAATTTGACAAAATTGGTTCGATTTTGAGAATTTTAGATTTTGATTGCGATTGATTCAGCTAGTTGTCCAGATTATAAAAAGGTATGACTTTTCAAGATATCGCTTCATTTGGCTGAGTTATGATCAGTCAAAGTTGGGCAAATTGTGAACTTTATATATTGATCTGTGGACCACATATCTCAGGACTGTTTCACCCAAATTTGACAAAATGGGTTCGATTTTGAGAATTTTAGATTTTGATTGCGATTGATTCAGCTAGTTGTCCAGATTATAAAAAGGTATGACTTTTAAACATATCGTTTCATTTGGCTGAGTTATGATCAGTCAAAGTTGGGAAAATTGTGAACTTTAAATATTGACCTGAGGACCACATATCTGAGAACTCTTTCATCCAAATTTGACAAAATTGGTTCGATTTTGAGAATTTTAGATTTTGATTGCGATTGATTCAGCTAGTTGTCCAGATTATAAAAAGGTATGACTTTTCAAGATATCGCTTCATTTGGCTGAGTTATGATCAGTCAAAGTTGGGAAAATTATCAATTTTAAATATTGAGCTGTGGACCACATATCTCAGGACTCTTTCACCCAAATTTGACAAAATGGGTTCGATTTTGAGAATTTTAGATTTTGATTGCGATTGATTCTGCTAGTTCTCCAGATTATAAAAAGGTATGACTTTTTACGATATCGCTTCATTTGGCTGAGTTATGATCAGTCAAAGTTGGGAAAATTGTGAACTTTAAATATTGAGCTTTGGACTGAAGACTCTTTCATCCAAATTTGACAAAATTGGTTCGATTTTGAGAATTTTAGATTTTGATTGCGATTGATTCTCCTAGTTGTCCAGATTATAAAAAGGTATGACTTTTAAAGATATCGTTTCATTTGGCTGAGTTATGATCAGTCAAAGTTGGGAAAATTGTGAACTTTAAATATTGACCTGAGGACCACATATCTGAGAACTCTCTCATCCAAATTTGACAAAATTGGTTCGATTTTGAGAATTTTAGATTTTGATTGCGATTGATTCTCCTAGTTGTCCAGATTATAAAAAGGTATGACTTTTAAAGATATCGCTTCATTTGGCTGAGTTATGATCAGTCAAAGTTGGGAAAATTGTGAACTTTAAATATTGAGCTTTGGACTGAAGACTCTTTCATCCAAATTTGACAAAATTGGTTCGATTTTGAGAATTTTAGATTTTGATTGCGATTGATTCTCCTAGTTGTCCAGATTATAAAAAGGTATGACTTTTAAAGTTATCGTTTCATTTGCCTGAGTTATGATCAGTCAAAGTTGGGGAAAATTGTGAATTTTAAATATTGAGCTGTCGACCACATATCTCTTTCATCCAAATTTGACAAAATTGGTTCAATTTTGAGAATTTCAGATTTTGATTGCGATTAATTCTCCTAAGTGTCCAGATTATAAAAAGGTATGACTTTTAAACATATCGCTTCATTTGGCTGAGTTATGATTAGTCAAAGTTGGGAAAATTGTGAATTTGACATATTAAGCTGAGGACCACATATCTGAGAACTCTTTCATCCAAATTTGACAAAATGGGTTCGATTTTGAGAATTTTAGATTTTGATTGCGATTGATTCTGCTAGTCGTCCAGATTATAAAAAGGTATGACTTTTTAAGATATCGCTTCATTTGGCTGAGTTATGATTAGTCAAAGTTGGGAAAATTGTGAATTTGACATATTAAGCTTTGGACTGAAGACTCTTTCATCCAAATTTGACAAAATTGGTTCGATTTTGAGAATTTTAGATTTTGGTTGCGATTGATTCTCCTAGTTGTCCAGATTATAAAAAGGTATGACTTTTAAAGATATCGCTTCATTTGGCTGAGTTATGATCAGTCAAAGTTGGGAAAATTGTGAACTTTAAATATTGAGCTTTGGACTGAAGACTCTTTCATCCAAATTTGACAAAATTGGTTCGATTTTGAGAATTTTAGATTTTGATTGCGATTGATTCTCCTAGTCGTCCAGATTATAAAAAGGTATGACTTTTTAAGATATCGCTTCATTTGGCTGAGTTATGATCAGTCAAAGTTGGGAAAATTGTGAACTTTAAATATTGACCTGAGGACCACATATCTGAGAACTCTTTCATCCAAATTTGACAAAATGGGTTCGATTTTGAGAATTTTAGATTTTGATTGCGATTGATTCTGCTAGTCGTCCAGATTATAAAAAGGTATGACTTTTTAAGATATCGCTACATTTGGCTGAGTTATGATTAGTCAAAGTTGGGAAAATTGTGAATTTGACATATTAAGCTGAGGACCACATATCTGAGGACTCTGGCATCCAATCTTACTCTCTTGCAGAGTATAAAAAATAAATTCATAATTTAAATATTTAATCAATTTAATAGTAGACTACAATGCTAGATACTTTCTGTCCTTATTTAAGTGTATATATTTGTGGTTTTGCAGTAAGTTTAATGTACGTTTTGTTGTTAGAAGTTTTTGCTGAAACGACTGTGGCATGCGACTGGAAAAAAACCCCAAAGCTGTCAATCAAAGTCAAGGCAAGTTTATTGCACTTGTAAAAGGAAAACATCTTCTAGAAAATTCAAAAGCAAAATCAAAGCATACACACACACACACACACACACACATGTACTTACTAACTTGGGATAGCTAGTAGTACTTTGAGTCGTTTGGTATTTGTATCTTTATCCATATCAGTTTCTTTGCCAAAGTTATTTGTTTGCACATAAAAAGAAAGCAGACAGCGCTCTAGAGAATCGACTGGTAAAGTGCTAAGAAAACAACAGCAACAACAACGACAATACATACTTACAAATAAGAATACGATTGAAATGGCAGCAACTACTTACGAGCGAGC
The DNA here is from genome assembly GCA_018903735.1 of Drosophila cardini. Taxonomy (NCBI): domain Eukaryota; kingdom Metazoa; phylum Arthropoda; class Insecta; order Diptera; family Drosophilidae; genus Drosophila; species Drosophila cardini. Next base: position 4,404,044 of record JAEIGM010000001.1, on the reverse strand, counting down.
ACATGCATAAATGGAATGCAGCAATATGCAGGATACGCTTCAAAGTATACTATGAAATATTTTAAATTGTTTTTCAACAAGGAATTTTAATATCAAAAACATGGCCACTAAACTCGAAACATACACACACACACACACCGAAACACACACAGACATACACGTATATTTTCTCTAGAGCATCGCTGACAGACACGTGCAGAGAGCGCAATCAATTTGTGCTTCATCAAAGTTCTGTGCAAATTCAACACATATGAAAGGCCAAAAGAGCAACAAACCAAAAAAAAAGGCACAAAAACAAAAACAAAACTAGCTCAACGCTTATAGAAAACAGTCAGCAATATGAAAACTCGAATATGCTGTGCAGCAGTGTGTATTTGTATGAGGTAGTGTTAGAGGGGTGTGTGAGGATGTGTTTGTTGCTAATTGAAATTAATTAAGTACGCATGCTCTTAATGAAAGTCATGCCTGATTGCCTTGAATCTACGCACATTTCAAATGCAGACAATACTGATAAAAGAATTCGCCAACAAATCGCTAGTAAATCGCCTCTGAGGAAAAAACTCTACAAGAACTCTGAGAGGAATAGGAATATAAACAAAATTAATAAATTTATTAGTAAATTCTATACTAATAAACTGTTTAACATTTAATTTATTTATAAATTCATTTGCAGCTTAAAAAATCCACAATTACTCAACTTAAATGCTTAAAAAATGTATGCCCTCAAGTTAAATGAAATAATGCGTCTTCAAACATTCTCAATGGCCATTTAAGATGCCAAAAGTCAACATGACCCAAGCCGCAATTGAGTCAAGCTCCGTTGAATGCAATTTGTATGAAATTGTTGGTTCAAACAGTTTGTCGGAACTCGGGCGTATGCTTATTATGCCCTTTCAACTGCCAAGTATTTGCCAAGTGAAAACGAAATGAAAAGATTTAAGATCAAAAGCAGCTGCCAAACTGAACAGAAATAATTATTTATTAAAGCTTTAGTCCAAAAAGGCAAAGAATTGACTACGAGTAAAGTATTTTATGTATACTACATAGTATAAGAACCAAGCTAATTAGTGTGTCTGTGAAGAAAAGTTTTTCATAGCCTTGGCAACAATAATTTTTAAGCTGTATTTACTTTGCTACAATAACAAAAGACGTGACAATTTTAAGCAAAAACCTCAAACAGCAAATAATCCCAAATTGATGATAGAGGTCGAGGTGTATATATTTGCCAGTATACCAACAAAAGCAAGGCAATTATTATTAACTATGCTCCAGGGTGTCAGAGATCACAACTTGCCATTGACATTGGCCCCCAAAGGCGCAGCGAGTAGAATAAGTTAAGTAGTATATAAAGTTAGTACGAGCCCCAACCACTAATAATTCGAACAGTATTTTTTTTTTTCAGTGGGCAATGTTTAACACACTATATTATCAATACTATTAAAGATAACGCATACCAATGTATTTTGTCTTAAAGAGAATTTTATTCTCTTAACGATGAAAAACAATTTTTTTTTGTATTTTCAACAACAACAACAATATAAGTAATTTTTGAAAAAGGTCAACTTAAGAGATAAGAAAAATTTTACCACTATTAATTCGAACGCTCCGTAAGCTTACCTTTATCTCAAAAGAAGAACAAAACAAAAGCAACCAATGTAACAGAATCACTATCTTGTTATAATCTGCAAATAAAATCACAGTACAGCATGCAAAAAATTTAAAAATTGCAGCAGATCAGTGAGTGTTTAGCAACGATGGTACGTGGAAAGCCTATTTGCAAAGAAATCAGGTTATTGATTTGTGATTATTTTAAAAGTGGGAAGACACTTACGGAAATCAGCAACCAACTAAACTTGTCTAAATCGTCTGTGCATGGGGTGATAAAAATTTTCAAAGAAAATGGAAATATTGACAATTACATTGCATATAGAGGTCGAACATCAGCAATAACACCACGCGACAAAAGACAACTGGCCAAAATTGTTAAGGGTGATCGACGCCAATCTTTAAGAAATTTGGCTTCTGAGTGGTCGCAAAATATTGACAAAACTGTCGGGAGAGAATGGACGCGACTGCATTTAAAAAATATTGGATATGGTTTTTATAAAGTATGTTTTGTTATTACCTATGCATAGTATCCAATGACTTATCTTACTCGTAGGCCAAGGAAAAACCCTTGCTTACGCTTCGTCAAAAAAAGAAGCGTTTGCAATGGGCTCGGGAAAGGATGTCTTGGACTCAAAGACAATGGGATACCATCATATTTAGCGATGAAGCTAAATTTGATGTTAGTGTCGGTGATACGAGAAAACGCGTCATCCGTAAGAAGACAGAAGCATACCATAAAGACTGCCTTAAAAGAACAGTAAAGTTTCCTGCAAGCACTATGGTATGGGGATGTATGTCTGCCAAAGGACTGGGAAAGCTGCATTTCATTGAAGGGACGGTTAATGCTGAAAAATACATTAATATTTTGGAAGATAGTTTGCTGCCATCAATACCAAAACTGGCAGATTGCGGTGAATTTACTTTTCAGCAGGACGGAGCATCATCGCACACAGCCAAACGAACAAAAAATTGGCTGGAATATAAACAAATGGAGGTTTTAGATTGGCCATCAAATAGCCCAGATCTAAGCCCAATAGAAAATATTTGGTGGCTAATGAAAAGCAAGCTTCGAAATGAGCCGCAAAGGAACATTTCTGACTTAAAAATTAAGTTGCAAGAGATGTGGGACTCAATTTCTCAAGAGCACTGCAAAAATTTATTAAAATCAATGCCAAAACGTCTTAAATGCGTAATACAGGCCAAAGGCGACGTTACACAATTTTAACGTTAATTAAATTATAGCTTTTGGTATGATAGTTAATCATGTTACTTAGCGTTCGAATTAATAGTGGTAAAATTTTTCTTATCTCTTAAGTTGACCTTTTTCAAAAATTACTTATATTGTTGTTGTTGTTGAAAATACAAAAAAAAATTGTTTTTCATCGTTAAGAGAATAAAATTCTCTTTAAGACAAAATACATTGGTATGCGTTATCTTTAATAGTATTGATAATATAGTGTGTTAAACATTGCCCACTGAAAAAAAAAAATACTGTTCGAATTATTAGTGGTTGGGGCTCGTACGTGTCTGGCATAAACTTTTCAATATAGAAATAAAATTCGACTTGAAAAAAGCGCAACTGGTGAACCAAAAAGAGAAAATATTGGTAACAAATGAAGAATCAATGAAATCAAATTGCAGTTGAATGAAACAAATGGCAATTTGCCTATAGAAAGCCACAGACGGTGTTTCATTTTACGTAACACACGTTACACATACGCCAAGTGTTGCAGTGTTGCAGTGTTGCCATGTTGCCTGGACAACGGGTCGCCGCTGGCTAAATCGTATTGGTCAAAACTTAATTGCTACTAATAGGTCATTATTGCTGGCTGTGCAACGTTGCAACGTTGCAGCTGCACTTGCAGGTTTAACCGTTATACGTTGCCCGTTGCCACCAATTTGTTGTACGCATACATACCAAATCGATGGAGTTGAAAAGCCGACTTTGCTGCATTGTTTTGCAATTGTGCCTTATTAAACCTAATTGCAATTTAAGCTGCTTCAATTTTAAATTGAGAAATTCCAAATGCAAGTGCACGAAGAGAACTCAACGCTGAGAATTCAACGAGAAAAATTCCACAACCAAGCTTACAGCTATTGAGTTGCAGTCTTGCGTGAAACATTTTTTTATTATTTCATTTTATTTTTTAATATAACTATAAGGTAGAGTGAACTTAAAGCATCTTTTGAATGAGAGAAAAAAAACAAAATGGAAGTGAACCTGAGTGCTGCAAATATTTGCATAAATAAGTCAGCTACAAACCGGAAACGGCCACGGATACGGAAGTCGTCGCCAAGCGGCATTCATTCAGTTACCTGTATTACCTCGCAGGAATTTTATAGCTTTTATTTTATTTAGCAGCTCGTAGCTGCTGGCATCGGCCTGATATTCTGAATGGTTGGACCAGAAAATTGTAAATCGTCTGCAAAACAAAATGAAAACATTGCAAAATGCAAATTCAGCATGTGAATACTTGGCAAATAGCAGCAAACAGCAGCTATCTCAGTTCAAATCACCGAATGACACTAGCTGAAAGTGGCTAAAAGTGTCACATAAATACAAGATTAAGCTGTGATGTCTTTAGCATACAATAAAGTCATAAAAAACAATGTATCTAAGGCAAAAAGTACTTTAAGTCACTCGAATTTACGAGTACTATTTACTAAGCACATTAATGTCAGCTAATCTCTGTCACAGATTAAAACACAACTAGCTGCTAATGGCACATAAATAAATGATTAATCTAGCTATCTAAAAAGAGATCTAACAAAAGCATTTAAAAGCTCAGCTCTCTAGCTTTTGTTAACTTCAAAATCCCTATGAGTTTAAGTAGCTTAAGCTGAGTGGATATATGATTTGTGGATATATGATTTTTAATACACCTACACTAGTTTTCCGGGTATCATTAATCATTTTCGGACAGTTTGTAAATTAAATTTGTCTTGAAATCATTATGCAAATTTGAACTGATCTTTAAGCTAATTATAATATGCCAAAAAGTGCTTGAAATATATTACTAAGGCATTTATCAGCAGAAAAACGAACAAAACGTTTTTAATAAATTTATCTTTTTCACGAGCAGAGCACCACAAAAGAGCCTCAAGTATGGAAGGAGCAAGTAAAATGATGAGCGAAGAAATGGCAGGCAGGCAGAGAGACAGTGGAACAGAGGGACAGACAGAGAGACAGACAGACACATACATAAATTAAACGATATATCATGCTGACATCTTAAATATTGTTAAAAACTGTCACGTTTACGTTTTCGTTGCTTACTCATTCAGTCGGTGTTATATATATAAGTATCAAAGCTCGTACATACCTTAGGCCACGCCTCCAAAGCCTCTACACCCTTAACTGCCCACTGTCATCTTCAGTCTCCTTACCCTCAACTGACTCTGCGGATTTCTGGACTGACAGTTAATGGACCATAAGAAATTCAATTAGAGAGGTTTGCTGCTGCCTTACTTCATGCTCTTGTTGTTGGCGACAGCACTTTGTATGTGTGTGTGTGTGTGTGGGTGTGTATGGCATGCGCTATTCTTTTTGTGGCATTATTTTTTTTATTAATGATACTTTAGGTTTTTGTGCATGAAACGACGGCAGCAGCATTACAAAGCCAAAATTCGAATAAAATGCCAGACGCAATTGTCTGACTGTCAGTCAAGCCACACCGTCCGTCCGTCCGTCCGTCCGTCCGTCCGTCTGTCTGTCCTCTCTTTCGAGCTGTCTATCTCTGCTCTGCAGTGGCTTATGAATAACTGCCACACACACACAAATTTACAATAGAAATGCTGAATAAACGCTATAAAATGTCAACAGGAAGAGGCTGCAAAAACAAAATAAAAATATTTTTTTTTGTTTTTTGGCTATTGTCATGTGTAGAAAACTATTGTGAATACGAAATGAAACGAGTTGGCTCAAATATGCCTAATTAGGCAGGTTTAAAAGGCTGCAAGGCAGAGACTAAAATACGATTGGCAATTGTAAAAGCAACAATCAAATTGGCAGCGTGAAGCATTTTAATTAAGCCAAAGTAACGATAAGCAGCAGGAAAGCAAGCAACAAACATGGCCAAAAACCCAAATAACCAAACAAAACAGAAGCAAAACGAAATGAAACGAAACCGAAACCAAAAACGTTACGAAATGCTGTCAGATCAGTTTTGTAACTGGCTTTTTTGGTACCGAGAGACAGACAGACAGAAAGACAGACAGACAGAGACAGTGAGACAGTGAGACCGTTGTGTATGTGTCTGTCTAACTGTTTGCTTGTTTGTTTGCTTATTTGCTTTCCTGATTGTGTTGTGGCGGTTTTCTTCGCTGACAGTCGAGCAGACAGCTTTTGGGTGTGAAGTGAGTAGCGACTGCCTTTTGCCTTCATTAGCGCTGTCAAGTGAGGCGACACCTTTTCACACACACACAAACACACACACAGCCACGTCGAAGCCTCCATCTTCGAATTTGCTCTTGGGTTTTTCAACTAATTTGCATAACAGCCTACTTCAAGCAGACACGATGACGATGACGTTAATCAAGTGCTATCGTTATAATCAGCACATTTGTTCTTTAAAACTTTTTTGTACACACTAGTCTCAGTAGTGTGACTTTAAAGCCGTTTTAGTTCAACTCTTGTTGACGCCTGAGCATTATTAACTTGGCTATATCAGCTTAGTCAACAGCTGCAATTATTGCTATTTCTGCTGCCAATGCTGACAAACTACGATTGCTTGGCAAATACCAACAAATCGATCAATTGTCGCTATTTTGCAGCCAGCAGCAAGCAGCACGCAGCACGAACCCTGCATCGTTTTGATAGCTGCAAATTGCTTTTTCTACCCCTCAAACGCAATGCAATGAAATGCGATACAAAAAGATAGAAGAGCTAGTAGTGTGAAGAGGAAGAAAACGTAGAAGAAAATGAAGAAGATGAAGAAAAGGAAGCAGTGGAAGCCATTGCTAGTGCAGTCAACATACGACAATGCAATTTATAACGCACTGCGCTCGAATGTATGCTATGATTTCTTTTACTCTAACAAACTGGCATTTCAATTATGGCTCAAGTAAATAAACTACTTAACACTCACAATGCCAATGCTTTTCTACTTCCAATTCCACTTCTACTCCCCCCCTTTTCTCTCAATAAGCTTATCGTTATAATTGCATTTCTCACTTCTTCTTCGTCTCTATACATTCGGTATTCGCTCTCATTTTTCCAATTACAAGTTAAATCAAAAAGCCAAACTCTCAAAAACTTCAACCAAATGCATTTTCATTGTTCACAATTTTTACGTGTCGCTTCACAAATGCCCAAAAAGAAAAATGAAACAAGTGGAGGCCAAAAAATGAGAAACAGAAAAGGAGAAAAGGAGAAGAGAAAGAGAATGAGAAAACAATATCTTTCGACCCGCAATCCAAAACGTCGTTAGATTTGTTCAGTGAACTGTATGCCTTTCATATTGTACTTCAATTAAACAAAATGTTCGTTTCAATGGACAGCACTTTTGACTTCTTGGCTTCTCTTTCGGCCACAAAACAGAAATGTTTCATTTGTTTGCCGTCAACATTTTGACATTGTGAAGAGCTCATTTATAAAATACGTATTCAAGTCAACAGCTTTTCAAACTACAGTAAAAAACTTTCCAAAAATTTGTAATTTATAAGTACTATACACTATATACTGTTCAATAAGCTTAAAAAGCACATTTCAAAGAGAAATTTTTGTTCATACAATTGAGCTTTAACTCTAAAAGAAATAATTGCAGCTTAGTAAACTTGTTCTAGTAAATTGTTTGAACATTTATTTACATTCTCTTAACTACATACTTTAAAGTTATTTCATTTGGTAAATTTGTAAAGTAACCGCAGGTGCTGTGAAAACTTTACCTGCACGTTAATTAACCACAATTATTTCACTGCAAATGATGCAAAGGGAAATGCCTTTGTGCTCACACGAGTTTTGGCTTAATTCAATTTGAGTTTTGCATTCGCAAATATACTAAACGACTAGCTAATTAAGTACTTAAATAATGGCTCACGGTAAAATTGTGGGGATTCCCCTACCAAAAACCCCATGGAACAACTTTACAAAACCTCTCGGAATTTCGTTATTTTCAAAATGCAGCTGACCACAAGTGCTACTACACTCACCGCATATGAACAAGGCTGTGAAAAGGTCAAAAGTTCATTTAAATTGAAGTACATGTAAGCAAAGTTCTGAGTGCTCGAGAGCAATTGGAAAAAAAAACCAAAAAAATGAACAAGAACAAGAAGCAAAAACAACAATACTTCATTCGTTTATTGTTTGAAGTGCACTCAGTGCTCTCTGAGCTTGCCAGCACTTTTGGTAACTGTTTTTATTAAGGTTGTAGTCATAAATTGCATATCTGGCATAAAGAAAAACTTTTGATTTTTTGACTAAGCGAAACAGAAAGTTCCCAAAAAAGTCATGTACCTGAAATGAACTTACTAAATTGATAACAAATTCAAATAAATACATATGGGGAGTAAGTAAGGTGCGAGTATTCTTATTTCTCGACAAAATAATAAATATTTTTTTCAACATTTTAAAGCCAAATAATTGTTATATTGTTTGGCAGCAAGTGGAATTTATAATATGCCTTTGTGATGGATGAATGCCACGCCCACAGGTATGCTGCAGAGTCGTTGCTGCACCTGAATGCAAACCAGCAACATTATCCAACATTGCAATGTTAACGAAGCAAACGAAACGCAGAGAGAAGCCACAAAGCAAGAATCAATTGAAATCAGCATATGGCAAACGGGAAGTTGACCTCAGTTTGAAGGGGCTGGGGGATGTATGGGGGTTTAGTGAATGCAACTAGGATAACGATTAGGATGAGCATTGGAGTACTGAGCACAAAAATCATTGCAATTCTCATTCATTGAATCGGTCTACAGACTCTTGCAGTGCTTGTGGTAATTTCTGCAATTACTCTGCTGCCTCAGAGAGCGCAGTGCAGTTTGCCAGTTGCAATATGTAAGTGGAAATAGCTGAGGTATAGGCAAGTACAGAGTGCGGAATGTTGGGTAAATGGGGCATGCGGCTAATGCGCACTTAAATATTTCATTTTGTGACGGCCGAGCAAGTGCAGCATAAACTAGCCGAGGCATAGTAATAACAATGACAGCCAACAATGGCAACAAATAAGCCGAAAAATAAACAGGAACCCAGCTAAACAAATAACAGTAAATAACAGCAGCCAGCCACACAAAAACACACACACACACACATGTGAAACAACACACTCACACACACAGACAGAGCAAACCAAATGGCACACTAATCGTCTGCGCATTTGCCGCCTGCTTTTTTCTGTTTGGTCTCTCTTCTGTTTCCCATTGTTGCCTAGCAAAAACTTTGCATGCCACGACCGTTTCTAGGGTGCCACGGGGCGTATGTGTATTGTCGTGTTCGTGTCTGGCTCTGACTCTAACTCAGCCTCTACCTCCACCAACTCTGACTCTTGCTTTAGTCCACAAAATGGGTCAATGGAACTTTATTTTGTTGCAGCAGACACAAATCGCCAGCGCAGCCGTCGCCGTCGCCATCGCCACTGTTGCCACCACCGCCGTCGACACCGCCAAGCGTTGCACCAAATAAATTTCAAATGCTGTCACATAAATTTCGACTTTTGTTTTTCTGTGTGCATTTGTGTGTGTTTCTCTCACAGCCCATTGCTGTGGCTGTGTGTTCGTATTACAGCCTGGTCAATGCTTGTAGCTAAAAATTAAATTTGACTGTAGATTGTTAATAGGTCTGCAATGTGGCCATAAAGTGGCCATAAATTTGCTACAAGAATACTACAGCTGGCGAAAAGTATGCTACAGTTTTTAACCAGTCTTTCAAAGTTAAATTCCTGTGGTCGCTCGAAAGTATGCAACACTTTGTGTGGTTAATTATAAAAGCAACACAAAGAGAAAATCATTTAAGCAAAATTTTGTTTAGCTTGTCACCCACACACACACACACGCACACGTATAAGCAAACACACACACACATGAACACGCACAGAGTGCAGTCCATAAACAAATTGCATGAAAACTTTCTGTGGGGCAAAAACTTGATGCGCTTATTAAATTTATTTACCATGCAAAGTGAATGCCTTTTGGGAGCCACAAGTTTTGCGCTACAAAACTTTCAACAGACACTCGGCCAAAAAGGTAACAACATGGCTATAACAACTTACACAGCTACTATGCATTCTTCTTCAAACTCAACTTTATCAATTTCATTTCGGTATCGCTTTTAAAGTGTATTCAATCTTCGTCGTAAGTCAAGTAATGAGCAAAACTTGAAGATGCACTCATCTGCCGCTGCCGGCATGCAAAAATCAATAAGGCAAATGACAAACTCAGTATGCAACAAGGACTGTTTAATAACACACTAACTCACATACAGTCAGTCACACACACACATACACTGGCAATGGCAGTCATGTTGATTTTAAGCCGGAGGTTTGTTAGTAAAAACAGTAACATGCAACATCATCACATGTTGCAACATCAGCGAAAGTTTACCAACTGTATCATTATTTGTGCAATTTGTACTTTATATTTGCCAACTGCAGCTCACACACACACACACCCAAACACACACACACATGCAGTCATTTCATTTGGTTTTCTTGCCTGCCATCTTGGTTGATATTTCAATTCAGTTCATGTTGGTTGTGTTCACTTTCCGTGTTAATTATATATATATACATATATATACACGTTCTGTAGCATGTTGCAGTCAGTTCTATGGCAAACTTTAATTTTGTGGCAATGTAAATTTAAGCAGCAATAAACTAATTAAATAACATATTGTTTAAAATCTACATGACATTTAAATGAACTCACTAATATGCAAATATTTATATTAATGATGTTTAGTTAAATAAAATTTATACATTTATTGTCAACTGAAAGCAGATTGCATTTTAATTATCCTCCCCATTGTGCACAGTGGTTAAAGCTTCATTTAAATTGCGGCTTAAACTATATTTTATTAGTTATTAAATTTATTTAATTAACTTTGAATCAATGTGCAGTAAAAACAAGTTTGATTTTTCGCTTGTTCTTAATTATTTTCCAATTTTTAATTTAATTAACCCGCCAAAGAATGTGCGAAAATTGCAAACGCATTGTTTTTAATATATAGCACAATTAAAATATCAAAAAAAACAAACATCAAAAAATTAGACACAAATAGAAACTAATTGTGAATAATGAGGATTTGTGGTCAGGCGTGGAAAAGTCAATGGAAAGTGTATGAAAAATCTAAATTGGTTTTATGGTTTTAGTGCTGGCCACAAGCAAAAAAACATAATTAAAATGAACGAAAACGGAGAAAAACAACAACACCAACAACAACAACTAATTTAATTTGAGTTTGTCAGAAACATTAATGAACATTAAATGAAATTTTTATTTTTCAAGTATCGGGAAGAGCTCAAAGTTTGTCATTCACAAACGGATTATTAGTCAGTTGTCACAACCTGTCATGAAACTCAACAAGTTTTCATATATATATATAGATATATATAGATATATTTAACACATTTTGCAATGAACGCGAGGACGACACGCGTTTCCGTCATATTATGAATATTACGTGTATTTTAAATAATCATGGTTGAGAAAACTATGCAAAAGTGTTGGGTGTCTCTCTGTCTGGTGGCTGAACGGGAAGCCGACAAACACTTATGCAAATTTTTCCATAGTTTCCCCTACAGAAGGAAATACAAACATTTGCCGCCTTTTAGGGGCATAATTTTTTGCGAAAGCGACACAAAAGAAGAGCGCGAGACGTGTTTATGTTTCGGATGCGTTGCAAAATGACATCCTGTCACATTTCCCGACACAGTGCGTATGTGTGTGTGTGTGTGTGTGTGTGTGCAGGAGTTGGAAAAGGGGGTGTCATCTGTCGGCATCCTGCGTAACATACTAAAAGTGGCATATGTGTGTGTGTCTGTGTGAAGTGCGTGACTCCCGACGCGACCAAATCGACCCAAACAGACAAGCTCACTCCCCCACCCACTGACTGACTGACATACTGACTGTCTGACTGACTGACTGACTGAGGCCCATTTTAAAGCCATGTCACTCCGGTAACCGGCAGCAGCTGCTCGACAATCTGTCCAAAAGAAATATATATATAAAAGGCACGTTTTATTTAAATTTCACGGTGAAGTATGAAATATAAAACGTTAACACAGGCTCAAATGAACAAATTTCGTATTTCCGTATAAATGTGCCATACACAGACACACACACACACACACACATACTCCCCCAACACACACATATGCCTTTTATGCCCATTTAATAAGGCCAATATTGAAATTAACATTACTTTTTATGTTTCTGATTCCTTAAGTAGGCACTTTTCAGCTGCCATAAAATGCCAAAGCCAGGCTAAGACACTCAGTATTTATGGCTCTTAATAATTATAATAAAAATCAAAATAATAAAAGAAAATATACAATTTTATCTGACAGGTTTAAGCTCATACATTTTCGACAGTTTCATAACAAGTGAATAAGTAAAATAACAATAAAATTGTTGGATTATAATTGGTTACAAAAGTAAACGAATATGGAATTTAATACCAGTTTATTAGAAGGTTTTGGGAGTTTAGACAGTTTTGGGTCTAGATTTGATTAAGTTACAATAAGCATTAAGTTAATCAGCTAAGCAGACATCTATTTAAATTTGCTTTTAATTAATCAACAATTTTTAGTCAATTCAACGTTTTTGCTAAGCAAAAATGTTCTAATTTCAACACTTAAATAAAGAAAGTTTTTCTTTTTATAGAAATAACAACTTTTTTTAAAGTTAAATTGAAAACTATTCTACTACTAATCTTCTATACTACTAGTACTATTCTACTACAACTATTCCACTAATACTATTGCTACTACTATTCTGATACTACTATTCTACCACTACCAGTCTATACTACTCAAAGAAAGAGTTTTTTAGCATTTAACTAATACATAAATTTATTAAATTTTGCATCACTATGCATTAAAATGTATTAAGTCTAACTGATTAGACTAAAGCCTTAAGTTCTAGCTTGCCCAAGCTCAAAGTTGCTCTTACCAACTCCTATTTCATATTTGTTTGCTCAGCAAACTTGCTCTTAACCCGCTGCTGCAGAGAGTCGTATGCTAAGAGAGCGCCAATCCAATCAGCTTACTCTTAAACCAAGTGGAGTGCACACACACACACACGTACACGTACACGTGTAGTGCTTTGTGATTTAAGAGTTGATTGTTTGATATGAATTATTTGCATGCAATTTTAATTTGCCGCTCTGTTCAATTCCATATGGAGCACTCATCGGCAATTTACCTAAGTACACGGTACATGAAACGATACCGAGTTTGCTGCATAAAGCCAAAAAGCTTAAACATTTGGCCAAAACCGCAAAAACCGACAATTGGCTGGCATTTCAAATACGCTTCGAGGCAGCACTTTGCATATTAATCCACGCTAGATAGTAATACACCCACTACCACTCACAGCATCTAACTTTCATATAGAATTCAAGGGCTTTTCGGGGGCTTTCACGTATTATTTTGTAAATTATATTAATTGCTGGACCGCAGAGTGTCAAAGGATTGCATAAATCGTATCTGGTTTATAGTTGTGCATACAATTACAATAATTGCATGACTTTTAAAGCTTTCAGTGTTGTAAACTGTGCAAATGTATTAGATTAAAGTTGTGGTTAAGTTATTACAAATGTGTGAAACGCTGTTTTTTTAACCACAAAACTAACCCCAACGGAATTTTGTCTTCTGGTACTACTAATCCTTAGCATAAACTTTGAGATCTCATAACTTTGTCAAAAATTATCAGATTTCTATACGGAATATCGTTTTATTTTATGCTATTAATTTTTAATAATTCTATATCAAAGTTGAGTTAATTTCTGTTTTCAAATTTAGCATTTTCTTTGATTTCCCCCATGACCATTTTTTGAAAAGTTTTGCTAAAAATAAAAGACTAATTTCTAAACGGTTTATTGCATGCCTGTAAATGTTTTCTTTGCTAAAGTTGTGATTACATTTCACATTAAAGTATTCGCCTTTAGTTAGTTTAATACAATGTCAGGTAAACTAAATACTTTGGGCTCCCACACACGCACGCTCAGGTGAGAAGAAGAAAAAGAAGTCCATGCAAACCGGTAGTGGAAACGGAAAATTCCATTTTATATGATTTGCACTTGACAAACGAAATGTGCAGCACTCTTATTGTATATAAGTACTTGTTTCTGCGGTTTATACCCACACGAACACCCACACACACATACACTCTCGAGCCAGTGAGATACAAAGATGAAACGTGCACTATAATATTTTTATATGAGCTGCAAAAGTTTTCTTGTGGTTGTGAGTGGAGTTATAAGAAGGACAGCGCTGTGGTAGAAAAGATAGAGAGTGGGAGAGTGTGTGAGAGAGAGTAGCGGGAGAGAGGAAGACAACCACAAAAAGGGCACTGAAGCAAGTTTGAAGGCAATACGCACTCACGTTCATAAATGTAATGCAATTTCAAAGAGAACTTTATATAATTGAGTATTTCGGTGTTAAGGTTGTCGTCGCAGCAAACACTCACACACACACAGACAACCACAGATATTCACACTACCTCACACACACTGCAACTTTAAAGCGTATTTTATCTGGTCTGTTGGAGTTTCTACAAAACTTTCTATGTCACTTTGAAAGCAATCGCTTTTGTCTCTTCAAACTAAAAGAATTTTAATCAAGCTCAGCTCGATTAACATGGCTTTATGACACTAGCTTTGAAGTGTTGGAAATCCATGGATTAGTTGTTAATATAAACCAATTATAAAGCTTTCCATTCAACCCAAAATAAAAATGTTCTAAATTCTAGCTAAGATCTCATAAATTGTAGCCACAAAATTGGACCATTATGCGATTATGTATAAAAAATTCATATAAACTAGTTTTGTATGGAGCATTTGTTTCGTAATAGTTGTAAAAAAATGCATTGACTTTGGCGGCCAAAAGAAAATATAAAATAGAAATAGTTTTTTGCCAAATTGAATTGAATTTGCAGTGCAAATGCGTTTCAATTCCCAGAAAATTTACTAAATTGGTAAAATGTAGTGCAAAAGGTTCTATGTGTGTGTGGCAATAAAAAATGCTAAACAATAAATAAGCAGCAAAAAACGCAGTCAAGAGGGAGAGGGAGAGGCAGAAGCAGAAGCAAAGGCAGAGGGAGAGGCAGCAGGAGAGGCAGACGGAGAGGCAGAAGAAGAGACAGAGGGAAAGGCAGAGGGAGAGGCAGAGGGAGAGCCACAGGGAGAGGCAAAGCGAGAGGCAGAGGGAATAGCAGAGGGAGAGGCAGAGGGAGAGGAAGCGGCAGATGGATAGGCAGAGGGATAAGGAGAGTAATGGAAACTGGAAGAGAAGGAGAGCGGAGAGAGCAAGAGCAAGTGACTGGATGTAAGAATGGAAGTAAGATAAATGCTCACATGAGTTTATTATAAGATACAAAGCATTATCTGCCAACTAACAGTGTGTGTGTTTGAGTGTGTGTGTGTGTTCGTGTGTGTGTGTGCACTGAAGCATCATTTTATTTATGCTTATAATGCTGCGCAATGAATAATTATGCAAATGGGTCAACCAGCGGTCAAGCCAAAAACGCTCTGCCAGGCATTTTGGCTAAAAGAGGATTTTGCCTTCAAGCAAAAACCCAAAAAGACACAAGACGTCTGCCTCTACAACTACCACTATTGTCTGTATGTCTCCCTCTCTCTCTCTCTCTCTCTCTTTCTCTGTCCCCCTCGTTGGTAGCAGTTACAAATTACAAGTTTTGCACAATTTGCCAAGCACTTAAGCCGCATTGCAGCACTCACAACTGGCTAACAAATGCAGTTGGCCAAAATATGACCATTAACGTTTAACGCTTTCATTCTCATTCATGTTCAGTGAACTTAAGCTTTTTGCTTTGAAACTGAGTCTGAGGCCAAAAAAAAAAATCGCTTGTCGCTCGCAGTTCAGCGAAAATAATTAACAACTTTTTGGGCATTTTTTTTTGAAAATCGCAGAGAGAATTTTTTTCGCGCCAAAAACTGCGTTCAAGTGCAAGTCCAAGACCGGGTCGATGTCCAAGTTTTTCCGCATTCAACTTTGTTGCCTTTTGATGGAAAACTTCAAGTTTTTCGTCTGTGGCACTTTGATATTTGAGCTGCTTGGCCCAAACTTGGCCCCAAAAAACTTGGCTCACACACACACACAACTTAATCGCTCTCAGTCAGAATTTTAATTTTATGAACTTAACTGCCTGTAATTCCTAAAACTTTTCTACTCATCTCTTTAAAGTAAATACTATTTATCTATATTAATATAGAAAGTTTTTCTTCTTATAGCTTAAAATGCATAAAATGTATTAGAAATAAAGCCAAAAAAAATAACGTCAGCTGCTAACTGAAAGCGTATAAATCAATATCGCATTAACTGCTTAGTTGGCTAAAAAAGTTTTTCTTGCCTAAATATATCCCAAAAGCAAAAGCACATAAATAACCGAAAATGTCAAAAAGTTGTTTGGCCAACAATTTCTTTACCAAATTAAACCGGCAACTTTGCAGTCAACTGCAAATGTTGCGGCTATTTTCAATGGAATTTTCATCACTCTCCATTCGGACATTACGAAATGACTTTTCCCAAGAAGTTTTTCTTCGCTTTGATCAAAATATGCAGTTTAGACTAATTGTTGAATTAATTAACAAGAGACTTGAACGCATGAAATATAAATTAAATAATAAATAATAATATGATGTACATATATATGTAAAAGAGAATGAAAATATTCTATCGCTCCAATCTGCTCAATCAACTGCGCTCTTCCAGCGCTCGCTTGCAACTAAAACGGCAAAATTCCATTGATGAAATAGAACTTGAAATGGAATTTGCTCTCTAAATCGGTTCTATCTATCACTCTCTCCACTCACGCTCTCTGCAGCTCAATATCGTTTTAAGTACAAACGATGTACACAAAACGGAGAGCGCCGCATTCAATTTATCTTTCGCTCTCTCTTTGGCGCTCTCTCCATTCCGCAATAACCGTTAGAAATTATTAAATTACAAAATGGCTTTTCCCAAGAAGTTTTTCTTCGCTTTGATCAAAATATGCATATATATGATATAGACTAATTGTTTAATTATAAAAATTTAAAATAGTTAACTTACTTTGACTCCTTTAATTGTTTTTCCTTTTATCTCTTCCTTCCACTCACAAAAGAAAAGCTGAAAACGTTAATTTCCATTAACTTAAAACTTTACAACTATTTTTTTAAGTTAGTAACAAATGAAAAACTCAAAAAAATAAAGAAATTTAAGTAAACTTTATCAACTAAATGAATGCAAATTGCTCTGATGAATGATGCATGCTTTGTGCTCTCAAATAAAATAAAGTTTTAATTAGAAAATGGAAGTGATTAATGAATGAATGAGTGCCAGATGAATAAACAAATAAAGCTTAAATTACAGAAACTTACAGACAACTTCAAGTTGGCTTGAAAAACATAAGAGAAAACAAATGAAACTTTGAAACTTTCAATAAAAATTGTTTTTTAATTTCATAAATAATTTATTTTTAGTTTTGTCTGGCTTCGTATTTAATCCAAAACTTCTCTTTGGGCACCAGAGTGAAGCCCCGAATGCTGTCTAACATATTCTTGATTGTTTTTTCAGCTGGCAGTAACTTGAACTTTAGCATCAAATGATACACTATAGACTTGACCTCCATCAGAGCCATGCGATTGCCTTCATAAGATCACAATTCATAAAAACGGTCAATAAAATAATTTTCTAATAAAGTTTTGAACTTACCTATACAACTCCTGGGTCCCACACCGAATGGCAGATATGTAAATGGTTTAATTTCGTGTTTATTTTCGTCCGAGAAGCGTTCGGGTCGAAATTCTAGGGGTTCCGAAAAGTTGTCTGGATCGTAGTGTAGTCCGAAGATGGGTATAAAGAGTAAATCTCCCTTTTTGAGAGAGACAACAACTTCATTGTTCTCATCACGTAAATCAATGTCTGCATTACACAAACGATCAGTTTGCGGTGCTGGTGGCCATTTCCTCAATGCTTCAGATACAACCATATCTAGATACTTCATGTGCATGAGTGTATCATAGTCGAGGGGTTTACCCTGTAGTCCCTGCTCCACCGATTGAATCTCCTCGTAGAGCTTTGCTTGCACCTCTTGATTCATGCAGAGTTCATAGGTCAGAAAACATAGACAACTGGAGACTGTATCAAAGCCCGCAAAGAAGAAGAGTAGACATTGTGCCAATAGATCATCGTCGGAGAATTTCTTTCCACTCTCCTGATCGCCGTCGGTTGGTCGCTGAGCCTCCATTAGTAGATGGATCATATCGGGTCGTATTATCTTGTGCTCGACACGATATTTCATGGCATCGAAAACCAAACTCTTAAAGTAGTTTATACTCTTCTCATCCATTACAGTGACTCCCAAGGCCTAAGAAAATCAATAAATTATTAAACTGGTAAAATTTTTTTCTGGATATACCGTACTTACCTTCATTAGCTTGGGCATAAACATAAAGAGCATACTTTTTATTATAACCGAAGCCTTTATATTCGTAACGCTCTGACCAATTTTGAAGAATTCATTCTTCTTATCCTCAAATGAGTTCACTTTAATGCCAAAAGCAGCGGAGGCAATCACATCGTTGGTGAAACGCGTAAAATAATCCTTCATTTCCAACTCTATAGAGTTGTCGCCTTTTCTACTGATTTCTCCCTCAATATACTCAACACCCACTTTGGCGCAGACATTGATCAGTTCGTACATTGCTCTCATTTTACTGCCTGTAAATGTTGGCGACAAAATATTTCTCATTTCCTTCCATTGGCGATCCTTGAGCTGCACAAGACTCTTATTGAGCAGGTTTTCAATTTCCTTCGCTCCACGATGATTCATAAAATGATCGAAATCTTTAACGCCGACATTTTTGATCATTTCCACATCTCGCACCACAAATACGGGATCACGCAAAAAGTAAATTCCATAGACCTTAGTGTCTTTGAACTGCATGTGCTGATCAATTTGCTTCTGCAGCCCTGGAACTGAGCCAAAGAGTTGTCCTAGCGTCATATTACCCAATAATGGCGTTGGCTTGTCATGGGGTATATTGCGTACATTAAAAGTGTTGTATTTCGCCACAGACCACTTGTAGAGCAGTGCGAGAAGCACGATTAAAAGCGTAAACACAATTAAATACATTACGGTACAATCAAAAAAAGCAACGGTTTTTACGATGTACATATATATATAAAACAGAATAAAAATATTCTATCGTTTCACTTTGGTAAAAATCAACTGCGCACTTCAAGCGCTCGCTTGCAACTAAAACGGCAAAATTCCATTGATGAAATAGAACTTGAAATAGAATTTGCTCTCATAATCGGTTCTATCTATCACTCTCTCCACTCTCGCTCTCTACAGCTCAATATCGCTTTAATTACAAACGATGTACACAAAACAAAGACTGCCGCATTCAATTTATCTTTCGCTCTCTCGTTGGCGCTCTCTCCATTCCGCAATAACCGTTTGAAATCATGAAATTATGATGTTATCTCTAGTTTGTTTGTGCTCGCTCCCGCTCCCACTCACACTGTGCAATCCGGTTTCGCACTGTTGCTTCTTACTCACTTAGCTACCCTTTAATTCTAATTGCTAAGGTAGTATTATGCAATAGTCGACTGCTCTGTCTATAGCTATTTTAATAACTTTATTTTATAGCGATATTTAATAGTAATATATTTTAAAATAAACAAAATGGTGATCGCGTTGCTAATAAAGTGACACTGTTTTGTTATAATGTTTGAAGTATTTTGTTGTCAAGTTAATTTTACTTATACTCATAAATATAGAGTATTTCAACGTTGATAAGATAATCAATAAAAGCGGTTTGCACCCACACAAGAGTGAGATAAGCAATTAGTAAACAACAAACAAATAAAAGTTGCGACAAAATTCATTTCTATCGCAGTATTATTAAATATTTTTATTATATAGTACAATAGGTGACAAATAAATAAAATTAATAAATTCTTGAAAAATCGAAATAAATTCTTTATCAATCAGTTGTGATTAAGTTTATTGACCAAATGCACTTGCAATTAGTTGAATCTAATCTTGATTACAAATTGATAGTTGATACCAAAGTCAAACAAATATATACTTTATATATCTGTCTTGATTCTCTATACTTTTCAGATACGTTTACTGAACATCCCGACGCACGAACTTAATCCAAAATTTATCCTTTGGCTCCAGATGAAATCCTTTCAAGCTTTCCATCAAATTTTTTACCGTCTTCTCAGCAGGCACCAGTTCAAATTTGCTCAACAAATGATAAATTATGGACTTTACCTCCATCAGAGCCATTCGATTACCTGTAAATTACTTAATTACTTTAATCTCCAACAAGAATTATGATTTTTTCTTACCAATACAACTACGAGGGCCAAGACCAAAAGGTAGGTAAGTAAACGGCATGATTTGATCTTTGTTTTCCTCCGAAAATCGTTCCGGTTTAAAAAGATTTGGTTCGGGAAAGAACTCCGGATCGCGATGTATAGCCACAATGGGTATTACTATAATGTCGCCCTTTTTAAACCTGGCCAAAAGCTGTTGATTATCATCGTAGATATCTATATCTTTTCCACAGACACGATCCAAGCTATATGCGGGTGGCCAAAGGCGTAACAGTTCCGATATAACCAAGTCCATATATTTCATTTTGGCCAACATATTATAGGTAAGAGGTTTACCCTGTAGTTCCTGTTCGACCAACAAAATCTCCTCATATAATTTCGCTTGCACCTCTGGATTCATGCAGATTTCATAGGTTAAGTAGGACAGATAAACCGACATAGTCTCAAAGCCCACGAAAAAGAAGAGCACACATTGTGCCAAAAGATCTTCGTCGTTAAATTCCGCATGTTCCTTGAGCGATTCCGAAGTAATTTGATCTCTTTTTTGCCTCTCAAACTGTCTTTTGGCCTCCATCAGCAAATGTATCATATCGGATCGTATAATATTATGTTCTGCACGATATTTCATAGCATCGTATATCAAACTGTTGAAATAATTCACTTTTCTCATGTCAAAGAGTTCTACTCCTAAAGCCTAGGGAAAGTCGGGTTATATATATTATATAGTAGGTAAGAAATGTGGAACTTACCCTCATGACCCTCGGCATAATACCATATAGTAACACCTTGAACATGCCTAGAAAAGTGAGATGTACCACCGACTGTCCAGTTTTATAGAAAGTATTATTTTTGTCCACAAAGGAATTGACTTTGATGCCAAAAGCAGCGGAAGCAATCACATCGTTGGTAAATCTCCCAAAATAATCCTTCATTTCCAGTTCGATTTCCACACTATTTGATTTCCTTAACTCATTGTCTATATAGTTGATGCCCTCAATGCTGCACTCATTGATCAGTTCAAACATGGCTTTAAGTTTACTTCCGGTAAACGAAGGTGTTAACGTATTTCTCATTTCCCGCCACTTGTCGTCCTTTAGTGCTATCAAATTCTTGGAGAATACGGAATCGTCATACTGATGTACCAAAGGACGATGATTGATGAAATGATCAAAATCCTGAATTCCCACTCTCTTGATCAGCTCCACGTCGTATACCACAAAGAATGGTTCCCTTACATTATAGAATCCAGAAATTTTGAGGTGTTTAAATTTCTGATACTTATCGATTAGCAGTTGCATAAACGACACTTTTCCAAACATAACCTTTAAGCTTACGTTTCCTATGAATGGCCAGGGTGGCTCATTAACTATGCCACGATCATTAAAGGTGCGATACGGCAACATGGCCAACTTATAGACCAACACCAGTAGCACTAACAAAAGGGTCAACACAATTAGAGCCATGTTGAACTGTGGCTAACAACGGTGTGATTTTAACTAAACTGGGAAAGCAAAGCAATTAGTTAAATCTCATCATTTTATGGTAAATTGTAATAAGTTATCTATCACAAAGCAGTGATAACTACTGGAAAAGGGTATACGCCAAATATAAAACGCTTTATAACTTACTCTATACTATACACCTAGATCTCAGAGACTATAAGAGCTAGAGCCAACAAATTTGGAATGAAAGTCCGCCTATATGTCAGGCAGATCAAGTTTATTACAAATTGTTACCACGCACCATACAGCCCCCGCAAATTGTAAAAAACAATTTTCACATCACTATAACTTGAAAACGAATAGAGCTATCAAGACCATATTTAAATATTATGTGTACGGTACCATTATAACTATCCTTACCAAATTTGGTCCACATCGAACCACTATAGCCAATAGCTCCCATAGGACTAATCGGTTGAAGTTTGGTGATTTGTATGGAAAAACGAGCACAAGAATGAGTACGGGGTCTTTAACAGTAGGATCGCTCGACTGAAGCCTTTCTTACCTTTTTAAAGTATACAAAAGTCTACTCTATTCCATTATAAATTAAATTCGATTTTCCCTAATCAAGGGTTTCAGGTACAAACTCTCGATTGCAACCCAAATAAATACTATATATGTTGATATAGGTAAATTATACAAGTGCATTAGTATTTTACGATGATTTACCAAACAAAGTGTGATAAATATAGATAAGCTTAACTGATAACCCGAAAGTAATCGATAAAAACACTCATTGACTCAAATGGCTGATGAAATTAGGGTAAATTCAGTATAATGGACAGCAAAAATAAATTTAAATAAAACAAAAAAATTAATATGAAAATTATGTAACTAGAAATCAAGTTAAAGAATTTTCTTCGCAGAAAAAAAAGTTACCTACCAAAACTGTTGACCAATTTCGTTACAAAACTGTCGAATCATGTGCAATTTGGTCATTAGAAATTGCTATGAAATTAAGTCCTGGGAGTTTTTGCCATACGCTCCCACAACCGATGCTATAAAAGTCAAGAGTCCTTTCAAAAGGACAAATAGTCGATAAAAAATGTTGAAAGATATACCGTTAATTGATATGAACGTGAAGATTCTACGTTTCTGGGCCTTGCTCTACGATAGGAACGCGAATCGTTATATCTGCCTGACGTTATCCATTATCCATGTGCTAACCCAACTGCTGTACATGTTCACCACCAACGAAGGCATTACGGGCATCATACGGAATTCCTATATGCTTGTGCTCTGGATCAACACAGTGATCAGAGCCTATTTACTCATATACGACCAGGAGTACTACTTGGTACTGCTAGACAATCTGAGATTATACTACCATGAGCTGTTGCAACTTAGGGATTCTTATGTTTCATGTCTGCTAAAAAAGTTGAATCGACAAGGTCAGTTAATGGCACGAGGGAATCTCTTTTGTGGGTTGTTAACCTGCATTGGCTTTGGTTTGTATCCGCTGAGTTCCAGTGAGAGAGGTAAGTGGACAAGGAAGCAAAGAACGTAATAAAGAGAGAGTGAGGAGAGCGTATGACTAGATCAGAGCCTTCTAACAGCAGCCTACGGCTGAGCAATAACCATTGCACTTTAATGAAAGCAGAGAAAGAAAGAATAAAAGAAAACAAATTTGTGTACACCCTACAGAAAATGTTAGAGCATAACATTTTGGTAAAAGTCCATGAACTGAACATAATTTTTGCAAGTGTGTAACGCAGGCAAGACTAAAACAAATTTACTTACTCCCCGCCGACCTCAAGCGCAGCGCAAAGAATAGAGATAAGAAAAGGAATAGGAAAAAAATTATTTGATTGTTTGCTGGGAGTAATGCACAGAAGCACACACAAATACACACACATGAGAAGCAGTAGCAATAACAAAGCGAGCGCAAGGTGCAATGTTAAGGGCAGTCCAGCTTTAGACTTAAGTAAATGAGACGCTTTAAAATCAAATTGAACTAGTGTCTATGCAAATGAAAGGAATAGAGTTTTTTAAAGAAAGTTTTTAGTGAATTCGACATGATCTACTACTAGAAATACTTGGTTATAATATAATATAATCCTGTCAGCAATAAAAAAAGATTTTAGAGAATAAACCTATTGAAAAATTAGGCCAGCTTATGGCAAACTAAGCCAAAATGTGCTTTTACAGCTAAACTATAAAATTTTCCATGCTGCTCTCCTGCAAAATTAGTTTGGATTTAAGTGCTACTTTGGTCTAATTTAATCCGAACATCTTTTATGATATTTACATAGTGCTACCCTTTGGCAGCAAAATACCCGGCGTAAATGAGTATGCCACGCCCTACTATCAAATGTGGTTCGTCTTTCAAATGCTCATCACTCCGATGGGCTGCTGTATGTATATACCGTATACAAGTCTCTGTGTTGCCTTCATTATGTTCGGAATTGTGATGTGCAAGGCGTTGCAGCATCGATTGCGTTGTCTGAACAAAAGGCTGTTAACCAGCCAGAAGCTATCACAGGAAATTGTCGATTGTATTATCTATCATCAGCGGATCATTGAGTAAGCCATACAAATGGAAATGGAAATGATTTTCTGTGCTCCTAAAACTAAGCTACCCTACTAACCCCTTTCCCATCCTCCAGCTATATACAGACCGTCAATAAACTGACCACATATATATTTCTCTTTGAGTTTTTGGCCTTTGGTGCACTGCTCTGTGCGCTACTCTTTATGCTCATGCTGGTAAGGGTATCACTGTGGGTC
The DNA here is from genome assembly GCA_018903735.1 of Drosophila cardini. Classification (NCBI taxonomy): domain Eukaryota; kingdom Metazoa; phylum Arthropoda; class Insecta; order Diptera; family Drosophilidae; genus Drosophila; species Drosophila cardini. The sequence continues at coordinate 4,379,695 of JAEIGM010000001.1, read as the reverse complement.
TGCTATGTTCCACTCACAAGTGTTTCGTTTTAGGTGGAATCTACTGCCCATGTGGCCATTGTGGGTGCGTATATAAACATGATACTGGCACAGATATTGGCTCTATATTGGTTTGCCAATGAGTTAAGGGAACAGGTGAGTGTTTTCTCCCCCCCCCCTTTCCCTCTCTGACAAACTCAATTTTGAAAATTACCTTCTCGCAGAACTTGGCAATTTCCATTGCAGCCTATGAGACAGATTGGTTTACCTATGAAATAACGGTACGGAAAAATATTTTACTTATGATATTACGAGCACAACGTCCGGCATCGGTAAGAGTTTAAGCAAATTAATAACGGAATTTGTGCATTTAATGACATTTCATTATGTTTAATTAACTGCAAAAGTGCAGATACTCTTGGGCAACATACGACCCATCACCCTGGAGCTGTTTCAACACCTGCTCAACACAACTTATACGTTCTTTACTGTTTTAAAACGTATCTACGGTTGAACATCAGACGAAATATTACGTATACGCCAGGAGTGTTGTGGCTAGAACTTGGCTCAAAGCTGTTTTTAGTCTTAAAGTAATAAATTTAATTGAACATAATTTGTTTTAAGCACAGCTACTTAGACTTAGAGACTTAGCAAACAAAACAAATATTACGCATACGCCGGGAGTGACGCCAGAAATATTAGTTTTCTACCTCTGTTTTGTTTAACACACTGTCTCTTACTTAATTAGAAGGTTTTTAAAAGCAAACCATTAAATTTAAATAAAACTTATAAGTATTTTAAAGTTAAATCTGAGCGGGTTATCCACTGAAAATCAAAATCAATTGCAATTTAAATGGAATTTCTCGAAATAAGCAACATTTGTTGCCTTCAAATATTAATTAGTTCAATTTGTAGTTAACCACATACAAAATTCTTGACTATTGTCTGCAAATTGTGTATTTAAATGCAACGTAATTAAATAGTTTGGCTTTTAATAAATAATTAAAATTTGTAGCAGCAAAAAACTCTGATTTAATTCAATAAATTCTGTGTGTGTGTGTGTGTGAAACAAAATTTAATTTTATTACAACAATGAAATGGGCGTTTTATTTAATTTTTTTATTTTGATTTTGAAATTGCAGGTAATTTAATTTTTTATCAGATATTGCTTTTATTCCTCGTTTCTTTCTGTTACTCGCACATTTTGTTGTTGCGCATCATTTGCGGTCGTCGTGCGTTTCACGCTGCGTTTGCATTTTTCATCTACTGCTCAGCAACAAACCCCAGCAACCACACACAACAACAACACACCAACACACACACACACACATGTATAAATATATATAAAAAATGAAAATCACATAAAACAGTTGAAGGTGTGGTTGGAGTGCGATAAAAATTGTTTGCTGAAGTTGTCAACGGCGAACGTGAATTGCCACCAAAAAGTTTGCACCGCCTCTGACTTTGAGTGGCATTCACTAGCACCAACTGCCAGCACTCGACTCCCTAACCAGCTACACGCCACCGTCACCGGTTCAAGCAGTTACAGGGAAAAGAGGGCGAGGGGAGGGGAGGGGAGGGGGGAGCAAAATTATAATGTGAATGCAATTCAATTTGGTTACACTGTGCAACAAAGTGTAACTTACGTCATTAGTTTGGGTTAAACATTGCGTATACTTAATTTAATCCCTACAACTCTATGTTTACTCTAAATATAAGAGCACTCACCCTTAAACCACTTTAGTCACTAGCACTACTATCTGTACTAAATATTTAAGTTCAATTGATTTTTATTTAAGTTTAAACGTTTAGCCAATGAATAAATTTAGTAGTAACTAAACCCAGGCAGACCAATGTTGTCATAGAATTCATTGATGGAGCAGAGATTAATATACTCCGGATTCCGTCCGGTACGGCACTCGCTAGCCGGTCTATCCCCGGAGAGATAAACCGGCGCATTCACATCGTTGCCACGTACAAAATTACACGTCATATACTGATGCGTGCTGAGGATCCATTGAGCACCATTGGTACTACTACCGGTAGTACTGGTGTTGTATGTCTGCCGGAGTATGCCACAACCCACATGGGTAGTGCTGTCCCTGACCAGTTGGGTAAAGTAGGCAATGCATTTGCTAATCCGAAAATGTAGAATTCTTTTGAAAAACAACGTCAGGAACAGGTGTAATCGATCCAACTTTGCTTACCTGTTTATGGGCGGACTGTAGGCAATAATATCCCGCATGCTACACTCCTTGTACTCGGCAAACATTTGCTCCAATGTGGCAGTAATCACTTCATCCTCTGTATGATATTCCAATGGTGCCGTTTCACTTGGCTCACTCTGCCAGCCACCCTCGGCCACCACTTGGGCCACATTCCGGAACTGTTCACTGTTCCGACAGTGATCGTTGATCAATGCACAACGTTTCACATTCAATTCCGCAAAACTGGCCAACTCTGGATCCCACTGTAAGGTGGCCATACGCGTAGCCGGCTTAAAACCCATCAGATCCCCGCGAGCAATGCGATCCCGGTAGTCATTTAAGGCATTTAAAATCATACGACGTCTTTCTGGAGTAATTCTCACCACATGTGCATCCGGACTGCAACTTTCTGCCAGCTCCTGGAAAGGCAGCAAAGTGAAAAGTGGGCACAGTGGAAAAAACTCCAAAACTTACACCAAAATTATTGCAGGCAATGTGTTTCTCTGGTCCCGGACACAGCACAGGATCACAGTAGTCAAAGGAACGTATGGTTGGCCAAAGGCAGAGCTGCCAGAGCACAGCCAGCAACCAGTTAGTACACATCATTTCGGTTAACCAGCCAATTTGGTCTCAGTTGCTTTGCACGAAGCACAGTCTCTTATAGAGTTGGCCACAAAATTGATTTGTTGCCAAGCATAACTATCAGCTAAAAGCCAATTGGCCACGTTAAGCACATGGTTATGCCAACAATCAGTTAACAAATTGATTTATTTAGTCATTTCCAATTTTCCTTTACAGTTTATTGCCACATGAAGTTTTGTTGGGATTGAATTCCACAAAATTGGGATCGATGATCTCTTCGTGATCACAGAGATATTTATAATAACCATGTGTACCAGCTTCACAATCCTCTCCAGGCACTTTACCCACCGCATATGGTGGCATATTATTTATATTGGCACGTGATAAATTGCAAATCATTGTGATCGAAGGACGAACTTTTGGATTGGCATGTATGGTAAAACGCCCAGCGCAGCCCATGCGTGCACCCCGGTCTTGAATCAACGGTATGTAGTGACCCACGCAGGTGCTGAAAGTAGAAAGGCAAATACTAAAATTATCTATTTTTTACAGCTTAATCAGTTCACTTACTTATTTCCCTTGGGTTTTAGATGATGACTTTCATCCATGCGGCAACCTTCGAAATCCCCTAACCAAGTGGGTATGATTACGTTCAGCAAATCATCCGTTAATCTATGGTTATCCCTGGAAGTGCCAGTCAGCTCAACTGTTGCCACATATCTATAATCAAAGGTATTCGAGCAGAGTCTGTTTTCGTGATCACACATGTACACTAACACCCTGGCCAGCTCGGCTAACTCAAAGTCCCATTCCATTACGGGCATGCGTGCCGCTGCCGATGTATTGAACAAACCACTTGCCACTTTATTACGCAACATATTCACCTGTTGCAATGTCTCCACCATCAGCATGTTGTCAAAAAAATCCACAAAGTGCTTTTCGCCTGGGCCACAACTTCTGGAAAAGGTCTAGAAAATAATAGAGCAAAAATTAAAATAATAATAGGTACTTCAAATATTTATTGGAAGTCTATGGCTCCCCTCAAATAAGCTTACAATAAAATGAACGCAGCCGGCGTGTGTGGTGCCCCTCGGACAGAATTCCTGTTCGCATTTTCCACTTACGCAGCCGAAAACTGCCAGCAGTAGCAACAATTTATAGCTCATTTTAGCTAATTTCAACTTTTTACAGCAGCGTTACAATAATTACTAGAGAAAATTTGAAATTTTTTATCAAAATACAGCTAATTTGCTTGGCTTAAGCGTAGCTAACAGACTTAACAGCAATTTGTTTAAGCCATTACATTATGGGCTAACAAGCACCTTAAACAGTTTAGTTATTCAACAGTTAACAGTGGTTAGGCAACAGTTAGAAGTGTTCTCCAGTCAGCTAAGTAAGTATTAACCTTAAAAATTAAATTAATTTATTTTAATTCATATCAAAATCAAGTTCCTTCAAGAAACCTTTTTAAAAACTAACTTTCCCTGTCACAAATATACATATTTAAATTCATTAAATTTTTATATATATTTATTAAGCTATTTTTGGTCGGAAATGATAGTTTTACAGACTTATAATTCGTTAAATCGTTATTTAAATGCTTCTTAATAAAAAGTGTACAAATTTTATATTTCCAACTTATGCCGAAAAGTATGCTTCATTTTTATTATCAAAGCGAATTTCATTAAAAATTTTTACTAAATTGAAAAATTGGAAAATTTAACATGTGTTTTTGTTCATATTTGTTTTTCTTTGCGAATGCTCTTAAAATATACGCAAAATAACATAATTTATTGCAAATCACATTGTTTTATTAACATTTTGTTCTTAAGTTCATAATATAAATTAAGTTTAAGTCGTTCCTAACATATTTACATCAAAAATATGTATGAATAATGACTATGGGGAGAAAGATGTATTTTGTTTTGTCTGATAACAATGAATGGCTGTGTTCTTTGGAGAGTCTAACACATATCGTATATATTTATAGATGCATATATATATATGTATATATATATATGACTGTATATTAGTTGTTTTGTGTGACACGTAATCCATGATGGAATGCAGGACAAATGAATGAATGAAACGAGTCAATTGTCGTATTAATAGTTGGGATTGTAGGGCATCTGTTTCTCATAGCCAGGAGGAACAACACTGGGTCCATTAGTGGCCATGGCCGCATCATATGATGGTGGATTCATATTGGCAGCACCAGCGCCTGGAAACTGTTGAACAGCTGGAGGATAGGGTGCCATCTGTGGCTGCATGCTGCAATTGAAATACAAAGAATGTCAGAAACTGCATTGGAATGATGATTATGTTCAATGAAACTTACCCAGGCATTGGTGGCTGTGCTCCAGGCATTGGCATGGGCATCTGCACGGTTACATTGGGACTACAAAGAGAGAGAGCGAGAGAGATGGGAATTAGTAGATGTAGAAAGTAACTGTATAGCACTCTAGGCTTACCCCGACGTCTGTGCTGGATAGGGTGCATAATTAGTGGGCTGATAGGTAGCCGCTGGTATTGTTGTCACCGGATAACCGCCAGGTGCTGTGTGTGTAGCCGATGTGACCACCACTGGAGCTGTAATTACAAAATCCAAAACAATTTAATTAGTTTAACAAATTAAACGTAACATAATCAAAGTCTTTTACCACGTGCGTTTATAACATGGCCAATATTGGCATTTGCTTGTGCACGTCGTTTCAGGCAAACAATTGTCGTGACAAGCACAAATATCATAAATCCCAGGGATAAACCAATTATAGCTCCTGTTGCTGTCATTCTATGTCTAAATACAATTGCTTTGCCTTTGAGATGACAACTCAAACTGGGTGACAAGTACACTCATCCACTCTCTAATCATTATAGAGTACATATGTGTAATGCGTGAAAGGGTAACCAGCTGACGAATAGGGTGACCATTTAGTGCATTTTTGAACTAGTTGTTTGTAAGCTGAAGAAAATACTTAAGTTTGACTATAAATTTCATTGTATTATTAACTATATTTTAACACTCTTTTTACAACACTTTACCATTGGCTTCCAATTGCTCTCTTTTCTTCTTTTTCATATAAAATCCCCACGTACAGAGACCAATATTGAAAACCATAATTACTATAACACAAATGATCCAAATTAGAAACACTTCCATTGTAATGCACACAACAAAACACACTAAACAAACACACTTTACCACAGCACAAAGTAAACTATCTATCAACTCAAAATTTTCACGTATTTCCCCTAAAAAATATTATAAAAAAAAATAATTTATAAGCCCACTTAAGTCTATAAAAATCATTAATCACGCTGCTTGTTGGCATAAATCTGTAAATTTTATATTAATAATAAAATTAGCTAAGAAATCGTTCATAACTTACATAAATTATCAACTAAATGCTAGACACATCTGTAACTAGCATTAAAATAACTAATTTAAATCAATTCCAATAGAGGTTATTACATGCTGAGCTATATATAGCTGGTAGTTAACCCTTATCAGTTGTTATCAATTACAAACACAAACGCAGACAGTTTATAGATATAGAAAAACGATTGACAGACCTGCTCCCTTCATTAACTGAGCTCTCAGGTTACGGCCGCGTGTCAGAAATGCCGCCACAGAGATCATAAAAAATACGGATAGTGTAAAAAATAATATCCAATAAATGCCAGAATTATCCATAGTTTAAAAGCTTTTCCAAATCCAAACTAAAGCCCCCCCGATACGTACAACACAAGAAACGCACAAAGACTAAAAGAAAATTGCACAAACTACGATTGAATTGTTTTAAGATAACACAAAATAGGTATTATAACAAGTCACGGCATGAGTTAGCAAAAAAATATATATATAAATATGAACAGAGAAATCTGAAGAATCATTTAGATAAGCAAAAAGTTAATAACAAATTGGCCCAAAGCTTTGCCAAAACTCACTCAAATCCTCCAAAGTTTTCACACGTCGTTGCTGACGCTTATAATGCAAAGCATAACTGATCGTACAGAAGATCAAACTATAGCTAATAGCCCTTAAAATCAACTTTAATATATGCACAACTATCTCCAATTGGGGATTATAGTTGTTCTCATCGTTAAACTGTAGCGGATACGTGAAGTTCTGCATTTTAAGGCAGTTCCAAAATTACTAAAACTAGAAAAACTTTTCACTTAAAGGTATTATTAGCTAATTAATGATTAAGCTTGGGGCTTAATGCAATGCATTAGTTGCTTCATTAGCACATTCAATTTCTTTGAGTGACTCACCAAATTAATGCTTAAACATTAGCTGTAAACGCCCATCAAAATGGTATTAAATTTATTTTATTTCTAAACCTAACTAATTTATAGATAAGTTTAACACAATTTGTGTTAAAAATCAATTCGTTTTCTACCTTATTATTTTTTATTTTTAATGATTTAGTGTTGAAATCACTTTCACAGCCTTTAACTTCTTCCTCTTCTTAGCCACTTCAGCTTGCTGACCATCTTTGTCCACACAAAATGCATAGACCAAGATTAGTACACAGAGTACAATTAAAATGAACATTTCACATATTAAAATACCGGAATCAAGATGCATTCGCTTGGCTAAATCAATTGCTGTTTCATTCATGTTGAATGCCAACTTTACACTACTGAATGATTCAGTCTATTATCATATGAGCCCAGTAAATGATTAATGTACTTAATTAGCTATAAATACTTGTTGTATACCTGTGTGTTGAGGTACTTTGGTACCGTTGTCATCACAACAAAAATTGAATAAGTGACAGCAAATTAAACAGAGCTCACAACAGCACACAACAAAACCGGAATCATCCATCGATTAGCTTAAACAGCGACGAACAAGTACGTTTAACAAACTCAACTTGACTGTTCAGATCGAGCTCTTGGACTGGCATATTAAATACAAAAATTTCAAAAATAATTGTATTTTTAATTAGAAATTCAAATTTAAGCGTATGAGTAATCGGAAAATTTACAGCATAACCTCTTGTGCAGCGTTTTATAATGAAAGTTTCGAAGTTGAACTGATCTTTTTAGTACGTATCTTTCGTCTACTTACGATCATCTTCAGAGTAATCCTCATCTCTATTATCAAAGTGATTATATTCACCATCTTCCTCAACTCTGTCACAACAACAATCCGATGCATAACGCGACATTACAGCAAATAGCAAGCAAATAATAAGAAAAATTACAATGAAAAGTACAATCAGTTTGGTATTAAGAAACATATTGCTTCAAAAAACACTTGAAATTAAATGCTGTTACTTTGTAAAGTATTTAAAATTTATCAGGTTTACTAAAATAATATATGATTAATCAGTAATGCACAGCATCAGCGGGTAAAGAATTATTTATGCGGTCTTAAAAATGCGATAAGAATTGAGTAGAATTCTCGCTGCTTTAATCCCAGTTTATAGTTTTGTTGCATACTTTCGAGTGGCGCGATCAAAACATTTAATACTTGGCGCACGAAAGTATGCAGCAAAAGTTGTGATTGCTCTTTGGAAATGGTGTAAATGAGATAAATATTGTTAGTTAATACTTTTGATTGAAAAAACTCTAATAAATCAAATAAAATATATATATTTACAATCGTAGCACTCATTGTGCAGTTGTTGAACGTGCTGTTGTCGCTTTTTCAAGCACGAGCAGCAACAATTAAGACAGCAAGCTCCAATAATGATGGCAAACACAAATATGGCAAATCCAACAAAGAGTTTATCACTTGTATCCTGTGCAAATGTATTCGATTCCTTGCGATAATCATTTACTTCAAAGAAATGATTGGGATAATGCCAAGTATCCCCTTGATCTGGTGTTGCATATATTGCATGCATTCTTAGTACCAATAGATCTAAAAAATAAAAACACGTTCGACTACCACGACGCGAGAATTAAAACTGGCTTGGCGAATTCAAAAGTTGCTTCCGCTCTACGACGATAATTCTAAACTGGCAAATCCCAAGCGTTAAAGCTATGAATCAGACACTTGCTAAGGGAATAATCTCTTACAAGAAGCTTTGGAAATTCTAAATTTTCTTGATTATGTAAGCAAACAGAAACAAGTTACTAAGTTTATAAATGTTCAATTAATAAATTAACTCAACGATAAGTAGAATTTCCGCTTTTTCACTCACCGGCTTGCTGAAAGAGTTGAACGTACATTTTCATCACAAAACAACAGCGAATAAATTGTATAGTTGCAAATATTAAAAAGAAACTCAACATTAACACAGTCAATGGCAGAAAAGCCAACCAATCCATTACAAATGCATTATACGTTCAGTTCACAGTCGAATCACAAATGCAAATGATTATTCCAGTGGCTAACGTGGCCAACAGAAACCAGTAAGAATAAGTTACGAGGGTGAGTTACCCGCTTTGATAAGTAATCGAATCCAAGAAATGAATGTCAAATCAAAAACAGAAACTGTCCAAGTTTTCCATCCTCCCCCCTTCCCCCACCATTTTATATAAGTTGAATAATAGCAGACTTCTTTTTATATAATCCACAAAAAACTGGTGTTGTCACATGTTGAAACCTCGACGTTCTGTCATTGTTGGTTGACAAAGGACTCGATTGAAGCACATTTGTTAAATGCAATGATTGAGCGAAAATTTTAAGTTTTATTTATGTGCAAAATGACAAATACGCTTAGAGTGCAACTCAAGTCTCAAGTCTTATCATAAATAAAAGCAAATCTATTATTAAAGCATAATAATTTTAAATAATAAACAGCAAAAGGCAACTACAAATCAAAGCTAGAGAAAAATAAAGAAAGAATGCTATAGTCGCCTCGCGACTTAGGATATCAGTTACTTAGTTTTATTATATTATTAACAATGGGATAGGGATAATAATAATAGTACAATCGTTTAGGCAATCCACCCTAGTAACTTTAATTCAGATAGCTTCGGAAACACAGAAAATGTTCATACAATTTCATATTTACAGCGTATTTTTGACCGATCGTCCCTATGGGAGCTATACGATATAGTCGTCTGATTTGAATGAAACTTGGTCAGTATGTTTATATTATTGACAAATATATTCTGTGTGAATTTCACTAAGATTGCTTGGCCAATGCAGAAGTTTTTCATATAAATTCATATTTACAGCGTGTTTTTGACCGATTGTCCCTATGGGAGCTATACGATATAGTTGTCCGATTTGGAGCAAACTTGGTCAGTAAATGTACTCCCTAGACGTGTACTTTCTGTGTAAATTTGGTTTAGATAGCATCACTAAAAAAAAAGTTTTCTATACAAAATGATGCTATTTTTACTTGTTTTTACCTTTGTATGAACATAGAACGCCCTAAGGTGGGCGTGTCAAAATCGAAAACAAACTTTTACTGCTTGGGCACTTTATCTTCCATTTGAGATCCCATTGTTCACACAGACGGACAGACGGACATGGCTATATCGACTCAGCTATTCATGCTGATCAGGAATATATATGCTTTATGAGGTCTGTCATACCTCCTTCTCCTTGTTACATACATTCCAACGATTACAGTATACCCCTTTCCTCTACGAGTAATATGTGTTTGCAGATAAACTGAATTCAACATAAAATTGTTTATAATAATCTTTAAAAAATTTTTAACTTTTTTTTTACACTCGATTTAGTCGCACAATTTTGTTTAACATTATATTATATGTTCTTATCGCAATTACCATATCTCGTAGCACTTCGTGACGTTTTACCAACGCAGTAAATATAATAATATAGTAATAATATAGAACAAAATACTAAAAATACTGATATTGCTCCACATATACCGACAAAATATATAATTGTTTGCAACATTCTGACAGAGCTCAAACGTTTGCTCAAGATGAGCAAACAAATTCTACTGAAATGTAATCAAAAAAAAAAAAAATTATATTTTAAAATTGTGTACCATATTAGAATACTCAAACTGCCAAATAAAAATACTATAAAAAAAATACTATAAAATACAACAAATAAAAATTGCTTTCTGTTTCCTTTTGAGCATGATTTTAAAGCGAAACGGGTGGAGCCTCCTTTATAGAGAAGTAATGGTATTATTTCTGGTGAATAGTATTATTTTCGACAACTACATACCATAGTTCGTAGGATTTCTTCGACTTTCATGACTTCCGAAACACAAGATAAAAAATACACATAATGAAATTACCAGAGCTGCTATGACTACAGCGAAGGGTAACAAAACTAAGTAAGACATGTTAAACAATTTATTTGTTTAAATAAATACATTTATACAATAACAAAACTGAAACGTTCACTCAACACGAGTCCAAATATACGACTGTTAGAAATAAATTTCTTTCGATTCAATACTCAATTTATTTGCGTATATGTTTTGTGCATATTAATTAGTCTAATCTGCAAACTGAGAGTGCATAAAATGCTCTCTCTGTCTCTCTATCTCTCTCTCTTCCTCAGTTGAGCACTCTCTAAGAACCAAACCGGTTATGATCAGTTTCTGCTTTCTTGGAGCTTCCTCAACACTCAAAATATTGAAGAGAGCCGCAGACAGACACTCCCAAGACATGAACAGTGTGTGCAAAAAAAAACCTGCAATCAAAACCAAGTGAGTGACATATGCGGAGAGAGTAATGCTGACATTCTCTCAAGGTCAAGTTTGTCCAAACAAAATTCGGGAAGAGAGAAACAGTTATAATAATATATAGGTCGGAAAAAACATAATTAGTAATGCTAAAATTATGCTGACGGCAAATTTAACAAGTGAAAAAGGCTGTAGTCGAGTGAGTCGACTGTAAAAGACCCTGTATTCATTCTAGTGCGCGTTTTTTCCATACAAATCAGCTTTTTCGACCAAACCTAATAGTCCCCTCTACTCTTTTGTAAAGTATGCAGGGTCTGAAGTTAATTACAGTCCATTTTATATAAAAATTCGTTTTATTTTTAAGTTGAGGTAAAACTGTATGAACGATTAATGTTTAAAATTATTTAAAACTTAAATATATTTAAAAGTAAATCTCCTCGCCAATGTTTTTTTAACTTACTTTGTTTCTTTCATTGCTTTCTTATTCTAATTTGTATCCCTTTCGTATCTCATTTCCCCCCTTTCCCCTTTAAAGAGCTCAAACTTAGTACCAAGGGTAGATATAATCTCCAAAAATGAATTGGTTGCTGTCTTAGCTATCAAATAACACTTGAAAAAATCTGTGTAGTTGTTGAGCAGCCAGCAAACTGTTAACCTCTTCGAATTGTTAGCTAGATCTACTTTACTCAATGAGTATTGGCAGGAAGTGTGGCTTAAATCGCTTGTAGTCTGAGTTGTTCCACTAAACCTAATCAGCAAATCTGTAAGAGTTAATGTTTTAACTACTACTGGTTGTCTTACCTAAACTTTAACTATAACCCCAAACTGCCTTAACTTAAATAAACTAAAACACGTTTTGTTGTATCCAGAATTGAGTTAAACGCAACAAGAATTCGAACCAATTGAAACACCATCACATCCACAATCGGAACAATCGGCTGCTATTGAGGCAACTTCAGTTGTCATTTCCATGACGGCTTCTGTGGTGTTTGCAACTAAAAGAATTTTACAGAATTTCAAAGAAAAGTCCTCTACAAGATCGTATTTCAATATTTATGTCAACGGCATTTAACTGAACTTTAATTTTAACAGCACTTTTGAGCAATTTGTCTGCCATTTTAAGTCTAAATTTGTTAACTGCATTTACTGCAAACATTTTTAAATACCGAAAACATAAAATTGATTTAGAAGAAATTGAAAAACAATTACCAGAATCCGTTGTGGGCGGTGTATGCTTACATTCGCCCAAACAACAACAACCAATACAGGGCAGTATACACATCATAAGTATAATGCCAATAATTATATAAAATTCTAACATTTTTTGTTATAAACAAATCAAATACGTTAGCTTCAAACGAGCTTAAAAACGCAACTGTTATTTAAATAATTTCTTATCTCAGTTTAACTCTTTTATTTATAGGAGAGTAAAAGGTTTGGTGTTTAAACTGCGTCATTCTCTGCTTTCGCTTCGGAGAACTCTCCAGGAACCGGTTCCAGACACCTTGATCTTTGGCTTTTTTTTTTGGCAGACTTAAAAAAAACTGCTGAAATTGCATTTATATAATGCAATATATAATATAGTGTTGGCAGTAAGTTCTGTTACCTACGAAAAAGTAAACAAAAATTACTGCCACAAAAATAGCTTTTTGGCCCACTGTGCTTAGTATTTTTTAAGGAGCGTCTGCTCAAAAGTCTTTAAATCTTTTCAATCAATTTTGATATTATGGGAATGAATTTGGTATTTTAATACCGTAAACTTTCCTCGAAAACACACACAAAAGTCATAAAACAACTTCAGTTACACTTAAAAGATCAATTTTTAATTAAATACTAAAAATACTGTACTTAAATCAGCAATATAACATAGGTAATTACAGTATTGTTTACATAAATTATTTATAAATAAATTTGCTTGAAAGGAATGCGATGCTGAACGTCGATCAAGTAGCCCAAAACGAGAGAAAGAAGAAGCAAATGCTGATGTTACAAAGTCCATAGATATATATCACTATATAGCTCAGGTATCTTAGAGTCCCGCACACTCGATGCTCTTACTTGTCCCACGTTCCCTTCGTTTTTTGATGATACTGCAAATTATGATCGTCAGAGCAACGACAAGTATCACAACAAACAGACAGATCAGCACAATTGTGGAGATTTCCAAATCCGAATCGCTTGGTTCATGTGGCATTTTGTAAATTCTATTAACTAACACAACTACTATATATATTAACAACTATAAATTCGAATAATATTTGAATTAATTTTGAAATCTCTTTGAGAAAAACTACGCGTTGTGCATTTCTTTAGTGTTTGGGTCTAAATGAATCTTCTGGTAGCTTATTGAGGGCTTTTAACTTAAATTGACTTTAAATGGGGGTAAAAAGATAAGATATGACATCACGAAATCGAATTCGATTTCGAATGCGAATTAATCCAAATTGGTAGTAATATAAAGTTAACACGGAATTATACAACTAGAATGTGCGTCAATGGTAATTTTGATTTCTGTACAAACAAAACAAAAACTGAAAAAAGAAATAAAAAAAAAATACCTTTGCAAATTTATTATTGTTTATATTTCCAATGAGAAGTTTCCTAAAGGAAACTCTGAACTTCATCGTATCGTCTTCTGATAATCTTTATTTGGGTCGGCGTCTGCTGACGTCGTTGCTGATTAACGGTACTCACATTATTCAATTATACCTATCGCGATTAAGTCCCCTTACAAATCAGTCTAACATAAAACATGTTTAAAACATTATTAAATAAAGCACAAAATAATAACATTTATCTTCAAAATAAACGTGATTTCAGGAAAAGTAATCTCTTTAACCTTATCAAAAATGAAGTTTAGACAAAAATTGTGTGAAATAAGTCTTAAAAATATAAAGTTACTAAGTAATTCCATTCCAGGAACTGTTTATTTTTTTTACATTAAGTACTTGATGTAAAATTCATCAGTTGATAAATAAGAACATTATTACTAAACACACTTTGATGAAAAATAAGTGATTAATTTCAATCAAAAGTTATTTTTAAACCCCGTACCCTTAGAAAGTGTCGAGGGGTCTAATAAATGTGCGTAACAGGTAGAAGGAGGCATGGCTGACCCCATAGAGTACATATATTCTTGATCGGCCAAGTCGATATAGCGATGTTCGTCCATCCGTCTGTCTGCCCGTCCGCTCTCATAGAACAAATCGGTCGAAAATTGGTTATTTGTATGAAGACATGCAGTTTTAGTTAAGCGATTGCAAGCAAACTCACACATTATGTATATAATATGATTAAAACTATTATCACACACTTTGGTTTAGATCGAACAACTATATACTATAGCTCACATAGGTCAAATCGCTCAAAACTTGATCATATGTATGGAAAAATGCATACTAGAATGAGTACGGGGTCTTTTACAGTCCGCTCACTCGACTATAGGCCTTTCTTACATGCTTTTAATAGAATTAGCAGCACTACATTTGCTCGACTGCTAAGAGCCCAATACCCAAAACTTTACAGAAGTTTGTAATGCCGATGACGTCATCAAACAAAAAGTATTATAAAACTACTGTGTCTATTTAGAAGATTATGATGAAATCTTAAGCCTATGATATTATGTTTACGTACTTTATGAGTCAGTCAAACAAAAACCGATCTGCGTGCAAAAACTGGGTGAATCGAGTAGTTACTAAGGCATAGAAACACGGAAATTTGCACCAAAACCTTAGAACGGTGTGCAAAAAACAAGTGCAAATTTAAAGTCCATAAAATTTATGAACTTACGCAGTTACAAAATATATTAATCAATGATAAATATATGCTATATTTATGAACACTTGAGGACAAAGCACACAATAAACACAATAAATTTAACCAACGTCATTTAAACAATCAACAATCCATCAAATAAAAATAATAAATTATTAAATTTTTCACAATAAACACTTACTAATCAAATGGTTCATATATGATAATGCAAATGACGAAAATAATTTATGCCACTTAACAGTGGGGTGCTCAAAGAGTTTCCCCAACTCAAATCACTGACAGCTCTAGATTTTAATCTAATCACACAATTTCCTAAGTACTTGTACTAACTAAAAGTATGAGCAGTTTGTTTAGTTTTGCACTTACAGCTAGTGATCACTGTAGCCGCTTGCTGTCGCATTCTACGCGCTCTTATAATACGCAGTATAATTATTAAACAAAATACACAAAATATAACCAAAATTGGTATCCAAATATCGCAGTAAAGATAAACCATCTTCAGTTTAAGAACGATTCTACTTCTAGAGGCCTTAAAGGGTTCGAAAGTCGCACAAATACTGAACAAAAATTTGATATTTTATTATTTATCTATTCAAAAATAAAGTACGTAAAGTTACCCATTAAGAGCGCTACAGTTGGTGGGGTATATTGGTAGTTATAGTTACTTGGACTCCGGAGAAACTTTCTACAGAAAAGTTTTAGAACTTTTAACTTTCCAAACTCTTCTTTTGTAGAGTACATAAAATTTTAATACCTTTTATAACAAATATAATAAATATTATATATAGAAAACCTTTTTGTGGGGTATAAATATAATAAAAAATCAGCTACCTTAGAGCAGACACAAAAAAAAACGTGAAATCGATTCAAAAAACGTTAGATAAGATAGAGTACAACTAATTAGATAATTGTTATTAGTCATCCCACTGATAACATAAATATGTATGTGTCTGTGTAAGGCCTATAAAATATAATTAAATGATGTACAGCAAATTGTTTGTGACTCTGATAATTAATTTAAAAGAAAGGAAAAGCCAAACAAGCTCACGTACGGTTTGTTTACGAAAGTTGGTGGCAGGCAGAATGTAAAAATAAACAAACAAAAGAAATCATAAAAATATACTACGCATACAAACATACATATATATAAATTTATATAGCGAAGTCTCGCTCGAGAGACTGAAGAAAATTGCACGCGTCAATCAAAAAGAATTTGTTAACAAAGGTAAGAAGTGAATATTCAAATAATAATATACGCGTAAATCCCCCTTCTCAAGAACAGACTATGAGTCATAGTTATTAATGGTGGCATTAACTTACCGGACAGCACTGTGCCGCGACGTTTGGTCGAACAACAGTAGCCACAGCAGCTCATTATGAGGAACGTCAGTAGGAAGAACACGAAAATGCCCCAGAAATCCATGGCGAAATCGTCCAATTCGTCAAACTCACCCACTGTCATTTCGGCAATTTATACATACAACAAAATTATATATATGTATATTTAAGTTTTTAAAGATGCCTACAAATTGCACACATACTTACGTTTTATGCCTTTTCTCTTGTTTGAATGCAAATGCGTTAAACGTTTTTCTTTGAATAACTAATTTATAAGTTCCACTTGTTGCAGAAAATACACTCGTTTACTTTTCTTTTGTTTTATTGCACTCTCGTTTGTAACTTTGATTGCTTACAAAAATGTGCACAGTGCGTATTACGTACCGAAATGAATTAATCAAATCAACTCTCTGGCAAACGTTATCTTATCTTTGTATAAAGCGAAAAGATTAGTAATCTCTTTATATCTTCTCGCTAGTCCGCTTTTGTTGCTGAGCCAAACCTATCGATATAACTGCTGGAAAAATCGATATTTTACCTCGATAGTGTCAGTCGATACTTAACCGTTGCAAGCTCGTTTTGCAACACAGCAAAGCAAGCAGCTGTTGCTCATCGATATCGATTTACATGCAATATTCTGCAAAATCAGAAAACCACGCAAACAATTAAAGGTAAATATTTTAGTAATTAATAAAAAATAAATAATTATTTAATTATTTGGTGGCAAGTACCAGTTATTTAGTTATATTTAGTTAATCGATAGGTGTGCAGCATGCTTAGTGTTTGTTAGTAGTACTACACACTTATACACACTCCTTTGCCATTTTTATCATGGCGATTTCTTTTTGACATTTGACTACAACTGGGCGCACGTGTTTTTCGGGCTTAGCTCTGTGCTAAATTATAGTAAAATCAAAGTAATTTCTGATTGTATTTTGAACACATTGAAACAAAAAATATTAAATATTTCGTATTTTGATTGCTGTGCGCGTGTGTGTATTACAGATGAATCCAGAGAAGCTTAAGAAGTTGCAGGCACAGGTGCGCATTGGCGGCAAGGGCACCCCACGCCGCAAGAAGAAGATTGTGCACTCGACCCCGGCCACCGATGACAAGAAGTTGCAGTCATCGCTGAAAAAGTTGTCGGTCAACACCATACCCGGTATTGAGGAAGTGAACATTATCAAAAATGACGGCACCGTCATTCATTTCAACAATCCAAAGGCGCAAGCATCGCTGCCAACGAACACTTTCGCCATTACCGGACACGGTGAGAACAAGACGATCTCGGAAATGCTGCCCGGCATTCTGACGCAATTGGGTCCCCAGGACATCAATCAGCTGAAGAAAATTGCTTCTGAGATTGCCAGTAAGAGCAGTGCTGCTGGTGGTGCTGCCGGCGTTGGTGGCGCAGCTGCCGCAGATGCTGCCGATGATGATGTGCCCGATTTGGTTGAGAACTTTGAGGAGGTTGCAATTGCTGGTGCCAGTGCTGAGCAGGCCAAGAAATCTGGTGAAGTTGCGGCATCTGCTTAAGCAACAACAACCATAACACACACAAACACATACACATTAAAACAAGCACACACACACACATACACAACATACGAACAGAAGAGGAAGCAAGTGGACAAAAACATAAAGCTCATCTCTTCTGCTATTGGGGGTCATACAAAACAAAAACAACAAAAAATACTATACAAAATAAAAAGCATCCAAGTGATCGCTAAGAACAGAACACACATTAAAAATATAATAATTATATATTAATATATTAAGGGTATTTTCAACTTTAAACAAAATACAAAATAGTTATAGTTGGAAGCGCGCCCAATAAGCGAAGGCAGAACAACAACAAAAAACCAAGCAAAATATATATGTACAAGAATTATATGTATTTCCAAGCGATTAAAGCACGTTTCCACTACACATACAAAAACCACCACGTTTCCACTGACACCGCATTCTCCTTGTTTTGCCTCCCATTAAACAAACCACAACAAAAATACATTTACATTTAACAAACATAAATACTTATACAAGAAATCCCATAGTGTCAACAGTTTTGATTATTTCAAATATTGTGCATATATGTATGTGAATATTCAAAGTGATGGACGAAGGCGACAGAAACACTCCAGAATAAAATCATTGCCAGTTGTGTGTGTGCGGGAGCAGCAGCAGCAACCATGTTGAAAGCGAGAGAGAGAATATATACATATATTTTTAGCATTAGCATTACTTTCTCCTATCCTCTTCCAACAACAACAACGACACTCAAGTGTTTAAGAACGCAAAGGCTCCGCTAATTATCGACCCCCTGCCCCGCTCTCTCCTATCATTCGACTGATGTCTCTTTGATTGGTTGATGTTCATATAACGTATAACAGTATAACGGTAGTAAGAGCAAAACTTTTTGGATAAAGTTATTGAATATGAAGAATCACAATAATGCAACAAACACAAGAAATTGTACCAAAATTGTTAAAAACATCTTTTATAATTTGTAAACTATTTTTTTAGACTATCATACACATTAAAATGAAAGAAAAAAAAGAACTGTAAAAATAAAACTCATTTATTATTGTAAGCATTTATTTCTGGCTTGCATAACTCATGCCCCCACCTTCTCCTATTGGACATAGCCGGCACACACATACGCTCTCACGCACGCTTACATCTGAATACCTATGAGTGAATGTATGACTGTGGGTGTGTGTGTGTGTGTCTGTATGCCTAGCAACGCCTTTTGGAATGATAGAGCGAGAGGGAGACAAGCTGTGTGTTGAATAAAGAAGAAGCAGAGGCACGCGGCAGACAAAAAAAACTTGTTGACATTGAAATTTGGCTTTAAGCTTGCTTCTCGTGCAGCTGTTTGAAGTTTAAAGAAAATTTGTGTTAAATTCGGTTTAAAATATTATCAATTACGTCGTTTTGCATTCTAATGAACACACTAACTGTACTAATGAAGGCGGCGCATGAAAACAATTGCAAGCTATCAGGAAAATATGTATATAACATAATAGCAATTCAAAGGTGAAAACTTTGCACACAAACAAACACACACACACATGCTAAAGCAGAAGCTAGTACATACATATATGTATGTTATGTGAACTTGTATTTGTACGTATGCGAGACTCGTTTGTTATTTTATAATATTTGGCATGAGTCACGGTCACGTTCTTAGTGTATTACAAAATAAACACATTTTAAAATGAGCGATTTGTGTTTCGCGAAGTTTCTATCAATATTTTGTGGCTAACGCTTATCAAATTGTGCAAGTCCATAAAAATACCGCAACAGCGGATGCAATTAATGGGTTGAGAATTTGTTGGGTTAAACATTTTCGGAAAGACCTAGAACCATGTGTAACCATATGCCATAGTAAAAATTGTATGTATATATTTATATCTATTAATATTCTGGAAAAAACTTTCAATGGATTTGATCAATTGCCATTTCGCCTTTTTATGAAATTGAAACTTGGCGCTCATTACGATAGCGATAGTTATGCATAGGAACATATTTATCGATAAATAAGACGCTGCGTTGCCACTGTTGTAACTGTCTACGCTGGCAACCCTCAAAATTGTACGTGGCTTGGACAGACAGAAAAACAATTCAGAGGCATTTACTAATTATCTACATTTAATGTAATATTAGTTAATGCACCTGTAGCTAAATTCAATGTGCATAGTGTAAAATACACAAAGACAAAGAAATTAAAGAGCCAAATGAACTGTAAGTATCGGCATATTGTAAAACTCGGCGGGAGTTTATTTTTTTTCTGTAACACTCCTGCAACAGGAGTTCTTCGATCAAAACATCCCTTTCACTTTTGATTGCACTTCTGATTGACACCCACGTTGATAATTTTCAAGTGTATAAAGTGCAGCATACACGCAGCTGATTTTTAGTTTGTTATTCAATGGTAAGCACTTTCCCCGCCAATTGGCAGCGAAAGGGGAAAACAAAATTCAAAAATACACAAATAAAAAGCACAACAAAAGAAAAGGCGCAACATTAACTGTTGTGTTTGTGGTTTGCTTTAGCTGTGTCATACTATACACACACTTACATACCTGTGTACGTATGTACATACAAAGTGGACCTCTATAAATAAACAAATTTAGCATTTGTGTACGTCAACAAATAATTTGCTTACATAAATACAAAAGCGTAGCCAACAAACATAAACATTTGCAAAGCCAAATAAACTCACGGCAAACACACACACACACACATGGAAATGTAGATAAAGTTAATCCCCTTGCTCTCCGCTGAGCTGCTCTCTTCGGCATCAGCTGTTCGCCAACCGCCAGCAGCTGCTGCTTGTTCTTCTTTGGCTTCATCGTTCGCCTTACGTTCTGCAGAGAACTAAGCGTAACGGTTGATTTCCCAGTCAAACGAAATTGCAGAAGCGTCCATTTTGTTCTCTCCTATGCTCTCTGTTGCTGATGAAACTGAAACTCTCTTTTTGCAAGAAATTTCCAATGAACATTGCGTCAGTTGCTTCACTATATTTCGTCAGCCTTGCGTATAAAACGAGTGCGCTGGGCAAACATAGCTTTCATTACTTGTGAGAGATGCAAGCGAAGCGGATGACGATCAAAACTCGACAAAGAGCATTAGGCATAGGCTAGGTCAGCGAATGCCAATGAAAACAAAGAAATTTTATTAATTAATTTATGCATTTAATGAATTTATTTTTCAGAATCATACCACACAACATACCACATTATTCACACAGTCAGGCAATGATTCCAAGGATATAGAAAGCGAGTTCATCATTCAGCACAAAAGAATTTTAGTTAGCAAAATCCAAGCATGAACAATATACGCAAATCCCCACCGCCCACTTCCGGCAATGTTGGCGTGGGCATTAAGGGTGCACGTAGCAACATCTTCAACGTAGATGGTTTGCCCACTCAGATGCAGCAGCAGCTGAACATCGACTATGCCAGCATCCGGGGCAAAGATGTCCTGGTGAATCCCACAGAGGCGCAGCTGGAGCTGCTCAAGCGCCGTCTACTCGATCGCATTGCGGACAGCTGCGGCGAGACCATCTACGAGATAGGCGTGGGGGAAGGTAGGGCATTAAATCCTCTAGAGAAATCCCTACTCCAATTAACTCTTTTTAGACGGCAGCGATTGCGGCCTAAATGCAGAGCAGTTTGAGGCCTCCATGGAGACACTTAAATCTCTGGCTGTGGCCATTGATGCAGACATGGTTAAGCTGCGGGAGCGTCCCTCGGAGAAGGGCAAGATTGGACAGTTTCTGCTGCGTAAACACATAGACACCACCGACTTTATGGAGATACGGTGAGATCTCATCTTTGGCTGCACTGCATGCCCATGTCTAAATTGCTTTCTTTCTCTCCGTAGTGTTGCTGTGGTGGGTAATGTGGACGCTGGCAAGTCCACGCTGCTGGGCGTGCTCACCCACGGTGAGCTGGACAATGGCCGTGGCCATGCCCGGCAGCGTCTGTTCCGTCACAAACACGAAATCGAAAGTGGACGCACTAGCTCCGTGGGCAATGATATACTCGGTTTCGATGGCATTGGCAATGTGGTCAATAAACCCGATCATGGTCATCTGGACTGGGTTAAGATCTGCGAGAAGTCGTCAAAAGTGATTACCTTCATTGATCTGGCTGGTCACGAGCGGTATTTGAAGACCACAGTGTTTGGCATGACGGGACATGCGCCAGACTTTGGCATGCTGATGGTGAGTCCTTTAATCCTCTCCCATAGAAACTTTTTCCAAATCAATGCTCTCAATCCCTGACTAACTCCAATAATACTCTGCAGATTGGCGCCAATGCCGGAATCATAGGCATGACCAAAGAGCATCTGGGTCTGGCCTTGGCTCTAGCCGTCCCGGTCTTCGTGGTGGTCACCAAAATCGACATGTGCCCACCCAACGTGCTGCAGGACAATATGAAGCTGCTCTTTAAGATGCTCAAGTCCCAGGGTTGCCGGAAGGTGCCCGTTGTGGTACGCACCCAGGACGATGTGGTGCTGAGTGCCACGAATTTCGTCAGCGAACGTTTGTGCCCGATCTTCCAGGTGTCCAATGTGAACGGTGACAATCTGGAGCTGCTCAAAATGTTTCTCAATCTACTGAGCACACGCATGGCAGGCTCCGAGAATCTTCCAGCGGAATTCCAAATCGATGATGTGTACTCGGTGCCAGGAGTGGGTACTGTTGTGTCCGGCACTTGCCTCCAGGGCACCATCAAGTTGAACGATGTGCTCATGCTGGGACCAAATGCTGTCGGCAGCTTTGTGCCCATTACCATCAAGAGCATTCACCGCAAACGCATGAATGTGGAGCGGGTGCGTTGTGGCCAAACCGCAAGCTTTGCGCTCAAGAAAATCAAGCGGACGTATCTGCGCAAGGGCATGGTCATGGTGGCCCCAGAACTAAAGCCACAGGCATGCTGGGAATTCGAGGGTGAAATTCTGGTGCTTCATCATCCCACAACGATCTCGCCACGCTATCAGGCCATGGTGCACTGCGGCAGCATACGTCAGACCGCCTCCATTGTCCATATGTCCATGGAATTTCTACGCACCGGTGACAAGGCCCACGTCAAGTTCCGTTTCATTAAGCAGCCGGAGTACATAAGGGCAGGACAGCGTCTGGTCTTCCGCGAGGGACGCACCAAGGCGGTGGGCAACATACTGCGTCCCATGCCCCATGCGGCTGCTTCCCCATATCGCCCTAAGCCGGCCAAGATGCAGTCCCGTGCCCACAATGGCAGCAACAGCGCGAATAATCAGCAGCGTCACAACGGACAGGGATCGTCCTCAGCGGCAACAACGTCGGCCGCTTCGGGAGGCTCCTCCGGTGTGGGTGGGAGCAAGGATGTGGGCGAGGAGGGCAAACAGAATGGTGATCGACGTGAGGGAAGTCGTCGCGGTGGCAAACGGAAACGCAACAATCGCACGACAGCGACTGGAACGACGACGGTGACACCGGCGACACCTCTAAATGGCTGCAGTTCCTCGAATCCGGCGGAAACAGCGCTGCCGGAGCCAAAACAGAACTAGTTCTAGTTGCTCCAAAGTATTTTGCTGGCATTGAGGTTG
Organism: Drosophila cardini; assembly: GCA_018903735.1. NCBI lineage: Eukaryota > Metazoa > Arthropoda > Insecta > Diptera > Drosophilidae > Drosophila > Drosophila cardini. Next base: position 4,356,138 of record JAEIGM010000001.1, on the reverse strand, counting down.
TGGAAATAGTTAGAAACTGAGAGAAACTGAAACTATTTTGCTACAGGTAAAAACACAAATTTAAAAAATCCCAAAAAAAAAAAAAAAAAAATGTGTGTAAATTTTGAAAAACAAACGGAAAATAATTAAAAATTAAACGTATTTTGTGTTAGTCCTCGTTAAAAAAAAACAGTAAGAAAAAACTTAAAGAGAGAGATAAAAAAAAGAATTTTCGGTAAAAACTAAAAACATTAAGTTAAAAATGCCAAATTATGATTTTTTTCTTTAAATTAATTTTTAGTTTAAGTTTTGATTAATTAATTGAGTAACTTTTTCATCAATGATTTCATTTTGTTTACACTTTTTTTACATTTACATACTTAAAGTTATTACGTTTAAACGTATTTCAATTGAAACAATAAATTACAAGTTTGAGAAACTCTAAACTAATTGTGATGGAATGATATTTGCAAGTTTTTAAGGCTGAAAAGTGTAAGTATAATCAGAGCATGATGAGCGGGGAGGAATTTTAATGGTAAGTTTAAAGCAGTGAATTGTTTGCAAAGTTAAATGATCTTTAAACCCTAATAAAGAGTAGGTTTGTCTGAAGTCAGATGTGGGAAACAGGCAGAAGGGGGCGTGGCCGACCCCATAAAGTATATATGTTCTCCATGAGCATCAACAGCCGAGAGGATAAGCGATATATATATGTCCGTAGGTATAAACATCTAGATCTCAGAGATTATAAGAGCTAGAGCTACCCAATTTGGATTGAAAGTCTTTCTATATATCAGTCAGATCAAGTTTATTTCAAATTGTTGTCACGCCCACTACCGACCCTGCAAATCGGTAAAAACTATTTGCACATCACCATAACTTGAAAACGACTAAAGCTACCGGGACCAAATTCACACATTATATGTATGGTAACATTCTAACTATCCTTACCAAATTTGGTCTGTATCGGACTATAGTTCCCATAGGAGAAATCGGTCGAAAATTGGTGATTTGTTTGGAGACATGAAGTTTTAATTGAGCGACTGCAACCAAACAGACTTAATATGTGTATGGTATCATTCTAACTAACTTCAACAAGTTGGGTCCAGATCGGACAACTATAGCCTATAGCTCCCATAGGACAAATCGTTCGAAGATTGGTGATTTGTATTGTACTGACTTAAGTTTTCCTACAAAATGACGAAATTATTATAAAATTTGACAAATTCTGATATTATTTAAGTTCAAAATATGGAATAGTCCTTAAGTCCTAAAGTCTGCTAACAAAATTTCTGTTCTTAGATTATAGTATATGTTTAAATTTGATTATATAAATTACAAAATTTAAAGTTTTAAAAACTCTAGAGTAATTAATTCAATACTTTTAGTGACTAAATTTCTAGCATAATTAAAACTACTTTGAAATGACTTGTATAATTTGTTTATATGCCTAAAGATTTCGCCATAATTGTAATATTAACAAATAATTTAAGTGTTCTTCTTGTTCTTTAGCTCCTTCTTGACACCTTCCAGCTCCTGACGCACATTGTTTCTGAACATGTTCACAAAGGATCTGCAAAGGTGGAAGAATTTAATAGGAATTGGAGTTTTTAATCGCTTATCTAAGCTCACTTGAATCTCTCTGGGGTCATCTCGTGCAGTCCCTGCTCCCTGGCCAAACTCTTGGTGCGATACATAAGGGAGACGACCAATTGGGCAGCTCGTCGCATGGGATAACTGTCGGCCATGCGCTGAATCAGCTGCTCATTGTTGGCCAGATAACGCATAAGCAGACGCAGCACCATCTTCGTCTATATTTCAGCCCCTATTTCCCACTAGCCACCAAAGGATTAGAATTCCGTGTCCTTGTACTTTCTGATCAGCTGTTGCTTCAGTTTCAGTTGACTGCGCAGCAGTTCCAGTCGCTGCAGTTGCTCCTCCTTGTTGTAATCAATGCCCGGCAGCTGTTTAATCTGCTCTCGTGCGGACTCGAAGCGTTTTTGCAGCTCAAAGATCTGCAAAGAGAGCGAAATTAGCACAAAGCTGACGAAATAACGGTGTGCGCTTTGTGAGCACAACTCACCTTGTGATTGCAGTCCTGTGATTCGCGCAGCTTTACAGCGTTCTCCAATGGATCCTTTTCCACGCTGGCAATAAGAAAGAGTTAAAATTGTTATATAATCGTGTAAAATTTTGCACAAATTTACAGTGCGCAGTTTTTTGACAACAACTTTTTGGTTGGCTACGTTTTAGCAGTTTAATGCACTCACACACACACATGCACACACTCTCACACTCATATCTGTTTATAAACAAAGGAGAACAACAAACAATTTACCAGCGCACAATATCGTAAATGATCGGCAATATTTCGATGTCAAGTTGGTCAACTGTCAGTGGTCCGCCGATTCCGATGCCGTTCGATGTTTGCGTCTCCTGGGACACTGTTGTTGCTGTTGTCGTTGTCGCTGCTGTTGTTGTTGTTGGCTCAAAGGGGGAATTTGATGTTTGCACCAAGCCGTCGGCTGTTAGTGTCGGTTTTCTGTCTTCAATTTGATTGTTTGGCGATAATTCCATTATATTTGTTGCGTTTTTTTGCAACGCTTTTTGTTTTGCGCTTGCTGATTCCAAATTTTGTTGTTGTTGCTCACTGACAGTTGTCATTGTGTTATCGATGTTTTTTTTTTCTTGCAGCTATCGCTTGGCTCTGTCTATGCAGTGCTGTAAAACGCTGCTTTGTCAGCTTTAACGCACGCGCCAAATTTAAATGTGCTGACGACCTCTGTAGCATAAAAACTATGCGCTAATTTATTTAAATCACAAACGGGTCTGCTTTTTAATGAATTAAATTTAATTTACACATATTCACATTTCATTCACTTTTGTCGCATCTTACACGAGCCTACGTTTCTGCGCCTTTTAATTTATTTATTTATTTAATTGCCACAATTAAAAAATTATGAATGACTATAAAAAGCATTAAAAGCTGCCAAAATTGTGCTAATTATTATAAATTAACAGCAACATTTTTGATTGCCGCTAATGAATGCCACTAAAAATTGTTCATGGCAAATTAATTAAGACCAGAAGTCGGCAACAAATTGTTTTTGTTATTCGTATTTTTTCAGTTATCCATAGGAAATATGTAACAAAAACTGTCCGATCTATATCTTTTGTGGATATGCAGCAATTTTATTGCAACGAATGGCGTCTTTGACTTTCATTGTGCAAAATAAATTAATTTCACTTGAAACCTTGCTATTGATGGCAATTTAAAAACAATTGAAAAAATATTTAATTCGTCTTTTCTCATTGCCATCAATTGAAGAAATGTACATTGGCAGCAAACTTTAGTCTTAAAAAAAAAAAAATACATGACTTTTTTCTGGCATTTATTGATTGAATACCATTTTTGAGACACAGTCCCAGCAATTTCGGCGAATTTTTCAAAATTGCCTTTGTCCAATTAAACTTTCAATTAACAAGTCCGGCTTATGAATGAAATGAAACAAAAAAAAATAATGTCAAAGTCGAGTAATAATTAATGTGAATTAAATAGAGGCACAAAAATTGTTGAGCCTAAGCAATTTTGGGCAAGAGTTTCGTACTAATTAACAAATATTTAAAACAATTTCAGGCTAACCGTTAATTTGCAGTTTGGTTCAACGATTGATCGCCGCCATGTTTGGGCTAACACTTGCGCATCTTAAAGATGGCGTACTCTCAAGACGCTTGGCCCTCAAAATGCGATTTTGACATATAAATAACAAAATTCGCTGTTGCTGAGAGCAACATCAATGCTCCCACGCAACACACACACTCACACACATAGTAGAACACACACCCAGGCTGAGACAGGTGCAGGTAGAGTTCTCTCTTTTAGTCAGTGCTCTTAAACGCTACGATTAAGCGCAACAGCTGCACAACTGTTGCGTCTCTTTGTTTGGCAAATGCATAAAAACTTGTTTTGTTTTTGTAATTTTCTTTTTTGTTTATTTCCCCCTCGGCCTGAATTTTGGCACGCACATATAGCAAGCAGGACAGTGCGTGGAGATAACAGTCTTCTTTTCTTTTCCTTTGTGCGCTGCATTTCAATGTGCAATTGTTTGTGTGCATGTGCGTGTTCAAAGAGCGCCAGCTTAGCCCCACAATGCTCTTTGGCATGCAAGAGCCGAAGAGCGGAAGAGAGAGAGTTAGAGAGTATCAAACGTCAAACAGCTGGTAAATGGAGAGCATAAGCTAAAATTTATATTAGCGTGTGACGTGCGCTCACCAAAATCAGTACGTTTGCTTCCATCGGCTAAAACACAAGTTTTGTGCGAGTTTAAACAACCATAACAACAAAAACAACAAGCTATTTAAGCGGTCAACCCATAACAATATCAATAACTACCAACAACAACATAAACGAGCAGCAATAACACGTCGGCTTTATTTGTTTATTAAAACAAAAACAACATACGGAAAAGTTTAATTAGAGCGCTAAGCGACGACGCCGCCGCGGCCCAAAACATATTTTTCAGTCATTCGTGTTTGCGCTTTTTTTCAAAAGGCTCTCCCAACTTTCCTTGCGTTTTATTACGTGTGCGTGCCAAAATACGTCATCGACGCGCGCAGCAAAAAGTGCGGACAACAACAACAACGAGAGGAACAACAGTAGCAAACGGCAGCCATTGAAAGCTTCTGAGTGGGCAGCTCACACACACACACATTGAAATAGATGTGCCTTGTCTGAAAGCACACTGAATTGCCAATTGAATTGAATTCAATTGTAACTAAAGCGCGAGTAATCAACGTAAATCGAGGAAAATTTCGCTCTGTTTGAAATAATTAATTTGTTATTGTGTCGTGCGAGAGTCGAACGACATTCACAGTGAAACGCAGCAGCCAAGCAGCAACAACCGAGAAGTCAAGTCAGGCGCGCAACACGTGTGTGCGAGTGTGACAACAACAGTGTCTTATTGTGAGTGAGCGCAGCAGCAAGTGCAAGTGAAATAAGCGTTTGATAAAAAAAAAAATACGTTGACGGCGAAGCAGATAGGAAAAACAAAAGAGACAACGTCGCTGAAGCAACAATCAAAATAACAGCAGATAAGAAACGTGCAAAACAGCTGAGCAGCAAAGCGCAGTGCAGCAGCAACAACAACAATAGCAATAAAAGCAAACAAAGCCCTTTCTCAATTGTCACAATAACAACAACAACAGCCATTGGAATTCGAACGCAGCGCGCGCACTTTGTTGTCAATTAGGGAAGCAGCAAAACATCAACGTCAGCGTAAGCAGCGGCGTCGCAGTCGCAGCATCAGCCAAAGTCGCAGTCGCAGTCGCGGTCGCAGCATCCAGCACAACACCATAACAACGGGCAATCAATTTGATCAACCATCATCAGCATCGCAGTCGCAGTCGCAGCAGCAGCAACTGAAGCAGTCACAATCTCATCATCGTCGTCCCCGTTGTCCGTCGTAATCACAAAGTGCCGTTTTTTTTTTTTCAATTTTATTCGTTGTTGATCGTCGTCGTCGGCTCGCGCTCGGTTTGCGGCGTTGTAGTGAGAGCTTGTGTTGTTTAATTCCGAAATTGAAACTGTATCTGTAGTTTCCCGCTAACGGCGAATATTCTCACAACTCATTGATATTTTAACCTCGTGTCCGTGTTGGTTGCCGCTCGACCAAGGTTCTGGCCACACAAAATGCTCGTCTCTTTGGGCTTTTCGAAGCCTCGCTTCGTCGGATTAAAAGTGCTCCTATAGCGCCAAAAAAAAACTTAGAAAATTTTTCAAAAAACCAAAATTGGCAAGACAAGAAAATATCAATCAACTGAAAACACAAAACTTTGTTACACAAAAAGGGCAAACGAACAAAAATTAAATCAAAAGTCCAAACATTGCGCGTAAATAAACAACAACAAAAATATTTAAAATAAAGAAAGAGAGAAAAAAAAGCGCATTCAAAAAAAAGTAACGAACGCCTAAACAAATAAATCAGAAATAAAATTTTTGTCGGTTTGTTAATTTGATTAATCAAATATTAGTGTGATAATTCGAAAAACCCGTTTTCGAAAAACCCAACAAAATATCAAAGAGAAAATTGAAATCAATGCAGCTCTCATAAAAACAGTGACCAAGAGACAAATACAAATACAACTTTAAACACAAATACATACACAGATAACACAGACAAGAAGAGTGTTTCAGAACTTTATCAGCAGAAACAACAACAAGGAGAAGAGAAACAGCAAAGGCAGCACCAGCACCAATACCAATGCAAACGACTTCTATAAATAACACGCATACAGTGGAAAAGCTTGCGGCTCTCTCGTCCATGTGAGCAGCGATTAAAGCAGAAAGCAAAAAGGCAAAACAAAAAAAGAAATAAAAAAAAAAAATTATTAGCAAGCGATTTTCTTTACGCTCAGCGAGAAAAAAACAGAATACAATTGAAACGCGTCGCGAATAGTTGTGTTTTTTGCCGTGTCTCCGAAGAAAACAAATATCTATATACACACATATATATAAAAAATACTAAAAAAAAAAAGAATTCCATATCGAACGTGACCAAAGTGTTAAACAGTGTTAAAAAGCGCCAAAAAGAGCTGAAAGATTAAACACATGAACAAAACGTTTATCAAGTTTTCAACTATCAAGAACTCGAAGCCTTTGACAAACTGCCTGCAATAATGTCCGCATTGTGACAGTGTATCAACAACAATAACAAATCGTGCATAAATATATATAGAAAATACTATATATATATATATATAAATATATTTTGTGGAAGTCGTACAAGTGCCCGAACTATTTGCTTACCGTCTAATTAGAATGTCAAATATCTGACAGCGTGCTACAAACAACAAACGAAGCTAACACTACACTGAAAGAAAAATTGAGTGTACTAAAAAGCAGCCAAACCAGCAGAACTAATACCGTTACAACAATTAATACTGGCCACGTTCTACACACAAATCTGTTAAAATGTTTGCCTCAATCTGACAGTGGTTTAAACGCCTAAAAAACCAAGCGAGAACAAAACCAGAGATTTATTAAGCCAAGAACTGGTCAAAGCCAAGTTCTAGCAAAAACAGCCAAAAAAGAGCTAAAAAGACAGCATCACTAGTTTCCCCCAGCTTGTTCCAGGAGCAAGAACGGAAACGAAACGAGAGAAGAAAAGGAAAAAAGACGAAAGCTTTTGAAAACTTTCAAATAATTTGAGCATAATCCTCCCAAAAGTCGAAGAACTTAACGGTTTAATGGAGAAATCTGAAATACGACTGCAACGCATGTCAAATGAATATAAATCGCAATCGAGCTATATGTATCTGCGGAACAAAATGCTGTTAAAAATTGAAAATACACTACTTCGAAGCCATCGTCAGCGTGAGACAACTGGGATCAAGAAACTATATAATTCGTTTTTTGTGCTCTTTTAATTTCGTGTTTTTCCGCTCCCCAAACAAAACAAAAATAAAAAGCTTATAAACACCACACGAACGCACAACGAATTTTTGTTTTTATCTAATTAATAAAAAATAAAAATTTAAAAAAAAAAAACATCAATAGTTACAAATATAACTAAAGTTGTTCAAAGAATTAAAACAATAGATATTATTTGGTTGTTAGTTGTAAATCCAAAAATCAAGAAGAAGAAGAAGATATCAAAGTGCTGTGCTAAGAAAATATTAAAAAATAAAAACTAAGTGTTATACTAAATATTCTCTGTTGTCATAAACGATTTTCAAAATGTTGAGCTAAACTAAAAATTAGTTTTTAAAAAATTTAAATATACTTTTTTGTTAAAATCCCCTATAAACTATTTTCTACTTCGAATATACACAAATATTAATTGTAAAATTGGATAAATCAATTAAAATAATTATTAAGGGGGAAAAAGTTGCAAAAACTTGACAAAATTGCACGCGAAACGTCGAAGGATATACCCTAGAAAACGCCGTGTTTCTTTGAATCGGTTACGGTTGCGGTTGCGGTTGCGTATTTAACGGTAATTGTGGTCTTCAAAACGTTTAACTCAAACAATAGACAGTAAATTAAATATACTTGATTTTTTTTTGGTATTTTTGTGTTGTGTTTTCTGTAAAACGGAAAATAAAACGACGAATTTTGAAAGTAATTTGCTTTTGGACCGAATGGCGCTTTCGTTTCTATCGCAAAGTTCCGGCCTCTTGGATTTGCAAAGCATATTTGATCCACAATATTCATTACAACAACAACATCATCAACAACAACAACAACAACATTTATCATCACAACAACAACAACTACTACTACAACAACAACAATCATCGCGCACATCAACAAAATTTGATTTAAACATTTTCAACGACTTCGATCAAATGGAATTCAACAATAATTTGAATCGAAATCATAATCAATATCAGAATAATAATAATAGTAGTAATAATAATAACCACAATACCACCACCAACAACAACAACAACAACAACAGCAGCAACAACATCATACATACGCACCAGACCAACGGTGAAAATCTTAATCAGGTAAGTTCTACTTACAGTAGTACACTGCGAGAAACTCGGGGGAGGCTTTGAAACAAATTTTATACTAGTCAGGAGGCTTTTCCGGTCCCAAAAAGTATATATATTCTTGAGCAGCATCAACAGGCGAGTCGATATAGCGATGTTCGTCTGTATGAACACCTAGATCTCAGAGACTATAAGAGCTAGAGTCACCAAATTTGGAATGAAAGTCGGTCTTTTTCGCGAGCTGATCAGGTTTGTTTCAAATCGTTGCCACGCCTCCTACTGCAGCCGAAAATTGTAAAAACTATTTACACGTCACCATAACCTGGAAACGACTCAAGCTTTTGACAGCAAATTTACACATTATGTGTATGGTATCATTATAAAAATTCTGACCAAGTTTGGTCTAGATCGGACAACTGTATCCTATAGCTCCCATAGGACAAGTCGATCGGGAATTGTTAATTTGTATGAAAAACGCGCACTAAAATTAGTACGGGGTCTTTTACAGTCGGCTCGCTCAACTGTACCCTTTCTTACTTGTTTCTTACTTACTAAATACCGAAATTATATTTATATGATGACATTAAAACATATTTTTAGTTTTCAAGCTTAATTGGAACAGAAAAAAAAGCAGTACTACAATGTGAGTGCATGTGTTTACAACAAATTAGAATAGAATGCAATATCATATAACAAATAGACTGGCACAGGCAGGTAAACAAACAAACAAATAAGCAAATAAAACGAATTACGTAAATAGACGAACTTGCTAGACATAAGATAGTCCTAAATGACGACTAGTGACTGAAGTTGACTAGTGAATGGGCTGAGACACAAATCTCGAGTCGCTGCTTAAAGAGCGAAAATGCAGTAAATTCTGTTTTTTTTTATGTATATTTAAAAATTTCTCAACTCTCACTTGAAAATACTTAGGCCTGAGCCTAATAGATAGACTAGACGTTGTATTATCAGCAAGGTTTAGGACCCCGTATATTGAGTTGATAATGAATAATAAATTTTTAAATTGAATAACGTTCGAAAATGCTCAGTTTTCGAATGTTTTCCCGAGACAAAGTTCGAAAATGTTGTCGTATTCTTGGTATTTAAAATACTTTTTATTAAAAATACTATTTTTTAATGTATTTTTTGTGGTATTTTTAGATCCAAAATCGTCATTTTATCAGCGGTTATCATCATCAGCATATTGGATCGGATTATGAGCAAGTGATTAACTTTGTTGATTCACCACCGAACTCTGAGGAATCTTGGACAGGTAAGGCAGCGGTATCAAGCTAAGAAACTTTACTTTACAAAAGTAATCAACGCTTAGCTAAACGATAACTCTTCGAATTCGATTCGTTTCGTTTTGCTGCAGACTCACAGTCGAAGGAATCGCCAGGACCGCAAATAATTGACGTCAGGACAATTTACTCTAACGGTGGTTCACGCAAAAGACGAATGGATTGGGACTCATTGGATATCGGTCAAAGTGAAAATTCGCCGACAACACAGACGGGCGATATACCCAATAATAAGGTGGCCCATCACGAGAAGGACAAGCACAAACGTGAAAAGCATTCGGGTGAGTGTAGGAAGTTTATTTTATAGATACAGATACATTTGTATCTTATCTTACCTAAAATCGTGGGGTTTTAGCATTGACCTATTTTCTGTATGCTAAAAGTTTTTTTTCAAACAATTTGCAAGTAAACTGTTAAAAATTTTATACAGTGTATATTAACAATAGCTTAAATTTCATACCATTCGTACTATTTTTTACAGTGTATAATTGTTAAATATAATAATATTAGCCCTTTTAGGATTTAGAATTTTATAGTATATTTTAAGTAAAATTTTTTTTTGCAGTGTATATTTTTAAACGCTTTAATTTCAAACCCTTCGATTAGATAAAAAAGAATTTTCGAGTTTCAAAAAGTCTAAAACTGCCCACCACTAAATTTCAACCACTAAAAAGATAAACAAAAGAAATGTTTAAATAATTATTATATTATATAAATATAAATAAAAAACTAAAATTTATTTTTAACAAAAGACAAATTAAAATAAGTCAAATTGACAGTAAGACATTTAAACAAGTTGCCCATTTTGACGTGTTGCCTTTGAAGCTCCCAAAAAAATCAATGGCCAAGAGTTAGAAAAAGACAGCAAATGAGGAAAGAGAAGAGAGAGAGAGCGGGAGAGAGAGAGAGAGAGGGTGAGCACTCTTAGGCAGCACTCAGTGAGTTCAACGTAGATGAACAAAAGAAGCTCGGAACCGGTTCAAAATACTTTACATCTGCGCAACATGTGCATTTTGGCGCCGCCTTTAATTAGCAGGAGGATATAAATGTATCTCTATCTGTATCTTCAGTTGTATCTGTATCTAAATCTGTAGCTGATAACATGCTTATATCAAGTTGATTTCGATTTGGTTTAAAGTTTTGTAAAACTTAACCAAAATGCAGCTGTTTGCTCTTGTCTTGATCTCATTGGAATGTGTTAATTGTTTAATAAAACAAAAAAAAACGAACAAAATTAAGTAAATGAAATGTATTTGCTAATTGATAAAAAATTAAGTGTGTAGCTCATAAAATTGATTTTCGTGAGTTGGCATTTAAAATGCAATTAAATATAACCAACGTAAGGCTAACAAACGATTTACTATATAGAAGACAGACTTGGTAGTAAATCGGGTGAAAGAGAGAGATTTAAATTATAATAAAATATTTTTTATTAAATTAAAAGATTTTTAAAATGAAACTGTTGTTTAGTTTTTAAATAAACTTAGAGATTTTTTGTAAATATTTTATTACTGCTCCCGTCACTAGTTCGTAGTGCTAATTAGAAGCTTAAATCGCTTGGAATCTAGTTTAAAAGTACCTTATAGTGGGTATTATGACGTCTATAAGTCCCAAAAGTAATTTTGTTATATTTTTTTGTTGGCCCGATATTTGTGGCATGTAATTAAGTTAACACATATGTGCAAGACACGATGTTAATTGCTGAGAATAGAAACAAGCTGCGTTTATGAGCAGTTTATAACTTTTACGATTATATATATATATATTTAAACAATGCCAGGTTTTGGGAATTTTCCAATGCACGCCCCCTTTCCATCAAAATGAGTTATAGACAGAGAGAAATGTTAAGAGATTTAAGCTGAAAAGTGCTTGAATTAGTAACTGTATTATAATCGATTGTCTGTCAAGTTTTTGAGACACATGACTGTACTGAGATTCCGTACAGATTATTGGGCCAAAATCACGCAATCACGGCCAACAGACTGTTGTCATTGGCCTAATTACAGATACAGATACAGCTACAGATACAGATACATATACACTTGACCATATAATTTAAAACTCTTTACAAGCTGAAAATGTAAAGCTTCCGTGAAGAGGGAGAGGGAGCGGGAGAAGGGGAAGCCAGAGAGTGGCAAAGTGAGAGAGGGGAGTGAAAGAGAGGGGAGTGTGAGAGAGAGAGAGCGCCTCGTGATGTGATGGCTTATCAACAAATATGAAATCAACACGACAAATGTGCACAGATAAGAACGCTAAATTGTCGACGTTTTGTAGAACCCACAATTAGAGCAAATTTCATTTTCAGCTTAAACAACTCAAATACAAATTTGTTGTAACAAATTGTCAGATTGTTTAATTGACAAACTTATTGTTTTTTGGGGGAGCACAACAAAAAAAAAAAAAAAAAAACTAAAATCTATGACATTAAATTACTTTAACAGCACATTTTAATTGTGTACTAAAGCTTGCTTTTTCTACAAGTTTTATATAACAAAAGTCAAACAATTAATCCTATACTATATATATAGTATATAGATCGGTTTAAGCCGAGCCTATCCTCAATTTTGGATCGATTTGAGTAATTAGCTAAAACAATTTCCTCTTTTATGGTTGACAAATTAGCGAGCCGTGTGAAATGCCCAAAAACAACAACTATACCCTGTAGTAAAAGTGTACAAAGTTCAGCTTAAATACGCTACAGGGTATTGAAAACCAGTTATGCACTATAGCTAGTCACTAGTGGCCCAAAAGCGTGCTTTAATCTAAACTATTTAATCATCATTTACGTCATCAGACTTCAGTTATGCATCATATTCACTTAATTGTCATAAATTTAAAAATTTTCAATTCAATTTTCGTTCATTTGGAGCTTTAAAAACCAAAGATCTATCTGTATCTGTATCTGTACATCTGTTAATTAAACAAATAATACTATAAACTGTTGAGAACTCAACTTTTGTTACTCATTTGTTTTAATTAAGCTACAAATGTTGTTAGAAAATTTTTAAGAAACATTACGTATACGTAAGTTGGTAGTGGCATAGGGGCGTATTAGTAATATGGCAATAGAAAGAATTCTATGGAAAAATGATTAATAAAGTATCTAATACTATAAGTAAATCTAAGCTATTTATAGTCTATAGTTTGTTGGGAGAAAGAGAGCTTTAAATGCCGCATAAACTATGTTTTATCTAATAATTATTTATAGCATTTAATTGGGTTAATAATGCAATTAAATTTTGGTTTAATTATGAGAAATTCTTGGTAGAAATTAGGCGATGTTTATAATAAATTTATCATAAACAATTTATAACAAATTTCTTACTAAATTTATTGACATTTTAGCTTACAAAAACTTTGTTTAATTTAAAATTTAATTGTTTTTACAGGTCGTAGCAGCTGGAGCGACGATATTGGCTTCGATCTGAACGCAGAGTTTAATAGCAATTCGTATTTGAACAAGTAAGTTTAAAGCAATAAATAAATTGTTAAAAAATTAAATAAATTTCTTTATTTTTAGTGAGAACTTTTTATCGTTCTCCCCGAGCCTGACGGCACTCAAACAGGAGCCGCAAACGGAGCAGCTCAAACCGATTCCAAAGGAAGCAAACAATTCAGTTTCCGTTGTGAATATTGGCAAGATTGATAAATCGCCCTTGGGTGATGCCAATCATTCGCCGCAGCGTCGAGGACAAACACAGGACGCAGCTGGAACTGGAACTGGTAACGGACACGGAAACGGAAGTGGCAATCATAAGCATGAGTTGAACTCTGGCAATATTTGTGGCTGTGGCTCGCCGCAAGGCTCGCCGCCCGCAACGGACTTTGAACTGAGTGGCAACGCCAATGGAAATGCTAATGGAAATGCAGTTGATAAAGTCAAATCTGCAGCTGGCAACGATGCCTATGCACAGGCCAGTAAGTATAGTTTTGCATAGTGAGATACATTTGTATCTACAGTAACGTAATTGCTTCAATTGATAAATTACAGCACGCTCTGGATTGCAGCAGCTACAGCAGCCGCTGAGCGTTGTCGAGGAGGCAAAAATTGAGCCGAGTTCCTCGGGCGGTGCTACACATGGAGAGGATCACAAGTAAGTAGCTAAAAAGCTTGTAAACTATAATGTGTAGAACGTTCAGCAACGTAGCGCTTGCCATTTAGGCGGGAAGATAATCAGTAAGTCAGAAGATGGAGTTCTGTGTAAATATTTTGGTTTGTTATGAAAGAAAAGTAACGGTGCGAACTTGGTGAGCCTAGTAAAATATGTAACTGAGCAAGATTGTAACTTATCAGCTATTTATCTAGCGATAACTTTAAAAATAGCCAACAAAATGTAACTAAGCGAAGCTATATTTAACAACTGGCTATATAAACGACAGATTTATCTTGAAAGTCGGTCATAAATCAAGTTAAAGCAGTAAGAAAGTTAAAAAACAATACAATAAATTAAAAGAAACTTTAGTTAACTATATATTAGTATATATATTCTACTAATATCTGTCTTTTACACAGATTTCAGTACATTTTGGCAGCGGCCACCTCCATTGCGACCAAGAACAATGAGGAGACTTTGACCTATCTGAATCAGGGTCAAAGCTATGAGATCAAATTGAAGAAAATTGGAGATTTATCTTTCTATCGTGATAAGATTTTGAAGGTGAGTGAAAAGTCGTTGCAAAAATAATGTATATATCATAAAAAAAAACATGCCTATAAATCAGTTGTGTCTGTCTAGAATTTAGATTTAACTAACTGCTGTCTCGCTCTGTCAGCTGTGCATGCTATCTCACTCACACGATCCTTGTCTTTTAGTCGTATGTTGAGTTCAAACTAATTTGCAAAAAAAAGAGGAAAAAATTTGTTTAAATTGACTGAGTTATTGTTATGGTTGTTTCTATTAAGACTCGTTGACAGACGGACGTCGGCAGTGACTGCGAAGGCGACGTTGACGACGGCAGAGCTGGCGACAGAGCGTAGTTATGCGCTTATTGAAATATTAAAGTTGTGTGTGTGTGAGTGTGTGTGAGTGTGTGTGTCTGTTAATTGATTTTAATATGCCCCAATTAAACTTAATTTGTATCCAAAACAACAATACGAATTGTATCTTTAAGTGACCTCAAATGTGGCATACTTGAAGATACTTTTCATTTTGGTAAATTGCACTTTGTACCTAACAAAATTTATCGCATTTTATTTGCTCCTTTTTTTTAGAGTGTTATCAAAATCTGCTTCCATGAGCGGCGTTTGCAGTTTATGGAACGTGAGCAGATGCAACAATGGCAGGCTTCACGTCCTGGTGATCGTATCATTGAGGTGGATGTACCTTTATCGTACGGATTGTGTCATGTCTCACAGCCATTGAGTTCGAATGCGTTGAATACGGTGGAAATCTTTTGGGATCCACTTAAGGAGGTGGGTGTCTATGTCAAGGTCAATTGCATCTCCACAGAGTTCACACCAAAGAAGCACGGCGGTGAAAAGGGTGTACCATTTCGGCTACAAATTGAAACTTATATAGAAAACACAAACGCAGCGGCTGTTGCTGCAGCAGCTGCTGGAGGAGCTGGAGGTGTTGGAACCAATAGCAACAGTAGCAGCAACAGCAGCAGTAGCAGCAGCAGTAACAGCAGCAGCAACAGCAGCAGCAACAACAGCAATACAACAACTAATAACAACAACAACAACAATACTTCTCCCGGCACTCCCGAGCATCGTGGAGGAAATGTGGCCGGAATTGCGGCACTTAATGGCAAACAGGCGGTGCATGCAGCTGCCTGTCAAATCAAGGTAGGATAAGGGGTATTCCCACACTATTCCTTAGGAACTACAACTAATTTTGTCAACTCTTTTTATAGGTATTCAAGCTAAAGGGCGCTGATCGCAAGCATAAACAGGATCGCGAGAAGATACAGAAGCGTCCACAATCTGAGCAGGAGAAATTCCAGCCAAGTTACGAGTGCACCATCATGAATGACATATCATTGGATCTAATAGCGCCAACAACAACAACAACTGGCTGCTATAGTCCAGAATAGTAAGTACTTTCTCTATTGATCTTTCAATTGCCTTTAATTAAATACAATTATTCTGTTGTGCGACACAACAATCAATCCAAATCCATCAGCAAACGTGCTGTATTGTAGCTATATAGTACATATATCTTTTTGTTCGATTATATAGTATAGTTTTTGGTACAGTTATCGAACTAGTTTCTAAAACGAATTACGGCGAGTGACAGTCAGCTGAAAATAAGCCATAAAAAAATTACTAGAAAATATATTTTATGTAAACTTTAAGTTTTTATGCCTTATAGTTTCCTCTGTAAGCTGATCAGTCAGTGAGAAGTAGTTTAAAGCTATTTTTTAGCCTATACTTTATGCGCAATTAGTTTATATTCTAGTTAAATCGCCAGCAAGTTCAAGTGCACACACAGACAGAAATATACACACTCACACACACACATATACGCACTCATAGAAAAATACACAGATTAATGCCATTTAATCATCTCTATTCCCATTTCCATTGTATATTTGTTTACATAATTCAATGAGCACTCGAGTTGTGTTAATGGAATTATCCCAAAATGTTATAGAAATCAAATGAAATCAAATCGAAATCGAAATTAATTTGTTTTTCGATTGATTCGTAGGAATACTACAAGAGAGCGCAAATCAGAGAACTCAAATAGACCGGAAATTGATTGTTTATTCGCTCATGAGAGGGAAATTTGTTGTTGCAGGATCATCAGGCAGTTACTCTTGAAAAGCTCTAAGAGAGCTCTTAGTGGGGAAAGAGAGAGAGGGCGACAGAGATAAAGCCAGAGAGTCAGAGAGAGAGAAAGAGAGAGATTTTGCTATGCTAATGTTGTTGTTTGGCTTCTCTGTCTCGCAATTTGTTTATCTCTCGAACCGGTCTCGTTTTCTTCTGCTGCAAAATCAATAAAAAAAAAAATCATAAATCTTTGTATTTATTTTTAGTACGGCTTTTAACCGGTTTTAATACCCTATAAACACGCCCAGTGAGGGCATGTTAAGTGCTTATATATACAGTTTTTTTTTGATCGGTTTATAAAAGGCGCATTTAATTTTTTTAATACCCTGTAAGTCTTGTAGGGTGGTGCATTTTAGCTACTGTTAGGAAATATAGTTTTCAAATCATTAATTAGATGTAGGAGTAGCTTTAGCTACAGTTTAAAGCTGTCTATAGTGAACTATAGGGTATAAACTAGTCGATCAGCCCTGTTTTGTTGTTTAATCGTTAAGAAACTCTTGTGCTAATCAATTTACGTAGCCACTAAAGTTAATAGGGGTGAAATTTGTATACATATAGTTACTTTTTACAGACATTAAAGGAAAAAGATACACATACAGATACAGTTAAAGATACAGATACTTTATATATGTAGAACGATCGGGCAATGGCAGTGGAATATTTCCAAGAATTTGTTGCGTCTGCAAATGTTGGCAAAAAAATACTTGAAGGTTGAATAACAATGAGTATTACGGTTGGCTGACTGAACAGATTTATTTTATATATAAGGTTTAATCAAGCACAACAAAGTGTATCAGATATCAAGCAGTTGATGTTGTTGTTGTTGTCGTGAAAACCACAGCGTACACTACAAACTGAGCTGAGAGAGTGGACAGACAGCAAAACGGGAGAGAAACAGAGAGAGAGAGAGAGAGTAAGAGAGGGAGAGTAACTGAGAGCGTAGTCAGTCTGTCTATCTGTCTGTTTGTTTGTGTATCTTATGGATTGAGTTTTCTTGGCCTTTTGAGAGCATTCGTGAACATGCGCTTGTATCTGAAGGATCACAACTGTTACCACACAATAATACAAAGAATTTGTAAACAATATATACATTATATATATATTTTTTTTTTTAAATATTTAATTAATTTTCTGATTTCTTGTTTATTTTGCAGTATGAAATTGTGGCCAAATTCGCCGGTTCATATACCAAAATATGATGGGATGCTACCATTTACAAGCAACGCATCACCGGCGACCAGCAGCAGTCCAATTGCGATCAATTCAGTGACATCAACAAATTCGCCAACATTGAAACTAATGGACACCACAAATATGGTTTCGCCGCAACATGTGCCAGCGGATATGGATGATTATGTATGTAGTGGAGACAAGTGCTCCGATCTGCCTATATTATACATATATACTATACCTCTAATTGACAATTTTTTGTTTGCTTCTTGCAGAATCAGAACATAATGCCGGAATCAACGCCTGCACAAGTGACACAGTGGCTGACAAATCATCGTCTGACCTCCTATCTCACCACATTTGCCCATTTCTCTGGCGCTGATATTATGCGGTGAGTGTGCTTTTCACACTCTCTTACTATGTTCAGTAAAATGCTTATTTCTCACTCTTTCTCTTACTATATTTAGCATGTCGAAGGAGGATCTTATACAAATCTGTGGTCTTGCCGATGGCATACGCATGTATAATATTCTGCGCGCCAAGTGAGTTCTATATAAATCACTCAAGAAACTAGCTGACAAATTGGCTATGGCACTGGATTAAGTTTGGAGCAGCTTTTGTTGACAGTTGGGCAGCTTTACTGTCTGCACCACACTTAATTCATTGCTGTAGTCACCTTTATAGCTCATATCATCTTCTTTCCGATGAACTCACTAACTTCTTCAAACATTTTACAGAACGATTGCACCACGTCTGACGCTCTATGCCAGCATGGATGGCTGCAGCTTCAATGCCGTCTATTTACTCTCCAATACGGCCAAGGAACTACAGCAGAAGCTCTACAAATTGCCTGGTTTCTATGAGTTTATGGCCAAGGGCGGTTCGTCGGGGGCTTTGGAAAATGGCAGTGGAGTGGCAGCAGCTGCTGCAGCGGCAGCTCTGTACAACAATTGGGGAATGCATTCAAAGTATTCGGGCAGCGGTTCGAACATTTTCAACGAGGTGAACAAGAGTTGTGTGTACATTTCGGGACCATCTGGTGTACATGTGAGCGTTACCGATGAAGTACTCAATAATGAGGTCAAGGATGGCAGTCTCTATGCTCTGGACGTGCAGGGAGGCAAAGTTGTTTTGAAATTGATCAATAAACAGGATAGCAATTGAATAATTGATCAAATTTCTAAATAGTTGTAGAATTTCTTTTGTTGAATTGTAACAAAACGTTAAAGAAAAGTATAGTTTTTAGCATTTATCACCAAACTAACTATCCAAACACACACACACAAACTCACACGCGTATTACAATTACAAAACATCATTTATATATATATAGATACATTTGTATCTATATACATTTCTATATAAGATTCAATTTGTATGAGATTTCGCGCAGCAATTTTGATCAAGTAATTACAGAATTTTCCCCCACATTATTATTTTTGTTAATAATGCTTCTTTTTAAATATTATTATTTTGAAAATCATTTAGTTTTCCCCTTAATTGTTTGATTTGCTAAATTTTTTTTTATTTTCACATACCCAAAATCATTTCCATTGCTTTGCATAGCATTTTGCTTTATTGTTATTAACTAATGCTGCATGTTATATAGCATTAAGTTTATATGATTTCATTGTTTAACTTCATACAACGTACGTATATAACATTTATATATTTGTTTAATAGTTATTTAGCAGTATAAATAGCAAAACTATGAAGCAGTTGCTAAACATTTGAAGTAGAAAAAAAAAAAAAACAAAAAAAAATTAAAAAATCTTAAAAAATTACCAAAAAAATTATAAAACAAAAGAGAAATATATATTTAGTATATGCATATTACAAAAACAAAAATAATAATAATAAAATACAAATTATATTTACCACATTCAGAGTACAGTACCACGATAAATCGAACATTGAACAACAAATGTCGGAAGAGAGTTCAGCTAACAACCAAGCAAAAATCTATTGTTTTAACTTATCCATTATTGTATGTGATAGAAGCAATAAAGTGTTAACCAAGAGTGGACTGTCGAAAAAGAACAAAAAAAATCATTTAAAATTGTTTTATTCAAGCATTTCACAGTTTAGTCGATAAATTTCTGATTGATTAGTGTTGTCAACAGTCTATTGAAACGTGTGTAGGGTTGTCGCTGTGCTCTACAAACTGGGGAGTTCCCCTCGTCCTTCAAAATGCTAAATTTTTTTGTTTTTATTACATAATTTTAAATTTTATTTAACTAAAGTGCATATAAAAATGAAGTTTCTAGTCAGCATAGTGCTGCTGATTTGCACTGCATGGGGTAAACCATTAAGTAAAGCTAAAAATGATTATATTATTACCTTTTCCGAGCAGTTGTTTGGGCTGATTGTAAGATTGATAGCTCGATGGTGGAGCGATCGAATCGTATCTTTAGCTATCGGGATGAACGAGGTGCACTGCAGCTGCAGCGTCAAGAAACTGTGCCCATTGGGCGCATACTTTATATGATCTGTCAAGCGGGAGATGTGTTGGAGACCCAGTGCCAGGAAAATAACGTTTTCAGTGTATCGCTGCCCATGAGCTGCGCGAATCCAATGCAACCGAGAGCTATCAGAATCAAGGACAACGACTGCTCCGTGCAAATGTACATGATAGGCTACGAGATCGAGGGACGTCAATTGGAGCTCTATCGATCCTGTTACGATGCACAAAACGGACGTGTGCTGTACGCTCAAAGCGATGTCTACTTCAAGAACTTCTGTAAGAGTTCCTGATTAGTGTAAAGATCTGTGCTGATGCTGAGCTCTCTTTATGCAGTTCCAAAACGTCCTTTTGTGGACTTCACAACGGACGAGATTGTGACACCGGCGGAGGCAGCTTCCTACATGAAAGGAAACATTTACGATGCCTTCTGTTATGTTTTTGGCCATGGTCAAGATTATGTGCCTCATTCGACTGCGTTGATCATCAATCGCGGACATTTGGTTGCCTCAGCGGACTTTCTGTTTGTCGATCAAATGACCAGTACATTTCGTTATCTGAATCTTGTGCCACAGTTTAAATCCATCAACGATGGCAATTGGGAGAAAATAGAACGTTGGATACGCAGTCAGGTGCCTTGGTCAGCTCCATTTCGTATCAAAACCGGTGGCATTGATGTCCTCACGCTGGCCGATAAGCAGGGCAGGGATCGAGAAGCATATCTGTCGGGGCCAAAGCTGCCAGTGCCACTGTGGACATACAAAGTGGTCAGAGACTATAATGGCAGGGGACTATATGTTTTTCTTACCTATAATAGCATTTTTGAGCGACAGCGTCCACGAGTGCTGGCCATTTGTCAGACTGTGCCATGTCCTTTCAGTCTGCCTGATAATCCCAATGATGGCTTCACCTATTGCTGTGATCCCAACAAGTTTCCATACTGAAAATTGCAGTAAGTACAATATTTAACTAAATTAGCTTTAAAACAATTACTTACCTTTAAAGCTATAAACGTTTAAAATTCACAGCTTAATTATGCTCTAAATAATTTAGTATTTTTATTTAACGTTCGCAGGCTTATTAGCCAACGGCAAACGATTAGCCAAGTTTGCATACACTGCACAAAATAGTCTAGAGGGTTACATATCAATTGGAAGTACCAAATAGTTCTTTACTTTATAGCTATATTTACTTCTTTTTCAGTGAACATTTGTTTATTTTTCTTAGTTATTGAAAATCCTTCTCAAATTTACGCTTAATTAAAAAGACTAACGAGTTTTTAATCGACGCTGCCAGGCAGTGTTCTCAATTTAGCTATTTCATAGCTATTTTTTGAATGATGGATTATAGAAAAGTTAAAAATTTGCTCACCGCAGTGCAACTTTGACTTGGAATATCTCAACACTCCACCATCCAATCTGCATTTGTTATACCATTTTATACTCGGGAGGACCAAATCTATCGATTGGCATCAAAATATTGAAAATCTAAAGATTTTCAAAATTTGCCGATTTTTGAAAAAATGTAAAGGGGTAACATCATAAAATTTGTCAAAAAATCGAAAAATTTAAATGTTCTGAATTTTGATCAGGATCGATTCTCATAGTCGTCCTGAGTCTAGAAAGGTATGACATTTTAAGATATGACTTCATTTGGCTGAGCTATCGTCATTCAAAGTTGAGAAAAGGCGGTATAAACTGGCTGCTTGTCTCCTCTTTAGACTGCAACTTTGACTTGGAATATCTGAGGATTAAAAAATCCAATCGTGGATTGTTATACCATTTTATACTCGGGAGGACCAAATCTATCGATTGGCATCAAAATATTGAAAATCTAAAGATTTTCAAAATTTGCCGATTTTTGAAAAAATGTAAAGGGGTAACATCATAAAATTTGCCAAAAAATCGAAAAATTTAAATGTGCTAAATTTTGATCAGGATCGATTCTAATAGTCGTCCTGAGTCTAAAAAGGTATGACATTTCAGGATATGACTTCATTTGGCTGTGCTATCGTCATTCAAAGTTGAGAAAAAGCGGTATAAATTGACTACTTGTCTCCACTTAAGACTGCAACTTTGACATGGAATATCTTGGGATTGAAACATCCAATCGTCGATTGTTATGCCATTTTGGACTCGGGAGGACTACAGCTATCTATTGGCATCAAAATATTGAAAATCTAAAGATTTTCAAAATTTGCCGATTTTTGAAAAAATGTAAAGGGGTAACATCATAAAATTTGCCAAAAAATCGAAAAATTTAAATGTGCTAAATTTTGATCAGGATCGATTCTAATAGTCGTCCTGAGTCTAAAAAGGTATGACATTTCAGGATATGACTTCATTTGGCTGAGCTATCGTCATTCAAAGTTGAGAAAAAGCGGTATAAATTGACTACTTGTCTCCACTTAAGACTGCAACTTTGACATGGAATATCTTGGGATTGAAACATCCAATCGTCGATTGTTATGCCATTTTGGACTCGGGAGGACTACAGCTATCTATTGGCATCAAAATATTGAAAATCTAAAGATTTTCAAAATTTGCCGATTTTTGAAAAAATGTAAAGGGGTAACATCATAAAATTTGCCAAAAAATCGAAAAATTTAAATGTGCTAAATTTTGATCAGGATCGATTCTAATAGTCGTCCTGAGTCTAGAAAGGTATGCCATTTTAGGATATGACTTCATTTGGCTGAGCTATCGTCATTCAAAGTTGAGAAAAAAGCGGTATAAATTGACTACTTGTCTCCACTTAAGACTGCAACTTTGACATGGAATATCTTGGGATTGAAACATCCAATCGTCGATTGTTATGCCATTTTGGACTCGGGAGGACTACAGCTATCTATTGGCATCAAAATATTGAAAATCTAAAGATTTTCAAAATTTGCCGATTTTTGAAAAAATGTAAAGGGGTAACATCATAAAATTTGCCAAAAAATCGAAAAATTTAAATGTGCTAAATTTTGATCAGGATCGATTCTAATAGTCGTCCTGAGTCTAGAAAGGTATGCCATTTTAGGATATGACTTCATTTGGCTGAGTTATCATCATTCAAAGTTACAAAAATACGAATTCTTACAATTATCTACTGCCGATATTTCTATATAAAATTTTTTTACCTTTTAGCAAATTATTTGCATTAATCTAGCTATTTGCATCCCAAAAACGCTGGCAACACTGCTGCAAAGACCTTTAAAAGCGCTTGAGCTGTTTAGGACCTTCAATAGTCGTAATCCGGGAGTCTTTCGTAATGCAGCTGAAGTTTGATAAAGCCGTCGAAGTGTTCTATATAGGACAAAAGCGTATTCTCGACTTTTACTCGATTTGGCCACAGCAAAATAAATGGAAACGTCATTTGCACTGCATTAATTTCTGGCATGTTTTCGTCTTTTGGATTTTAATATTTGATTTCATTCTGATGCTGCACATTGGCATCCACATCAGGCAGATGAGCGAGGTGATTAAAGGATTCTTTCTGCTGTCCACCTGCATTGCCTACACGCTAAAGGTAATTCATTCTTTGTAGATTAAACCAGTTAGCTGTTTATAAGCTAGAATTTCCAGGTGCTCTCCTTAAAGCTAAACAATTTGTTGCAACTGTTTGATGAACTTCATCTGAGACATTTTTGCCCCGAGGATGAAGAGGAGCAGCTCATCTTTGTGACAGCTCGTGGCACGAGTCGCATGATTTACAAATATTATGGAATTCTATCAGTTTCAGCTTTGACTATGATATTTGTCGCTCAGTTTGCCATAGATAATACTCAATTGCCATTGAATACGTACAATCCATTTAGTGGAGAACGTGGCACATTTGGTTACTTCTTTATGTATTGGTACCAGTGTGTTGCCCTATCGTTAGCCTGTTTCCTGAACATCTCCTTCGACTCCCTGTGCTGCTCTATGTTCATCTTTGTTAAGTGCCAATTGGATATTTTGGCTCTGCGTCTACAGAAACTGGGATACAATTGTGAGGAGCACGAGAAGACGCAACAGCAGTTGAAGCATTGCATTGAATTCTTCATGAGAATTGTGGAGCTGTCGGCAAGAATTGAGGGCCTGGTCTATAAGCCTATATCAGCACAGATATTCTGCTCGGTGCTGGTGTTAACAGCAAATTTTTATGCCATGTCCTTGGTGAGTCCTGTTCATTTATGTGTGCTCCTTTGTTAAATCTTCTTTCTCTTGCAGTTATCCGATGAAAAACTGGTTTTCCTCAAGTATTTTATCTACCAAAGTTGCATGCTGTCGCAGCTCTTCATCTTGTGCTACTTTGCCGGGTGAGTTACTGTAAAGAAATGGATTTATAAGTTTAATTTTATGGTAATCTTCTTAGGGAGATTGCTCAGCGCAGCTCGGAACTGTCACATGAGCTATACAAGTGCAACTGGGTATCTTGGCAGCGTAGCAATTGCCGTTTAATGCAGATGTTCATGCAGCGCCTGGCCATGCCCATACGCATTAGGACCTTGAATGCCAGTCATGCCTTCGACTTGGCGCTGTTTAGTGCGGTAAGTTTTGTTTAGTGTATGATCCAATTAGCCACGTTTAATGAGCGGCTTATTAGAGCTCATTATCCTGGCTGCCGTTGTGGCTATAAAAGCCTCTAGTCCGAGCTAGAAATAAATTATTGGACTTAGACATGATGAATCCAAAGGAGCAGTATAAGATTACCGAGAGTTTCTACAAGTATCAGGTACTGTATTTTGTGCTTATTGGCATGTGGCAGCTGCCACCGAATGCCACCAGACGACAGCGACAGTGGCATCAGCTGCGTGGCTGGATATTCCTGGCCATTGTGGCCATAATGATGGTTTTTTTCATGATACGTGTCTTGGGCAACATCAATCACTTGCGAGTGCTCTTGGAAGTGCTCTTTATATTCGTCACCGAAGTGTCTTGTGTGGTGAAGCTCCTCAGCATTTGCCTCAAGCAGCAGCAGCACGAAGACCTTATTCAGGAGATGCATGAGAGTGCCTTTCAAGCGGCTACGCCCCGAGAGTACACGGCCTTCAAATCCGTCGCACGGCTGACCATGAACATGCGTAATGTTTATGCCTTGTTGTCCTTGCTGGCAGCTAGCATGATACTGTTTCTTCAAACGTTTGGTGAGAGCCGATCCCTGCCCATGTCCATGTACGAGCCCTGTGACGTGGCCAGTACGGGCTGCTTCTATGGCCTGTATGTGTATCATGTGCTGTCGCTGCTGCCCACCTGCTGGCTGAATATTGCATTCGATTCCATGTCCCAGGCGCTGCTCAACTTTCTGCGGGCACAGCTAATCATGCTCTCGATGCGTCTGGAGAGCTTGGAAGCGGTCCAAACGCCGCTGGACGACAAACGCATTGCGCTGAAACTGCGGGAATGTTGTGTTTACTATAACCGGATTGTTAGACTGCGGGATATGGTGGATGGCTTTATTAAAATTCCAGTCTCGATACAGCTGCTCTGCTCGATTTTGGTGCTTGTTTCCAATTTTTATGTCATATCCATAAATATGGATAATAAGGCGATAATTCTTAATACGTCCACGTATCAGTTGGCCATGCTGCAGCAGATTTTCATCGTATGCTATGCCGCCAACGAGGTGACCGATCAGAGTTCCCTGCTGAGCCACGCCCTCTACAAGGCGGAGTGGACAACCTGGAATAGGAGAAATCGTAGGATGTGCCTGCTTATGATGCTGCGATTTAACTCACCCATCTGTGTGCGCACTATAAATCACACACTGTACTTAAGTTTACCCACTTTTGCATCTGTATGCATGCAGTAGCTTCCATTTATTTTATTTAATTATATTAATTTTTACTTTTTACAGATTGTCAACAGCTCGTATAGCTATTTCGCCTTGCTGAAGAGAGTTAACAGTTAAACGGCGCCATATTTGAAAAACCAGCTGGCAGCACCGCTTATCGATAAACGATTACTCGGCCAGTGTGCCCACACTTGCACCATTCTTAGTAATTTTTAGCACGTTATGTAACATTGCTTTGAAAAACACGATTAAATACCAGCATAATAAAAATATCGCAAAAAGTCGTAAGAGTTTTTCATTTCATATCGTTCAGCTGACGCTCGTTCTTCGCTTGAGCGTCGTGCTATGTGTAAAAAGTTAAAATGTCGGAAAATCCTAAAACTAAAAACGATAGTGAGCGTAGCTGCCTGCATTGCAGAGTGCACAATTCAAAGCAGCAATTTCAAGAGATATTCGACGAAGTGGGAATTGAAATCGAATTACCCGATTTGCTGGCCAAATATTTTCACATCAATATCAAACCCGATCCACAAAAACAGCAATTACTGTGTCAAGAGTGTGTGAAAACCTTAATTCGTTTCTTTGACATTGATGAACTGCAGCGGGAACAGGATGCGGCGAATGCAGCTAAAAAACAGGGCAAACAGCCAGAGGCAACACCAGCAGCGGCAAATGAAGCCGCCAAAAAGGAAATAAAGGCCGTTAAAAAACAAACATCGCCAGCAAATAAAGCCAAAAATGAACCCAAAAAGTTGCCCATAGCTGTAAAGTTGGCCACCAAACCGAAGCCTGCCAAAATAGCAGTCACGGAGGAGTCGGCCTCCATACGCGTTACACGAGCCAAATCCCTAACTGTGACAGCAAAGGCCAAGCCCAAACCAATAGAAAAGTCCAGTGGCAAAGCGGTGGGTAGGAAAAGCAGATCCAAAGAAGCCGGCACTGGTGAGCAGGAACAGATTAGCGAGCTACTGCGGGACATATTGGACGATGAGAAGGCCGCCAGCGATGATAAGTTTGCAGAGGCGGCAGCTACAGTGCGTCAGCTGGAGAATCAAGTGGCGGTACAGGAGCAGCAGCTGCAGGAAGAGCAGCAGCAACAACAGCAGCAGGATAATGCCGATGAACTGGAGTTTCTGCTGGAACAAGAAGGTAACTTACTTGAAATAAAAATCTAAAATGTATTAACTATGCATATTTGCAGATGCCTCCTCGGACATGGATGTGCAGCACTTTAAGGTGGAGAATTATGCCTTGGTGGACTCCTCACAGTCACAAACCGAGGATGAATCCGTCAAGGTGGAACCCTTTAACTTTGTGCTGATCAAGGAATGTGCGTAAGCCTTAAATTTAAGTAGAAGTGAAATCCAAACCAACTTATGACTACTTGCAGCCGATGATATTGACGATCTCTATGAATACTTGTCCACGGTGGTGAGAACTTGTTTCGAGACACTGACCTTTGAGTGGTCCACGGTCTGTTGCCACTGTTCGCTGAAGTGTCAGCAGTTTGAGAACCTGCTGGAACACATGCACAAGTGCCATCAGCTGCCTGAGGAGCGTTTTAAGTGTCCCATTGCGAACTGCAATGCGGAGTTGCGGGGCAGCAAATTTCTGGCCATGCATTTGGTGGTGTTGCATGCTCCAGTGGCAGAGTAAGTAAACTGTACTCCTTTAAAAACTCTTTATAATTTATTCTGTTACCTTAGCATACCCATTTACGGCTGCTGTCCCGAGTGCAACATGACCTTCTCCAACATATTGCAGTACAATAAACACTCCTGTGCTCATGTGATCAAGAAGCGTCGTGGCATACGCCTCTATTGCGAAATGTGCGGCTTGGAGTTTCCCTCCTGGAAGCGGTGAGTCTAGTATAAATCTCTTACTAACTGATTTACTAACTGTGGTTACTATTTACAGCTTTAATTTCCATAATCAGTTCCATTTGGAGCGTCATAGACCACGCGCTTGCTTTGTGTGCAACTATGCGGACAATAACATTGATGATCTCTTCCAGCATTTGCACTACTCACACGAGCCCGAGGGCACGCTCTTCTGCGACATGTAGGTGAAACAGGGAACGCCCTTAATATGGGACAAAATTCATTACTTTACCTCTTTTGCAGATGTGATCGCAATTTCCGGGATGCGACAGTCTTTGCGGAGCACAACAAATGCCACTCGAATGTCACCAGCACCACCTATACCTGCACCACCTGCAGCGCTAACTTTGACACCCGTGGACGTCTCAATGGACACATTGTGGGTGCCTTAAATAAACCAACCACTTCAGAGCTTATCTAACTCTTGTTCTTCTTAACTCTTTTGCTGCAGCGCACGCGACATGGTTCCATTATCAGCTGTGAGCTGTGCAGTCGAGAATTTTCCACCGAAGCCACCTACAACATCCACATGAAGAAGCATCTGATCATTGAGCGCGAGATTCACTATTGCAGCAATTGTGGGCAACTGAGCGAGAATCACGACAAGATGTTGGTAAGACAAAGGTTTGCTTACCATCCAAATTCCCTTCTAAAGTGTTTAATTTACAGGCTCACGTGGAAGATGCCTCAACAGACTGTTTCAATGTGGAGATCTATGTGGAACTGATACGAGATGCCTATGTCTGTGAATATTGCTCCTGTTACTTTAGGCAAAAAACAGATTTGCGTGATCATAGGGATTCTGGGGTGCATAAGGATAATCTCTTCTGGTGTCAGCCATGTGGCAAGGCATTTAATGACATGAAATTGTATCGCCATCATTTACGCAACTATCAGCAACAACGCGCTGATGTGGAGCATCGCAAACTCGAGGTTTGCCTGTACTTTATGTGTGACTACGAGGTAACTTTTAGCCTGTTCCACTACCACATTGTGTGCTCTAGTGTTTGGTGTTGATTTTTACAGGATTGCTTTGAGGCTTATATCAATTGGAACTCTTTGTATACGCACAAGCGACGTTCACACGATGGCGTTGAGAAGCAGGAAGGCGCAAAGCCCAATGAATGGATCTGTCAGTTCTGCCAGAAGGAATGCCGCTCCAAAATGTCGCTATCGGTGCATGTGGCACGCAGTCACAACAACAGTGAGTAGTTCAAGGGATAGACAAAGGAAATACATTTTAATATACCTTATTTCTTGTAGATAATGTTACCTGTTCAATCTGCAAGTCATCGTATAAGGACGACGAGGCTCTGAAGAAGCATCACGCCTACTGGCATGAACCTATGGAGTGTGCGCTGTGCCTGAAGGTGGTTAAGAGTCGTCGCAACTTTGACACACACATGAATGTGGTGCACTCGAACAATAAGCGTTACACCTGCAGTGTCTGCGAAAAGGGATTCTTCTACAAGAGCGAAATGGAGGCACACAAGCGAGTGAGTTGTTTTAAAATTCTAAGTAATTATACAAAAAACGAACTATTCATCCACTTGTCAGCTACATACCCAACTATTTGAGTGCGATCAGTGTAATTTTACCACGCGCAACAAGAAGTCGCTGGCGGTGCATGTGCTGGGACAGCATTACAAGCGTTTTGCCTTTGAGTGCAAGACGTGTAATAAGCGTTTTGGTCGTCGTCAGGGGCTAATCAGTCACGTGCAACGCATACATGGCTCAAATAATACGTGTCGTGATTACTTTGAGAATGGTTGTAGTAAATCATTCAGCACTACAGCCAAATTGAATGTGCATGTGCGTAAAGCACACAATGGCAGCATCTTTCTCACGGATTTGGATGACGATGAGCAGCAGGAAGCAGAGCAGGAGCTGCAACAGGAGGAGCAAGACGAAGAGCTCGAGGAGGAACAAGCAGAGGAGGAACAGCCAGATGAGGAACAGCCAGAGGAAGAACAGCCAGAGGAGGAACAGCCAGAGGAAGAACAACCTGAGAAGGCGTCAAAGTCTCAGAAACCCAAATCCAAGCGTCAGGCTTCCCCAGAAGCAAGCACAACCAAGAAACGCTGCGTGCGCCTCGCTAATGAAACACAAACTGAGTTGGATCACGGCGATCATGAGGAGGATAAGAGCATTTCCGAGCCTGAACACTGTGAGGAATCCAAGAAAACCAAAAGCAAACCGCAGCTTACAAAAAGGAAAAGGAAAATTAATTAAAGAAAACATCTTTTTTTTTAGTTTTTTGATTTTTGCTAAAGCATTTAATTTGATTTTGTTTTTTATTATTGATTTCTGATTGATTTAAGTAGTTGCTACCCATAAATTGAACACAAAACATGTCAGTAAATGGACATACATGCTCCTAGGTCATGCCATGTATTTTCTGTTTCATTTGAATTAATTTCAATTTAAATTTTTAATTAAACTATTAAATTAGTTGATTTCTCATCTCCTATGCTCTTATCGTCAGTTTAAATCACTTTTACTACGCTCAATTTGTCTCTAATCGCTTAAGTACTTGTCCTCCATGTAAACGCTATACATCAACTGTCTCTGTTCACCTCACCTCCATGGTTACTTTATTTATAAACTGATTTTTACAATGTTTTAACAAAAGTTTATATTAAAGTTGTTGCTAATTGTGGCACAGCTGCTTGCTGTAGTAATATTGTAAGCTAATAGTCTACTTGTTTGTCCTCCATGGTCACATTATTTCAAATTCTTGTTTATTGAATAAATTTATATTTACATTCATGAGCTGCTGAAAGAGACAAGTTGATCTATAAACGTTTCTATCGTTGCGTTAATAACTGTAACAAATGTGGGGTATATTGACTTAAAGTATACCCTACAAATTTGAGCTTTGTTTCAATTTCTCATTCGAAAATATCTATTATTATTATAAAAAAAAGAAACGTATTTGATTTGGTTTAAAGCAAATTGAAAAAAAATGTGTTTTGTTTTAAGCTTAAGCCTGTTACACGGTATCTGCAAGTCTTGCTAGTTTTGTATTGAATATATGTACATATAACACTAGTATTTACGGCAGCAATTTTGATTTGAATATTTATATAAATTTCTTTGTAATTAAGCAGCTTTTGCAATTTTGCAGTTTTTGCAGTTTTGGTCATTAAAACGTTCGATGAGAGTTCAAATGAAATAAATTTTTTTTTTTGTATACGAATGTATATGATTGAATTATGATACTCTATAACTTGGTACAGCAGAGGTTACACTCTAGACTAGAGAGTGCACACTCGTCTTACATATAGTAGTATTAAAGATTTTTATTTATTGTTATTACTAATTAAGCTATAACTAGAACTATATAATAGATATTACATATCGACTAAATCTCAATTGCATTTTTAACTAACCAGAATCTGGCGGAAGCAAATTTGATTTATTAAGCGTTGTTGTTTGGTCATTTAAACTTTGAAGATTAAGTGCGGAGCTTACCTAAAATTTAAGAAAATAAGTTAATTATATATATAATTATAAAAAATTGTATACTAACTGGGCTAATTGGTGTTATAACAATGGCGGTGCGCGTGGCGCAATGCAGAAGAGCCGTGTCCTCAGTGGACTCATCACAGTCACCATCTGGATCCACATCTAAGCCATCGGCGCCAATATCGCTATCGATTTCCCACGAAGGAAAATGCTCCATTTCACCCTCACAGTTCAGATCTTCCTCCTCGAAATCCTCATACTCATCAATGAGTATAACTGCAGCGACAAATTTAATTAATTTAATTATAAAAATACAATTACTTAAACAAATTGTTTAACAAAATTAACATAAAATAAGTTGGCAAATTGTTGAAATTTATGTATTTTAAAAAATGTTGTGCTTTATTTAAAGTAACAAATGAAATCTTTGGTGACAATGGACAAGAATTGTTGGTAGTTCAGGCACGGCCTGGCTTACTTGAACTATCTGGAGGCGTTGGCTTCGCACTGGAGTCCAATGATTGTGCGCCCTCATCGGGTATATTGATGCGTTGCTCGTGTTTGCTATATGGCTCCGATGTGGATCTATGCAGGCTAAAGTAAAACACTTTTTAACAGATCAGAATAGATACATATAGTTTTAGGGAACTTACCTTAAAGTAACGCGTTTTTTAGTTCTATTCTCTAAATCAGTCATAAATACATCATTGTGCTGTTGCTTCTCAGGCGGTAGCTGATATGAGTTAAGCACGGAAGACTACGTAGGAAAATAGGATTAGTATATACTATATAGTATATATACCTTTAGAATACTACTCACCTTAGTATTGGTCGCTGAATGCTGTGTTAGGGGCATTGGTGTCTGTGTGGAAATCGCATCGGTTGTGATTGCGATCGTCTGCGTGGAGGTCAAAGCAATGTCATTGCTATCCAGACGATCCACAGATGAGGCTGCCGAGGAGGCAGTCGTTGTTGTCACCAGCTCTGGATGAACGCTAAGCGTTGCGGTTCTTTTCCACACATCAATCATGTGCTGATTGTGTGTGTGATGCAGATTGTGACTGTGACTAGGACTAATGGAATGTATTTTAGGTTTTGCGGGCAATGGAAGCGCCAAGAATCTATCACGATCCTCCATGTAGGCTTTGATGAGAATATCCAATTTCTCCTCAATGTCCACCACCTGTAAAGTAAATCAAAATGTTGACTTAAAGCTCCAAAAGGTGAGTGTTTGATAGGCACCTGTCGCTCGACTTTAACCACACGGGAGGCCAAGCTGATCTTTGAGGCGTAGACATCCTTAGCCTTCGAGCCTTGTTTGCCCAGTATTTGATCGAGACTGTGGAGTATAAATGTGCGAGAAAGTTGATTAATTAATGGAAAAGGTAAGCAAAAGCTTAAAGTTATCAATATTAAGTATACGCACCGCAAGTGCAGCATTTTGACGCGTCCCAGCAGATCCACATGACCTGTAAACACAACAAACATTAGAAACCGCATAACACATGAAAAATGGCATGAAAAAGTAGCTGAACAAACCCGCTGCATACTGCTCCATGACATCCTTGACATCGTAGGGCTTCAACGCCTCCTTAAACTTGCGTCGTGCCACAAAGTACTTGAGCTGCAACAGGAAGAGGAGTAGTAAGTAGTTAATTTAGTACAAATAGGTGACTAACTTAGTTAATCGTTTGATTACCTTGCGTATGAAGCGTATGGCGATCTTATGACGATTTGTCAGCTGCGTGCAACGCGGCTCCTCATCCTCATCTGCGGGCAATTTGTGAATCAGAGAGATTGACTTGTGCGTTAGGTTTTGGTTGCTTGCTTCGCGTTTTTTTTTAAATTTTTTTTTTTATTTTTAAAATTTTTGGGTTTTTTTTTTAGTAGTATTACATTAATGCAAGTCAAGTCAAGTCCAAAACAAATCCAACAACAGACAATTAACACATACATAGTAGCGGTATTACACACACATACAGACAAGTATATAGTATATGTAGTTTAAAAAAAAAATACAAATATATGGAACGTACAATAAGATATTACAGATATATTAGGTTAGTCAAATGCAGTTACAGTTACACTTACAAATTAATTATTATATATTTAATATATATATATGAGTTCATATTCTTATGGGCAAAGGGGGACATTGAGTTAATCAGTTAGTTTAGTTTAGTTAGTCTTTGGGTTAGTTAAAGCAAGCGTTGTGTGTGTGAGAATGTAGCCTTAAGTGAGCCATTGATGCTGTGTGATTGAAATTATGGGAGTCCACTTAGTTGCTCCCTTTAGTTTAAGTTTAATTTTAGTTAGTACAGCGACTACGGCACAATGCAAATAAGTTCTACCAACTATATATATATATATAAACTTATATACAACTGCAGAGTGTGACAGAGCGAGACAGAGAGAGAGAGAGAGAGAGGGAGAGAGAGTGTGTGTGTGTGTGGGAGAGTGAGCGCATGCTAATCGACTTAACGTTTTAACGACTCAATGACTCAATGACTGCTACTTTTAGCCTGGCCTACAGCTCTCACATTGCAAGCTGTACGCACTTGCCACATAGAATGCGCCATGCGCATCCGTTGCGCCTCTGGCCCCGCCCCCTCCGCCGCCTGGCAATAGGCCTGTTTCCAGAAACTGCGAAGCAGCCGCAAAAAATCTACCAGTTCGTCCACGTCCAGGACTTGCATCATCTTTAATCTTCGATTGTTGCTGCTCCTCTGTCGTTTCAGGCGGCAGCTGACCCGCCTCCAGATCCGGTGTGGGCGTTACGCGGGGATTACGCAGCGAAAATGTCGAGCCAAAGAAATCGCCTTGCAAAAAGCCACAAAGCACTACGGGTATGGTCAACGTATTGGATCTGGGCTCCAAACTTTTGATAGCATTTTTTGGCTCTGTTGCTGCAGTTGCTGTTGGCACTGAGTTGAGGCTATAACTGTGCTTGCAATTGGCCAAGTTTGCGGGCGACGGCATTGGCTGTGCTGCGTGTGTGTGGGTGTGTGTGCGGGTGTTTGTGTGTGTGTGCGAGAAAGCGCATTAGTTTTGGCCTGAAAGTCCCTACAGCCGTTTAAAGTTTAGAGTATTTTCCTGCTTATTCGTAACGTTTCAACCAATAACAACATCAATTTCAATTCAATTCAATTCAATTTCAATTCAATTTAAAATGCAACCACAACATTGACACAACCACAACACTCAATATAAGAATATATTTTTGGATATTATAATCTCTTTAAGAATTTATTTTTTTTTTTGGTTTAAAGGTGTTAAAGTAGTAGTAGTAGTGGGTTGGAACCTTGGGCGGGACCTTGTAGACTTACCGTCTGAATTTTTAATATTTTTTAAGCAAGTTGTTTCAGCAACTGAATCTTCGCTAAAACTTGGATTCATGGATTTGCCATTTTGTACTACCTCTGAAAATTTCAAACCAGATGTTAAAGTTTTTCTTTCTTCCAAAAAGTTTTTTTTTTTTAATTTTTTTTTTTTTTTTTTTTTATGTTTTTAAGTGCCAATCAATCAAAGAGACACGGTAGTCTATATGGGTCGCACAAAACGGTTACAATAACTTTAAAAAATTAAAATAAAATATTTAATAAAAAACACAACACACCAGAAAAAAGTATAAACATTATTCACGACTCTACAGTTCCTTAAATAAATCATAAACTATGCTTAAATATTTTTTTTATATTTAAAAAACATTCCTTAAAAATTGAACTCAATTTTTTAATTATTTATGTTTATTTTGTTTAGTTTTGTTAGTTTAACTTTGGTGAATTTAGTGCGCAGCGAAAAAACATTCAGAGCAAAATTTTAACTAAATTTTGTGTGATTAATGTATTGATTATTTTTTGATGAATTAATGATGGAGTCGTAGAATTATACCCAATTTAATATGGCTTATTTTGTAGAGACTTTTGTCACTTTTGTCATGATTTCTGCTACACAATTTTATCAATTAAAAAATTTTTAAACTGTTTACATAATTTCTTTTGTTTAAATTTATCTATCAACTAATGTGTGCCATAAATTTCTTTACTAACTGTCAAATCTCACTTATTTATATGACACATAGTTTAATAAATGATTATTTATAGTTATTTAATTGAAAGCATTCGGTTTCAGAGACAACAAAGGCGTGCCTCGAAGGGGTGCTTAAAATAAGCATGCTTTTTTTTGTATAAAATTTAAATTAATTTTAATTAAAAATTGTAAAAATAATTTAACTTTAAAATTTACAACAAACTTTTGTGACGCCCCCCTTGGAAATATGCCTGCTACGCCACTGCTCTGATATTTAACTTAATGAAAAATGATGACGTCGCGTAAAGCTTAAGTTAAAGACAAAGTTTCTTGTTAAGTTAATAAAAAATTTACGTAAAAAATTTGCAAATTTATTGAGAATTCATTCGATTGGTAATTGAGCAAAATTGTGTTTTTGTTATGCAAAAAGGAAAGCGCCGAAAGCAAAAGAAAATTAATAAATTCTGTACAGATAAAAAGAAGAATGGATAAATAGATGAATAGAAATATATGTTAGTGATAACATGCTGAGCTTATGAGACAAATGGAAAATGATAACTTTTCATATGTTGTCATTTTCTTGGTGATTTCCTCGATATTTGCTTGTGTAGTGCGGGTGTGTAGAGGGTCGGGCGGTGTGCGGTGTGTGTGTGTGTGCGAACAGAAATTGAAAACAGTGAATGAAACTGTATTTGAAACATATTCGAACATTTGTTGAGGCAATTTTCAAACAAAGAAATTGAATTTTGTTTTTGGAACTTACCCAAATTCTCAACAGATGTGTTGATATCACGAATGGTGCGAGTATAACGATTGGAGGCACGCGATGAGCCCGGTGGCTTTGATAGCGATGAACCATCGGGACCAGGAGTCTGTATAGTTTGACTCTTGTGACGTCGTATCGTTGGCAAGCGGGCCACAAAGGATGTATTGTGCTTAAAACTGGAGGAGGCCCGTCTGTATGAAGTATTACAGAAATATATAGCAAACAAATATTGGAACAATCAGTAAATGTAGAGCGAGAGAGTAAATAGAGAGAGAGAGAGAGAGCTAGATAGAGCTAGAGAGAGAGAGGGGGGTAGAGCAATGGGAATTTTCAATAAACGAGAGACAGTGGAGCATATAGTACATGGAACTGTGTGTGTGTGTGTCAGTGTGTGAGTGTGCGTGTATGTGTGTGTGAGAGAGAGAGAGAGTGGGTTTGTAGCTTGTGCTGGACTAGAATAAATTACTAGTGACAGGTGCTGACTGGGGTAAGAAATTTGCAATGACACGAGCTGAAAGTGACGGACTGAAGCTGACAGCTTAAGTTGCTGACCGTTTTGCGAAGCTTTCGCAAGCGAAAGCTGCTAAAAGCTCTAAAGCTTTCGACTGTACGCTTAGCTGTGATCAAAAAGCTCTTTGTAGTGCATGTTTTGCTTTAATAAATGCATTTTCTTTCAGCTGATGTCATTTGCACTCATATACACCGACAACCCACAAAGAACACTTAAAGTTAAGTATAAAAAAAACTACTAGAAAAAAGGTTGTGCACTTTGCATAAATGTAATTAATAAACAATTAGTTAAAAATGAAGTAGAATGGGAATAAAAAACGCATTTAATTGATTGATTTGAACTCACATGTTAATTATAGTACACATAATTAAATGGTTTAGTTTTTATGTTAACATTTTTTTGGATTTGTTTTTGTTTTTTCAACCACACAGCGGCAGCACAATGAGAATCAATTTGTATCACATTGATTAATTTTACTTAATATCATTTATGAAACACATAAATTTTAAAAAATTGTTTGCAAAATATAGAATTTAGCATTTAGTTATTTTTTCTCTTTTTGGTGTTATTTAATCATTTTTGGATGATAAATTAGCCATAGAATGAATAGAACTGAATGATAGTAGAGACACAGATAGAGTGTGGACAGATAGTTCCGATATATAAAGTGCATTTTAGAAGCTGCGAATTTACTTAATTTTTTAAGTGATTTAATAATTTTTTTTTTAGATTTCGATTTATTTGATGTACTTAGGAGCATTTATGCGTTTATGACTTTGTGCTTGATAAGCAGAATACCCTAGAAAAACAATAACATGAATAGCATTTGCAATTTGCATTTTTGAGAACAGATTTTTTTTTTTTTTGTTTGTTTGCAATGTTTCAAATAATGAAAAATTTTTTTTTTTTTTTTTTTTTTTCTCATTAACTTTTACCTATATTCGGTTATGTTTTTTAATAATCGCTCCCAGTTTTCAGAACTGAAAAGTTTACAAAAATTATTATGAAAGAAAATGATAGAGGTACGTAAAAAATGTTTAGGTATTTTTTTGTTTTTTTTTTGGTATTAAATAAATTAAGTACGCTGAAACTGAAATAGTTAATTTGAGAGACGAGAGAGAGTTTTGTTTCTTGTGGTGGATAATATGTATAAAGTAAAGTACAGGGTATAGTTCAATTATTTGTAGTATGTACAAACTACTTGCTGTAGTGTATTGTACAACACTAGTTTGAGAACGCTTGTCATGCGCCTTTCTTTGCGATTCTCACGTTTATCTGACAGTCTGCAGCACACGTCTAATAAAATACGGTGTTTTGTTTGGAGTGTGTGTGTGTGTGTGGGAGTGTGTGTGTGTGTGGGGTGTGTGTGGCTATACAATAGGGTAACTAACATGATATAACTCTGAAGATAAAGTTCATAAAGATAGCGAAAATTGTTGAATTTGGTCTTGAAATTTTCTTTAATTTATTAATTTTTTATGATTTAATAATTTTTATAAATTTTTAAATATTTTTTTAATTAACTGCCTTTTACTTCAGAGTTATTTCAAGCAGTTCTACTTGATAATTTCCTTGACACTCTAAAATTCCGCTGCAGTTCACATAACGATTACTTTCTATGATATAAACTGCTGTAATTCTGTGTGTTTTGGCTACTCTGGGGACAAGGACTGGGGTGTACTTACGATGCGGGCGGACTTGGTAGTGCCACCTGATGTATCTTCCAGGTGGCAATCGATACGGAATGCTCATCGGCCGCATAGCAACGCCAGACGGCTTGAATGAGTGTCGCCGCCGGCTGACGACGCCGTATCATGTGCTTCTGGCGTTGCTGTTGTTGCACCTTCAATGCAAAACCACTGCCCAGAATACCCTGTAAATGGCATGATTAAGTAAGTGGCCAACATCCGGTTAACGGATGCGGCAGCATCGAGAACATTTCAAACTTACCGCAGGCAGCGCAAAGAACGAAATACCCAGTAGGGCACAGCAGGAGGCAATCAGTTTTCCCTGCCAGGTGATGGGCACCATGTCGCCATAGCCAACGGTACAGAGTGTAATCTGACACAGGTAAATATTTAAATAATTACAAATTTATGTACTTTCAGTACTGTGGTAAAAGTGGGCTACGTACCACGCCCCACCACAGCGCCTGGGCGAAATTGTTGAACTTCTCGTTGACGTCCTTCTCCCACATATAAACTAGGAATGATGCAAAGATTAGGCCTAAGAATCCAATATACATAGTGGTGATGAGCTCCTGCAAAATAGTGCATGAAATGAGGATTTAGATACCCTAGAAAAGTATAGAGATAGAGTGTACCTGTCTGTGTGCGTATACAACCGAACCAAGCAGCTTCCAAGTGCCGCCACGTCGATCCATGCGTACCATGCGAAGTATCTGAAAGAATCTCAGGCCACGCAACGCACTTGTGGCAAACACCTGGCCAGAGGTGCCCATGCCTAATACTACAATTGAGGCTAAAATGGTGATAATATCTAAAGAAAGATACATTTGTTTAAATCAGAGTTATGCCTTCTAAAACCTTACTAATATCATGAAAAAGATTCAAATAAGGTTAAGATACTTTTGTTTCTAGCCAGTTTTCTCATTTACCTATAATACAAAATGGTTGCTTTATAAACTTAAGTCGTCCCAGTGTTCCCTGATACCGGGATCGGCAACCCGAGGACCACAGTCTCGCTCCGAACTCCATGGTAAACCAGATGACAACTATGATCTCCATGCGAAATAATATATATACAGCGTCCTCCTCATATTCCTTGATGGTGGAAAATACGCTCAGTGCGAGGCATGTGAACACCATCAGAAAACTGTAAGTAAAGAATTTAAATATATTTAATATTCAAACTTAAAAATTTATAAAATAATGAAAATTTTGAAAGCAAAATTAATTAAAGAGTCAAGTTAAAGTAATCTAAAAATTTAGTTAATAATATTCAGTTTTAATTGATAAAGTTTAGTATAAGTTTAAGAAACTCTTCGATAAAAAAAAATATATGTGATATAATAAAAAGTAAAAAAAATCAACAAAAATATGATAAAAGTCTGGTGTCAGGACAATATTACTTTAAAAATAATTGCTTCTAATAATAAATAAAAAAAAAAAATAATTAAAGTTCTATTTAAATAAATTGCTTGTAATAACATAAAAAAATTAAAAACCGCAAAAAATATATAAAGTTATATATATCCTTAATATATTATAATTATGAATTACATGCATAATTCATAAATGCATACATAAATCAATTAAAAAAGCAACAAATAAATATAAATAAATTTGAGCGATCAGCAAAAACAATAAAAGAGATCAAATAAATATATAAAAAGTAAATGATTGATGTAAAATACTAAATAAATTATTTATAATTTGTAGTTTAGTTAACTTACACCATCACATGATAGAATATGGCGTGCAGTCCCCGCGGTCTCTCCAGGAAATTGTAGAGTCGACTCTGCATGCGTCGGTAGCGCGCATCGCGGCGATGTGTGCCGCGATTATAGTTGAGCGGCTTCCCCAGGAGTGACATTCGCGGTTGCAGATAATTTTGCGATTTTTTTGGTCCCGCCGGTCTACATTTCCTGCAATTATATGAGATGTAGAAAAACAAAGGTTTAATTTCTCTGATAGTTTAGAAATCTATAAAAAACTTAGTGATTTCTCTGTACCCCTTGTAACCCCGAATGTCGTAGAACGCGTATACATCATTTTCGGGATCCATTCATATAGGCATTAGCCGTTAACACAACACTTGCAAAAAATAACACTTGTCTAAACTCTGCAGCGTACTCTGCCGTACCGCTGATAATACCCGTACAAAATTTTAATGGGTCGATTTACCGACTAAGCAAAAATTGAACGTGTGTCGCGTTTGGCGTTCAAATCGCAACTCGATCGACAGTTGTTCGATACATTTGTTTAAAACTTCCAGTTTAGACTTTCCAAAAACCTCCAGAGTTTTGTTGTTGTTGTTGTTGTTGCTTTTTATTTATTAATTATATACAGACAGTGTTCTACACACCTTGCATTTTTATTATGATCGCAGACCTTTATTTGATTTGATTTTATTTCAATATTTTATTTAGTTAGATGGTTCTCTGGTTTGTTATTAATATTATTATTATTGCAGTTTGTAAAGTCATAAAATTTTGTGACGACTTCAAATTTTCGCACAATTTTTGTTGCATTCGCTTCGGTTTGATTCGGTACGGGTACGGTTTCTTGGGGAGCGTGTCATCGTGTGGGCGTTTGGCTCCTTAGTTTAGTCACGATCTCTGGAGGTTTCTGCTTTTGCCCCAAACGTGTCACAAGTTTAATGTACGTCATTAACATTGCGTAGCTTGATAGATAATGCAAATAGAGGTAGGTACTATACAAAGGTATTACTTACCCACCAAAAATTGAGGTGCGTTTTAATTGGAAATTGAAAAAAAATTGTACGTTGACAATGGAAAAGTTTTGCAGATAAACAATTTAGGCACTTACAGGCTAATAAATTACTAAGTATTTTATTTATCAATCAACTTTAAGCCTTAGGCAGGCACTTGACCCAGTTTATTATTCTTGAAGTATTTAAAACTTGTTTAATTTAGCATGTGATAATCTTTAGAAAGATCAGCGATTTATTTTCAATGTGAGCGATTTGAATTGCATACGAAATTATTGCAAAAAGGCTGTAGTAACTGTCAAAGTTTATTAGAGCTTTCAATTTGGATTGGTATATATTAATCTTGTATGCTTAAGAATTAAGCTATTTAAAGTTCATTTAAAAGCTTTAAGCGTAGTAATAAACTTCATTCAAATGGATATAAAAGCTCTAATTCAAAAGTGCATTGAGCTTTTTATGTTATAATTATAAAAAAGTTTTTATTCATAAGAAATGCTTTAAAAGTATTGCACAAGTCTTAGGGCAGCTTTCAGCTGCAAAGCTTTTGCCCACGCTAAGCTTAAAGCTTTTCTGTAATGTTCGTTCATAACTAATTTAATACAGTAACTTGTAGTCGATCACTATTTCGTCATTTAAAAACTATTCCATTTACACAATTTCCATCGACAATTTAAAAATAATTTTTAACCTTTTTTTTATGACTCAAAATGAAATTTGCAATAATTTGCTAGTTTTTCTTTTTATTGTTTAGCCATATAATTTAGCTATAAACTGGCCATAAAACTCCCCCATTGATGCTCATAATGGCATGCTAATTGCGTGTGGGATTTGCGCAAACAAGTTTTAGGCCAACTTGTTGCCAATATTGGCAGTACATCACAGCGGAAAGTCGTGCATCTTTCATGTTTACCCACCAAAAGCTCACAGATACAATGTATGACTCATAGATAATGTATCTTATCGGCGACAGAGAGTATTAACTTTTGGCAAAACAATTTCGTTGGCTCAAAAAAAAACAAAACAAAACGAATAATTTTAGCACAAATTGTTATTGTTTAAATTTTAATGTAATGCTTTTGTTTTTAGTCTGTAGCCTGGCTTAGGTTAAACGGTAATTAAAATATAATGTATATATGTGTGTGTGTGTGTGTTTGTATCTGTGTGCACGTCTTGGCCATTTAAATGTATATACAGTTATTGGTTTTCGGAAGGCGGTAAATAATAATAAAAATATGTATATTATATTGTTTTAAGTGTATACGTCTATGTGTCTAAGTATGTGTGTGTGTGTGTTTGTGTGTATATAACCATATAAGGTGTATATATATTATATATCGGGTTTGTATCCGTCAGTTTGATACAAGATCACAAGTTGTTGTTGCTCTTAGCACCCAGCTCGTAGCATCGTCGTTGTTATTGTTTGTGGAGAGTTTCCTCTCTTCTTCCTCTTTCTTCACTTCTTGGCATCGATAATGATCTCATCGCCCGACTGTATATTGTAGCTATATAGTCGTTTATTGGGAAACTTCATCTCTTCCGGTCCCCACTCTCTGTAGTCCTGATCGAGATAATAGAGTCGCATCTTATTGGGCGCCAAATTGATCAGTTTCTCCAGTTTGATCTTCAGATCGTTCACCGTCAAATAGATGTCCACAAATCGGCTCTCGCTAACCTCATTGTAGCTAAAGGTAACTTTAACCCGTTTCTCTGGTTTCAGATTCACATTGACCAAAGGATCCAGTTCACCATGAATGGCCAGAAGTTCTGCATAACGTGTGGGACGCTCACACTCCGGTTTGTTCATATAGTGACGAACAAAGGCGCGTTCCGCATCCACACGCTCATCCACACTGATTTTGCCACCGCCATTGAGCATAGAGACATTTGGGAGACGCGCGATCAGTAGCTGACGACGCTCGTGTTCCGTGCACTCCAGTGTCTCCCAGAGGGGCCAATGTTTCACCCGCAGATTCTCGAGTTTACTGTACTTGGCCAACTCATCGATGTCGGCCCAACTGTTGAGCTGAGCGCAGCTCAGATTGAGCAGTTTCAGGTGGGGAAAATACTTGTGACTCTCGCTAGCCGAATCCAGTTCAGCTGTGGTCTCTGTGGCAGATTGCAGGGATTTGATGGGACATTCGGCAAGCACCAGAGCCTCTAGGCTGGGGAAGAGTCGGCCTAGGCGACAGATCTCCTGCCAATGCTCAATGGGATTGCCGGTAAAGTGTAGCGTCTGGAGTTTTGGATGAGCTTGTGTTAATTTACGTTTCGAATGGCAGAGATTGCAGCACGTATCCGCTTCCGCTTCCGTTTCCGCTTCTGTCTGTGGCACACATTGGCAGCTATTGCAATTCTCGGACGCTCGCTCCGTTTCCGATTCTGCTTCGCATTCCTGCGCTGCATCCAAGAGCACGGCCCGATAGTTGTTAAGACTGAGATGCAGCTCCTGCAGCACGGGCAGATTCTGCAGTAAGGCATCCACGCACATCCAATCGAGATAGGTGCCATTGAGCACCAGATTCTTGAGGTTTACCGTTGGTGCCACCTGCAGAGCACTCTGCACCGGACTCATTAGCTGATTCTTGCTCAGATTGAGAAACTCTATCCTTGGCATATGTTTTAGTATATTGAAAACTTCCTGCCAATCCTGTAGTTTATTTTGTGCCAAATCCAGTTCACGCACACGCTGACATTTATCGCGTATACTCTCAAAATCGCCGGCACAATCGATGTCGCAATCGTTGAGCACAAGCAATTCGGGCACACTGGTCAGCGGGGAGAGGCGGGGTATGAATATAGAGAATTCCATCCGTCCGCCGCATTTAGTAACCGTAAAATCATTGGGCAGATCGGAACGCTTATGCAGCTCCGGCTGATTGGCGTTCTCAAATTCGCATTCGGCGAAATATTTGCGCTCGAGCGCCTCCAGCAATGAGGGCATCTCGCTTACGCTTACGCTTTTACTGCCGTTCTCACTCTCGTACTCACTCTCCCGCTCTTGCTTTCGATCTTAAACGGTGTTTGCGTCTAGTAAATTATGTAAATTTCGTTTCAATTTTGTTGTTTTCTTGTCTTTGCTTCTTTTGCTTTGCTTTTGTTTTCGCGTTGCTGCTGCTTTAGTTTTGCGCGCTGACTGCGTTTGCTGCGCTTTGAGCTTTGACTTGACTGCTGCTGACAGAGCTTTTGCTTCCAGTTACTGCGCCTGTTACTATAGTTGTTGTTGTTGCTTTAGTTTAAGTTGTCGCAGCTTCTGTCTGTTACTTCTCTCCTGCTTGTGCTGCTGCTGCTACTGCTATAGTTGCTGCACTGCTGCTGCGCTGTTACTGCGCTGCTTATTGATTTTTGGAGAACTTTAGTTGTGCTTTGTATTAAATTTGTTGTTGCTGTTTGCGTGATGCAATTGTTTTGTGCTTATTTGCGCAGTTTATTGCAGTCGTCGATTTAAACAAATTGCTGCGCACGTTGGCTTTTGTCTGGTGCTTTTGCTGCCGTTGTTGTTGCTGTTGTTGTAATTGCGCACTAATTTAACAAATTTGTTGCTGTCGAAACAAAGAAACACAACAAATGCGTGTGTGGGGGCCACTTGCTAAGTCTAACTGCCTGCCCCTCTCTCTCTCTCTCTCTCTCTCTCTACCTCGCTCTCTCTCTTTGTGTTTTGCTTTCAGTCAATGGCGTTTACTACGACCAAAAGCCAGGCCAAAGCTGTGTAGCTCTCGACTTTGTTGGGTTTTTCCTTTAATTTTAGTTGGTATTGTTGTTTTTCTTTCTTCTGTTATTGTTTAGTTTTTCTAATTGTTGCTGCTGCTGTTGATGATTCAAGTTTGCTGG
This sequence comes from Drosophila cardini, assembly GCA_018903735.1. Lineage (NCBI taxonomy): Eukaryota > Metazoa > Arthropoda > Insecta > Diptera > Drosophilidae > Drosophila > Drosophila cardini. Next base: position 4,311,304 of record JAEIGM010000001.1, on the reverse strand, counting down.
TTGGTGTCTCTCCGTCCGTTCGCAACGCCACCAAACGCTCAACTAAAAGCCAAACCACAACACACAAGAACGAATTCGCCTTCGTGTTGTGCACACAATATTCTTCTGGCCCGTTTTGCCAGTCTCTCTGCCTGCTTCGTTGAGTGCTTTTTGTTTTTGTTTTTTTGTGTTTTGTGTGTAGGTCGCCGTCGTGCGCACAGGAGCGGATTCAGGGGTGGCTTTTATATTATGTTTTTTTTTCCTTCTTTCCTCTTACTTTCCGCCGTTCGTTTCTTGTAAATTTAATTCTCAATCCGAAACTTCACGTTGTGATAAGTTCTCATCTGATTTGACTCTGAAAAAAAAAACCAATAACACTTTTGCTCTCTGAGGCGCTGCCGCCCCTGCAGCAAAAAGTATCAGATAAGAACTTATCTAGAAAATTTTGATGGTACCAAATTAGGAATTACGTTACATTTGCAAAAAAACACAAATCGCAGCGATTGCTTAGTTTTATTATATTTCATTTGAATATTTTGTGGCCCCACGATTGGGCGCTCGGAGCTGGCCCGTTGTAAGTTTTAAAATTTGACTGCGACCTTGCGACGTAAATAAATGTACTCTCAATTACGAAATTGTTTTAGTTCGAGCAAATACAGCAACAAATATTTTGGTGTGCTGCTTTTGCTTTCGCTTTTTTTTGGGGCAATCTAAAATAGAATATTTAAAATTATAAAAATGTTTAAAACACATTTACAATGACCTTGCGTGTTGTGCACTTGGCAGCGGCCCTAAAATAACAGAGGGCCTCAGAATTGGGCGCACTGCTGGTGACTAAATACGCCACTGTAGCGCTTGCCTGGAAAACCAGTTATAAAGTCAACGGTCATGTCACAGTGAACACACGCTACAGTAAACTGCAACCCCTTTTATATACATAACACATTTTTATTATGACTGACGGTTGTAAATTGCATGCTAGGGGATGCAGATAAAAAGTTACAGATACATTTATTTGAAATGCATATTTTCATAACCTCGTTGAGAACATGATATCATAAATGGAACGTAATGTGCGAATGCTGTTGGCGTAACAACTCAGTGGGGCTCACTTTGCTGACAGCTTGAAAGGTGCGCAATAAATGTGCGAGTGGTGGGGGGAAACTGGGACAAGCGTCGCACAGCACGAGAGCCATGGCATTAGAGGCAGTGAGAGCGAGAGAATCAGCGTGTGTGTGGCAGTGAGAGCACGCGTCGTGAGCACGACACAACGAAGCTCTCGCGCTCAGCTGTGCTTTGTTGTCGTTACACAAACATATGTTTGTTTGCATTTTGCCTTTATGAACCAGAAACTGCGCAGCATGTTGAAAAGCTCGCCGCTCAGCTGTTTTACGTTTGCATTGCACTGTGCGTGGAGAGAGCTTTTAACTCAGACTCTCACGCGAAGCTTTTACAAGTGTACGTGAGCAACAACAACAATGAGGCACAACGATAAACTGTAACAGATGGCAGCACTGTGACAATGGGGCAATGGCAGTGGTTGTCGTCGCCGCTGTTGTTGTTGTTTTTGTTTTTGTTTTGGATGTCGTTTTGTGGGGGGCGTTTCAAATTTGATTTGCAGTAAGCATCACTATTGACGCCTTTTACAATTTTTTTTTACGAGTCAAAAGTCAATTTCGCTGCGCGTATCGAACAATGTCAGAGATAGAGACATACGAATATTGTATCTATAATATCTGCATGCCATGCATGTATCTTTAACACATTCGTGCAAATACAAAGATATATGTATCTACTTTTTGATGGCATGTGTGTATTCTTGTACTTGGTCAAATGTCTGTTTGTCTGTCTCTCTGACTGTCTCTCTGACAAGGGTTTCAATCAATTTACATTTGTAGATTTCATTATTGCTGTCATATCTTTGCACTTCAAAGAACATTTCAACGAATCTACAGTTCACTCTGTTTTATACTATATTCCATTCAATTCTATTCTATTATTACAGCTTGTTGAATCAATAGAATTTTGCTTATTTTGCTGAAATTCTGTTAGACATATATATTTGCTACTGCATTTATATTGAATCAACCTTAAAATTTATGTACTGTATTTTATTTTCATATTGCTTTGGAGGTGAATTGTTCACCATGACGAAATTATTAATATAGAATACGTAAGGTGGGTATATAGACTGGTAGGTACTCTGTGGGAATTAATATAACTTAGTTTCTATTCAATGACCCTTAAAATATGTTAAATACTTTATTATTTCTTATGATTTATAATGCTGTATTATAATTTCATAAAGTCTGTCTAAGATGCTTCAAAAACTTTTAATTATATTCGTCATTTTGGCAAAGTTTAATGTGTTTTTTATTGTTTTGACAAAGTTAAGGACAATCCCCTTGCTAAAACACATAAAACTCGGCAAAAATTTCGAAAACAATTTGAGCTCATTGAACACATTAATTATGTCATTGTTGTTGTCATTAGTGTTCTTGTTGCTGTCGTCGACCCAGAACACTGTCGTCTGAGCCATTTAGTGGCATCGCACACTCTACTAACCAACCGAAAGTATAGACAAATACACTATATATGTATACATATACTCAGTCTATATAGTTATCTGGCAACAGTCGCAACACTTTGTGTATTATTCGAAAATGCGATTTGTTATGGTTTGACCGGCATTTCTTTTGTTGCACATATGGCAAAGTAGACAAATAATCCATTTGTCAATAGTCCAATAATATCTAGTATTTATGGGACTCTGACATAATTTTATTAGCACTCATATATCATGTGTTTTGTGTTTAAACTTTTCATGCAGATGAATTGCTTTAATTCGTTAATGTTTGTAATTACAAAATTGTTTCCAAAAATTATACAGAAATTTTTTTTGGGGTTTATTTAGGCAACGCAATTTTATTGCTCAGTTTCTGTTTACAAATCTATATGCAAATATGTAGATATATATATATATGTATGTATATGTATGCAGATATATAGTATATTTACATATATATTTATATCAAAGCAAAAACAAAGCAAAATAAGAAGGCGCAAATAAACCAGACGAAATAACGTACAAATCAATTGCGTCAATAAATGTGCCTAAGATGCTATAAATTTCTTGTTGTTGTTATTATTGTTATTATATTTATATTTTTTTTTTTTGTGTTTTTCTTCTTGTTTTTCTTGCTCGTAAAGTTCTATAAATTGCTGTTTTGTAAAATGGAAATTTTGACTTTTTCAACCGGCGGCATTTAACGACTTAAATAGAATGGCAAAAGTATAATGCCTCACGTAAACACTGCAGCTACGGAGTAATATCGTATCCCCAAGAAAAAAGAAAGCAATTTTCATGTCTCCCAAAAAAAGCAGATAAATAAAGAAAAAATGTTCTCTAGTTTAGTCTAGACAGCAGCATTTTTTCTTGTCTTACTCGAATTATATTTTAAATTATTACATCGTTGGTTTTAAGCAGCGTCTAAAGTGACTTTTAGTCTTTTGCTCTCAGTCGTTGTATGTCTGGTCACAAACAAGTGGTTAACCTTGCGTATGAGTAATGTTATTGTGTGCTTATTAAGCCAGAGTTTTTACCATGTGAAGTTGATAAATGATTTGTACACATCACATTTCTCTGACCTATTTGCGGTCACTATAGCCACTATAGCCACTATATAGACTGCAGTCGGCAAATGACTATAAGAATAAATATTATTCTTATACTCATAAATTTCGTTGGCAATAAATATGTTGAATGAAATCAGAATTGTTTTTCGCTTCAGTTCGTTTTTGCTACAAATTGGCAGCATTGACAAATTGAATAAATGACACAATAATGTCACGTTATGCCTGACTGATTGATTGATCAACTGATTGACTGATTGGCCAGTTCAGTTTGATAGTCGTTCGGCTGCCGTTGACAGTTTTCATTAGTTTCACACAATATTTACACGAAATGAGATCAAGTTTTGACAATTTTAATGACACTACTGAATACCCTGTAAGTGAGAAAAGGGTTGGGTAGTGCTGAGCTGAAATTTAACTAGTTTCAGTTAAAGTAGTTTGAGTAATTATACTTCTTAAGTTAACTTAGTAAAATTGTGTGGTTGACTTCTTGTATTACAGGGTATTTCTCAGTTGAGTCAATACTTCTTCTATTCTTTAAGTGCTTAAAAATATCCTTTTTAGGAAACTTTAAGTTCAATTTAACTTTTTAAAAATGTTTTAGGCCATGCAGGGTATTTTTCAGTCGTGTATGCCCTATGAAGCTTTGCTGATTATACCTAAAATACTCTTTTGACTTGTAATAAAGTCTTTAGTCAACGAATTGTGGGAATTCAAAGTCTCTTTTATTTTACAGGGTATCTCTACGTTGCTGCAGCTCACTCTTTATAGCTATTTTAGCTTATTTCCTCGCTTTACTCACGCTTCACATAATTTTGTTGTGTTTGTTGGCGACACTAACGTTAATTTAATATGCGACATTTGCACTTTTCGGTCAGCGAAAGTGAAATCCAATGATAACCGCTAACGAGAAGGGGTGAAGGGTCAAGTGTGGAAGGTTGAAGGTTGAAGGGTGATCAACGGCTGTGGTGTTTGGGGGTTTCTTGTAGGGTTTTTGGTATCACTTTCGTTGGGTTGTGTTTGCTGTCGGAGCCCCTTAGCTGCACCAACGATAGCTCTTATTATGATTGTTATTATTTTGCAGTGAAAGTTTAATTAAATTGATGCACTTCGTGGATGGCTCGTAAAAACGCAATTGCTGTGAGCTTAATATAGTTTAACACTTTGACAGCTGGCGCTCATTTTATTGCTTATAAAAAGTGGAAGCTTTAAATGTTGATTGAATTCCATTTATAGTTTATTTGAGAAACTTATCGGTATAAAGTAGGAGATGGTTTTAAAAAGTTAACGAGCAAAGAGAATGAATAATTATTTTTAAAAAATTTTAATTATAATTTTTCCATCAGCTGAGTGAGTGGCTTATCAAGCGGAGAAGTTTTTAAAGGTAAAGCGCATTAATACGAATAAAGCTTTCTTGTTAAGCAGCTTTTAAGCTCATTAAAGCTTAGCCAATAAAATTGCATAGTCATCAAAGCATATGCTACCTAGTCTAATAAAGCTTTTTATCTTAAACAGCATATATATATATATATATAGTTTTGATAAACAGAACCTATCTCCAGTAATCGTGCCATCACTACTTGTGTCACTGTCAAAGCTGTAAATTTATGTTAACTTATGTCTATTTGTTTCCACTTAAACTTGGTCCAATTGTATCTTAACTTAAAACACAAATAGTCATAAACTAGCATTAGTCGTTGAATCACTTTGATTGCCTTGCTGATAAGTCTTATCGTTTTGGCCTAAAATAACTATGATTCTCACAGACGAGTTCAAGATAATGTTTATACTATAATATTTGTTTGAGTTTGTTTGCATTGAACTAAGTTAAATTGAGTTGTGCTCAAAAGTAGTTGGAGTCTCTTCGAGCCCATCTGAGCCCATCTGAGTCATCATCATCAGCTGTTGCATTATTAAATGAGCCTACTGCAGGGACCTTCATTTGAATTGCTCTTTCACAAAACATTTGCAAGAAATTGCAGTCTTCAGTGGTGCCGTGCTGCAGTGGTGCAGTGGTGCAGTGCTACAGTGCAATGCATTTCAACTCATTAAATGCAATTAGTGGTTCTCTTTCACTTGGCCAGGACATAAAGCAATAAATGGGACGGTCAAGCCAACAAACTAACTGAATTATTCATAACCAGCTCGGGTAAAAAGGTCTTAAAGAAACCATTTCGCAACAATATGCATTTATATACATATATATATGCATATATATATATATGCAGGTATAGTATATATATGGTGTGTATTGTAGTCGGTTGTAGCTCTCAGGGCGCAATTAATTTGCTGGCAATAATGAAATCTAGGACAAAATGTTCGCTAAAGAAAATCGTTGACAGTTGGCATACAAGTTTCTGTTCTTACTTTATGCATATATAACAAGGGTATACAAGTGACTGACTGACAGATACCCTGTAAGCCAATTTTACTATAGAAATAAGCTTTGAAATTGGGGGAAATCTATGGAATCCCCAAAAATGGTGTATTTAGTTGCGAATTGATATTAAATATTACTACTGTGACCAAAAAATAAGGTGACATTGTATTTATTTTGAAAATTCTTTATTTACTTAAACTATTTAATATATTAAAATAAATTTTTTAACTTTAAATAACTTTTAACTGAACTACAAACAATTTTTTTATTCAATTTACTGCTTTTTGCTTGACTTTTACCATAAGTAAAAGTCTGCCACCTTTCCCCTTGGACTCCTTGGCATTACAGGGTATAAGGACTACACACCTTACTTGCTGGCGTTGCAGTTGAAGATTGAAAATGAAATCATTTGTCAGCTACAGAATGCTGAATACACGTACATATGCACACTGTTGTTTTTATTCCTTGCATTTTGGCCTAGAATAGCTTGAAGCCTTCTCCAACAAGTTGGCAACAACGTACAGAACGTACAGAACTCGATGGGTAACTATGCATGTCTGTATGTCTGTCTGTCTATCTGTCTGAATTCAGAATGTACTATCTGCATATCAATTGTTGGCATTCACACTTCTGTGGACTGTTTGCTTTTTTGGGCCATGTTTTAATCAAACTAAAATGAATGACAAACTAAGCGACTTTTCATTCTTCTTCATCTAAAGGACAATTGTTAGACAGAAATTGTGTATATGTAGGTGTGTGTGTGTGTTTGTGTGTGTGTGTTTGTGTTACGGCTAAGTGACGTGTTAGCTGGAAAATCCTGTAAATTTTAGTAACACCTGAAGGGAGAAAAGCTTGTCGACACCAGAAAAATGTTTGAAAAATCAGGTTAGAACCCAATTTGATTATAAGTGTTTAGTGCTGTATAGAGATACTGAGTAACTAGTTTAGTTACAGTCTAATTTGCTTATAGAAGGAGTATGTGAAGTGGTTAAACTTAACACAGAGTTTGGCTTTAATCGAAATGAGTGCATTTGTTAAAGGTTTAAAGGTTAGAAATGTAGTTTTATGATAAATATTTGTAGTTAAAAACTTGTGTCAGTAAAAACTTCTACTCTTTAGAAAGTTTGAAATTTGTTGCTAATGATAATTGCAATTAATAAAAATATCTTTTATTAAAAGCAGCTTATCACTCTCTCTCTCTCTCTCTCTCTCTCTATCTATCTCTCTTTCTCTCTCTCTCTTTGTACTCTTTTTTGTTATTCAAGCAAATTGTAAATTCTTTTTGCACATTTTCATTGTCATTGTCATTGCTCGATGGTTCGTTTAATGATGGCAATTTTCCATTTTGTATTTCGTTGATTAGGCTCGGGTTTACAGGCTGTCTTCCCCCCCTCTCTCTCTCTCCCGCTCTTTCTCTTTCATACTCTTTCTGTCTCTGTCTGTCTGTTTGCTGTTGATGGCGTGCCACAAAGTTATCAATGCCGCTCGAATGAATCACTTTAAGTGCGCTAATTTCGCTGTCTATCCATTTTCATATCTGTGGGCCAAAAACTTTGTACCATTTGCATATTCTGCACTTGCCGCCGGACAATTTGTTTATTCAAATTGTTAAGATCTTTTCAGTTGTGTGTATATTCGGTGTGTGTGTGTGTTGGTTCTTGTTGTGGTTTAACGCGATGCTCTTCATCAATCAAATGTTTGTTTTTTGGGGTAGGTGAAGGCAGTACCGATTTGATGGCACTAAACAATCGCAAATTCATTGTAATTTGTTTGAACAGCTGTCGGGCAAAAGTAAAGAAAATGTTCTAGAGCGTGTAGGGCAGAGGGGGAAAGAGGGGGGAAAAGGGGGCGCCTACTGAAGGGTCTTTCTTTGTTTGCAGACAGATTATTTGGATGTTGCTTTCGACTTTAAAGAGTCGCCTGTCACCCGCTGCCACCCGCTGCCACCCGCTGCCTGCCGCCCACGTGGAGACACGCAAATGTGCAATGACAGGCTAATGATAATTACGTAAGTGACTGAAGTGGTGACCAAGCTGACTGAGGTGACTGTGGTGACGGTCACAGCAACAGCAACAGCGTGTCGCAATTACCGCGGCCGAATAATTTATACAATATACAATATGCATACAGTGTCACACTAGTGACACAAGCTGCAAGTGACAAAATTGATTGGATTTATTTTGAGCACTTAATTTACTTGAAGTTCGCTGGAAAGTTCTTATTTGAGCTGAGCCTTAACAGTTGGTGGAGCTTTCAAAGCTTAACCCAAGTGTGCTTTCATGTGCTTTCAAAGCTCTTAAGAAAGTTTGTTAACTTTCTGCTTAAGGAACTTATTAAAAACTTAATTTTATTGAACTAAAAGCTTAAAAATTTATTTTTTTTCAACTCACTTTCACTTTTCAACTAGTAAACTTTACTTACTAGTTACTTTTGCTAATGTTTTAATAGCTTTATATACTTGCCGCTTTTAGCCACATTATTTGGTCAAGTCTGTCTGTCGTCTTAAAATGTTTAATTGGCCTTTTTAAATGGTGCCATAGGTAATTTGTGTTTGTTGGACTTAATCCGCATTTAACGCCTGATGCGCCACGTGATGTTGGCCTCATCAAAAACTGGCACAAACACACAAACACACACAAAGTAACACTCACACACACACACCATAAAGCAGCGGCAGGCTGAATTATAATTATAACTAAATTGAGTTACGTTGTCAACGTTGCCACCACGGGGCGTATGAGTAATGACACGAAGCAGATATTCCGTTATAAATACTACACGCACATGAATAACTGTTTTGTTGGCATATGCATGCACATTTATTACTATTATAATTATTGTTATTATGTCATAAATATATTGTCAACAGTAATTGCATTTTGCATTTGAATGCAATTTAGAATTTAGCCATAAAACGACCAAAAACCTGCTCTACATTTGCAATTATCCAACTGTCAAAGCTCTGACATGACTTTTAAAGTATTTCTTACTATTTTTTTTGTAACTTTCTCTAGCATTTAACATTCAAAATTTCTGTGCTCAACGAGTTTGTGTACACAAATTTCGGTGGTAAAGAAATTTTCCATAACTGAGACTTTTCTTCTCAGTCTGAGTGGATAAATTGTTTGCAAAGACTTTATTAAATTTGATGTCGAACACATGTGTTAAATGTAATTAAAAGTTTGAGTGATATATCTTGTCAATTTAGCAGTTTATTTAACAGAAACCTTAGACAATTTTATGATATACAATTTGCTACAAATTTATCTTTATCTTAACGTGATTTTAACACTTTTTAATGTTTTCAACAGTTTCAGTTTGTGCATCATTCTCTACTGAAAGTTCTGTTCGTCTGGTATTACAGCTGGAATATTTAAATCACCAGTTGAATTCTTAGTCGAATAGAAATCCACAGTTAGATCCAACATATTAGTTTCACAGTGAAAGTATCTGAGCTGAAAAGTTTGTCTCCACTTTAGACTGCAACTTTGACATGGAATATCTCAGGATTAAAACATCCAATCGTGGATTGTTATGCCATTTTGGACTCGGGAGGACTACAGCTATCGATTGGCATAAAAATATTGAGTTTTTAAAAATTTTAAAAATTTGTCGATTTTTTGAAAAAATGTAAAGGGGTAACATCATAAAATTTTCCAAAAAATCGAAAATTTTTAATTTGATAAATTTTGATAAATATTGATGGCGATAGGTGCTACTATTTGTCTAGAGCTTAAAAAGGCTTCACTTTTTAATATGTGACACCGTTTGGCTGAGTTATGACCATTCAAGGTTAAAAATATTGAAAAAACTTAAATTATACACATTTTTTAGCAATTTCATGTAATCAATCTAGTTATTTTCGTTTGACAAATTCGTGGAACACAGAACTGAATTTTGGAGTTGATTATAATAAAATGTTATAATAAAATGTTTTTAATTTAGCTTATAAAAATCTGTAGCATACTTTTTGGGGCAAGAAATTTAGCTGTTTACTTAGTGAAAGAATTTCATATTGTTCGTCTGAAGGCTGCCTTTATTAATTTCGCATCTATTACCAATTTCGTTGGAAAAATTTGCCTAAATGTGCTAAAAATACAACTAAAGCCCATTTAAATTTAGATTATAATCTCATAAATTTTCAGCTTTTACCTTTATTTATACCCAGATTAGATTTATTTAGAAAATATGGATTTTTGTGGTGCTGAAACATGCGAACAACTCTTACTTTTCACTAACTTTCTAACCAATTTCCCCCATTTTTTCTGTGCTCACGCTATTGACCAGCATTTAGCATTTGTTAGGGGGACATTTGCATGTCGTTCCTTTGTTTGTTTGCCAAATGCAAACAAAAATGTCAATTGTAGGAAATGGAAATAGAAATAGCAATCGTTTGGGGCACATTTGCGGACATGTAAGCGGTAATTAATTGCAAATGTCGCACGTGAAAGAACAAATGTGATTGCCAACTAGTTATTAGTATGCGAGACTCGTCAAAAACTGCTAACCTTCAAAGTTGGCAAGTTGTCAATCAACTTCAATGATTTTACAATTAATTTTTTATAGAGATTTTTAAACACATGGAGACAGGAGCCAAAGGCTAAGCACTGATTGGCGCCGTAGAAAAGTTTTGATGGTGACCAAAGTGACAACAATTATGCAGGTGCATAAGCGACTTCTTGGGTGTAATACGAGTACGCGTACTTCATGAAATTGGATATCCAGTAAGTAGTTGCACAAAGAAAACGTTGTCGTTTTAATGCCATTCAGCACAGGTGTGTGTGTATGTGTGTTGTGTGCTACACCCGCGCAACGTTGCGTATGAGCAACTTTTGAATAATTAACTCACTTCAATGGCACTCGAGTCGCTTTTGTCTTACTCTTTTTCTCATTTCCCATCTCCTTCTCTCTATCTCTCTCCCTCTCTCTCTTCTAGCTGTCTCTATCTTTGTGGTACTTGTCGTCTCGTCGCGCTGTCTCTGCTTGCCACTTGATGTGGAACGTTATAAAGTAAGAGTGCGCTGCAGGAACATTTGATATGCATAAATTAAAATGCAACCACAGCACATACACACATCCACACACACACAAACACACACACAGCATCTCTGTCCTTTCCCTTGTTCCATTTTGCAATGTTCTTAATGGAGGCTGCTCATGTGTGTGTCGGGGTGTGTGTGTCGGTGTGCTGTGTGCGCTGGAATATTATAAAATATTCGCTGACTTCATAGCATCCATATATTATTGCATTTTTGGCCTCTGACACTTTATCAATAACTTTGGCAACAAAGTTACATTTTCATTAACACACACACAAACACATGCAAACACATGCACACACACACTCACAGCGACTTTTAACACACACATGAGTCACAATATAGACAATAATTTAAGCTCTTTACAGTTCAATTTGGTAACTTTACAGCTTGAAGTTTGATTCCACTACAAGGTCACAAAAATGCCAAAAGCGATTTACAAAAGTTTCAATTTTAATTATTGCTTCATAAAGTTGAAAATTCAGTTTGCCTGGGAGCTCAACAAAATAGATTACTTTAAATAAGTGAATAGAAAAACATTGTTAAACGAAAATTTTTCATTAAATTGATTTTTAAAACAAATATTCAGGCAAAATTTGTTTAGTCATTAAAAAGTTAAGTGATTATGCAATAAAAGAAATCAGATTTGGATAAGGATTGAAATTGCTTTAAGTAATATTGATGATAAAGTCCTGAGAAAAGTCAATTTGAAGTACTGGGTCAGTTTTTACCCCATTTTCTTAACTTTGAATGATGATAACTCAGCCAAATGAAGTCATATCCTAAAATGTTATACCTTTCTAGACTCAGGACGACTATGAGAATCGATCCTGATCAAAATTCAGCAAATTTCAAATTTTCGATTTTTTGACAAATTTTATGATGTTACCCCTTTGCATTTTTTCAAAAATCGGAAAATTTTTAAAATCTTTAAAAACTCAATATTTTGATGCCAATCGATAGTCCTACTCTTCACGAGCTCAAAATGGTATAACAATCCCAATTTGGATGCTGGAGTCCAAAAGTATATAAAAAGCAAAATCCAAAATATTCTAAACAAATTAAATTTATGCACAACAATTCCCAAAAGTTGTCTTTTATAACAAATTTGCACTCGCGTTGTTGCATGCAACAGCTGTTGGTCAAAAAATAGCTGCAGTGAAATTGCTTAAGCTGCAAGTTTGATGGAAACACCCTCGCACGTGTTGACCCCCCTTGGATATACCCTGGAAATTGTGGCATTTTTAAAAGGGGTCCCCTGCTGCGACATTGAATGACATTGCCGCATTGCTGACCCATTGACATTGGTAGAGTGATTTTTGCGCTTGTTGCACTTGTTGTTAGTGAGACAACTTGCACTTTAGATACACAAATATATATATGCAGAAAGACAGAGAGGATGAGGGAGAGGGCAATAGGGAGAGAGGGCTAGAAACATATGGATAAGTACTTAGCGTTTTCTGCTATTATATGAAAAACTGTAATCGATATTATTGATTTGCCTGCTGTGTTGACCTTACATATAGTTATTGGCAATCGCCTTATATTTGTGCCCAGTTTTGTCATTACAACTGATTGGCCAATCGGATTTCGCATTCGCCATGTAAATATTTGCAATTACTTAGACAGCAAGCAAATCCAGTGGGTGTATGTGTGTGTGAGTGGGTGTATGTGTGTGTGTATGTGTGGGTTTGTGGCTCGTAATCGTATATTCAAGTGAATATCACTTTGATGGGAGTCATTAAACTGCTTCGCCTTGCTGCTCATCAAAAGGAATGAAACAAAAACACACACAACAACAACACACAACAACACACACACAAATCTGAGCCACATTTTGTAATATCTCTTATATCCGTCTTTCTCTCTGGGGCTCAAAGTGTTTTGCGGCAAAGTTAGTTGGCGTGAATAATTTCCACTAAATACAATAAAACCATTTAGCTGCAGGCATTAAAAATTTGCATAGAAATGAAAGCATCGCAACCGGAACTGTGCCACAAAATACAAAATACAAAAAAATAAAAGTAGCAGTTGATGAGCTTCTGTTTTTTTTTTTGTATATTGTGTATTTTTTGATACTTTTCTCTCTGTGTACTTTGGGGAGGGTGTTGCCCGCCCGCGGATGTAAATAATAAAAAGCACATTAAACAGCATTTTCTTTCATTTCGAAACGAAAACGAAACAATTCCCAGTTCCACTTCAGACTAGGCCACAAAAACACACACACACACACACACATACACACTCCTATACACTAAGCCAAAAAGTATGCTTTAGTTTTGTTTACTGCAGCAATGACGTCGACAAGAGCGACGCCAGCAGCGACGCTTTGACACTTGGGCAGCTGCACTACTTAGAGGCCTGCGACCACACGGTCCACTTAGAGAAATGCACTTTGCACTTAAATGGACGTTAGATTTTCTTATGCCGTTTACAGTAGTAACAGCAAGCGCTGCAAAGTATGCAACAGAAAAAAGATTTAAAAACTTTTGAAATGAACCAAATGCTTGAGTAGACAATTATAAATAACAACTTTGTAGATTATAGTAATACATAACAGGAAGAATTATTACGGTGGGGTTTTAAAGTAGTTGGAATACTTAAGGAAAACCATAAATTTGCAGTAATTCTATGAAATATGACTGCATAATATAAGCTCTAGAATTATTTTAAGTCATATAAGCAAAAGTTCCCTTAGGCATTTAATAATTTATACCCAAAGGTATTAAATAAATAAATATTTCAACTAAAAATTTAATTTAAATAAACTTTAAGCTTAAGTAAAAGTTTCTAAGCGAAAGGTATTAATAAAAATATATATTTTTGAAAGCGGTTTATAAGCGAAACAAGCAGAAACATTGCTTTACCCCAGTGGAATATGAAAATCGTACATTTGTGTCATTTAGTTATTTATAAAGTTGAAATTGTAAATTCACGCCAATTGAGAAAATGAAAAGCAGAACATGCACAAGAGCATAAAATGTTCGTTATTGCTCAATTACTTGAGAGTTTTGTTTGTTTTTTTCCTGTTTTGCTCATGTTTTGTTTTCTTGTTTCATGTTTGTTTCGTGTTTTTGCGGCCGGAGCGTAACAATTCTCAGTCGTCGCCTCCTCCTCCCTCTATTCCCCTTGGTGTCTCCTGCTCCGAAAAAAGTGGCAAATTGTGGCAGCTGCTACTTGGGGGCCACTTGCAACATGGCCTGCCACTTTTTTTTTATGCCTTTCATTTTCATGTCCAATTTCGCATTTGGCGCACGCTGAGCCTAAAAGACTGCACTTGAAAATTTAATAGGCGCTGCAGTAGTTTTGGGCCAGGCCCCAAGTCCCTGTTAGCCAGTCAGCGAGTTCCGGGTTCTGTAGCCCAAAGAGACCACCATCTCTCCTACTGTTTTTGTGGCTTTTATGATGACCAATTTTATGATGACTTCGGTGTACACTGTCTGGTACCGTCTGTACTGTCCCTTCCGTCTCTTTCGTCCGTTCCCTACTCTGTCTCTGCACCAAATGAAATGTGAAATGTAATCCGTTGGTTGTGCCATGTGCCATGAGCCATGTGCCATGTTTATTTGCCAACCAGTTGGGCCAATGTGCCAATTGAGTTTAATTTGTTGAATGCCTTTTGACAGATTTCAAAATTAACTGGTCGCACACTTGACTGCATCGCCCCAAAACCAAATGATTCGTAGAGAGATTCATTCCATCTCTCCGCTCTCCACTCTCTCCACTCGACAATAATCACACACAACGGAATCTCTGTTCATATGCTCTCGTATGTGATTGAAGGCATTTCCGTAACACAATGACATTAGCTCAAACTGTCACTCGAGCATTTGGCAGCTTGATAGCAAATAACTAACGAGTGGGTTATACCATCACAGTGTTCTACAACTGTAAAGAGTTGTTAGCTTTTATATATAGCCGTCACTTAATAAAGCTTTAAGGAACTTTGTGTAGTAGTTTACTGGGAAGCATAGCGAGAAAGCTTAAATGTGCTTTAAGCTTATGTTAAAGAGCTGAGTCATCAATTTTGAGTTCAGAAAGCTGATTAAAAAAGTATTTTAAACTATTTTTTAACTGATGTTTAAGCCAGCTTTCACATGCTCTGTAGCTGTTAGCTTTTAGGAGCAATTATTTAAGAAGTTAATCTGTTTTATATAATATATTTAAGTGAGCTTTCAAGAGCTTTCGCCTGTTTTAAAGAGCTTTTGCTGAAAAATCTTAATAAAGCTAAAAACTTTAATCAAATTATAAATTTTGATGTTTTGATTATATTTTTAACGCAAGCTCAAATTCGGATCAATTTTGTTTTAAGCTCTCGTGTGCTTAATTAATCTTGATACAAGTCACATTTTCAGCTAGTCTCATTGTTAGCTGTATCCTTGGCCAAATTGATTGTTTGCTCGTGCAGATGAGAGGATTTTATTGCACGAATTCATTTGTGAAATTTGATTATGCACACTTAAATATATTTGTGTACGAGCATGTCGAAGGTTCAGTTTGAAAATCACTCTCTCTCTCCCCTTCCCCCTGTCTCTCTCTCCCTCCCCTCTGTCTCTCTGTGCCTTGTGAAAACTTTGTGCCTTGTGGCATTATCAATTTTTAAACAGCCCGGTTAGTTGGTAATCATTGATTTGCCACAAACTTGGGCGAAAACTTAGCTTAATCCGATTAAAGTCAACAGTCTGCTGGTTATTTCTATTAAACTGCTTTTGCCATGCAAAACAGCTGCTGAATAAGGCTTAACAGCCATCCTTAGAGTCTTAAGCTCCTTCTCAAGGCAAAGTACTTAATGCATTTTTTTGCCAGGAAAGGCAAACACTATCGATAACACTTCCTACTCTCAGTCCCAGTCGGAGACCTAGCCCCGCCTACCTGCCCCTATTTGGCCAAAAGGTCCTTTTCGAATGCAACTTTTGCATGCTATTAGCATTTCCAACCGACTTTTAATCCGGATCCTTAAGGGATTTCTTTTTTTTCGCCCTCTTCAAATGAAATTAACATTTTACGACTGTTCACATTTACGACATTTTAAACTGCTTGAATTTCAAATTCATTAAAAAATTACTATCAACAATTAATGATGGATTTATTGCGGTTTTCCTAACGACCTTCACATTTTTAATTATGCACTTAACATTTGTCTGTTTTATGCTCGGAGTTTCTTCCAGTTTACAGGGTATGTGACTCGACATTTATCTGCTTTTTAACTGCCAATATTTCGTTTTCTTTCTTCATCTTTTTTCTTGTGTTTTTTATATATTTTTTTTGTGCTGTGTGTGTGTGTGACTAAGCAATAAATCTTGCTCAATATATTGGTTCAATATATTTTCGTCACTCACCGACAATTCGACAATTGATTTTCTGTGTATTTGTTGCAATTGCATTTATTAGGCAATTTATTGTACAACTACCCATTATTTCTCGCTGTCAGCAGCAAATAGGCAGCATTTAAATATTTATGTTTACCATTAAAACAATGCAATATATATATATATATATAGACGATATTTAACACATACTACAAATATTTATTTGTATCAAAAAATTTTCCACATATTTTACAAGCGGAAAACATGTTCCCTTCTATTTTTTTATTGTTTTCTTCTGCTGACTTTGTGATAACAAACACAGACATCAAATAAAAAATATATATTTTTTATGGTTTCGCCTTTTTGGTTTTTTTTATTGTTTTGATAAAAAGAGTTTTCATGTGTTACAAATTTACGGGCATTTGCCCGAGATAAAAGCTCTTTACAGCCATATATCACAAGTGATAAATTTTTATGTTAATTTGAATAATTTTCCTTAAATTTTCACAGTTTTTCCCCACCCTTAACTGAGTACATAATTCTCGAATTAGATTTCAATTAGCCTTTATAACTTTAAGAGGACAACATGCAAATGAGCATTGCAGGTGTATATTGCCGTGTTTGATTAGGGTCAAAACATTGCACAATTTGAGACCGAAACTGTTCGCTGTGGTTACAAACATTACCATAATCCGCTGACTTATGTTAGTTTGCTCAATTTGCATAAGCTTCTCACGTTCCTCAACTGTTTGGAACATGCAACAAAATGACCTATAAAATCCAGTGACCGCACTGCAGTGTGTGTGTTTTTAGTACATTACGTAGAAGGTTCTTAAAATCCGACAAAATAAAATGGGTCAAAAACGTTGTCCTTCAAAGGGAAAGTAATATATGTGGAGGACTTTAAAGCGAGTGAGTTTTGGTAACTGAATTCCAACGAATATAAAACGCTTGGAGTATGTTTTTGTTAGTATATACCCTTTTATTGTAGTAAAGTAGGTATTATAGTTTAGCTGGAGGAATTTGTAGGTGTGGTGCTGTGATAATTAAAATGTTATTCATTTTTAAGTGTGTTTATTAAGTATTCTATAAGCAATAGTTACTTGGAGCACTCAAGCCCTGCAAGCACCTAAAAGTATGCAATAGTTTCTGTAGCTTAAGTTTGGGGCTTAAAATTCAATGACAAAATTTAGAAAACTTTAAAAAATGATAAAATAACAGTTTTTTATATGCAGTTATTTGGTAAATAATGTTAGAAAAAAAATTCTTTAATAGATTTTGTACTTTACAGACGCATCATTGAGTAAGTTCTATATGTTTCCTCGTCTATTTGTAGCCAAAATCAAATTAAATTTCTTGTATCCCTGTTACAGGGTATCTCTGCTTAAACTTTACTACATTTTAACTTATTTAATTTATCTTACATTGGCCTAAGGCGTATGCAAAACAAAGTCAAGTGCAGATATGCGCGTATTGCGATATCCGACAATGAATTTAAATGAGTGTTGCAGTTGCAAGTTGCAAACTTGCCACAGTTTTGCAATATAGCAACGTTAACTAAAAATAACAAATACAGTTGAGCAGTTGCGGGAAAAAGAATGAAGCAGCTAGCAGCGGTAAAAGCAAGAAAGCCGCATTTTCAATGACTTACTAAATATGTAAATTAATGAAAGCAAAGCCAAAAATACGATGGAGAGGTGCCACAACGATGGAGAAACAGACAGAGAGCAATAGAAGAAAGAGGGCAGGCAGAGACAGCTAGACAGATAGAAAGAGAGAGAGAGAGAGAGGGCAGGGGGTTATAAGAATTTCCTTTGAACTATTTTCGTATGCATATTGAGTGCAGTTTGTTGCTTTTTGTGCAATTCAGGCACTAACAAATGGCATTGCCAAACACACACCCCCTCCCCACCCACTACCTGTCCCCTACCTTTTGTGGCAGTTGTTGTTGGCATTATCGTTAGGTGGAACAAGTGCAGCTAACAATGCACTAGAGCCTTGCCGCTGACACTTGACACAGCCGCAACAATAACGGCAGCCGCAACTAATAACTAACGGGCGTTGTTCCTGAAAATAGTATAACAAACACTCGAATCATATAGTTAACGTGTGTGTCTGTATGTGTGTGCTGTGTGTGTGTACTTTGCGTTGCAACGGCAACAGAAATAACAACGATAGCAGCAATAACTGTGACCACGTTGCGTATACGTCATGTGGCGTTGTAGCGCAAAGTGAACTTTTTAATTTCCTGTGCAAATTTATTTTAATTGCAACCAACTAACATTCAAACACAAACATACGCTGTACACACACACACACACCACACTCTCACACACACAACACACACACACGCCACTCACACACACATTTGCTCTTACATTGATTTAATTTCAGTGTCTTTTTTAATTAATTGTTAATGCATTTTGATGTAAATTAAATGAATCGCAGCTCATTAAAATTGTAGATTACTGCGACATGCAGCAAAATGAGCAAAGCTTTTAATTATGCAATGCTAAGTGCATACCCTAGAAATGAAATTCAACTAAAAACAGCATAAAATATGCACAAAATATAAAAAGGATTTTAATATATGCAAAGGGAAATGCATTTCAGTTAGTTTTAGCACAAGTATACTGCAATTTCCAGGGTATCTCTAAGCCGTGTTCATTTCTGTTTCTCACTTATTTACTTGTTGCATTATTTTGTTTATCTTTGCATTTAATATTTTGTCTTTACGCTCATTTTGTCTAATTTGCATGAAGTTTTCAAGCGTAATGTTATTAGAAATTTACTTGGCATTGTTCATTAGCTGCTAAACTAGCGGAAAAAAGCTGCATGTTATGTAAAAATAATAAATGTGTGCTATGTGAGTGTAGCTTTATTTGTTTTTAATAGGAAAATCCGCTAAAACAGCAGAAAGATTAAAGTGATTTTAAGTGTTTAAAAATAAAGATTTAATTTAAGGATTATTTTCGATGATTTTAGTGGTTTATGTACCCAATAAGTAGTGTACTCTCATAGCTCAGTTATCAGCAGCTTTAAACCCTTTTAAGAATCTTAATATTAAAGCTGACTTTTAGCTTTACTTCCAAAGCTTATCTCAATATTAAAGCTGACTACTTTCAAGTCCTTCTTTCTATAACTTTTCAATAAACTTTCTCCACTTTCACTGCCGCTTTTTCAGTACCCTAACTGACTATTAAATCGCCTTTAAGCAATTCTGATTTATTCATTTAGTTTTTGTGACTTTTGGGTGCAATCTTTTTGGTACAATCTTTTTAGCAGCTTCCCACGATTGTTTTATGACTAGTTTTGTTTGTTAATAAAAGCGTTGAAATGCGTTTATTATTTGTTTTATCTGATTGTCATTTATATATGTACTATATAATGAACACAGTGCTATCGGTGCCATCGCGCGTCAATAATACATTTATCAAATATCGCATTAAGCCCCCAAAAGTCGTAAAAAAAGTATATATAAACATATATATATCGTGCCAGGCTAACAATACGCATAAATCATTTAACACTCGCCTTCTAATCGAGTGGAAAGTATACACACAAGCACCCATACACACACACACAGAGGGCACAACAAAAACACCCACGCCAATTAAGTAAGTAGAAAAAAAAAATCTGAATTTAATTTAGTTTTTATTTCGCTGTTTGTTTAACTAATTAACTAATATGCAGAGAGCGAGAATAATATGTAAACAAACTATGTATTTTTAATTACATTTGTTCAACTCTAATTACTAGTGAATGGGGCGCTTTAGACCAGTAGAATCGGTCAAAATTAATGGTGATTGGCTAGAAAAGGTTTTGGGCCATGGCTCAGCGAAAAAAAATGGTTGAAAAACTTAAATTTTGCACTGTTAACAGTCGATCGATTGTGCCTATAACAAGCAATATATAGTTGTGTGTGTACGAGTGTGCGTGTGTGTGTGTGTGTGGCTCGACACTGATTTGGCTTAAGCGATAAAGGGGAAAGGTCTTTTGTGTGACGGGACTTGGCCAAGCATAACAGTTTAAATGCGAACAGGGTCTATTAAAAAGCAAAATGGAGTACATGCCAGTACACACAACACAACTACACACACACACACACACACACACTCGGTCACAAAAGCCAACATGCAATTTATGAACAGCTTTTTGCTAGCGGGGCCAAAATGCTCGTTTGAAGCTAACAAAATGTTCGAGGCCCAAACCGAACCGAAGCCAACCTGCCACATTCAGTGCTGATAAACGCTAAAAGAAAATTCACAGCAAAAAAAAAACAAAGAAAAAAAGTATAAAAATATAAAAAAAATCAAGAGAAAAGAAGTGAGAAAAGAATGGAAGAATTCTTAGAGCTTTCGCTAGTCGAAGGTTGAAACAAAAGAAAACGCATAGTTCAGGTGAGAGTAACCAGGTAAAGTCAACTTCTGCTTAGGTAGGGAGATTCACAGTTTATGTGTGTGTGTGTGTGTATGTGTGTGTGTGTGTGTGTGTGTGTGTGTGTGTGTGTGTGGATGAGTTTGTGTGTGTGTAGATGGCCAGCAAATTGCAGAGACTTCTCAAGGGAGCCAGCGAAGTTGTGGCAACAATGGTAGTATTCTTACCCTGTACTAATAGGGAAGAAGGGTGTGATCAAGGCGTGGAAGAGCACAAATGTTCCTTTAGAGTGTTCTATTTTGACTCGAACTATATATAAGGAAATTTTCTACAAACAACAGGGTCACCAATAAGTCTAGCACACCCTACCAGCTGTCAAACACAATAGCGTGGAAGAGCACAAATGTTCCTTTAGAGTGTTCTATTTTGACTCGAACTATATGTTAGGAAATTTTGTACAAACAACAGGGTCACCAATAAGTCTAGCATACCCTACCAGCTGTCAAACATAACAGCGCTTGTTGCTCGCTTGTTTGCTATGGATTAAATTTTATAAAAATTGAAAGTAGTCTAGCGGAGGGTGCAGGTAAGCCGGAGAAGGTGTTTAAAGATGTACAAGTCGGGCTACAGTACAGTGTACAGTGTACAGTGTACAGTGTACAGTGAGTGCACGAAGTGTACGTACGGCCAGTGCGCACAATGAAACTTTTACATTGCATTCGTGCGCCATAAGCCGTGAAAGTTTTATGCAAATGTTTTATGCTAAAATATGTGCCAGGTTGCCACTCGGACAGCATAGAATCGGACGGAACGGAACGGAGTAGAAGAGGATAGTAGTGATGACATTTTAGCCATTTTTTAGCTAGTTTTTAAAATACAAATGATAGAAAATGTTATGTTATGATATAAGTTTGGAAATTTTGACTTCTTGTTTTTGATCTTCGCGAGCTACGTAAAGTTGTGATCTTCTGGTATGACAGCTGAAATATATATTACTTAACAGCTAAAGTCTGAAGCACAAAGAAATTCAAAGTAAGATATAACATATTAATTCGACAGGAAAAGTATAGAATCTGGCACTAATGGTCTCCTCTGCAGACCTCATACACTAAAACTTTGACTTGAAGTATTTTACGATTCCGATGTCCAATCTTGGATTGCTATACCATTTTGAGCTCGGGAGAACCAGAATTATCGATTGGCATCAAAATATCAAACTGTTAAAAATTTTAAAAATTTGTCGATTTTTTGAAAAAATGCAAAGGGGTAACATCATAAAATTTGCCAAAAAATCGAAAATTTGAAATTTGTTAAATTTTGATTACGATCGATGCTACTAGTTGTCTAGAGTCTGAAAAGGTATAACTTTTCAAGATATCACTTCATTTGGCCGAGTTATGCTCAATCAAAGTTGAGAAAAATCTGATTTCTATAACTTTGATTTTTATCGATCTGGCTATATTGGCCTGATAAATTGTGGCAACACTACAGCAAGGGACGACACATGGCACATGCTGAATGCTTTACATGCCACATGCCGCCAGGTAACACACCGCTCTAACGCCTTCTTCCCCTCTCTCCCGCACAGCGTCGAGGTCAGCGGCTAACGGTATTTGCTGATATATATATATATTGGCGCATAAGGCGTCGAGTGCAATTTGCAGTGTAACATTTATTAGAGTTGCAACCACATACACCTGTCCCCCACCTTCCCCGTATCCACACTGCCTACCTTCCGCCGTGCTCAATCAACTCCGTAATACCTTTAGAACCTGCCCATAAAAACCAACGAAAGTTATTTTCTGCAATTTTTCGTTCGCTGGTTTCGTTGTTCAGACAAAAACTCTAAAAAAAAATAATTTCAGCACTTTCAGATTTTATGGTCAACGGCACAACAAAAGCACAGTGTGTGTGTTTGAATGTGTGTGTGTGTTCGTGTGTTATGTTAAAGGTTTTTTGTGCTTTTCCTGCTTCTGTTTCATTTTCATTTTCATTTTTGAGTTTCGTCTAAAAATGTAATTACTAAAGTGTTGCACATTTTGCTCCCTTCAACTTTTTTTTTCAATTTCATCACGAAATGAAAAGCGCTGACATTTCCCTCACTCAGCTGAGTCATAATTTGAAGCAAAAGAAAATTATAGAAGTTAATTAAGAACAATATTATGAGATTTTTTTTGGAAATTGAAACTTGAACTTAACAGAAGGGTCAAGAAAATGTAAAGAATTTATTTTTTAGATTTATTTGCGATTCCTGTAAGAAAATCTCTGGTTTATATAGAAGTATATTCTAGGTTTTTTCTTAAAAATAAATTTTCCTAAGCTTTTTACTTTTGGAAAACTAGTTTACTATAAGGTATAGCTAAATATACTTCCCCGACTGCTACTCCTTCACAAAACCTCACAACGTTTAACCTAATGATCGCTGATTTGACTGCTAGATTAATACTATATTTTCATATAATTTATGTCATTATAGTACAGCCTAGATTTTCCTCACTTTTCCCCACTTTTCCCTCCTCTCAGCATTTACTGCCGCACGTCTTAAGCTATCGAAATAAGTTAATATTTATGGCTTAATAAAAGCAAAAAAAGGAGGAGCAGCAGAAGTGTTGGCCTTGATACAATTGGGTCTACAGGGAGTCAGATTTGTGGGCGTTAACAGGCAGCTAAAGTACACGTAATACTATAGAGGCCCAAAGGGGTTTTTCCCCTAATGGAGAAACGCAATCAAATGCCATGTGTCAACTGCTATTGAGTGTTGCGCGATGTATGTGTCAACAGGGCAATGCAACCCGTAACCCTAACCTCTACTCCAAACCTAACCCTAACCCTAACCCTTTCCTACAAAACTCTATGCGAACGCGACCTACAACAGCGTCAAATAATTTGTCGTGTACTTTATATATTTTTGTTGTTTTTGCTTAGTTTGCTTTTTCTTGGCGCTCGTAAAGTCAACAAGGAGCACAGAAAAAGGCACAGAAAAAGTCACAGGAAAAAAAAAATGTGGAACAGCGTCATTTCATGCTACAGGCCAATAAAAAGGTCTACTCTGTTAGCTGGGACGACCCAATTCCAGACGTGCCTTATCGCAGGGGTCTAGCACCCCAAAATACCTATGGAAATACACTACACACACACACACATAAGTCTACTGGTGTGTCTGTGTAAGTGAACATCATAATTATGCGCACTAATTTAATAATAATATTGCCAAAGCAAAGGTTATTTGTATAGTTTCGATGGGCGAAAAAGGGGGAGTGGCCCGGGTAGGGTGGTGGCATATTAATTGCACGTTTTCCCATTTCGGCATCTCACCCATTTTCGCCTTGGTGCCAGGACAGTCAAGGATTTTTGTGCTTTCAGTACGCGATTTCCGGCACGCATATTTAATCAATTATACAAATTGCCAGCACGTAAATTGTAGTCAACTAAATTTGTAGATATTTATCGGCAGCTTAAAGAGTTTTGAGAGAGAGAGAGAGAGAGAGAGATAGAGAGGGGCAGGTGTTTTGGTTGGAAAATGTAAGCAACTTTTTAGCTGTTTTCAGCTGGCGGCAATCTGATTAAATACTGCATAAATTGTGTGTGCGCTTATCAAGACGAACGTATCACAAATTTCTACAAACATGCCAAACACACACACACACGCACACACCCTCCACACACACACCCTTCACACACACACTCACACTGTTACCTTAATGGCGCACCAAATTTTTTGCACGTAAATTAAAAATAAAAGCAGGCGCGCATAATTTTCAATTTTCCTACAACGTTAAAAGCGCTGAAAAAAATGTTATTGAAAAACGAAACTTAACGATGCCACGCCCCCAACAGAAAAAGAGCACAGCAGCTGTGGAAGGTGGAAGTATGGAAAAAGGCGTTGAATTGAAGGCAAAATTCATTGGGAGGCAACTGAAATTTACCACAGCGGAAAGTTTGGTAGCTACACTTGGCCAAAAGCGTGTGACTTTAACATAGAAAATCAAAAAGATTTAAAAAATTTGTAGCTGAAAGAAATGCAGCTAAAAACACATAAATATGCTAAATATAAAATAATTATATTTGACAGTTTTTTAATTAATTGCCATAGAAAAAACTCGTTATGTTAATTCATTTCTTTCTAATAGTTTGGCACATTTTATAACCCCTTTAAATACTAAGAAAAGCTAAGAAAATACTAAATTTGTATTAAAAATATTTGAAAATGTTAGAGAGTTCATGGCAGGTATGAAAAAGCTGCCTGCTTTTTGAGCAGTGTACTCTATATATGTACAACTCTACGTATGAAGTTGCCACAATTTACGGGACAACAACGCCGAACCAAGAACCACGGGAAAAAAAGGGTTTGGCCGCAAAAGCCACAGGAAACGAAAGCAAAGGGAAGACGGGCAGGGGCAGGGGCAGGGTAGGGACAGCAAATGGAGTGAGAGTAGGCGTGGTGTGGGTAACGGGATTCCAGCAAGAAAGCTTCTTCACAAAGTTTCAACGTTTGAAAATAGCTTTGAAGTTGCGGACCAACTTGAACTAAACTAATAACTTGAGACAAATTAACTTATAGACTGACACACACACACACATACACATAAACCATGTGTGTGTGTGTGTTTGGGTTGGCATGCAAATTGCTAAAATACCAAAGTGTTATTTGCTTGAGTGCCAACAGTGTTGTCGTGACGTCATTGTCATTGGATTTATTACGCATACGCCGCATGTGCACCAACAATTTAGTTGGCCTCATTTACAACAACTTTTTTCTCTGCTTCTTCTTGCTGCCTTGTTGTTGTTTTTTTTCTCTGCTGTCAACAGAAAACTTTACATAGACTCTGGCATTCAATTTGGCGTTCTGTTTGTTGCGTTGAATGTCATAAAAATGTGTTTGAGGCAAGGTAACAATAACAAATAAACACACACCCGCCTCCCAGTCAAAATGTCTGCATATGTGTGGGTGTGTAGGTGTGTGTGTGTGTGTGTGTGTGTTTATAGAGAGCGGCTTCACACATGCAAATGCCAAGAAATAGCATAAAAGCCAAATGGAAACTGTGTTAACTGTTTCAACTAGCTGATACCAGCACTCGCATCTCAACTAAACTAATAAATCAGTTACAAATTTAATTGAAATAGTTTAGTTTATGTGAGCAAACCATAAACATTTAAATTGTCTACAAATTTAGCACAGAAATTTATAGAAATTACTTATAAATAGGAATGTTTATAATTGTACGCAACAATTTTGATAGCTAAAATACGAAATTTGTCAAGATTTAAAGGCTAAAATTAATGCTTGTAAATATATTTGTTTAATAAACAATTTCTAAACAAATGAGCTAAATAAATTCACATTAAAATGCACACGGAAAGCAATTAATATTAAAAATTTATTTGTGCATTCATTAATGCAAACTATTTAAGTTATTTGTTAAGAAAACAATTAGAGGTTTATAAATAAATTTGATTTATTGAGAAACAACTTTTTAAATTTAAAGAAAATTAAAGATTTTGTAGAAATTTCAAATATTTGCACTTTTTTGTTCTTAATCTATGAACGGTGTATGCTTACGGCCAAGTTAACAACTGTAGAGTCTTTAAGTCTTAATAGAAACATAATTTAAGTGATGGCCAGTTGGGAATACCCTTCACTGCCAAAGGTAGCGGGTATAACTGAACGAGAGTATAAAAAAAAAACGTAAACAAATATAAAGTGTTATGTCTGGGCGTGTGTGTGTGTGTAGGTGTAGGTGTGTGGGTGTGTGTACTGTGCTTTTCAGTGCTATTCGTTTACTAAAAACTGAGGGAAGAGAAAAGCAAAAGTTGTGGCAATAAGCTGTGGCAACAGACGCTGTGTAGGCGTACGGATAAGTAAGCCAAGGAGGCGATATCAACTTAAACTGGAGGTAAAAACCAGTGAGAGACATCAGGAACAAGAAGAAGAAGAAGCAGCTACAGACGAAGAGCGATGTGAAATGCTGTCAACGTCAGGATGGGGGACAATGCTGGCAGCGATTTCATATTCTTTTTTTTTTTTAAGTCTAACGCTCTTATTTACACATTGTGCCATATGTGGCACTGTACGATTTACATATGTGTGCGTGCGTCGTGTGTGTGTGTGTGTGTTTGATAGCCCAGACATCACTCTCGGTGGGTATGTGCGTGTGTATGTTCGTTATTATGTCACTGCCTCAACAAATTTGCAAAATTTTCAAGTTTCTACGTTTAATACTTTTGCCTCTGACGCCATTTTGTACACTTGACTGCGTGGCACACATCCTGGCTCACAACACCAACAATTAAAACTGTTCTCTTCCTTACTTCCTTCCCTCCCACTCTCCCCACTGCCAACTGTTGGCCACAATAAGAGCCAACGGCTTAGCACCGTTCTCAGCTTGCCAACTTGCTTAAGCGTCTTACACAAAAATATGAGTGCAAAAAAACAGAAAGAAAGAAAGAAAGAGAAATGAAAGTAATCATAAAACCGGCTCATATGTGCATGTCACACACACTCCCACACACACCCTCAGTCACACCTCTCAGAAAAAGGGCGACAAGTCTATTTGTCCTGTGCAATTTTCCTACACTCCATTCCAGAGCTTAGTTATATACTTGCCTATGAGTATATTTTTGTATAATTGACAGCAGCTCGGCTAAATGCTGTAACTTCTACTTGGCATACCCTGTAGTTTATATTTTTCCACCAATGGGGTATGAACTGCTTGCAGTGACTATAAACACTGAAAGTTCTACTTGGTTACCGTTTAAATATTAAGCATACGCATTTCCATATAAATCTAGCCTTTTATACCCTGTAATTTACTACAATTACATTTCAGAGCAACAGCAGTAATGTATTTTACAAAATTTATATATATAAACCTATTTTTGTCAAGCATTTCATACCAAACTTTGTCATCAGATTACACATACGCCTAGTTAATCAAAAAATTTATTTTAAATTTGTATTTCCAGAGAAATACGTGTTATAAATAACTTCTCCACAGTCAGTTAATTAATACCTTTCTATAAATATATATTCTATAAACGTTTTGACTGCATTCCAATACATTATGTGTCCCATATTAGTCATACGCCTAGTTGAACAAACCAATTTGTTCTAGATGAAACTCCTTCAATTTTAAGGCTTTAAAAATTGTCTTCTAATTGTTTTGTTAGTTGTGTACTAAGTATCTATTAGTCTGGCACTCGCACTTATATTTTATATCCACTTGTTCAACTTGAGTTGCGGCATATTTCACTTTTAAAAAGAACCCAAAAAACATTTCAGGTTTCAGTTTTGCGGCCGCCCTCTGTTAAATGGCGCGTAAAATTTCACACTCAATTTGTGTACATGTGTGTGTGTGTCTGTGTGTGTGTTTGCTTTATTTTTTTATCTAAAGGGTCTGTGTTTTTTCGGTTTTTGGCTTTAGCTGTTTAATATGCTCGTGGCTTAATAATATGAAATTTATGTGCGTTTTATTTTGTTGTGTTTTTCTTTGGGCAGAAATTTTTAAATTTATGACTCGACTCATTGATCTGTGGCCTTTGAAATTATTTATAAATTATTTAATATGCTCGTTGGAAATCGAGTTATTTAATACCAATATAAATTGCATTTAAATGAAACGAGATTTAGATTTAAAGATTTCAAATAAATTTCATTTTCAGCTGCAAAACGCAAACACAAAAGACTAAATAATTCCTTAGAATCACAGAGAATTCATAAAACTGAGTGCAACAGAATTTCTACGGTTTATGCGATACCCAGTAATTGTTAGGTCAAGTGTTAAGGGGTTTAACTGTGGTGAAGTGTGCACTGGACACTTGACTTTATTGTGTTAAAGAAATGTTAAATTTAAATAGTTTTATTAAGGAAACTAAGTGAGTTATGTTCAGTTGTCTTTAGAGTAACATAAACTTTATTCTTCGTTCACTTACAGGGCATTTCTTGGGTCAAACTTTCGCTTACTAGACCCAGTACTCGAGAAGAGGGGAGGGGTCTATTAGGTTTTTCGGAAGCGAAATGTGCATAACAGGCAGTAGTAGGCTTCCGACTACATAAAGTATATATATTCTTGATCAACAGCCGAGACGATAAGGCAATGCCTGTCTGTCCGATCGTCTGTCCGTCCGTCTGTATGAACACCTAGATCTCAGAGATTATAAGAGCTAGAACTACCAAATTTAGAATGAGAGTCCGTCTATTTGGCCCCCTACCGACCACGCAAATTGTGAAAAACCACTTTCCCATTACCATAACTAGAAAACGACAAGAGCTAGAGAGACCAAACTCACACGTTATGTGTATGGCTCCATTATAACTATTCTCACCATGTTTGATCCGGATCGGATAACTGTAGCCCATAGCTCCCATAGAACAAATGGGTCCAAGATTGGTAATTTGTTTGAAGACATGTTGTCTTATTTGAGCGATTGCAACCAAACTAACACATTATGTGTATGATAGCATTATAACTATCCTTACCAAGTATGATTCAGATCAAACAACTATAGCCTATAGCTCCCATAGAACAAATCGGTCGAAGATTGGTTATTTGTATAAAAATACGCGCACTAAAATGATTACGCGGTCTTTTACAGTCCGCTCACTCGACTGTAGTCTTTCTTACTCGTTTCCATTGTGTGTTTTCTTCTCTCTCTCTCGAGTTGTTTATTTGCGTAGCTCAAAAAAGTAAACTAAATAAAAGTATGAGTCTCATGTTCTTTCGAGACTTTCGAGACACAATTGAAATCGTCATAACAGTTGCATAACATTTAATTAAATCATTTTCGATTTGCAGTCAAAGCTCAAATGGAAAATTCATTTAAATTTCATTTAGAAACGATTTAATTGTTCTCTATAAATATGTATTTATTTAATAGCTAATTGTTGTATAGTTATCAGTTCATACAGTTATATAAGATATAGCTAAAGTAGATAGGTTTGTTTTAAAATCACTTTTAAACAAAAGTCAGTTAGCTTTATGTGTGTGCTTTTTAAGCCCAGTTTAATTGGGCTTTCTGTGAACATATGGTCAAGTGAGTGTTGCCACTTGGCAGTTAAAAGTGCTTAACTGGATTCCAACTGACTGACATTGTTACCTGGCCAACCAATCTGCCTGCAACTCAATTCATTACATCATATCAACTGTCATTTTCGAGAAAAGCGCGTTGGAAAAGCAGGGCTGGCAAATGAGCTGTGACTGTACCACCACCAGCACCACCCAGGGCTGGATGATGCTGCTGATGGCAATTTGTTGTGGGATTAGAACATTGTTTGCACTCAGCTACTCTGTCGCTCTACCTTGCTCTTACTTTACCTTAACCTCTACCTCTACCTCTTCCTCCACCTCTATCTCTGTCTCTTTCCCACCTCTCTATCACAGTCTTAACCCAATTTAGCAGCTACAAGCTGAGTGCTGTGAGTGTTCAAGGTGCCAAATACAATTTCGTACAACTTTTCTGGCCAGAAACGAACAAATGTTGTAATTGATTTACAAATGCAAATGTTTTGTGCCTCACGTGTGAGCTTTGTAAATTCTACCCATTTACAGACACGCCCATATATCCCCCCCCCCCCCTCCCGTTCCACATAAAACAAGCTACGACCCGCCTCGTGCCCCCTCCCCGTCAGAAAAACGTTTGTAATCCCTCAGTCATCTCCGGAGAATAGTTTGAAGCTATACAATTTCAGGCACGTACCGAATTTGTAGCTTATCTTTGAAGCCCGCCCCGCCTACCAGACCGCCCACAAACTCTGGTACCGCCCATTTTATCAGCTTTAAATTTGCTTTTGTTTTGACTAAGTGGAAGTGGTAACTACCCCAATGGGGGGTATTTTCCAGCTGATGTTGTAATTGCTGTTTATGCCCCTTTAAAGCAGTTAACAACTGAAGCACACACACACACACAAACACACACACACACACACACAAATTTGTCTCTTTGTACGAGCATGTTTGAAGTTTTGGCCTAAAGTTTAGCTAATTAAATGCTAAAACTGGTTAGACTGTTTTCCAGCTAGTTGTGATTGCTTTTTGCCCCAACACTGTGGAGTCTTTGAGGTTTTAAAAGTATAGCAAAAAGGCTTTAAATTGGAAATTTTCCTAATTAATTTATTAATTGAAAAATTCTGGAATATTATAGCTTTTTAGCTAGGAAATTATAAAAAGAAATTTATTTGAATTTAATTGAATATTTCAGCTTTTAATGGCATTTGCTGTGATTGATTTCTGTTCCCAGAAATGTCGACTTATTTATTGCCGTCTAAATCGTTTAGAAATGTTTAAGCTTTTGGCTTAAAAGTTGGTTAAGTTATGGCTTAAACAGTTTGTTAGTTGTTTATGGAACTTGAAATAAAAATTTGTAGTTTTCTGAAAATTAATGTTATTTGTTAAGAAAAATAAATAAATTTATTTTGGCCATAACTCAAAAGCAATTTAGCTATTTTAGCCTTAAAAATTACTTAAAATTTATAAAAGTTGACAGCTCCCTTGCAGCAAGTTGGCAGCCCTTTAAATTAAGTTGGCGTTTCACAACAAATAAAAATCTATAAACAATATAGAAACTATTAGTCTTTATAAAACTTATTGAAGACGTTTTGTACACCGGAAGCATTCGGGAATTATGGAAGCGTGTTGAGGAAACTCCACGGGAGCATTTTCCTCTCCCACACCCACCCACACCGACAGTTTTCACAGTAGTAGTGCTCACAGTAAATTGGTTTGTCAGCAGTCGCCGCTGATGGATATGAACCCCGAGAAAGTTGGAGGCGTGCCTGGGATTTAAGGGTTTCTTATTGCGCTGCAGCCCTGGCACGTAGCACACTATAAGTTTGAAGCTTTTGCTGCCTCCCTAGTCAATATCTTTATGTTTTTTTTCTCTCCCCACTGTACTTAGTCTTTTGGCATTCTCACGTTTTTAGCCAGTTTATCAGCTGGTGCTAACAAATTTTGTGTTATTAGCAACAAAAACTTGTCTATTCTCGTGTCTTTTGTTTGAGTTGTCTGCAGTCGATTTTTTAAAATATTTTTTGTTGTTGTTGTTTTTTAGCTTGGCATCAACTTGCGAATTCTTGAGAATTTTTAATGATTTCAGCTCAAAGTTTTGCGCTCATTTCGATCAAGTATATATCTCTATATATTTATATATGTATATATGTATATATAGTCTGGTATAGTATGCTTAAGCGTTTTGTATTTGCTGTTGTTTAAAACATATGCTTTCTTAGCCATTTGCCTGCAGTTGGCTTTAACGAGCCGCTAACAAGTGAAATATATTTAAATAAAATATAGAAATACAATTCTTATACGCAGACTATATAGATAAGTCGAAATGAGTATAAACATATACGCGTCTATATCTCTATTGCGTCGATAAGCTATATACACTGCACAGCAAAAAGTTGGGTTAAGCATAAAATTTGAATTCATTTTTTAGTATTATTTAAAGTTGTTAAATGTGACAAATTAATTTGAACACTTGTTAAATTTTATACAATTTTCTATGCTCGATTTTAAACACTATATATCACATTGACTTCCTATATAAACTGAAAAGTTCTACAAACTTTTCTAAAGTTCACTTTCCCGCTAAATTTAACACAAACGATTTCACTTACTATATTTAAATTTTATGACATTTAAGTTTTAATTTTCTGTTGCTTAGTGTTTGATAAATATCTGCAAATGTCTGGGAACTTTACGAATTGTATATCCAATATAAAAATCGGACGATTATTTCCGCCGCTAATGAGAAATATATTTTGAAAAAAAATCTTTATGTTGTTGTTGTTGTTGGATTTCTTTTTTCAGTTGAATATTTTGCAAGCAATTTTATTAAACAATTTGTTGCCATGTTTGCAATTAAATTAAAAGTAAAGCACTGAAGAAGTAGAGCGCGGGGAGGGGGTTAAGTGAGGGGCACTTTTGGGGTGTAGAATTGTAAAATTAAATTTGTACTTACTTTTGTTTAATATTATTAATTATGCGGCTTTCTGCTGAGCTCAGTACGAAATATCAGCAATAATTCTATATTTGTTATTTGTTGTGGTTTTTGTTTTATGATGATTATTGGTGATATTTGTTGTTTAATTTGTTATTGTTGTTGTTGTTTCTGTTGTTGCTGTTGTTGCTTAGCGTCTTTTGCGCCGGTTCTTGTTGTTGTTGATCTTGTTAAAGCCAATTTAAGCCTTTAATCAGCGCTCTTTTTATTTCACTCACTCACACTCACGCACGCACACGCACGCACTCATACACACACGCACGCACACTCGCATACACTCTGGCGTTACGTTTGCATTTGTTTTTGTATTTATTGCTCAATTTATTGTTGTTGTTGTTGTTGTTTGCTGTTTACTTTACGCGCGTGTTTTTTTTAACGCATGCCGTTAAATATTGAGCTTTCGAATTATTTTATTATCACGACGGCGAAATAACTGTTAAAATGCACAAAACAACAGTAGAACACCAAAAGCACCGTTAGCGTTACCGTTACCGTTGCCGTCACCGTTGCCGTTGCCGAACGTGTGAACAGAACAGCGTCGTCTGCGTTACTTGTGCAAAATATTTTGCTACAAAAGATGCCGCCAATACTTGACGTTTTACGCTCAAACACAATCGCACTCAACGTGTGCGCTCGCCGTCGCGACGGTGTGAGTGTTTCTCTCTTCTTGCTGTTGCTCTTGTTGTTGCTGCTGTGGGTGGCGTTCGTCTCTGTAGCTTGGCCAGCGCATGCTTTGCCTACGTCATCAATATGTTGTGTTGCGAACATGTTGGAGCTCGATGTGTATTGCTTGCGCTCAGACTTGTTTGTTTCAACTAGAACGACTCAAACTTGCGCTCATTTGTCGCTCTCTCGCACTCACTAACTGTTGCCGTTTTCAAGCATGTGCTTGCCTGCGTGTGCGAATGTATGTGTGCGTGTGTGTTTGGCTTGGTTTCAGTTTTCGTGCATGGCATGCCAAAATTGCTTGAGTAGGTTGCTAGGTCACTGCCTCTCGTGTCGGCTGTAGGTGTGTGTGTGTTTCGTTTATGCGCCGCTCCTTTTAACACACACATTCACATTCACACCCATACTCATACGCTTGAGTGTAGCAAGGGGTTCGTCTATGTCTGTGCTTAAGTTCATTAACGGCGACCGCGCAACAGTTCACGGCATGCGTTGCCTGCTGGCATCAGCGCTAACACATGTTTGTTGTGGGTTTCCCTGTGTGTGTGGGCGTGTATGTTTGAATGTGTGTGTGAGTGTGAGTATTTGCACACACAGAACGTTAGTTAGCTGTAAGAGATACTCAAATTTTTGGGACTGATTGCTTCGCAACAGCGGCAGCAACTGAATGAATGGATCTGTAACGGGTTTTCTTCTCCTTCTTCATCTTCTTCCCGTTGTTGTTGTTGTTGTTGCTTTTGGCTTTTATTTTTTCTTTGGGTGCGGTCCGCCCCATTCAAATCTGCGGCCATACAAGTTGATAGATATTATTTGCACGTGCTTGTCTACATTGTATTTGATGAGAAATGTTATAAATAAAACCGACTTTAGCCCAAAATGGAGCAGAGCGAGAGAGAGAGTGAGAGAGAGAGAGGGGGAGAGAAAAAGGGTTTACGGTTTTATTTATCCTGTGAGTGATTTACAAAGTAAATAAAGAAAAAGGTTACAACTTTGAACTTTTTATTGCACAATAAAATCAATGCGTAAAGTTCAAACTAATGCAATTCCATAATTGCGGGCCAAATGTGTTTTTTGGGAACAATATGGCAACGCTGGCTTCGTTAAGTTAACAAATTACGGTAAAAGACAGCTGATTGTTCACTTTAAGCTGCATTACGTTTGAGTTTAAGCGAGTAAGTTTTGAAATCCGCAAATTTATGATTTGCTTTAAGCCATAAATAAAGTTTTATTGAAAATACTGCTAGCCTGTTATAACAGCTGGTATATTTAAAATACCAGTTTAATTCTTAGGCTCAAAGAAAATCACAAGTTAGATACAGTTGAGAAAATAATACATATATGGAAGATATATCCTTTTCCAATCGAGTAAATTGAAACTTTGACTTGGCATATTTTTGGATTCTGTCATCCAATCGTGCATTGTTATACCTTTTTGAGCTTGTTATGAGTAAAACTATCGATTGGCATCAAAATATTTTAAATTTTAAGAAATTAAAATTTTGTCGATTTTTGAAAAAACGTAAAGGGGTAACATCATAAAATTTGCCAAAAAATCAAAAATTTTTATTTTGATAAATTTTGATTACGATCGATTATAATTGACGTCCTGAGTCTAGAAAGGTATAGCATTCAAAGATGTGACTTCATTTGGCGGAGTTATCATCATTCAAAGTTGGGAAAAGGAGGTAAAAACTAACCCAATACTTGAAATTGACTTTTTTCAGGTCTTTGTCATCCAATTTTCAATTGTTTTATCTTTTTGGACTCGGGAGGACTAGAACTATTCCGTTAACATTGATTTAAACTCCACAGATGGCCTTAAATTAGTTAATTATTTCCCTATCATCAATTTCATTTATAACTGTTAACTTAGAACTGAAATCAAATACGAAATTTTTGGTATTTTTAGCTAATTTTGTGGTTAACCAAAAATGTAATTATCATTTTTCGAATATGTCGATGAACAATTATTAATATGTGGGGCAGATGCTCGTAATTATTGTTAGCTGTGGTTAGTAACGAGTGTGTGTGTGTGTGTGTGTGTGTGTGTGTGTGTGTGTGTGTGTGTGTGTGTGTGTGTGGGCGAGTGTCTATTTGGTAGGTATTTTTATGGCTGTCTGTCTGTTTTTCCAGCGACCGTTTGGCGCTAATTAAGTGCATTTTCTAACTGCTACACACACACACACACACACACACTCGCACATTTGGCTGGCCAGAGTTGCCAACTCGCTTGGGGGACTCATTAAGAGTAAATCCCAAATTAATTGGGTATTAGACACAATGCATTACGGGTGTGTAGAAGTGTATAAGAGTGTGTTTTTGGGTGTGTGTGTGGTGTGTCTTTGGTGTGTTATTGGCCTAGGCTCCGTCAGCTATAAAATGGGCGCAAATGGGCGTGCCAATAGCGGCTATAAAAGTAAGCAAATAATAAAAACCAAGCCAAAAAATTACTGTCAGTCGCTTATTGATTCTCGCAGGCACTATAAACACCCCGCCATTTCCACCTGCTAGCCTCGCCCCTCCCCGCTTCTCTCCCTCCCAACTGCTCCTACTTTCCACCCACTACAAATTCCCATCTCGGGGGCCAAATGGATCGTAAAAATATTTGTATGCAGTAAAAACGGTAATAATTTATAAGCACATATATAAGAGTATAGTATACTATATAGTGTCCTATAATGCTATACAACTCATATACTATATTTAAGAATATGCAGACTGAGCTTTATTTGTTATTGTTTTTTCTTGTTGTTGTTGTTGTTTTTGCCTTAAATTATGCCGAAAAGTCAGCAAATTCGAGTTTGACCAATTTTGTGTTTGTATTTCAAAAACTGCAGACAACAAAACAAACAAAGAAGCTAGAAAATGCCTACAGACACACACACACACACACACACCCCACTACACCACTACACCCTACATAAATTGGCATTTTGTTCAGTGAAAGCGGAAAATGTTTTGTTTATTATAGAAGACAGTCCTGTCCCTATTTGTCTAGGACACAAAAGCAGGTTTCTCTGCAGATTTCTGGCAAACAATTTGTATGCTCTTATTAACTGTCAGTTGACATAGATATAGCCCAACAACTGTACAACATAAACTAAACTTAAAGCATGGAATTTCCTTTCATTAAATCAATAATTGAGCTGGAGGGGCTAAAAATGATATAACTGGGAATAGAACGGCTGAAAAAACAGCTAATTAGCATAAGGTAGGAAGTAGGTTAACCCTTTTTTCTTGGGGTCTCTTGAGAAAGTTGGGCCAAAAAAGTCTATAGAAAATATATGCTAATGAGACTGTCTAGACGCTGAAGTGTTGCTCTATAATTAAAATGATTATTAAAATTGTGAACAAATTTTTAACGAATTTTAAAGCTAATTTAAGGAAATTCTGCAACTTAAACTTAGTTTATATATTACTTAAATAAATTCTATTGTAAATTTGCATTTAAAATACTTTTTGTAAACGGAAGAGGAGAGGGAAGGGAAGAGGGTAGGGCAAACTGTTGGAGCTTCCAACAGATTTAATATGCCTACAATTGAAAGTGAGGCCCATAAGTTTTATTTGAATATATCCCACATGCTTATGGGCTAAACAACAACAACAAGGAGGAGGAGTAGTGGAAGTAAAACACAAGTCCTTAGTAGTTTATCCAAGTGGGTTGGCTCTCAGCTTACCTAGTTTTCCCCAACCCCCTGCTCACCCTTCCTCCCTTAAGTCTATGATCCTGCTGTGCTTTCCCATTGTTATGCGTACTATGCGCATTTTTGTGTACAAGTAAATGTACTTACGACATGCCAGCGATTTATTTGACTTCTAACAACACAAACACACACATATAGGTATAGATGTATGTGTGTCTGCAAATTAACCCAGTCACGTAGCTCGCTTAGGCGGGTCTAATCAAATAAACGCACCAAATTAAACAACAGCCACAAAAACAACATCAGCAGCGGCAGAGGCATCGACAGCAGCAGTAACAAACGACAACAAGCGACAAGTAAATATATGAGTTTGACACCTCGACAACAGATTGCCTAGACAAAGATAGACAGAGATAGCTAGTGTGACGGGGTGACTGGCAGCGGCAGGGGAAGAGCGAGAGCGAGAGTGAGATCGAGTTAAGTACATGTGTTTCTGCCACACAGAAAACTACTTCAGGCAACGCTGCAAAGTATGCTATAATTTTACGTTGCTCTATACCCTGTGAATGGGTTAGCCATCGAAAGAGGTTTTTTGACACACTTTTAAGTTGATTCAACTAATTATTCTGGATTATTTCAAAACAGACTTGCTTTCTTTAGTTTCCCATAAGTTATATATCACGTAACGTGCCTTCAAAAAACGTACTACAGGGTATTCTAAGAGTCTTTTGTATTTCTATACTCATTAGTTGCGAAGTTACTTGTCTTTTGCTTGATAGCCAACAAATTACTCCACAACTCTTGCATATTAAGCATCGCCAAGTTGCTCGCACCTTAAGACAACCCCACTACAGGGTAACTCCATAGTCCAGCAAGCTTTTACTGACACAAATAGGTTCATTTACACGCTTTTGGTATTGTCTTGCTAACAAGTTGCCCTAGCTCTATGCCTGTATTAAATATGCGTAATGTATGCAGCGTATTATAGGGTATCTCCCATAGTCTAGCAGACTTTCAGTCTCATTAGCAGCTCATTTGCTTGCTGTGCGCTTTATACATGTATATTTTTATTCTGTGCTCTTGCTGCTGTCTGTTTAATAAGTTGTTGCAGCTGACGTCATATTAATTATACGCAACGTTGTGCAGGCAGACAAAAAAAATACAAAACAGTAAAGCAAAACGAGTGTAAAGGAAATGGAAAAGGAAGAGAAAAGGAAATGAAAGAAGGAAGGTAAAAATCGGGGCGATTGGCTTGTGCCACACAGATTCAATCCAAATTGAGTGGCACAACTTGAGTGCGTTTTTTTTTCATCTTCTTCTTCTGCTTCTTAGTTTGCTACTCTCGAGCGGTGCTCGGCACTCGAGTGCGTCTGCTCAAATGAGCCATCAAAAGTGCCTGGCACACCGATGTAGTACCTCCCCCTCCACCTTCCTCTTCCCCTTCCGCTACTCTACGCTTGTTTGCCAAGTTGTTTACATTTTTGTTGTTGTTTGCATTATGCTTGATTGTGTGTGTGTGTGTGGGGGGTGTGCGTGTGTTGTGCGTTCACTTTTTTTGTTTACTAGACGGGCAGCACGTGCTGACAGAGCAAACCATCCGTTGACCCCCAAAAAAATAAAAACAAGAGCATCCCAATTCCTCAAGTTGTGCTTGTCATTGTTGTTGTTCGTGCTGTTGTTGTTGTTGTTGTTGTTGTTGCTGTTGTTACTTTGGGTTATGTTCCCGTGTTCCTAAGGCATGCATATTTCATATGCCCATAAGCTACGTTGTTGTTGTTGTCGTTGGTTTTTTGCTGTCTCAGCCCTGTCTCAGGTCGCCACTAATCGCAATTGTTGAAAGCTTCAACACAGTTGAATGGTTGAACAACAGCAGGAGAGCATCACAGCATCACAGCATCACAGCATCACATCATTATTTTTAGCCACTTTCGTTTCCGTTTTTATCATCTTCACTGCTGTTTGATTACTTATTTATTTATGTACTTTAGTTTATTCCCAAACTGCCGAACGTTAATTTCAATTGTTGCTCAAAGCTCAAATACTTGAAGATTTGCAATTTTCAATTTGTGCCGCATGAATGTGGCCAAATGCGGCGTATGCCAACATCAAGTATCATAATCAACAAGTCTGTTTATCACTCTACAAAGAGCCATAAGCACAGTATTGGTAGTAGCAGCGGCAGCAGCTTAGCTTATTTGGCCCCAAAACAGCTGCTGACTTTCAGTTTTCTGCGGCTTTCGATTGCTGTCCAAAAAGGGGCGAGATTTCAGTCGTTTTTTTTCTGACTTTTGTTTTCGTTTATCGTTTTTTTGTCTTCCATTTTGTGTTGCTGTTGCTGTTGCTGCATGCCGCATTGGGCCACAACGTTGCCACAAAACCTAAAAGCCAAAAGCTAACAAATTGTGCAAATTTTCTTACCATTTGGAAGAAGTTTGTATGCTCTTAGGAGGAAGTCTTTGAGTAGTGGAAATATATTAATGAATTCATTGAGTTTTTATATATTTGTCGCTATATTTATATTAATTTTATATTTATTTATGTATACATATATTTATTTATAATTATTTTATATTTATTTATGTATAAATATATTTATTTATATTTATTTTATATTTATTTTTCCATATAGATAATTATTTGTATTTTTCTTATATTTATTTATGTATTTAGATATTTATTTATATTTTTTTTTTATATATTTTATGTGTAGAAGATATTTACTTATATTTATTTTATATTTATTTATATGTATAGATATTTATTTATATTTTTTATATTATTTTATTAATATAAATATTTATTTATATTTATTTTATATTTTTTATGTATATAGATATTTATTTATCCATGGTATTTTTTAAAACTGTTTGTTTTCTGAGAGTTTTTTAATAAATTTGTTCAAATAGCATTTTTAATTCTTTAGTTAATTTGTTAAATTTATAGTTAGTTCTACAAAATTCCAAATTATTGTGAGTTAAACTAAGTAAATTCCCAAACAAACCTCTCAAATTTCTAGAAATCTTCTTAATGTCAAGTACTTTGATATTTAAAAAAAAATTTTCTAGCTAAATAAAATTTTTAAAAATTATTTTCGAACTTTAAAAAATCAGAACATGTTTTAGTTATCATAAAAAATTTACTATGCAGTTCATTGTTTTATTTCCAAACCAAAATCAGCAACAAAAACAACTCAATACGTTTTCAAAACTATGTCAAAAGCTTTTTTCAAGTAAACCAAAGCAAAATACAGTCATAACTCCACTAAAAGCGACGCCAACGATGATGAATTTCATTTTAGAGCAAGTTTGGATAATTATTTGGACTTAAAAATCAATAAAGTAGGGCTACAAAGTAACCCAAAATGCTAAAATTGCAACTGTCTTAATTGAAACTGACAACGGAGACTAAAAATTTTCTGCTCTTTTAACTGTGAGACCAAAGTGACGAAATGTCTGCCAAGATAATGAGATTGAAACGGAGACAGGGACTTGGAATGGGACTGAGACGGGGACTGAGACGGGGACTGACACGGGGACTGAGACGGAGACGGGGACGGAGACTAAGACGGGGACTGAGACGGGGACTAAGACGGGGACTAAGACGGAGACGGGGACTGACACGGGGACTGAGACGGAGACAGGGACTGAGACAGGGACTGGGACGGAGACGAAGATTGCAACAAAAACCAAAATAAAAGTCGTTAAAGTTGTGCTTAAATTTAAGACATATATACTTAAATTTTGTTTGTTATTGTTTATTGCACAGAAAATGTTACGCTTATTGTCTAAACAGTGACAAATCACACCCAGATTTGTGAGATACACTTTTCTCAGATACTTTTGTCATCAGATTCGAATCATTATTTTGGTTAATATTTGCCCAAAAGATGCGCTAAATGCTACAGTGGGTGTGTATGCCACGCCCACATTTAGACACACCCAGGGCAAACAGGGGAAACAGAGAGAGATAGAGAGAGAGAGAAGGAAATTTGGGGTCAGTATTAGACAAAAGGATGCCGCGTACGTCTTTTGGCCTTGACGGGATACTCGTAACCCTCGAAGTCATCATCCAGCTCATCCTGCTCGTGATAATGATGACTATGACTGCTGCGATGATGTTTCTTTGGCTCCTTATGCTCCTTCACAGGCACTGGTATGGGTAACGGTACTTTCTTTATCACCGTCTTGGTGTGCACATGTGTGTGATGCTTCACTGGCACATGGATACGTATCCTGTCAATGGAATGGGAATACGAAATTCACATGTGAATGATAATTGTCAATGTGAATGGCTCGAATGTGATTCAAAGTAGCTCAGCATGTGTGTGAGTGTGTGTGTGTGTGTGTGTGTTTGGTAGGTGGACATGTCGTTAAAGGCGTGGCCGTTACACTTACTTAAGCTTGTCGTTTGATGGATGGCCGCTTGTCAGGACAAACATCATGCAAGTGATAAACAGCAAACTTAATGCCTGCAAAAAAGTAAAGAGGGAGCATGTAAGAAAGCTGCAGACGAGTGTGATAGACTTTGAGATATGTAGTAATAAATGGAGGTGGTATAGGAACGATTAAAGCTATGATAATGACACTGAAACGGGTGTTAAATTATATATAAATTCAGTTTTATTTGAATCCTTTTGAAATGTATTAAATAATCCAGCAAATAAGCAAGAATAAGTCTAGAAAATTAATATATCTGCTAGTATATAGACTAAGTATAGAGAAAATCCAATCAAATTTGCTTTCCTAGCCTTCAGTCATTCATATTTTCTTCAAAAATTCAGAAGTTTTTAGAACTTTCGCTTGGATAATATGATCTGAGGTCTTAATCCTTATATTTCTGCTACTGTATTTATCTGAGATCTTGAAAAAATTATTCTATATATATACTTTTAAAGACTGATCTAGTTCTATATAGCATTCAGGTAACTGCCTACCAATTTTCTCAACTCTACCCCTCAAAATCCATAGCATATGCCCACTCAAACACATAAATCTCTTCCCTGAAGTATCCACAAACTCTGCTGTAGTTTATTACTCCCACTCCATTACTTCAGCCATTTACAGGGTATAAGCGCTTCATACAAGTCAATTAAACGACAAGTAAGACATAGGAGTAAACGCCCTATGACAGATTTCGTGCTCTTAAAGACTTCTATTGGCCAACACGTCGTATGCGTGATAAAAGTTTAGCTTCTATAAAGAGCACAATATAATTAGCATAATGCCTATTTGGCTGACATTTTGTATTTGTACTCTTAGCCCGTATGCTTTATCACAGCAAATCTGATTTTGATTGCAGCACTTCGCTGTGGGCGTGGCTGCCTTAAAGCTAAACAGCCTCCAGCTACCATTACTACTGCCACACTGCCACTCCCACTCCCACTCCCACTCCCAACGCCTTAAGTAAGAATTCTATTGATTTTCTTGTGAACAATTGTCAGTTGGGCAATTTTCACAGCCCCCGAAGTGTATTCAATTAACAGTTTTGTTATGAAAATTGCCAAATTGAAAATGGAAAATGGAAAATTTTGTAAATTTGTAAATGTTGAAAAGAGCAAATTACTTTGCTCATCAGTTTCCAACTCATTAAATAATACGTTCAACTGTTGTTTTTTGGCCAACTGGCCATGTGGCCAAGAAAGTTTTTTATACAGCTAAAATAGAGTCAGCATAAAATAGCTAAAAGCAGCTGCCCTAATCGAAAAGTGGGAGTATTACTAGTATTTGTAGAGTAAATATTCAAGAGATTGCCGATGGATAGGGAAAATTTAGTGACTTTGGTGGAAAGTTCGAGCAGAAAATTAAATTTCATTAATTTTTGAATTTTTGAGAATTTTTTTTAAGTAGAAAAACTCGACATAAAGTGTCCATGGAGCACTTTGAGCACATTGTGATCTCCTGGGACTCAAAAAAAACCATTAAAATAAATTGAACAATTGCAGAACTTGTTGAAAGCCAACTGAGCACACTTGGCCAACATTTAATGCTTGGCCTGATTAAACAGTTTTTTGCTGTGCCCCAAAGGGCTTTCAACCTTTACCACAAATAAAATTGAATTAAAAACTGCATTCACTGTTATAAATAATTGATTATATCGTTGATATCGTTAATGTTTTTTGCTGTTGCATTTATTTACTTTACGCGCGATTGAAGTCATGAAAAACATTTGCATACAATTCGTGTGTGTGTTGGGTGTGTGTGTGTGTGCTTTGTGTGTGTGCTTTGTGTGTGTGCTTTGTGTGTACTTTCTAAGCTGGTTTTGTGGCTGCTTTTAACTCGTTTTTTAGCGCTTTTTTTCGTCTTCATCTCCTTTCATAATTAATGTGTCCAATGCGTTCGATGAACTTTTTGATTAAATTTAAAATGTCATTTTAATTGCATTTGCAGCAAAAATTTATAAACTATTTCACTGCATTAAGTACAGTTTTTATACAGTTTTTTTTTGATATTTTTTATAAATTTATTTAATTTTTTTAGCACTTGTTGTTGGCTTGTAATTAACACTTACTCCTTGGGGAATTTGCATTTTGACTACAAACTTTAATTAACTTTTTGCTTATTTGTATGTTCCCTTAAAGTCTCTGTGTTTTTTTATTAAACTTTGTTTGTTTTTTAATTTATTTAGATTAGTATATTTTTTGTTGCTTTTTTCCTTTTGTTTTTTAATATCGGTTTGAAGCGTGCTTCCAGCGTTGTCTGGCTTACAAATGAAATTGCATTGGGACTTCGCGTTGTTCGTCGCTTAAATATAGAAAAAAAATCGAAGAAAAAAAAATAAATGGTTAAAAATTGTTGGTACAGTGAAACGTGCCACGGTTGGAAATGAAAAACTTTTTAGCAACTAGTGAGAGTGCAACGGAGCGGCAGACAGCAGCACGAGTGCGAGTGAGACAGCAGTCGTGACATGAAGTTGGAAGTATGAAAAACAATAATAACAACAACAAGAGAAAAAAAAGACAAAACTAAAAACTAAAACAATAACATAATCAACTCACACACACAGACAGACAAACACACACACACACACAGAGAGACAAACACACACACACACTAACACACACCGGCTGCAAAACTTGACCAGCTTTTTGCTTGGCCTAAGCAGAGGGGCGCAACGCGCGGGGCGTGACAGTGACAGTGGCGTAGTCCAGGTGGAAATGGGTAGGGGAGTGTGGAGGGTAGGGGAGTGTGGAGGGTAGGGAGGGTGGCAAGTTAGCGGTCTTGCTTTGTACTGGCAGTGGCACCGAAATAATTGAAGCAGTTGCCGCTTGAGGCGACTCTCAGCGGCGCTATAAACATAAATTTGAAGCGAGCACTGAGCTTTGGCTGAGATTAGAGCTTTTGAGCAGTGTAATGAAAGTGAAAGCTTTTTAACAAGTTTGATTTAAAGCAAACTTTCAGCAAGTTTATATATAAGAAAGAGTTTAGCAAGCTTTTTAAGAAGTTTGATTTAAAGCAAGCTTTCAGCATGTTTAGAGATAGTTGTGAAAGCTTTCAGCAGCTTTTAAAATTAATAGTTAGCCGAGCTTTTGTAAATTCTTACAATATATTTTAAATTAAGTAGAAATATTAACTTTTTCAGTTGTTTTTGATGGAAATACTTATAAATTCAATAAAAGCTGTTAAAATTTAAAGAGCATCTTAAGCTTATAAGCTACAAAATGTAACTTGAAGCTTTTTCAAACGGTGAAAACACAATTAAGTGACTAAAAGAGCTTTCCAAGCTTATTTAATGAAATAAAAATTGTCATAAATGTGCTTTTAAAACATTTTGTTGTATAAATCTATATGATTTTTGATTTTATAAATACTTTAAAGCCAA
This sequence comes from Drosophila cardini, assembly GCA_018903735.1. Classification (NCBI taxonomy): domain Eukaryota; kingdom Metazoa; phylum Arthropoda; class Insecta; order Diptera; family Drosophilidae; genus Drosophila; species Drosophila cardini. The sequence goes on along the minus strand of JAEIGM010000001.1, from coordinate 4,266,465 downwards.
ATTAATGTTGTTTAATACTAAGTATACATAAAATAGGATATTTTTTCTATTCAACAATTTTTTTTTGATACTAAAACCTAGGTTCTTAGCCCTTTTTAATTACTTGTAACAATTTACACCACTTCTAATTAGCCCCACTGCCTATGACAGCCCATATGCCCCACCCAACGCTGTAGAGCATTCAAAATTTTTGACTGATACTGAAAATCCAACTAATATTACAGCAACGGCAATGGAAACAACGGCAATTATTTGCAACGCACAACAGCAAAACGCGTACAATTTGAGAAATGCTCAAACAATGGGTATGAATGAGTAAGAGGTATGCTCAAAAAAAATACTAAAAAAAAACTAAAAAACTAAAACGTTGCAAGAGCAACTGGGAGTCGCCTCAAATACAAGCCAACCGCATTGTGAAAAGCCGCCAAACGTGTAGCAACAACTGGTAAAAAGGTGGGCAAAAAGGTGGGAAAACAGCAAGCAAAGGGGAAAGCCAAAGAGTGGGGGGGAGAAAGGGGAGAAAGGGGAGTGTGGAGTGAAGAGTGGGGAGGGAAAAGAGCGATTGCTGCAGCGCCAAAGTCAAAAGCGTAATTGAAGCTTGTGCCTCAGTTAAACGCAGGTTGATTATGTCTGTTGGCTTTTCATGGTGAGCCACAAGAGCCGCAGACGAACAGCAGCAGCAACAACAGCAACGTTAACTGTTGGCAGCAGGTTCAACTTGCCACAAGGATTACACTGCCTGCAGCTGCTTCCTGGTTGCCTAAAAGTCCGCCAACAAAACTGTAAGCGTAACGTTAACCAAAATACCAAAAACAAAAACAGAAACGAAAAAAAAAACTCCAAAAAACTAAACAGAAACATTTGATTTTTAGTCCAATTTCCATCGAGTGAATTGTTGTGTGCTGTGCGCTGTTAGCTGTGGCACGTTGAAATATGTCGCTGTATCTGTTGTTGCAAGCCATTTGTTGTTGCCACACTCCCGCTGCATGCACTCGAAATGACAGTTTTTGACTCTGGCAATTTAAATGTGCAACGAGCCTGTAATAACAACAACTAATCCAACAACAGTAAACAACATCATTACTATCATCGTTATCATCATCATTATTATCGTCATGATATGGCAATTGAGTTGATTGGCATTGCCATTCTGGCCATCGGGGGTATTTCCATCTAATGGCTAATACATCTAATGCAGGAAGCACAACAAATGCTGGGATGCTAAATGAGACCAGCTGCTATTGCTGTTGGCAATAAAATGGCTTTTAATCAGTTGATTAATCAACCAACAAGATTAAATATCCAATCAGAGTTGTAAGTAGTTGGATTGATGTTTGTTTAAAGGGGAATTAAAGTTTTAAAAAGCATTTTAATGTGTGAATTAAACGAGATTTATAGGTAAATACTTTTTATTTATTAAATTGAACTGGGAATGTAATGTATTAGTATTAGTATTGTATTACACTGCTGTTTGTCAGACATTATTTTACTTTATTAATTGACTATGCCGAATATTCTGGAGTGCACTGTTCTTTATGCTTGTCAAAACGTGAACGCTTGCAACTTCCCTCCAACCTTGCTTACACACATTCTTTCTAACATAAGTTGTAATAACTACAAATACTGACTCTCTTCTTTCTCTTCTCTTTCGTCTCTTTCTCTCTCAGTGACTCAAGCTTACACGCACAACAATTAACTCATGCGTAACTCTTCCTTCAAACATCAGTCAAACATTAGAACCTTATGCAACATCTCTGCACATGTGCATCGAACTAAGCTGACCATCTGGCGAATAACGGAGCAAAGCGCAGTCGCCAATAGTCTCGAAAATGTTCTACTACAGTGCAGTCCACAAATTAAGACCCGACATATACATTTATAAGTTTTTGTTATTAATATATACAAAAAACCTAAGCTAACTTTATAAGTAAGTTACCTTAAGCTTTTAAAGCCTACAAAAACTTAAATTAATATTAAGCCAACAAGTTAACAAGTTCCACAAAATCAGTTGCTTTAAGCCAACTGTATAAACTCTTTTTTTTTCACCTACTGCGATTAGCTTAACTGCCTCTAATCCATTGCTAAACCAAGCCATATTTAACAAGCTCCACTTACTACGCCTTAACTAGTTTTAGACCCATTTTTTAAACGGCTTGTTGTATTGCATAATAAAAGCCAACTGCTAACGATGGCCAAAACGACACTTTGAGTCGGTCAGCGGCTCATCCATTTGAAAATTTTCCACACAAATTAACGCTGGTAAAATTAAGAAAATAATAACAATTGCGTTTTCACTTTTTTGTTGTGTGTTATAACGGTGGAAAATTGTATGTAATTATATAAAAGAAAATACTTACTTATAGTATTGTATTTAGTGCATATTTGTTTATGATTTATTGTTTGTTTTACTGTCTGTTTCGGTTGGCAATTAAAATTGATGATATAATCGAAGTTGGATTCATAACAAAGTCACGAGTAAACAAAATGTTGTGACTGTTAACCGGTAACCGGTTACTTGTAACTCGTTACTCATTACATGTTACAGGTTATCCGTCTTAGTCCACGGATTGAATACCAATCGTAGTCCCAGTCCGGGTATAAGCTAGTATATAGCACAGGATCCGGTTACGCGGCGTATACATAATGGACACGTTGCCAAGTGTCAAAATAAAGATACAATATTATTAATTGAATGGCGTCGTCGAATGGAGCGTTGCAACAAAATCACTTTTTGGCCACGACCAGGCCAGGTCATTAGCAGCAAATTAAGTAAATGTGACAACGACAGCAACAACAACAATAACGGAAACAACAACAACAACAACAACAGCAACAACTGCCATAAAGTGGAAAAAAAAGACTGTGTTTTGGTTGAAAGCCTTTCAATCAATCGTTTGCTTGTTTCGATCTGCGTCAATATTTGTGCTATAAAAACTGGCACAAGGCCAAAAGGGATACGCTCGTTCAATCAATTGGGCCCATTCGTAAAGGCCACATTTGGCTAACCTGTTGGCCAGTCGGCGCCACAAAGAAATCATCATCAAAACGTCGTGCATAAGAGCCCGAGAAAGAGACACGCTAAGAGACCCGCAAAGAAAGCCTTTCGCTTTTCGGCTTTGCAGTGGGTTGCTCGAGCAGTTTTGTACTAGTTCAAGCTAATTTGAAGGCTAAAGGAGGTAGAAAGAAGTCTTTTCTTTAATGATAGCTAAATTTGAACAAATATTTTTAAATTAAAGGTTTTCTTGTGAGAAAATCTTTAAGAAAGCTTAGACAAAAGCTTTTAAAGCGCTTGTATAGGAAAGTAAGGCAAATCTCAGAGCTTGAGACTCAAGTTTATGTGAAATTAGGCGTATACTTATTAAAAATAGCTATTCATTTATAACAAATTACCTTTAAGATGGTTAACAATATTGCCTAAACTGTAGGGCAGCATCACCATGGTTAGCCGAGCGGTACTTTTTATATAGTCAGGTAGCCGGAAAGCGGTCTATACGCCGGCAAACATAAGGTTGCTCAGATCTAGGAGACCCAATTGGGAAAAAGAACATGTGCAGTCAGAACCCCACTTTAGCTTCACGTTATTACCTCTCTTGTCCAATTTTACTATACACAAAAAAATTAACAAGAAAGAAAATTACAGTCGAGCGCGCCCGACCGTAGAATACTCTCTGCCTTTTCTTCCCGATCATTTTAATAAAATCAGTATCCGAGAATATCAACTGATAGTACCTGCAGTAAAAAACGTTGAAAGACGTTCAGCTAGGAAGTTAAGCCTCTTTTATAGAGATATGTATGGTTTTAGGCCGAAGATTTTCAAGTGATGCGGTGGCGCTGATGGTTGCTATTCGGTCGATGAACGGGAAGTCGTGGGTTCGAATCCTGGTCCGTCATCGAAAAGAATATATTTTATTGTGTTGTTTAAATGTGTAGCATTATCGAAAAAAATTGTTTATTAGCAAATTATTAACAAACAATTAAAAAAATTTTTTTAAACTGGGTTTTGATAAAAAAAAAATTTTTTATTACTAAATGAAAACATGCAAATAATTGGAGCTATTGAATTATATTCTTTTAAAGGACTGACCGCGACTCGAACCCACGACTTTGCGTTCGCCGATCAAGCACTTAACTGGCAACGCCATCACGACACTTGTAAGTTTTCGTTCCAAAACCATACATATAAAAAAGGCTTAACTTCCTAGCTGGATAACTATTTTGTCAAAAATAGAATTTTGGTCGGCACGGCCAGCGTCTGCGAGCAGCGCTGCCGCTAGCAAGCAGCGAAAACGTTCGATCACATGTTTGTATGCTTCTGTCTCGCTTGCACACATGCATTGACATTGCGTTCAATTATTAACTTTCTTACATGTCTAGCTCTTTTGTTTATAGTCCGATTTGTATGCAACTTTCAGGATAGTTTGATATATTTTGTCTTCAAACGAATGTGAAATAACAATACTGTACGATAAGAACATATGCCTTAAAATCGACATTGAAGTTTGCAAATTATTTTATTTCTTGTGAGAAAATGGGGCGTGGCAGACCAAAATTTTTGATGACAATACAATTATGTCGTCTCTAGGAACCTGCGTACCAAAATGGGTGTTCCTAAGTGCCACAGTTACTGAGATATTCACCTAAAACATCAATTTTTTACGAGGTGTTTCTAGTTTTTTGCTCATTGTCGGCGAACGGGGCGTGGCATCGAAAAAAAAAAAAGATTCTTGTATTGACTGACTAAATATCGAGTCGATAGAGACCAAATTCAAACTTGTAGCTCTTACCATCTCTGAAATCTGTTTGTTCATACGGACAGACAGACAGACAGACGGACAGACGGACAGACGGACATGGCTATATCGACTCGGCTAGTGATGCTGATCAAGAATATATATACTTTATGGGGTCGGCCACGCCTCCTTCTGCCTGTTACATACTTTTCACAAACCCAATATACTCTCTCTTGCAGAGAGTATAATAAGCCTTAAAAAAAAGTTTGTAAGCTTTAAAATAGTTATAAAAAATAATAAATAAAACTGTTTATGTATAATAAATATTTTACACTTAAAATATGTTAAAAATTTAAGACATAGATTAAAAGGCTGTCTTAAATAATGCTGTATTTGGCTGAACGCTGACTCAGTTACTATACTAAGTTGGCTTATATGGTCACCCTAAATTTGTTAATGCTATGCAGTTAAATTTTATGGGACTTTAGCTTTAAATTTTGCTGCTTAAAATTATTTTTTATCGTTTAAATGAATTTAAATAATTATTTTCAGCAATAAAAATTTTATTTAAAATTTTTTAAACGTTTTAAAATTAGTTAAACCAATGTTTATGTTCAATAATAAAAGTAAATAATAGTATTACTTAAATAGCTTAAAAGTTTAGCCATACAACATATAAGTTCCTGCATATTTGCATAACTTACAGAGCCACCCTCGCATCTCCATGTCGCACATTGAGCGTAGCGAAAAAGGATTATCGAATTGTAAGCCCCGGAAACCAATACATCAGACTCTTGTCTTCATTTCCTTTACAAATAAATTTTCACTTAACTATGTCGGTCGTGTGGCATGCAACATTCAATAGCCGTAGCTGTAGCTGTAGCTGTAGCTGTAGCTGTAGCTGTAGCTGTAGCTGTAGCCGTAGCCGTTGCAGCAGTGGATGTGGATATGACAGAGGTGAACATGGATGTGGCTGCTGCATGGGCTGGCGGGGGGTGAGGAGGGGAGTTGCAACAAACCGGGTGCATTGTTTGCTGTGGCTCTTGTTTGTGACACAATTTTCCCGTTTTGCCTCGTAAATTCAATTGACGGAAGCGCGTTAAAGTTGCAACATCAGCTGCAGTAGCTGCTGCTGCCCCCTCTCCTGCTTCTCCTGTTGCCCACAAAATGTGGCATGTTTTACACGAATTGGTAGAAAATTCATATTTTATGCATTTTTTGCATACGATTCGATTCGATTGTGAGCCAATAAAAGTTGTTTGTTATTGCTCTCATATAACTGTTAACTGTTTGTATATCGTAATTTATGAACACGTTAAAGACGCAGTTAAGTCCTGTCTGCGTCTGCATGTGGCCAATATGGCGCCTACTTACCAACCCCTGCCCAAGGCCATTGGCAACTGGTTTTGCTTTGGGCCAAGTCAAGACACCTTTTTATACTCTCTGCAAGAGAGAGTATATTGGGTTTGTGAAAAGTATGTAACAGGCAGAAGGAGGCGTGGCCGACCCCATAAAGTATATATATTCTTGATCAGCATCACTAGCCGAGTCGATATAGCCATGTCCGTCTGTCCGTCTGTCCGTCTGTCCGTCTGTCTGTCTGTCTGTCCGTATGAACAAACAGATTTCAGAGATGGTAAGAGCTACAAGTTTGAATTTGGTCTCTATCGACTCGATATTTAGTCAGTCAATACAAGAATCTTTTTTTTTTTCGATGCCACGCCCCGTTCGCCGACAATGAGCAAAAAACTAGAAACACCTCGTAAAAAATTGATGTTTTAGGTGAATATCTCAGTAACTGTGGCACTTAGGAACACCCATTTTGGTACGCAGGTTCCTAGAGACGACATAATTGTATTGTCATCAAAAATTTTGGTCTGCCACGCCCCATTTTCTCACAAGAAATAAAATAATTTGCAAACTTCAATGTCGATTTTAAGGCATATGTTCTTATCGTACAGTATTGTTATTTCACATTCGTTTGAAGACAAAATATATCAAACTATCCTGAAAGTTGCATACAAATCGGACTATAAACAAAAGAGCTAGACATGTAAGAAAGTTAATAATTGAACGCAATGTCAATGCATGTGTGCAAGCGAGACAGAAGCATACAAACATGTGATCGAACGTTTTCGCTGCTTGCTAGCGGCAGCGCTGCTCGCAGACGCTGGCCGTGCCGACCAAAATTCTATTTTTGACAAAATAGTTATCCAGCTAGGAAGTTAAGCCTTTTTTATATGTATGGTTTTGGAACGAAAACTTACAAGTGTCGTGATGGCGTTGCCGGTTAAGTGCTTGATCGGCGAACGCAAAGTCGTGGGTTCGAGTCGCGGTCAGTCCTTTAAAAGAATATAATTCAATAGCTCCAATTATTTGCATGTTTTCATTTAGTAATAAAAAATTTTTTTTTTATCAAAACCCAGTTTAAAAAAATTTTTTTAATTGTTTGTTAATAATTTGCTAATAAACAATTTTTTTTCGATAATGCTACACATTTAAACAACACAATAAAATATATTCTTTTCGATGACGGACCAGGATTCGAACCCACGACTTCCCGTTCATCGACCGAATAGCAACCATCAGCGCCACCGCATCACTTGAAAATCTTCGGCCTAAAACCATACATATCTCTATAAAAGAGGCTTAACTTCCTAGCTGAACGTCTTTCAACGTTTTTTACTGCAGGTACTATCAGTTGATATTCTCGGATACTGATTTTATTAAAATGATCGGGAAGAAAAGGCAGAGAGTATTCTACGGTCGGGCGCGCTCGACTGTAATTTTCTTTCTTGTTTTTTTTTCTTTTTGTTGGTTTGTTTGCTTTTGGCAAGTTCAGCAAACTTTTTTGCTATTGCCACAACACTTGCCTTGATGGCCATAAATTGAATGCTCTCTCTTGGCCATAAAAACGTGGTGCACACAGCATAGAATTCGCCACCTCCTAGCCACTTCACTCCGCTCCACTCACCTCCACTCCTATCGTCTTCTATCCACTCCACTCCTATCGTCTCCTCGCCCTCCTCTGCGCTCCTCTGCTCTCCTCTGGTCTCCTCTGCTCTTTTCTCCTCTCCTCTGCTCTCCTCTCCTCTGCTCTCCTCTTCCCTGCTCTTCCCTGCTCTCCTCTGCTCTCCTCAGCTCTCCTCACCTCACCTCTCCACTCCTCTCCTCACCTCTCACCTCTCAACTCCTCTGCTCACCTCTGTTCTCCTATGCACTTCTTAACTCTCCTCTCCTCTTCTCTCCTATGCTCACCTCTCCTCTGCTTACCTCACCTCTCCATTCCCCTCCTCTCGTCTGCTCTCCTCTCCTCTGCTCTCCTCTTCCCTGCTCTCCTCTTCCCTGCACTCCTCTTCCCTGCTCTCCTCTGCTCTCCTCTTCTCTCCTCTTCTCTCCTCTGCTCTCCTCTGCTCTACTCTGCTCTCCTTTGCTCTCCTCTCCTCTGCTCTCCTCTTCCCTGCTCTCCTCTGCTCTCCTCTTCTCTCCTCTGCTCTTCTCTCCGCTCCCCTGTTCTCCTCTACCTTCCTATGCTCTCCTCTGCCCTCCTCTCCTCTCCTGACACCTGCCAAATCCAAGTTGTGGCCAACTGAAACTAAACTTATATTTTTTTGTTGCTTCTCTTCTGTGATATAAACACCAGTACTCGATGCTCGATGCTCGATGCTCAATGCTCGATGCTCGTTGTTTGGCCAGAAATGAACTCAATGCCACTTAGATTTATGGCCAGTCTCCGGTTTGTTGCGGCTGCTTGTGGTAGCTTATAACCATTTGTGGCATGTACAGCTGTGCGTGTGTGTGTGTGTGCGTTGCAAGGTCATTGTGATGAAGTCACCTAGTCATTGCCTTATGCTCAAATGTTTACCTTTAAACCTCAACGCACAAAACTAAACTTTTGTTTTTTTTTCCTCTTTTTTCCTCTTTTTTTGTTCTTTTTCTTTTGTTTTTCTTCTCTTCTACTCTTGTGGCACTTTGCTGTGGTATGTGACACAACAACATCCATTTGTTTATCTTATTGAAAGTTGCTTTCAAAGCTGATTGACCTTAATGTGCTTTGACTAAAAAACATTTAAATATTTTAGCACAAAATGCTGTTATTGTTTTTTTAAGAAAAAAACTTGGCCAGAACAAATAGACTGTTAGTTGTTTCAGAACTTAAATTTGTCTTCGTTTTAAGAATTTCAAATTTTAATTTTACAAATTTTCTTTTCATTTTCCAGTCTCCAACTTTGAAGCTAAAAAAACTTTTTTGAAACTTAGCTGATTTTCAAAAAGGAATGTCAATGTGTTTATGGATGGAACAGCAAAGTTTTTCCGTATTTAAATATATATTGTTATATAGTTTTTATTAAATTTGTTGATTTTTTGGACATTTTTCCATACTTACCCCTGAAAAGTTGCTTTAAAAACTTGGTAGCTGCGTAGCTTGGCCAAAACTAGACCGTTTTTAAAAAGGTTTATCAATTTGTTTTTGGCTTAAAGCCTAGAAAACTACTGTACTTTAATTTTAAATACTTTTTTTTTCTAAAATTTTGTGTTTTTTCGACATTTTTGCATACTTACCTTTACCCTTACCCTTGTCAAAGTAAGTTAAAATTTTCCTGTTTGTAATACCACCCAAAACTTCTACTTTTCAATGCCTTTGACAATTTTTATTTATGTTTCGAAGTTCAAAATGAAACTGCTTTCAAATATTTTATAAATTTTTCAACTTTTTCATTTATTTTAATTTTATTTTTTGCACATTTTTGAATACTTTACCTTTAAGATTTCCTTAGCAACTTTAAAGCTGCTCAAAAGCGCCTAACTCCTTAGTATAAATTAGACCAAAGACAAACCAGGTCGAGTTCAAGTGCTTCCGTTTCCTTTACTGCCACTGTCACTGAGTCAATCAATCAATCAATCAATCAGTCAAGTAGTGCAAAATGTTTGCATTTAATACGGTGCTTAATTAATTTAACTGAAGATATTTAAAACAATTCCATTGTCATTTGTTTAGTGGAGTTCACTGGCAGCAAATTTCATTAAATACTTAGTTGACAATTGAAAAGAGCAAAACAATAGCAGAGAGCGGAAAATCCCCTCAGCAGCAACTCCCCCCCCCTACACACCCCCCACTACAAACCAGCTACCACTCCAACTACCCAGTTGGAAACTGCATACAGAAACAGAGACAGAGTAAGAGAGACAGAGACAGAGACAGAGATATTTCAATCTTATCATTGTTTGTTTTTCTTTTTTTTGTTGTATAATTCAGATTACACTTTATTGTTAAGAATGAATTGAATTATTTAGTTTGTTTTTTTCATTTTGTTTTTAGTTGAAAGTTTTATACAAAAAACTCTCTGCGAATTGTTGTTGTTGTTGTGTTGTGATTGGTTTTTCTGTTTGTTTTTAATCATAATCGTAATAATCATAATAATGCAGTATGACATAATATACATATACATATATATATATATGTATGTGTTGGTGTATATAGAGACACCTTTCATACATATATATATATATATAGATATATAATTCGATTTACCTAGAAAACAATTTACAAATATATAAAAAACGAATTCATCTAGTTAAACTAAGCATATAAAAAACGATCTATACGCAGTGTATATATATCTCTGTATATATATACTTATTCATACTATATACTTATGCTTCCTTTTTACTCTTCTTCTTTTATTGTTTATCCGCTTTCTTTTCTTTTACATTTCTTTTATTTTGAGTTTTGTTTTTTTTCATTCTTGTAATTCTTTTCTTCATTTTCTTTGCTTTTCATTTTTGGGCAGGTTTTTCTTGCATTTTCTTTTGATGAAGGAAAATTTTTGCTTACAACTGCGCCGTAAATGTTATGTGGTATTTTTGTGTGCTGTGTTTTTTTTTTTTTTTTTTTGTCGTGTCTAAAAGCATTTAAAAAACCATTAAGAATAAACTGTTCAAAAAAAAAATACCAAAAAAATACCAAAAACATGCACAAAAAATACACAAAAATACTAAAAATGCTAAGCTAGCTGAAATGCATTGAAAAGCAAAGAAAAAAAATAAATACCAAAGAAAATACAGTAGAGAATTGCAGTGCAGCATAAATTGCGCATACGCCGCGTGGTGTACAGAAAAAGGATACGTTTGAGGTACAGTGTAGACTGCCTGCTGCTCAGCTGTAGCATTTAGGCAGTGTACACTGTGCTCTATTGCTTTTGGGTACATGTGAGTGCCTGCCTGTGTGTGTGTGTGTGTGTGTGTGTGAAAAGGGAAAACGGACAATGAAAATGAAAATTAAATTCGCATCATTTATAACTGTCAGATGCAGGCAAACATTTGCATACAGAAAGTAGAGGAGTGTGTGTGTGTTGGGTATGTGTGTGTGTGTGTGTGTGTCGGGTGTGTGTGTGTGTGTGTGTGTGTGTGTGTATGCAGTGTGCAACAGTCGTACTACAGCTACCCTTAATCATATATCATGAATGAATGAGTTTATTCAGCTGCTTTTCATTTCATATATTTGTTTTTTTTTTTTCTGGTATATAATTAATATAATTTCAGTATTTTTTTCTTTCTTTTCTTTTCTTCATTTTTTTATACTTTTTATTTAAAGTCATTTGTGTGTGTGTGAGTGTGTGTGTTTGTTTATAGAGGGAGTTGGTTGTTTTTGTTGTTGTTTTTGTTTCTTTTGTAAATATTGTAACATAATTCATATGCTAAATTTAAATTTAAATTTAAATTTTTCTTGTTTTGTGTTTGTTTTCATTTATTTATTATTAATTATTATTATTAATATTAAAAATTTAACCATTTTTCTTTACTTTTCTTTGCACTAAAAACTTAGCATAAAAATTTAACAATATATATATTTATTTCTTGTATATATATTATATATAGATACTTTTCTTTGTGTTTTTCCATTTCCATTTCCATTTACTTTTCTTTTCTATTACTCAACTCAACGGTTTTTCTTAACTTTTCATTGATTTTCATTTACTATTTTCTGTTTTTCCTTCTCTTTTTACCGGTTTGAAAGCTGCTCCCTTGCTTTGTATAAATTAGAACTAATTCATTATTCGCTAAATATATAATATATATATATATAGATCTTAATATATACATATGTGTATATATATGCATGTATATATGTGTGTTGTATATATATAAAGTATTTACTTTTTAATTTTTACTGTTACTTTTTACTTGTTTTTAAGGCCAAAAATGTCGAATGAAAACTGATTTTCTTCTTTTGTTGCTGTCAAATTGGTTTTAGGCCCAAAGAATATTGAAAAATTTGTTAACAAAAAAACCGAAAACTTTTTAATTTATTGTTTGTTGTTTAAATTTGTTTATATTTATGTGTTTAATTAGTTTATTTAATCGTTTGCCTGCCTGTTTTGGGTGCGTGGAGCGGAGGAGGAGGAGGATATTGTTGGCCAAAACTAAGCAGTTTTGGGCTAACTCGAACAAAATGCAGTTGTAGCTGTCTTGAGCGCAGGGGGGAGTGGCACAAGAGGGGGCAGGGGCGGGGGAATGGAGTGGGAGGGGCATTTAAGAAACACCAATTATCAGCAACGAAACGAGGTTTAAACGCTAGTTTAACTAAGGTAAATGTGTGTGTATGTGTGTGTGTGTGTGTGGGTGTGTGTGTGTGTGAGTGTGTGTGTGTGTGTGTGTATAGGAGTGGATGTGTGTGTGTGTAAAAGTGTGCGTGTTGCGTCTTTGTATAGTCAGTCATTTTATGTAAAAACAAATCAAATCAGAAAAAAAAATTTGTTTAAATTAATTTCTCTCTTATTTTTGCATGGGCGTGGCAGCGTGGGCGTGTAGGCTGTGACTGTATAGGGTTGTAGAGGGCAGAGGTCAGAGGTCAGAGGGCTGTCCGGTTTTGGTAGTGGCGTGCGGTCCATCAGTCTGTTTGTTTTTTTAATTATTTCATTTATTTTTTACTTTTTATTTTATTTAATTTTATTTAATTTTTTTCATGCTTATATATTTTTTATTTCTTATAAGTTTCGCTTAAAACAATAAACTTGTAACTTGATAATTACGATATAATTTTCCATTTCTCTCTCTCTCTCTCTCTCTCTCTCTCTCTTCTTTGCTCTTTAATTAACTTTATCATTTAGTACAATTTGTTTATGTTTTTTATTTGTTTGTTTATTGTATATCAAAAGTTTTTTCTGTTCTTGTTGTTGTTGTTGTTGTTGTGTTAGCTAAACTATTAAAGTCTGTTAATGCTTTTTTAATTAATTAGTTTTCTTATTTAATTCTAATAAACCTTGGAACCGGAATTTTCTTTGTAGGGGGAAAATGCTAAAAATTATTTAAATGAAATGAAATTTTTTGCAATTTTTTTTATGTTTTGCCTAAATGTGTTTTTGTTTATGGTTTTTTAACTTTGTTTGCTTTAATTGTTAAACGTAAATGTAATTGTAATTATTTAAACATTAAACATTAATCATAATTATATAAGAACACATTTTTCCGAGATATTCGATTTTTGTTTTTTGCTTTTTTTCCATTTTCCTTTTACAAAAATTTGTTTTTTACTTTCATTAGGTATAAAAAATGATAATATATATATATTTATTATATAGTAATATATATATACTATATATATATATTGTATATATAATACACTTGTTTAGTTTACAACAAAAGGCAGAGACAACCTAGAGGGTTAGCGGTGTTTTCAGGGCTGAATTCAGCGGTGAATTCCTTGGAGGCTGGGACAAAAAACAAGCTGAGCTCAGTTAACAAAAAAAATTGATAAAAAAAATTATAAAAAATTCGACAAAATTTGTTGTTTATTAAGTACTTGGCTAATGGGCAACGGGTAGCACGGGGGCGTGGCTATATGTCTGTTTACTTTCTTTACTTTTTAGCAGTGTTGTATAACTGAAAACTATTTGCTTTTTTATTTAGAATATTATTTGCTAAAATGCATTTTGACTTCTTTTGTGTATATAATTTTTTGTTTTTTGTTGTTTTTACTTTTGTCTATGAAGCGAAATATTAACTGAGTTACATTTTTAAATTTATGTAATTTTATTTTATTTTTTATTCGTTTTTTGCTTTTTTGTTTAGCCTGCTTGTGTTTTGCTTGCTTTTCTTCTTGTCTAGAAAAAAGTATATTTAATATTTTTGAAATATTTTCTGTTTTTTTTATGTTTGTTTTTGCTTTTTTAGTGAGTCCTCGGCCAGGATCACATCCTTGGTTGTATGCTAGCTTAAATGATGATAAAGTTTCTTTAATTATTTTATTTATTTGTTGCTTGCTGTTATTGTTGTTGCTGTTGTTGTTGTTATTGTTTATTCCTTTGCCGCTTCAGTCCTCCAGCTGCAGCTGCTGCTCGACAGTTGTTGCTGTTGCCGTTGATGTTGTTGCTGCCGTTGCTCCAGTCGCTCCAGTTGCTCCCGTTGCCGTTGCCAATATTTGCATCGGACAACCGGCAGCAACATCGTTTACAGAACCGGCTGATGTATCCATAAATATCGGCTCTGGTTATGTTAAATCCTGTTGTGAATCTATTGAGAATAGTTCCTTATACAGCGCTGGGAATACAACATTCGGATGTTGTTGCTTAAATTTGCTCAGCGCTTCCATATGCAAAATCGAAATATCGCTAAAGTAAACACACAAGAAAAACAGTTAACAAATTGGTCTTAAAGTAAGGTATAGTCAAGTCTTTTAGCTAACCGGAAATTGGGTATGTTATTGAGGAGCGTGTCCAGCACGGTTACATCGCCCTTGAGCGGCGCATGATTCGTTTCCAGCTCCTGCCGTATTGCATTCATGCTCAGATTGAAAAGCCTCTGTATTTCCGTATTGCCGCGTACTCCATTGCGTTCTAAGATAACGAAATATATATTTAGTATATATTAGTTATAAGATACTGTATCTTTTACCTGGCCAGAGCAGCACTAAGCTCTGATATAGCGCCAGTTCAGTTTCAGTCAGTTTAAGTTCAGCTATTGATTTAGCCGTTTGGAAAATGCGCGATACCAGACGCATCTCATCCGAATCGGATGTATAGAATGCCTCCTGTGGCAACATTACATCACCATATAGTACTGCATTCTGTGAGAGATCTAGCAATCTGGACATGCGAACAATCGCCAGCTCAAATGAGCCCGTCTTCAGCAACAATATCTGTAGGAAAAGTTTATTAAATATTAATATAAATTTAAATTTTTCTTAAAAAACTCTTCACTCACCTGATCATCCTGACTGAGTCGCATAAAGCCCGGTATTAGCTTTGCAAATTCGATAATATTCTGTATCATTTGTGTCAGCTTCTCGGCACAGTCCAGCCAGAGCTCCTCTTGGCCCAGATTCTTATAGTAGATAATGCGTGATAGATCCTGTAAAGATGAGAAATAAAGAAAATTTCAGGAAATCGGTATTTTTGGTATATTTTTTAACTACTAAAGCGGAAAGTGAGCTATATTCTACTGAAATATATAAAATACCAGCTGAATTATCAATGGAAAACCAAACCTCAGTAAAATGTAACATTTTGGGTTAACAAAAGGTCAGTAATTTGAGTGAAAGTATATAGTTTTGACAGATTTGCCCTTTCTCCCGACCTACTACCCACCAACTTTGACTTGGCATATTTTAGGTTTCTGACATCCAATCGGCGGTTGTCATACCTTTTTGGACTCAGGAGCTCTAAAACTATCGTTTGGCATCAAAATATTGAATTCTCAAAA
Organism: Drosophila cardini; assembly: GCA_018903735.1. NCBI lineage: Eukaryota > Metazoa > Arthropoda > Insecta > Diptera > Drosophilidae > Drosophila > Drosophila cardini. The sequence goes on along the minus strand of JAEIGM010000001.1, from coordinate 4,251,034 downwards.
AAAAAATTTTTTTTAAGATTTTTGAAAAAATGTAAAGGGGTAACATCATAAAATTTGCCAAAAAATCCAAAATTTTTATTTTGATAAATTTTGATGACGATCGATTATAATTGATGTCCTGAGTCTAGAAAGGTATGACATTTTAAAATATGACTTCATTTGGCTGAGTTATCGTCATTCAAAGTTGAGAAAAAGAGGTAAAGACTGACCCAGTACTTCGAATTGAGTTTTTTCAGGACTTTGCCATCCAATTTGCAATTGTTATGCCTTTTTGAACTCGGCAGGACCAAAACTATCGATTGGCATCAAAATATTGAGACTTTAAAGATTTTAAAAATTTGTCGATTTTTGAAAAAATGCAAAGGGGTAACATCATAAATTTTGCCAAAAAATCGAAAATTTTTAAGTCGATCAAGTTTGAAAAATATTGATGAGAATCAATCATACTAATTGTCTAGAGTCTAAAAAGGTATAACATTTTAAGCTGTGACACCATTTGGCTGAGTTATGAGCATTTAAAATTGAAAAAATGCTAACTTTTATAACTTTTTTTGTGTATTGAAATCTCCTTGCCTTATTATTCCCATAGCCCACCCTCCATTTTCCTACATTTCTGCTTCACTTTTTCTTCAGTTTTTCAACATTTCAACTGTTAAATACCAAATTCTATTAATTTAGTATTTTTACTCAATAAACTTTACTCAAATTTATACTAACAACAGTTCTATTTACTTTTTCCTAAGCTCAGTTCCATCCAACTTTATTTACATTCTGCCCAAGTTTCTTTAGTATTTTTAGTATATTTCTTAATTTTAAGACTTGTAGAGGTATTTTCAGTATTATTTCTATAGTTTTTCCTACAGTCCTTTCCCCCAACTCACCTGCTGCTTTCGGAACATGTCATGCACAGATTCCAGTTTGGTATTTGTGTTTGCATGCGCCTCCGCCAGAGTTTTGATCAGCACATCATTGATATCGCCGTCCGCTATAAGGAACAAAAAGTATTTTACAGTTAGTTATAGTTTAAATAATTTAAATTTTAGGTTAAGTCGTACCATGACTAATAAATTCGGGATCGATCATTGTACTGCGCGGCTCGTACGTGGTGCTGTCCACATAATCGGCCGATATATCGTATTGCATAGTCTGTTGCGGGGTTACCGAGGCCGAGTACCCGTAGGGACTTCCATAACCGACCTCGTTATTGGAGTAGCCGCCGCTGTAGCTGTGAAAGATTTGCGAATAGAGGCCATAATTATGGGTTAGGGTATCGGAGTAGTCAGTCATAAATCAATTTATGCTATTATACGGCACCTGTTGTAGTTGTTGTGTTGCAGCTGATCGCTGCTAGAGGGCGTCTGTGTGTCGTATACGGAACTATCCGGTGCCGCATCGCTTTGAGCGCGCATTTGAGCGCGATGGAAACGCACTTCATCCTCAACCTTTTCACGCTGTTTCTTAGACATTCTGCCGAATTTTACAGCTACAACAAATAAGTACAAAAAAAAGTAGAATTTTTAATTAAAATTTATCCAAAAGATACTTTTGTATCTTTTATATGCATTTGTATGCTTTGGATTGTCTGCATCATACCATCACGACTCATTCCCAGTTTTAGGCACTTTTGCAGTCTACAGTATTGACAGCGATTCCGATTAACCCGATCCACAACGCATTGCTTATTCCGGGGACACTGATAGTTCACAACGGAGCTCTGCGATCGCCGGAAGAATCCTTTGCAGCCCTCGCAGGTGATAACACCGTAATGCACGCCCGATGATTTATCGCCACAGACTTTGCATGGAATTATTTCAATTTGAGCTGCAAAGATTGAAGGGAAACGATTTTAAAATTAGAAAAATTTTATATTATCTTTAAAAATACAACGAACTGGTATCTGAACTGGTTCAATGAACTACAAAAAGATTTTCCTAACCTTAAACCCTCTAATGCTGTAAAAATTAGTTGTTTTTAGCAACATTTGTGGCTTGAAACACACCAAGTACCTCTTTGAACCGGTTCAAAAAGCGGTTCAGCTGAATAACTGCTAAAGTATTTAAGCTAAGATGTTCAAATTTCATATATAGACTTATATGAACATAATCTACAAACCCAAGAAATAAAAGTCTCATTTTTACATAAAAATATCTTTTTAACCTTTTTTAAACTTTAACAAAATCTGCAATGAATTCGTTCTATGGCATAAGTACCGGAGTGAGTTGGTTCAATAAACAAATAAATGAACTGATATTATGATAACTCCCCACTCCTTAGACCACAATTATAGCACTGGAGTATGCGGAAGGTGTAGTAATTGCCGCTGATTCCAGAACAAGTTGTCTCAACTATGTATCAAATCGTGTGGCAGATAAACTAACACCGATCACTAAGACTATATATTGCTGTCGCAGTGGATCAGCGGCACAGACTCAGACATTATCCAAGAAGATTGCTATAATGATGAGACTTCATCAAGCAGTTTGCGGGGAACCACCGCTGGTTTCCGATGTGGCAGTTTCATTCCGCAATATCATATATAGAAATCGTGATTATAAAATCACTGGAATACTTGTGGCTGGCTGGGATCGCGTAAATGGTGGACAGGTGTATAGTCTACCTGTAACGGGTCTGCTCGTACACGAACCCTATGCAGTTGGTGGTTCGGGATCGACATTTATACACGGATTCGTTTCATCTCATTATCGAGCTGATCTCTCACTGGACGAGATGATAGCTCTGGCTATAAGAGCCGTTAGAATCGCCATTTTGCATGACTGCAGTTCTGGGGGAGTAGTACGTGTGGGTGTTGTCAATAAGGATGGAATTAGAACTTCCCTGACCTGTCAACATGATCCTGAAATCAAACTGCTTACCAAGAAAATGTCCTGGGATGTCGATTTCGGGCATTGGTAAATTTTAAGTTTTAAGAGATTTTTAAAAAGAATAGAACTATATAAAATACTTATTTTGAATAATATTACTCACAGTTTGTACCCTAAATTGTTACAGTAACTAATAACTATATCAGACGAGCATAGAAATAACAATCGCTGAGTGAATAAGTGTTCTTAGAGCCCCATTTACATTGTTGCTAGTTCCGTTAATACTTTGTTCCGCCTAAGACCCCTTACTCGACCCCTTCTCCAGCCAAATGTAGGGCCAACTGTCTCTACTGGGTATTATTCAAAGACCATTAACGGTAAGCGTATGGTCTGTTGGCCCTTTTGCCCCTTTTGCCCCTTAGCCTCTGGGCCAACAGATGCAAAAGTAATGCAAATTGAAGTTCTCGTTGCAGACAATTTGCTACAATGGGCCATTAGGATTATTACTTGGTCTTTAGTAGGTTGCCCATTGTCGTTGCTTAACAATGCTAGATTCGTCTAAGAACCGAGTACTTATTACGCAATAACTCGGAGTACACTTGGAAAAATAATGTGGCATTATACTTTAAAGAGTTTCAATTGTTATACTAAGAATAAATCTAAAGAAATTAAGAAATTAATTTTTAAATTGAAAAATTATACTAAAAATACTATATTTTAGTATTTTATTTGACAATGTAATTGATTTTCCCTTATCTAATTGAGCGAAGCGAACTACCACCAAAATTTCGCTCAGTGCAGCGCGGCATAAAAAGAGTAAAGTACCTTAAGCCACTTGTTTGCCTAGACAATGGGACTGAGAAGCTGCTTCAGTTCAACTAAATTGTTGTGTGCGTGTATGTATGTGTGTGCGTGTGAGCGACAGCTGTTGGGATTCCCTCGCAGCCAGCAACAATCCTTTTCAACGATGATGTAATTTCTGCGCGACGGCAAACAAAAAGAGAGCAGCAGACGCACGTAATAACAAGAGCGACAACAACAACAACAACAACTGATGATCAACTGCAGCGCGTACACAGACGCACACAAACAAACTCACTAACATACATGCACACACACACGTATGCACGCGCACTTGCAGCAGCAAAGAACTGGTTCTAGGCAGCGCTTTTGATGCTGCTTGCAGACTGGGCCACAGTTGATTACAAACTCCCTCTTCTCTTCTCCCCTCCCCCAGCTCCACACTCCACTCTTGCTTTTGCGCTGCCGCATTCATTTGCGCTGCTCTCGAACTGAGCTGTTGTATATATTGTGTAATCCAACGCTTTGCGTATTTACCCACGAGGATGAAAGATGCGCGCTGAACCGAAAGCAGACAAACACAGACGCAGTCGGCAGTTAGCCAGCAGCGACAGCGAGCAGAGCAGCCGACAGCGACAGCGGCAGAGCAACCGACAAACGACAACCGACAGACGACAGCCTCCGTTGCAGTTCAGAAATGTGCCAAGTCGCTTTGTTGTTGCTTTGGCTGTCGCTGCTGCATTGGGAGAAATGTGTGACAGTTGATGAGCGTCAGAGCGAATGAGTAAGAGACGTCGTCTGTCAGTGTGTGTATGTGTGTGTGACTGACTGAAATGTTTTCAAGTGTCAATGAACTTTTCCAACACGGCAGTATCACACACCATAATACAAATCATACAACAAACACACACACACAAGCACTCACATAACTATACACTCTTTTACACACGCTTATTCTCATTCTCCATTCTCGTGAGTGCGCGATGCGAATGAAAAGACAAAAACATATTGAAAAGAAAGTTCATTGCGAGCGCTCTTTATTCTTAAGCGTTCGCTCTTAAGCGCATGCTCTTGCGCTCTTATACTGTGCCGCTCTCTTAAGCGCAATGCAATCGCAGCTAAAGAGCGGCAGAAAATGCAGTGCAACAGACAGCTTTTTTTGTGTTTGTTTGATTATTTTGAAATGTGTGTCGTCACCAGCGGGCTGACGTCGCGGGGTTGGCTTGTGATATATGGCGTGCGTGCGTGTACGTACGTGTATGTGTGTGTGTGTGTGTGTTGGGTGGGTGTTTTGGGTGTTCGTTGACTTGTTTGGGACAGCGCTTAAAGCGCTTTAAACTTGTAATGTTCTCAGACATGACAAAATGTCCGCTAACCAAAAAGAAAATTGAATGTGCGCTCACACACACACACACACACAAACACACCATTACTTATACGTTAAGTGTATGCAGTGGTTGAATTTTTATCTTTATCTTTATCGGCTTAGCTTTAGCACTAACCATACAACACATAGATGCGTCAAACGCAAGATTTTTTGAAAGCAAACGCTAGGCTGCTTCTGGACCCCCAGAGAGCTTCGGCAAAAAGCCGAACGCTCTAGCGCCCCGGCGAGTCGATCGCCGCTCAGCAAAAGGCGAAAATATTTTAGTCTGCCTCAGTCAGCGAAACGATGAGCACGGTTATGTCGCTTGTGTTCACGTTTCGCTTTAATATGTTTGTCCCTTTCTAGCATGCCAGATACACACATTTTGTGACATCTCGCAACGGCAGATTTTAGCAACCAGCTCACTGCTACAATTTCTGTTTTCAACAAAATAACCATCGCGCTAGGAAGTTAAGCTGCTTGTATTGGGATATGTATGGTTTTATGCCGGCTGCACTCAAGTGTCGCGGTGGCGCAGATGATTAGTGCTCGATCGATGAACAGGGAGTCGTGGGTTCGATTCCTGGTCCGCCATTAAATTAAAAATCTTTTATTGTGTTGGTGAGATGTGTTGCATTACCGAAAAAGTATTGTTTATTTAGCAAATTGTTAAAAAACGATTGAAATAACTTTTTTTAAATTGGGTTTTGTTAAAAAAAAAATTTTAATTTAATGAAAACATGCAACAACTGAACTTTCGAATTATCTTCTTATAAATGATTGACCGCGACTCGAACCCACGACTCCGCGCTTGCCGATCAAGCACTTAACCACCAGCGCCACCGCGACATTTCCATGCGGCCGACCTAAAACCATAGATATCTTTTTAAAAGAGGCTTAACTTCCTAGCGCGATGGTTATTTTGTTGAAAACAGAAATTGTAGCAGTGAGCTGGTTGCTAAAATCTGCCGTTGCGAGATGTCACAAAATGTGTGTATCTGGCATGCTAGAAAGAGACAAACATATTCAAGCGAAACGAGAACACAAGCGACATAACCGTGCTCATCGTTTCGCTTGCTGAGGCAGACTAAATTATTTTCGCCTTTTGCTGAGCGGCGATCGACTCGCCGGGGCGCTAGAGCGTTCGGCTTTTTGCCGAAGCTCTCTGGGGGTCCAGAAGCAGCCTAGCGTTTGCTTTCAAAAAATCTTGCGTTTGACGCATCTATGTGTTGTATGGTTAGTGGCTTTAGCTTTTTGAAGGCGGATAAGCAGAACGACAAGTATAGACAAGCACAAGCATGCATGCTGACAACTTTGCTGTTATGCAGACGCTTTAAAAACATTTTTGTTAAATTTTCTTTGCTCTCTTTGTTGCTCTGCTGTTTATCTTACCGAGTATCGACTGTAGACAGGTAAAAGAACTTCAAAAGAACAAAAGACGTTTATGCCATGAAAACACGTGTAAACACAAATTGTTCATAAATACATAATTTATGTATGCAATAATGTTGACAAATATTTACTCAATAAAATAAGCAGCAAAACGAATGTGTGACTGAGTCTGAGTCTGAGTCTCAGTGTGTGAGTATATGAGTATGAATATGAATATTCGTTATTGTTTTACGGCATTTTATTTGCTTAAGCACAATCAAAAGCAAATAACGGAATGACATACTTTCAAAATGTGACAAATATTTGCCCAAAATTATTTGTCATCATGGAAAAAAAAGCTGTTTGCCTTTGAAGCCCTTAAGCAGAGGGAGTTTTATAGTGACTAAAGTGGTAATTTATTAAATTTGCTGCTAAAAGAGCTGTTAAATATTTATTATATGAAAGTTTATGTATTAAAAAAACTTAAAATGTGCAGTAAAATAACTATATTAATTATTAAATTAATTTTTTCTTAAGTTCTACATTGCTTTGTTAGTTTTCTAATGACTAAAGCATTCTAAAATTTAATTCTTATTAAAAAATCCAATAATTAATATAAATTTCAGTTCTTTAACTGACAAAGTTCCTCCAACTAATTTTGTATGGCTTAATTAGCATTAATTTAATGTATTTTCCAATTTGCAATAACAATAACCATTTGCATTAATCAATCAATTCATTTAATGATAATTCAATTCAATTAATTTCGCTTGTTTTTCACAATGAAATTAACGCATTAACGAAATAAAACAATTAAAATAAAGCATACGCACCATAAGCCCAAAAAAATACAAGTAACTGTTAATTAACTGCTACAGTGGCTAAGTGGGAAAAGCAAAGAGAGGAGAGGGGACAGTGGAGAGAGAAAAACTGTAATTTGCCAACAAGTTTTCCAAACGATAATTTAAACGCTGTGCATAAATGGACAATAAAATGAAATTCTGAATGGGCCACAAAAAATACACACACACATACGCCCAAACAAACACACACACGCACAGTAGAGAAATAATAAGAAGAAGAAGAAGTTAAAGAAACGGCGAAAATATTTGTGCATATGCAATTTATTTTGCATGCCTGCGGGATTTGTGCCGTTTCTGCCTTTCCCCTCACCTTCCACCTCCTTCTCCTCCTCCTCTTCCGCCTCTTCGCAGTAACCAGAAGTCAAAATTAATATGTTCTTCGTTTATTGCAAATGCAGGCAGAAAAGAAAACAAAAAAAATGTAAATGCAAATAAAAACAAAATGCACAACGAAAATTAATATGCAGCGACATGTGCGAAAAAAAAGTGAGATAAAAAATATAAGTAAATAAACTGCATATGATTTGCACTTTTCGCCATCAAATAAAACAATAATAATAACAATAACAAAAACAAAGCTGCATAATAGCAGACAGAGCACACTGCAGTGGCAGCGACAGAGGCAGCGCGACAGCAGAGCAACAACAAAATCAACGCAGTCAACGAAGTCGCAGTCGCAGTCACTCCATTGCTGCTGCTGCTGCCGCTATTGCTGCTGTTTGTTGTTGTTTTTGTTGTTATTGCTGTATTTGCCAGCTATTGCACAAGTTGTCACGAAGCAAATACACGTTCGGGTTATGGCACGAGCGCAACACATTCGCATTCGTGTATTCGCCAAAAGCAGCTTCGTAAGTGGGTCAGCGAGCTGTGGGGTCAATGCACCGCCTGCCTGACAGCCTGAACTGCTGCGAGAGCGAGAGAGTGAGCTCATAATAATAATAAAGCAGCGCCAACTCACAACTTTACAAGCAAACACACAAGCACACAGACACACACGTATACAAGCAGTCTGACTGGCAGGCAGACAGGCAGCTTTTGTGTAGCTGCTCTTTGCTTTGACTACAACAGCGCGCTCTCTTTGCTTGTCAAAGAGAGGGAGAGACCGTCAACGCGTTAGACTTAAGCCTACGCTCGTGCTCTTTTATGTGAGTGTTTGTGTGCGTGCTTGGTTCTTTGCGCCCAAGTTAACAAAAAAAAAACTCGTTTCATAGCAGCTTTCACAAGTGAAAAGGGAAGGGTGTAGGTAAGCCGGCTGACGGAAAGAAATACATACAAATATAAAAATGCCGTTAGAGAGCGACGCAGGCAGCGACAGCGACCGAGGCAGAGGCAGCGGCGGCATTAGCATGTTGTTGGCATGGCTACGTAATGTTGGCGCTTTCTTTTTGCTCACACGCATTTGCATACGTGTCTGTGAGTGTATGTGTGTGTTTGAGGAAGACGCCGTTAGAATTAGTAAAGAGCATCAAATTCATTCACGCTAAGCGCTGCTGCGCTACCTCGCTGCCCCGCTCTGCTCGCTGCCCCTCAGCTCATTCTTAATACAGTAATAATAATCAGCAGAATCATTATAATAATATAATTTTAATTTACGCGCAGTTATGCCAAAGTCACAGGCCTAACGGTGCTTTGCAGTCAATGGCCTTTTTTTCAGCTTTTTTTTTCGGCTTTTCTGCGTTCATTTCGTTTTTTCTTCTTCTTCTTTTCTTTCTTTTTTGGCAGTTGATGGCCAACGCAGGCATTTTTTGTAATGTTTACATTTCGCACCAGTGTTCTGCTCGCACTCTCCTTCCTCTTTCCCACTCCCTCTCTTCTCACTTTCTTGGCGTCCCTTTCGCGCTCATTGGCATTTGCTTTTGTTGGCAACAAAAGATCTGGCTCATACGGAATATGTTCTTTTTTTTTGCCCAAAAGTTGATTGACCCACGAAAATTTCACAGCCAAATGAAAACGAAGTAAGAATAACAACAAATGATGTAATTCTATTTTTGGTAATAAGCCAAGTTAAGCATTTCAGCTTTGGCTATAATTATAAAAGGTTTCTCAGTTTCCCACTTTTTCCACATTCAACTCTTGATTAGTTGGCAATTTTCTTATGCATAATTTAAGTTTGTTTCTGGCTGTTAAGATGAGTGTACCACATGACGTATGCGTTATATTCAATCTATGTATTGTTCTCCAGCGAAAAAATCACGTATACGCCGCACGTGACAATGAAAACTGAGCAACTGATGCGATTGTTTGTATGTATGTGTGTGTGTGCGTGTGTGTGTGAGCTAAGATACATTTTCTTCAAATGAATCATGTGCATGAAATTTCTCTGTACAAAATTTATTTGCATACAAATCGAAGTTTTAACTTTATTTTATTTTATTAATTTTCGATTTTTTGTTATTGTTGTTGTGCAGGCTTTAAATGGCCCGTGTGGAGGAGTATTATGAATATTCATTAAATTGTGCATGTTAAACAGTTAACAAACTGAAAGTTTAAGCCACTTTCTTTGTGGTCTTTTGATTTGCCATTTCATCTGTCTGCTCTTCCTACTGTTTCTTCCCTCCTTCCACTTTACTACTTTCTGGTGAGTATTTTCATAGGAATTTGTTTTATGTGCCATTTTTTTTCGGTTTTTATAGCATCCATGTTCACTTTAGGGCTAATTAAAAGCTGTTGGAATGATTTATAAACTTTCTGGCTAAAATAAAATAAACAATTTGTTTGATTACAGCTAATATATTTTTCCAGGTAATATCTTGAGCTATGTGTCAACTTTTTAGTCCTCCATGGTCACTTTCTGAATATAATTTTTAATTTTTCTACAAATTTAAGCTACTTGTCTCTTATTTTAGACAATTGCCAGTCGAAAATTCTCTAGAATAATGACATCATGGCCGGTATTACGAAAGACCCCCTGGAAAACCCTATAGGCTATAGGCTATGACTATTGCTATTCTAAAACAATAATAACAAATGAACAAAGCCGCAAAAAACAATGACATGGAGAGCATAAAGTACAAAGTGCAGCAGTAGGTAAGTATGTGTGTGTGTGTGTGTGTGTGTGTGTGTGTGTAGTGCGGGCATGTTTCCACCCCATAAAAAAGTAGGCCCATGCATTATTTATGCACGGCTTCAAATGCAACAGCGTCGACATAAATGAAACTCAACGCAACGCAGCAAAAAAAAAAAACAACTTAATAAAAAAACTGAAAAATAGCTAAAAGAAAAAAATAGCTAAAAAATACCATGACAAGCTCAAAAAAAAAATACAGAAAACCACACACAAAGCCAGGTAAGTTGACTCTTTTAGCATTAGTTTTGCGCAACTTGCAACTTGCCACAGCAGCTGACAAGCAACAACAACAGCAACAACAACTAGAGATAACAACAACAGCAATATTTACACTTAAATAGCCAATTATTTGTGGTATTTTTGTTGTCGTTAGAACCCAAAAAAAAACAAAAAACGCAACAACATTTTCAAGTTGAACACGAAACTTTGGCCAAAAGCAACTAGCCAAGTTAGCAAACAACTAACTAACTAAGCTAACTTGTTGTTTGCTTCTTTTGATTTTCTGTGTTCTTTTTTTGTTTTTGGCTGAAAAGCGCGAAAAATTCTTAAAGAAAAACTGGTTTCCATGCGGCGTATGCGCAATTTTTCATCTCATGTTTTTGGGAAAACAATGAATGCCACTAGAAGCGGCAGCATCAATGCAACAAAACACTGCAAAAGAAGCAGCGAATAGCAAAATGAAGCAAATACTAGAAAAAAAAAAGAAAAAAGAATATGAGAAGAAGAAGAAGAAATAGAAGACAAAAAAAAAGCTCGTTGACGTTGCATGCAAATTGTAATCAGAAAAATCGAGTCGCAAAGCCCGAAAACTATATACAAAGTATGTACTACAGATAGGTATATATATACTATATATATGTACAGTAGTCGCCGCTAACAACAACAGCAACAACAACCGCAGCAGCAGCAGCGGCAGCGTCTATAAAATACACAAAACTAAAAGGCATTCATTTTGTTTTTTCCAACGTTGTTGTAGTCAGTGTTGTTGTTGTTGTTTGTGTTGTTGTTGTTGTTGTTGCCATCGCTTCCATCATGCAACTGTGCGCACTAATATCCGTCCTTGGCTCGTCTGTTCAACTTTGTCCCAGTTTTTCGCATTTGTTGGCGGCGCTCGTTTGCCTCTAACTTGTCGGCGAGTTGCATTTTTGTGTGTGCAGCGCACACACACACACACTGGCACACACACACTCACACAACACACACACAAATTCGTCTATTCATTTGGCGCGACTGGCATTACCCAGTGGGACCAGCGCGTAGTTGTAGAAAATTCAGCTGCGCCCAACTTAACAACATGCACATAAAACTAGCTGTTCTAGCTTACCTACAGGGCATGTTATTGTGGCGCTCTCGGGAGTAGTTTTAACATTTCTAAGCTTTTTACACACATTCCACATTAAAAGTTACGTTTTTTTCTACTAAAAGTTGTTGTTTTAGTGGCACTAAAGTAATATATATGTGCTACAGTTCGTATATACTGGAATTTTTGACTAAAATATGTACTACTTTTGGAAACCCCATAGAAATTTCTAAATTTCAGTGCAGTTTTCATTAACAAATTTTTAAATTAAGACTGAAGTTTCTGTATTTTTATCAGCAAAAGTCTTAACTTGCGTTTCTAGCTCAGTTGAGCAAGCTAGAACTTGTTTGTGCTTGTGCAAACTTGTTCGTTGCCGCTTTTAGAACAAGTTCTGTGCTCTTGCTGCATTTCCTGCTGGGTATTTTTGCTGTTCGTAGCTGCGTTGTGGGGCACAGGCAATCTTTTATTTGATGCCCATGCACACAAATACTTCTATAGGTATCTCAGAGTGTGTGTGTGCGTGTGTGTGTGTGTGTGTGTGTGTGTGTGTGTCAAACTCACGCACATTAAATACTATGCGAGAGTTGCATAGATAAGATACGCAGCAGCAGCTGCTGTGGCTGCGGCTGTGGCGAGTTCTGTGGTGTTCCACTCCCCGCTTCCCCTATACCTCTCCTCTCCTCACCCCTCCCTTTACCCCTGGGGGCCAGTGATGCATTGCATTTTGTCTGGCCAGATAATTGCTAGAATAATGTTATTGCATATTCGTACATGAATTTTAATTCTGTTTCTGCCGCTGCTGCTGCTGCTTCTTCTTCTACTTCGTGTCTATTGTCAATTCATCCAAAATTTGTGCAATTTTGATGATAGTTCAATGCTTAGAGTAAGTGTTGACATAAACTGCACAAAGTGTTAGAGAAATTCATTGCTAAAGACTAAAACATTTCATTTTTTTTCATTTCTGCTTTGTGCTGTGTTCGCAAACGTTTTGATTAAGAGTTCTACTGGAACGTAGATCTGGGTTCTTGATAGAATTCGATTTATTTCTTTTTTGTAACAGTTTTACAATCAGGAATCGATAAACTTATACACTGGATACCATAAATTGACACAGTTCCTCTTTGTGTAGCATTCGTAAACGTTTTGACTGAGTTCACTGCATGAAATTGTTGAGTTTTGAAAAGAATTTGATTCAAATAAGACTATAGCAGCGAGTTCTTTGAAAGCTTTTGGGCGCAAGGGAGCAAACGTTTCGAAATTCTTCTTTGTAAAACATTCGTAAACGTTTTGAAAGCGCTGGGAGCTTTAAAAGCTATGAATTCTCGATAGAACATTCTTAATATGCCTTCAGAAACTTCTGTCTACATAGACTTACTCCCATCTTTACTACCTTAAAGGTCTCCTTCTTTGCTGTTCTTCTTTGTGCTGTATTCGTAAACGTTTTGACTTTCAAATTTGCTTGAAAAGCTGTACTTTATAATTTCTACTCCTTCTTAAACCTCTTCACTAAACACCCCCTTCAGCACCCCTCTCTCAAGTCTTAGTCACTTGTCATTTCTCCTTTGTTGTCGCATTCGTAAACACATCTAGACTGAAAATAGCTTGTAATACTCCTAAGAAACTACTGTAATCAGTTGACGACTACTTGAAGTCTTTTTCTTGTCTGTGCAATAGCATTGAAGTTGTGGCCTTATGACACACATTTGTGGTTAGCTTATCTCGCAATACTAAATGCTTAATATAGTAGTTGATTTTACTTCATTTGTTTTCTTTCTATATATTGTAAACTATATAAAAATTTGCAGATAAGTGCGAGTGACAATCATTAAACAAAGTCTATAACACTCCACTTGCGAGACGCCAATTCAATGAAACTTTCAATGATATTATCATTGTATTTTCGATCATTAATTGAATTGTATATATAGCATTGGAAATAATCATAATCTGAGTTTAGATCCCACTACTATCGCATAACTGACTAATACAGTGTGTGTCAGATAACCCCCTCTCCCGGCCACCCCTACTACGCCCCCTTCCCTCATCTCGTACAAGGTATTGGGTGTACTTAAATAAAAATATACAAAGGAAAATAGAAACAATTTCTGGGGCTTATCTATACGACAAGTGCTACGAGACATTAGAAACTTATTTCATGGGGTTCAATGACCTTTTCACACCAAAAACCAAAAACTTACTAAAGGGTATAAGCGGGTAGTCTGAAATTTGTTACAAGATAATTTATGTTTCTTCTTCAAATCAAAAAATACTATTTTTTACAGGGTATTCCTGTGTTTTGTGCCCACAAAGTTTATGAAAAATTTCCATATTTCTCGTGGAATAAAAACTAATGTGGTTTCTACATTGTTTCTGGCACAAAAGCGAATGAACTTCCCCAAAAAAACAACAACAACAACAACATCAATAGGAATACGAAAATTGCACTATTTGTTTGCAAACAAGTCAAAAGTTTTGAAAATATTTGCATGTGCCATATATCAATTGGAACTGGAATTTCCAAAGCACTTCCCCAGAAAGTAAAAAAAGCTTAAATGAAATAAAGAATTTTTGTGTTAGGGGAAAAGAGGCGTGGCTACTGCCCACAATTCCCAGTGCCACCAGGAACACATTACAAACAGCTGTCGGAGTAATGGATATATTCCCCAGTGTGTGTGTGTGTGTTTGTGTGTGTGTGTAAATCCTCGTTTCCCACTCCTTTTGGCCAAATATTTGAGACATTTGCCGAATTATGCATATGGCGTGTAAATAAAAATCAAATTAGTCGCTTAACGGCCAACAAAATTGTGGCTAAAAGGCAAATGGTATAAAATTCAAAAGAGGCTTCTAGCAATTAAAAGCGACAATGGAAATTCACGCAATAATTGTCAAACAAAAGGCCAGCAACACTGAGAAAAATATGATTAGAATCCCATTTAACTGTTAATATTTATATGTAATTATATTAATTTTCATTGTGTAATCATTTTAAATATGCTGATAATTAATGGGTAGCAATTACTTTGTTTTAATTCCATGTTTTAATTGTTTTGTCCCAGTGTAGCTATAACAAAGACAAGCAAACTAACAACAAAACTAACGCTACTCTCGCGCTCTCTCGCTCGCGCTCTTGGCAACTCAACCAGTCGCTCTTCATACATTTATGCGTAAATAATAATAAGAGTTGAGCTTCTGCCGCTGCCACTGTCGCTGTCGCTGCTAGCGGCGACCGCGATGCTAGTGAAGGTGGAGGCAGCGTCAAGCCATAGAAAGCATCGCATTGTTGTTCGGTTGTATGTGTTTGTGAGCAGTGTGTGAAAGCGAATTCGATTGCTGCCCGCTGCCACCCCAGGCAGAGTCTTTGGCACTCGTATGTTGTAATATGCGTCGCGATGACGTCGACGCGTCAACGCTCCCGCATAACAGCAGCGACAGACGCTCACACGCACGCACGCACGCTGCTCACGCACTCTCCACACACACTAAATGAGAGAGAGAAAGAGTGACGGAGAGTGTGGGAGCTCAAGAGAGCGCTGGCCTGTGCTTTCTTGCTGAGTGCGTGTATATGTGTATGCGAGCGTGCGTGTGTGTAAGTGCGTATGGATCTGTTCGGGTGAATGACCGCCGAAAATTAAATTTTTTGTCGATTTTAGACTTTTACTATGTTGACGCTGCTGATGATTGTGTTGTATTGTGCTTTGTGCCTGCCTTTTGACGAAGCACACACACACAAGAGAACTAGGAAGAGAAAGAGGGAGATGGAGAGCGCTACAACTACAATGCGCTGCTTTATAGTTTTGTATGAGTGCTAACGGCGTTCGCACTATCGCGCGTAGTCTTTATGGCTACACTGTGAGAGAGACGGAGGGAGGGTTAGTTAGGTGGGTGGCTGGCGAGGGAACGACCTGCAAGCTACGTGAGTGTGTGTGCGTGTGTGTGTGCCTAGACTACACAATCAGCAGCAGCAACAACAACAACAACAAGAGCAAGCGCAGGCATTTCACTCGGCAACAACAACGTCGAACGATAACTTTTGCTTCTCTTTCAATTTTTTGACGATTTTCGCTTGCACTAATGCCGCAGTAAGGGCCTGCCCCCGCCGAGGGGGAGTTGGATGGTAGGCGGCGGACGGGGTGAGGTTATAAGCATACGATCGCCAGCCACTTTCGACAACGAATCTTTTGCTTCTCTTCTCTGCTGTTGGTGTTGTTGTTTCTTTCTTCGTTGTTGTAAAGTTTTCGTTTTTGTTGTTGTTGTTACTTTTTTTTGGCCGCTTTCTGTTTACGCCGCATTTCTTTCACTTTGTACCGTACTATCTGTTTGCTGTTTCTGTTTCACATTTTATTGTCGTCGCTTATTTCATTTTTTTTTTTCGCTTCTTTCGTTTCTGTATTTTTATGAAGTACCGAAGTGCCAAAAGAGGAGAGTGGAGAGGAGAGAGAGCGGCAAGATGCCTGTTGCCTTTTTGGCAAAACTCAAGACAACTCAAAGTGAAAATTTCAATAAAAAAAAAAACAGACAACAACAACAACAACAACAGCTGCCATCACTTTTGTTGTCGTTGCTGCTGCTGCTGCTGCTGTCGCGGAAGTCATAAAGGCAAATTGCATGCATATTTCGTTGAGTTTTGCGGGCGCTTTAGGGCCTGCTCCCCTCCCTACCCCTCCCAATTACCCCACCCATGCCCACCCCTCTGACTCCCCTACCTCACTCTTCTCTATTCCATACACACGCAACGCACGCAGCAAAGTCTAAAAACAGTTTTAGTCGCTGCCTTTTTTGATGGCTTTTAATTGTTCGACTTTATTTTTGGGGGTAAAAACAAAGTGAAAACAAGTCACATCGGAAAATGTGGAAAAACTCTAGCATTGCGTATCACAACGAAGCTGAAACACTCTAGGAAAACTCAAGTTTTTATGAGCTTTGCCATAATAAACACAATTTATAGTCGCTTGTCTACAGATTATGCAATAAATAATGATTTTCAATGAAAAATTTAGTCGGTGCATAATTTAAAGGGGCTGGGAGAGGCTTTATAGGCGAAACATAACCTAAAAATATATAACATAACCTCAATCAATGGAAAAATTGCTACTAACTTGATGATAAATCTAACAAAAAATGTTTTTTATCATTATTAGTATGAGAAGCAGTTTTTTAAGAGCACAAATCACCATCTTTAGTTAATTAATTAATCTAATTAATAAAATCTCTAATGTAAACTGTAATAACTGATTTATTTCTATAACTTATTGTAGCTTAATCTATTTAAAGTCCAAGTTCTCAGCTTTATTAATGAATATTCATGTAAAATTTATGATTTGTCTAGTAATTAAGCTCATGAATGTAAATTTTCAATTAATTAATGGTTCGTCTAAGCTAAATTGCCAACAATGAGTTTCCTAATTAATGAATGCTCTGCTGTGACCACTGTTAAATAAATTTCTATAAATTTTACAGCTCACTTTACAAGTATTTCAAGATTATATTCATTGCCCACTAAATTAATGTGAGTTCAATGAGCTTTCTAATTAACGAGTGCTCTAATGGAATCATTCTGAGATGAATTTCTACATTTTTTATAGCCACTTTTAATTGTTACGCATGTAAATTCTTTTTTCCGTACTTAAGATTTTAATACTCGATTAATGAGTTGCCTAATTAATGAGTGCTCTAATGTAAGCATGTTTAATAGTTCGTCTATTGCTTGTACCACTAAATGTAATGCTAAATATTAAGTTTAGGTCACAACACACGCAACTTTCGGGCTTTGATTGACTTACGAATGGAGGGATTTTTGGGAGGGTGTGGCTAGGGTCGGGGTTGGGGCGAACAGGATAGAGTTTGTGGACTAGCGATTAAGATTTATGACGGGCGTCCTGCGTTGATAGCCCAGAAATACGCATTAACCATAAAAACCAAAAAAAGAAAGCCTGACAAATGCCCATTATTCATTTGGGCCGCTGACCCCATGACTGTGAGGTCAAAGAACGCAAAGTTCTGACCCGCAAGCTGATAAGGCGACAAATAGGAGAGGGAGTGGAAGAGAGAGGGAGTGAGGGGGAGTAAGGGGGAGAGAGAGAGAGCGTGTTGAGCACAAAGAAAAGAGACGGCAATAATTGCAATCATTTTCAATGCAATACGGTACAAAATATAATATTTGTATTTGTAATGCTCTTTATATATATACCCGATATCCGTTCAAATTTGATTATATTATAAGCATTGAGCCAAAAATAAATTGAATTTGCCAACGCATCGTGTAAATTACAATAAAAATGCATAAAAATGGCGAAAAATATAAAAAAAGTAAAATTGAAAATTGCCAACAATATTTCTTTTTATTTACACACAATACGCAGACATAACGAAAGTGCTAGCTACATTTATGAGACCATAAGATACCCTGTAAAATAATTTTAATATAAATTTATAGCTTAAACCTAAATTTTATTAATTTAGGGTAATAAAACAAGCTAAATTTGGCTAATTTTAATTTTTACAGGGTATCTTTAGTCAGTTTTGCTTAGTGCTTCATACCATTTCTTGGTAAAGAAGTCGATTTGCTGACTCTTAGTTTATGTCTAGCTCTGTAAACCTCTTTTGGTAATTTTACAGGGTATTTCAATACCTATATTTGTGTATATTTATATAAATTTTATTGTATAGCCAAAAAAAAGATATATAATAAGCCAAAAAGAAATTGTTGGCATTACAATAACGCTTTTTATTGCTGGCGCGCGAATTTTAATTTGCTCGCTCGTGTGTGTGTGTGTGTATGTATGTGTGTGCGTGTATCTACAAGTTGGAGAAATGTATCTATGGAGAGTAAAAAGGGTCTCTTTGATTAAGGCTTTGATTGGAGGTGATTCGTCAGCAAACTGATTGCCATGTCGAATTAGTTTAATTGTTAATGCAAACAGGTAGAGCGGGTAGGGAAGAGAGTGAGTAAGAGAGAGGGAGAGAGGGAGAGGTTTATAATGTGTGTGTGTGCAATAATGTTTCGTAATGTTTGCTGCGTCTTTCTTCATTTACGAATTTCATGGATTTCCCTACAATAATTCCGCTTGCTGTTGAGAAACTCAAGAGTCTCAAGTGACTTTCACTGCCAACAACGCGACACGGCCAACAACAACAACAACATTTGTATATATGTGTATATATTTCGGCAACTTCCAACTTCCCCTCAGTGGAGTGGCCAACCAAGCAAACCAGCGACTAAATGACTGACTAACTGACTGACCGACTGACTTAGCCACAAAACAAAGCGACTAACATAATACATAGTAAAGCAGTCACTGTGTAACTTTAATATCATTTCAAAGATATCAAAAGATAACTCTTGTCTGCAACAACTTAAACTACTCTATCTACAGGGTGTCTGAAGTGTTTTGTCTACTTTCTTAATTGTGCTTCTATGAATTTGCGCTTTATAGTTTTACAGGGTATTCATTGCATTCATTTCTAAGCTCTTCAATCGAAAGCTGACAGCAGCAGCTTATTGATTAAGTCAAAGCTCAGCTCCGATTAGCTGTCAAAAAGCTTTCTTTGCAAGATTAATCACTGAAATATGATTATTTAACTGTCTATATGATCAGTTTTCAATTACTAATGTAATTCAAGCTTTTTAAGAGTAATATGAGCTTAAAGCTGTTTTTTTATAGGCTGCAATTGTGACTTAGAGATAAGTTTGTTAGGAGATTTTAAGGTTTCTGAACGTTAAACTTGAAAAAAGTTGAGTTGACTGTTTAATTTTGGCTTTTACTACTAGAAGCTTTCCTTTCCCAACTTATTTGAAAATAAATATAACGGGAAAAGAGCTTAACGCTCCTGGTTTTGACTTCCAGAAGCTCGACTTCTAATATTAATTTTAGAAACTCAGTACTTTAATACATAACACCCCTTATCAATGACTATATTAAATTACAATATGCTTGAAAGCTGCTTAAAGCTTCACCACCGGCTTAAAAAGATACCGGCTTTAAGTTTCAATCAAAATTAAAGAACAATGAGCTTTAAAGCTGTCTTAAGTTACTGCTTACAATACAAATAAGCTGTCTGTCTTTCAATAGTCTAAAAAAAAAGCTGATAATTTAAGCTTTTACACAAAAATGAGCTTTAAAGCTCTTGATTTCAAACAAAAACCTTAGATACCTCAAACTTTACAAAGATTTCCCATGCTTAAATATAGAATATGGCTTACAAAGCATTAATGAGCTTTAAAGCTCTTGAAAGCTTTCCCTTAGGGTTGCTTAGGTTACTCCCCACATGGATATCTTTAATAGTATTTTTCAGATTCGATTCTGTTTGATCTCTTTGAATTGTTTACCTTTGATTGATCCGCTTGAGTTGTTTTGTCCCGCTGGCGATTGAACGTTGCTTTGACCCAAGTTATTTGCGTGAGCTTCCAGTTTTGAAGTGACGCTGCTCCACATGTCAAACATACGTTGCGTATACATAATTAATATGGGAACGTCCAAGCGCTTGCCACAAATCGTTCTATAACTTTATCCTTTATCCTTATCTTTATCTTTAACTTTATCTTTAGCTTTAACTTTATCTTATGTAATACACAAGAGCACAACACTAACGCGCGCACACACACACAACACAGCTACATAGCCCGTGTGTGTACAAGTGTGTGTGTGAGTGTGTGTTTGTTTGTGTGTGTGTAAATTGTAAACGCTTAGTTACAAATTTTTTTGTGGTTTTTCCTTTCAGCAGCAGTGAATTTTCCAGTTGTTATTATGTAACTAGGCTAAAGTAAACGCTTTTCCGATTTATTGTATTAGCTGCACTTGATTTTTTCGGGGCCCGAGGGATTATTTGGGGGTACTCAATATATATATGTATATATTTAAATTTTTTTATTGCACTTTTCTTTTAGTTTTTTTGTTTTATATGTGAAATTACTAATATCACAGTGGTAGGGGGCAGGGGGCGTGTTGCTAGCGCTGCTGCTGCTGCTGCTTTATAAAGTTTTCTTTATATATATCTATATGTATATATATGTATGTATATAGAGGTGTATATAACTATGTATGTATATATATGGTTTGTGTGTATATATATATATATATTTATTATATAGTTGCTAACGTTCTTTCTTCAGGCCTGTAGGTACTATAAAACTTGTTAATGTTTTTTATTTATTTTCTTTTTGTTTTAAACTATTTGAATAATGCTGCTGCTGCTCTGCTGTCGTGTAAACTATTTAACTATTTAATAAGACACTTGTTCGCGTATATATAAATTTTATTTTATTTTATTATTTATTTTTTATGTATAGAAATGTTGAGTTTTTTATTTAATTTTTTTTTTTTTTTAAGCAATTTTTGTTGCTTTTTTTTGGGGTTTTATTTTTTAGCCTTTTTTTCTAGCCCTTTTGCAGCACATGCAATTTTAGATTGTTGTTGTTTTTGTTGCTTTTGGAGGCTTTGGGCTGTTGTTGTTGTTGTTGTTGCTGCTGTTGTTGTTGTTGTTTTAGCACTTTCACTGCGATTTTGTTGTGTTGTTGTTGTTGTTGTTTGCTGCTCTTCTTCTTGTTGTTGCTGCTGCTGTTGTTGCTACTGTTGTTGTTGTTGTTGTTACTGATGTTGTTGTTGTTGTTATGCTCATTGTTTTGTCGATTTCTCTGTTTTGTTTGATTCCAAATCAAAATTTCCAAAAATACGAAAATTTCACGACAATTAATTCCGGAAGACATTTAAGGGCAATTCTTCAAAACGGCATTTCAAGTGAATTTTGTTGTTGTTGGGGAATTTCTTCAGCTTCTTTATAATTATTATTACTATATATTTAATAATAGTATTTATTACAAATTTTTTGTTGTTGTTTATTTAAACACTTTGATGTATAAAATGGTTTGGCCCGTTATATAAATGCTTTTGCTGCGCGTTGTTAGCCATGGCCAATTCAGCATGGCATTCAGCATATTGTTAATTTAGTGGGCGTGGCAAATACACTGCCTGCGAATTTAACAGATCAATTAGTACCGATTGGGTGTGCGCGTGTGTGTGTGTGTGTGCACTGCTTCATGTGTGTGATTTTTTTCCAATAATTGAATTTGCCTTTAAACAGCGACATCAAACAAGCCAAAATGGACACGAAAAACTGTGCCGGGAAGAGCAATAACAAGCCATCAAACAACCCCATCCCCCTTCACCTACTCCCACTCCCACTCGCACTCCCCACACGACCCCACCCGAAAAAAAACAAACTCTCAAGCGTCGCAAATGCATGAGAATGTAACATGAACATGAAAAATCGATATAGAAATGAGATTTAAGGGTGCTAGACGGCCAAACACAGTGGTCTCCAGGGAGTGGGCGCAGAGGGGGGAGCGACCCACCTAGTCAGTAATTGGAGGGAAAGGGGAAGAAGGGGAACAAAAACTCTGTCAGACAGGCGAGCCACTGCCGCTGCTGCAGTCGCCGTCACCGTCATCGTCGCTGTTATAGTCGCTGCAGAAACGAACATGAAAATGCAGTTCACGAAGCAGCGGCAACAACAAAATCTCACCGACGAAAGCTCAGTGAGAGGCAGAGAGAAAGAAAGAGAGTGAGAGCAAGGCAATAACATGTGCGTGTGCTAGTGCTTATGCTTGTGCATATGTGTCTGTGTGTGCTTGTAAACAGTGAAAAAAGTTCTATGACCCAAAGCTTCAGCATGCCGGCAAACGGCAAAACGGGCAAAAGCAATGAATATAAAACATTTATACTTTATATGCTTCCTCTTCTAACAACTAGCAACAACAAGCAGAGGCGACGGCGGCAGCAGAAGACAAGCACAGTCATGTGGGGTAAAGTGTATGCTGTTTGTGGGTGTGTAGAAAACGATGGTTGGGGGGGGGCATATTGCTTAGACAGGGTTGTCGCTGTGTGGGGTTAGTTTATTGGAACTCCAAATGCGGAAGCCAGCAAAACGCAGACATGCAAATACGTCACCAACAAACAGTTGTTGTTGTTCTTGTTGTTGTTGCTGTTTGCTATTGTTGCCGTCGTCACCAAAGCGACAACAACAGAAATTGTGCCAGCAGCGACAACAACAACAATTGTAACTAAAGCAGCGCCAGCATTTTATTGTTGTAATGGAGAAATTTACATATAGAATAAAAGAAGAAGAAGAAGAAAAAAATATAACAAACGTAGCCAGCAGAACGCCAGCGTCGCTGTCGGAAGCCGTGGGGAAGCGCAGCTAAAAGCAGCGACAGCGACACTGGCAGCGCCAGTGACAGCGACAGCGTCAAATAAACTGAAAAGAAAATGAAAATGAATAGCAACAACAATAATAACAGCAACAACAAGAACAGCAGGGCATAAAATTCAAAAAGTTCTCTCACTCTTCACGAACGACAACGAACTTACTAACGGTACTAAGCCGGTCAAGCCCGAAAAAAGGGAGGCGGCAGAGCAGAGCTCCAACAACAAGAACAGCGACAGCGACAGCAATAAGAACTGACGACAAAGTTACATGCTGACTGCTAGCGTCGCTGCCGGCATCGCTGCCCCGCTGTCGCAGTACGTTGACGCCGAAAAAGACCAATGACCTATGCTAGAGCCACACACAAACACACATACACATAGACATCTGTGTATGCATATACAAGCATAGGCGCTGCCTCAGTCGCTGTCGCTGCTAGGCTTTTTTCTTGTTCTCTTTGTTGTTGTTGCTTTTGCCGTTGCGACTGCTGCTGCTGCTGTTGCTATTTCTTTTCCCCCCGTTGGGTTCATGTGTAGGGTGGGCTGGCACACTTATAGACGACACATAGAGTGTGTGCTTAGCAATGTTGTTCTACTAACGATAATGCAAACAGTTGACGCTGACTGCAAACGCTAGCGTTAGTTGTGGGTGGCTGGAGTGGGAGATAGAGAGAGAGAGGTAGAGGAAGAGGGAGGTAGGCGTAGACAGTGCTGCTTTTAGGTGCTCTGAACTCAACTGAACCGAACTCAAACTAAGCAACCCCAACTGGGTGACTTACTGGCAGCTTCTGACTACCAACTACCAACTATTGCCAACTACTCGTACTGTAACTGTAAGCTAGTTGGCAATTCTTTTAGCTTCTTTTTAAGCCAAAGAAACTGTCTGATAATCATAACTGGTCACAATGGGCAACAATTTGCATTGTTTTGTGTCTTGTTTTCGGGTAGCGCTGGGCGATGGGCGGCATGTGGGCGTGGGGGTGGGGGGCGTGTCTATAAAACAATGTGCCTACATTATGAAAGATTATTGCTGTGAACTTTTAACTGTCAGGCTGCTGATGATGTTGATAGTGTTGATAATGGAAAGATTTTACAAGCTAACAACAATTTTTCAGCTTTTAAATAGCTAAATTTGGTTAAGAAACGGAAAATAAGTAACAAAGGGCTGGGAACTAAGAAGTGTTACTGGAGTTTAGCTTGAAATTTAAAGTTTTGACTGGATAAGGGATTTTCTATAGCAAAACCTACAGCTTAAGATTCCCAAGCAGCTTAAAATTTAGCTCTAAATATTCAGTAAGACTATAACTTGCTAAATACTAACTTTAAGTAACCCAAAAACTGCTTAGATCCTATCTAAAATCAGCTTTTCCAACAGTATCTTTAAAATATCGCACTCTAAAAAATCTCCAATTTACATAGACCCAAAATTTAGCTATCTAATCATCTATTAAAAAGTTATTCCATTTCAGTAGCCAATTTAATTGCAAATTCAGCAGTTTTTAATAGCTTTTTTCAGCTAAAATTTCTGTTCATAAAAAAATATAGAACAGTTTTCTAGCTGTTTTTTTTAATCCATGTACGAGTATTAATCCAATAGTTTATCCAATTGTTCAACGGCTTTTTAGTATTTTTTATAGAGTTTTTTCTCCATTTAGTTTGGCATTTTAAATAATCCAATTAAAGCTTTTGTTCATAATTTATCCTTTTTTAAAGGAATTTTTACACACACACATGCACAGTGCAACGCACACACACACACACACGCACGCATTACCCAATCGACATTATGTTCGCAGGGGGGCGTGGCGTGTGGGCGGCTTGGAAATGCTCCAAAAAGTTTAAATGCATTTTTCGTAATTTTTTTTATTTATTTTATTTTTGTCGACTTTTTGGAGTCTGTACCAAATAAATTACGTCACTTGCACTTCCGTTTTGTTGTTGTTGTTGCTGCAGTTGTAGTTGACGTTGTTGTTGTTGTCGCATCGCCAGCAATTTTGCTGTAGCAGTTGCAAGTTGCAGTTAGGCACGATTTGGAATTTGAATGCACTCTTTAGACTTTTTGTTGTTGTTGTTGTTGTTGTTGCTTTTGCTATAATTAATATTTTGTTTTGGTTGATTTGTTGCTGTTGTTGTTGTTGTTGTAGCTGAAACCGAACAACTTCACCGATGCCAAAGGCAATTTAGCCAGGCATGTTGCAATATTTGTTGCTGTTGCTGCTGTTGTTGCATTTGAATTTTTTATCTATTGCTGCTGCTGCTGCTGCTGCTGCACCGCAACGCACACACACACACGCACAATTGAGACGCACGCACACACGTACGCACTGAGACGTTAGCGGGACGAAGAGATGCGCGTTGAAACAGTTGAAAAAACGCATACACGGTAGAGACACACACACACATATAAATCATATACAATACATATATATACAATTATATGTATAATATATTTTATTTTATTTTATTTTAATTTTTTTTTTTTTAAACAACAACAACAAATAATTAATAATAAAGATACAACGCGCAACGCATCGTTACCGCCGCCGCGATACGCTCAATACGAAGTGTAGCTGAAGACTGCCTCAAAATGTTATCGAGTTCGTTGTCCAAGTGGCGCGCCGCATTGCGGCCTCACTGTGGCAGCAACTCACACATACAATTACACACACACGCAGACGAGCGCACATAACTCAAAAGAGAGCGCGCGCCAAAGAGCAATGTAGCCACGTTGCGCTCAGCAGCACCGCTCCCCACCACGCTTCTCCATACTCACTCTCACGCTCTCTCACATTGCCTCTCCCCAACACACAAATGAAAAAAAACTGAAGCGAACGTCCGCTAAGCAAGCAAAGCCAAAGCACTGTTGATGACGACGACGCGACGGCGACGCTAGCGTCGCTGCCTGCTGAGTGGGTATATGTGTCTCTGTGCCGATGACTTCTTCAATTTTTTTCAGCATTACGCTTTGTGCCGTTCATTCGCTATGGCAACCGCTCCATTGGCGCGCGTGTGTGTGCGTGTGTGTATGAGTATGTTGGAGCGAGAGCGCTTTGCTTGTGTGTTCGTGTGGAAGAGTGAGCAGCGCGCGCTTTTTCCTAATCAGCTGTTGGCATATGCTCTTACAGTATGAGAGAGGATTTGGAAACTCTCTCACACTCTTGCTCTCTTACAAAAACCAAAGCTTTGCTGCAGGCGGAAAAAGCTGTGTGCCATATTACTATTATAGCATTTGTTGTTTTTACTGTGTCGTTTCTCTGTGTTTCTTTCTTTCCTTCTATCTTTCTTTCAGTGTGTGTGAGTGTGTGTGTGTGTTTTGTTGCCGATTTTTCGTTCATTTCCTTTTTGAACTGCGCTTCTCTGGCTACGTCTACTGTCATTTCCATTTGAAATTCACCAATTAGCAGGTCAATTGCTTTTTAGGCCAAACTGTGTGCATTGCAGTTGACTTCTTCCTCTCCCTCTCAGCCGCTCCCTCTGTCTGTGTGTATCTCCTTCACTCCCGTTACAGACTGGTCGGCTTTGTTGTGCATTTCTTCTTCCTTTTTTCTTGTGCTATGTTTTCATCCTGTGCGCTATTTAATTACAGTTTTAGCTTAAGTTTTCCTCAACGACTTACTTATGCATGAAAATTGTTTCTAATCGCTTTTGCAAATTGCGCATAAATGCATTTTTTATAGGTTATGTACGCACATGCGACGCTTCACAACACTAAACAGTGAAGTACCATAATTGTTCAAGCAATTTCTTAATAAACTTTTTCGAAAGTAGAAAAAAGTCTTAAGCTTAAAATCTGGAAAGTAACACTTAATTTATGCTAAACTTTCAGTTATTTAAATCTCAATTTTTTTAAGGCCATTTCGCTAATTGGGCACTAATAAATGCGTTGTTTTAATTTATCACTTTAAACCGTTTCTATGATTTCAAAAAGTTTTGAATAAATTTTGCAAATGTTTTAAAAAACTAATATTGATTAAAACTAATAATAAAATCAGCAGTAATCAGAGCAACAGTCAAGGCAAACCGGTGTCAAAGTTCAGCAAAAAAAAATTATCTGCAGACATTTAATGCTAATATTCAGATACATTTATGTATATATAGGTATATTGATTTTTAGCGGATTTCAAAAAATATCGATGCGATGTTGTAATCGACTTTCAGTTTGCAAAATTCGCAACGCAGCAAAAAAAAAAAAAAAAAAAAAAAAATTTTACGTTTCGTAGTAGTTTCCAAAAAAATGTTAATAAATTAATATTTTGTAGCTAATTTATGCTCAAGTTGTTGTTGTTGTTGTTGTTGTTGCTGTTGTTGTAATGCATACAATTAAGTCTGCCGCAATACAAATGTATCTGTATCTGTATCTGTAGTTGTATCTGGGGACTGCATTGGTATCTGTTATGGGACAGCATAAAATTTTGCATAAACGAAACAAACAGATGAACACAAAAATACGAAAATAAAAAAATGAGCAGTAAAAAACTCAATATTACGAAATATCTAACATAAAGATTGGTAAAAAAGCAAAAGACGAAAATAAAGAAAAAAAGATTGAAACGTGAATATGATAATGAAACTTTGCTACGGTCGATTGGAAAGAAACCTCATGCGGTGCTGCCTAATGGACAGAGTTACAGGGCGCCCTAGGTATTAGAGGAGGGGTAGAGGGGGGAGCAGGGAGGTGTAACCCCTCGAAAGATTCATGCATGAAATGCAAACGTTGTTTGACTGAAATTATAATGAACTCATCTGAAGCCAATTCAGATACATAACTACATCAGCTTATGGGGGACATCTCTATATATATATATAATCGTTTGGTATTATATACACTTATATACACATTCGCAAAAAGTGATAGTGCGTTTCCCCCTGCCACCCACTTCCCCTCCCTCCCCCCTCTCTCCTTACTCCTACAATTTGTCGACGGGGGTTTTGTGGCTTGTGTAATGCTCGCAGCGATCAATGCTCAACTTCAGGGACGCATCTTATAGATACACATAGATTTGGCCGCTTAGTTGGACCCACTAAATTTAGCCAGACACTAGCCACAAGTCACAAGTCGAGACTCAAGAGTTTCCAGTCTGGTATTAGCCTTTTCAATACTTCCTTTTGCCAATCTAAGCTCGTTATTAATGCGTCTCTTGCGCTACTTTTTCGAGTACCCCAAAATCATTTTCATATTGGTTATATATTAAAGTGATAGATAGGTTTTAATGATTAGTCATAGTGGTTAAAGTTGCACTACTTCTAGAAAATGTATACACTTTCCAACACTGTCAGGTACGCCTAATGGTTTCAGCTGTAAAATCCTGAACTTTAATCAACTAAGGCTTATAAAAATACTTCAAATTATGTTTCCCAGAAAAATTCAATAGATTTTTGACAAATTTTTAAAAATTTAAAAATTTTGAAAAAATTTCAAAAATTTTTTTTGAAAAATTGTTAACCTCAAAAATGTAGGAATTTGGGGTTAAACAAAAACACGATTTCATTCAAACCGCCTGATTTTTAACCTGTTGATAAAGTTTAAAGGGGCAAATATGTAAAAATTTGGATAAAAAAACGAAAATAATACCAAATAATCAATAATAATTGTGTAGAATTGAATTTTCCGAAGTAAAGCTCCTAAAATCTGAAGTATTAAGCGAATATTCTATAATAACGGATCACAAAAAAAAATCAGTTTGATTTAAGCACCAAATTCCAATTTACTAACTAAAATTAAACTTCTCAAAAGAGTTTTCAAGCAGTATTTTTTAAGTATTTTGTTGATTTTCAACCATTTTAATTTAGATTAGTTTTTAATTCAACTATTTTTCCACTTCAATCCCCCTAAACTCAGAACTTCTTAGCTTGTAGTCAGCATTCAGCGAGTTAAGCTAGTGATTGATATGACTGATGCCCGCAGATCAAGCTAATCAATCATCGAATGACATAAGAAACCGTTTAAAGAACTTGCTAATGAGCTGCAAAGTGTAACAACAGTGTAGAAATGTAGATCAATCTTTGTTGTCTGCAAAAGAATGAAACCCTTTCAGATACTCCATGATATATATATATATTTTTTTTTGGATTGAAGCTTGGGGCTCATTTGAGGCTAGCACATCAAAACTGACAACTGTTGTCCCGCCTCGAGAGACTTGAGTCTCTGGGTCTCAAGTTAAAATCAATTTCATGCTTAAACATGTTAAAAAATGATAGCAAAAGGCCCTCGAAATCCCCCTCTACGCCCCTGTAAAGCACTCTTCCCCTCTCTGCCCCTCTTTACCCCTCTTTCCTCCTCTATACAGACTCATTAACATTGTTAAGAAAAGCTGGCAATTCTACAGTTTTGTGTTAGAATCAAAGTCTCAAGTCTCAGACTTTGAAGTAGCAAAGTATCTATGTATCTGTGTATCTTTTTAGCCAAGTATCTAAGTATCTATGTTTTGATGTGTGTGTGTGTATCTTGGCTGAGACTTCATTCAACTAACTGTATAGTTTGTAGCTGCGGCTTTTACCGCTAAGGTTCGTGCTACGGTAAAAACTCTGAGCTGAGCCAGAAAGAATTTGCTGTGACTTGACTAGCCAAACGTGCGGAGCTGGTCTAAAAGGGGCGATGTGATAGGAGTGAGAGGGGGGGCGTGGCATGGCTTGGCTCATTTGTGCCGCAATGTGAGTCAAAGAGCCGTAAAGCGAATGTGTCGAAGCAGCAAGAATCGCACAAAACTAACAGAACCTAATGATAAAGAACAACTTGCGCAGTCGCAGTCAGCGTCGACGTCGCAGTCGACGTCGCAGTCGCTGTCTCAGTCGCTGTTGGCGTTAAGTTTGCGGCTTATTTAGTATGTCAAAACATGTTTTGTTGTTGTTGTTATTGTTGTTGCTGTTACTGTTGCTGTTTTTTACTGCTGCAAGCAGCGTTGTCGTCTATGGAAAGTGGGACACAGCCACAGTTGTTGTTGTTGCTGTGGTTGCTGTTGTTGTTGCTGTGGTTGCTGCCACAAAGGTGAATAGCCAATAAATCGACGCTTGTAAATTGAAATTCTTTAGCGCGAGGTGTGCGTCTAAGTATGTGTGTGTGCCAGTGTGTGTGTGTGAGTGTGTGTGTGTGTGTGTGTGTGCCAGTGTGTGTGTGTGTTTGTGCTAAGACGCACATACACCTGTTGTTGCTGCTGTGTTAATTGTGGTTCGTGCTGCTTGCGCAATCTTAGCATCATTTGCATGCCACACAGAGATTTCTAGCAAAGCTACAGTAAGCACAGGCTACAAGCAACGCAGCAGTAGAACAGTGCAAGCTCAGCTAAGGGAACCTTGTAAACACTTGTGCAGCGAAACGTTAGCGAATATGACATAAAGAGGACTGAGAAATAGGACAGCAAAAGGGGAAAAGAGAGTGAAAACTGAGCTTTGTCTAGGGGAATTGAGAGACTAATACAGTAAATTCAGCTCTTAGCACACAAGCAATGTGTTAAAACGTTGGCGAATGTAGTGCAAAGAGGAACAAGAAAACAATAGTTAAAGATAACAACTACTAAGATAAATCCGTAGTACTCAAATCTACATAAAGTATTCCCAGTTAAGAAAAACTTCACTTAGTAAAAGCTCAAGACACCCCTTAAATGAAGCTTAAAACGTTAACGAATATAGACCAAAGAGCAAAAGAAAAATTTGTTAACTATGCCACCATTTAGATAACTTTAAGGGTTTAAAAGTCTGTCAATCTTTTGACCAAGTTAAAAGTTTAAAACTTATCGCAACCCAAAAGTAACTAAAACGTTAAGAACAAGTTCTCCAAAGACTTTTCTTTACAGCGTAAGGCTTTTCTTAACGCTTTCCATTTAAGAGTAAACTTATTTCTAACTAACTCCAATTGATCTTAGGCACACTTTACTGTACTTGATGCATTTGTTTACTGACCTGTCATGGCTCCATTGCTGCTGCTGCTGTTGTTGTCTCTGTCTCTATCTCTGTCTCTCTCCCTGTCCCTCTCTCTATCTCTGTCTCGCTCTCTATCGCGGTCGCGTGTTGCTGTTGCCGCCAACGCAGCAACAGTTGTGGTTGCTGCGGTTGTTGTTGCCGTTGTTGCTGTCGCCGTTGCCGTCGCCGTTGCTGTTGTAGCGGTTGCTGTTGCCGCTACTGCTGTTGCTGCTGCTGCTGTTGACTTCTGTGTGGTTGGCAGCAGCGGTGGAGGTGTACGTTCTCGTCGCTGACGTTGCTGTCTGTCAGTGGGCGTGGCTGTCTTGCGATTGCTGCTGATGTTGCTGATGCTGCTGAAGTTGCTCAGGCTGCCAAAGCTGCCAGATCGCGCTAATGCCGGTGGCTCCGACATGAACTTGGTCTGTGGTTGCTGTTGTTGTTGTTGTGGTTGCTGTTGTTGGTGTGTTGCTGTCAGCGCCAAGCGTTTGGGCGCTGGCTCCACGAGCTGCAACTCCTCATGTTGCTCCGGTGCTGCAGTCGCTATGATAGTTGCTCCTAGCTGCTGTACCTGCTGCTGCTGCTGCTGCTGCTCCTCCCCCTCGTCTTCATCCTCTCCGGCAACCGTTTCAAAGCAAACATCGAGCAATGTTGCCCCTGCGCCCGACTGCAAACCAGCAATATCCTTGAGATCAATCCAACTGGCGCCCAATTTGTCCGCATCGCTCAAGGGCAAACTAAGGACACGTGTGTCTCCCTCATCAACAATGTGAAAAGCTTGAGTTGGTTCGATTTTCACAATGATCGGTTGACTGGAGAGCAATTGCGAGCGATGGTTGCTGCTGAGATTGTTGTTGTTGCTGTTGCTGTTGCTTCTGAGCAGACTGGCCATATTCTCATCGTCGTCGTCGTCAACGGCTTCCAGTTCGCTGAGCTGTTGTTCAATTTGCAGGTACGTGGTTGTTGTTGTTGCTGTTGCTGTTGCTGCCGCTGTGCTGACTGCTGTTGTTGTTGCTGTGCTGCTGCTGCTGTTGTTGGCATCGCTGGTTATTGTGGCACTTGCCAGACTCCTTATGGTCGTCACGGGCTCTCGCTGTCCACGCACCACATCCAATTTGAGCACCGTACACTTATCCGTCTGTTGGTATTGATGTTGTTGCTGCGGTCGCACATATGTTGCTGTTGCGGCTGCTGTTGTTGTTGCAGCTGCCGCTGTTGTTGCTGTTGCATCCGTTAGAAATGCTAATGGCGGCGATGTGGCTTTATTTGATGTGCTCACACAACGCTGTGTGTGTTGTGTGTGCTGTGTGGGCGTGGCAGTTGCTCGTGCCACAATTGTTGTTGCTGCCGGCAGCGGTATTATTGATATTGAGGGCACTTTACTGCGCAAATTTGCCACTGCTGCTGCTGTGGCAGCATCTGCATCCAGATAGCTCACGTTGGCCGTAGCAACTGTTGCTGCTGTCGACCTGTTGTTGTTGTTGTTGTTGTTGCTGCTGCTGCTGTTGTTGTTGCTGTTGCTGCTGCCAACTGGCGCTGCCTGCTGTATCAGCAGGAGATCTCTTGGCCTATCCGTTGTGAGGGCCGTTATTGAAAACAATTGCCAATAGAATTGCTTGCAACACCAGCAACTAATTGCTGATTGCAAGTTGTGCGTACGTATTGTTCTTAAAACAAAATTCTACTACTTTTTTTTACTACTAATACTACTACTTTTTTGATCAAAAATTAGTTAAGCACACTTTACACTTGGGATTTGAGTGGAATGGAGTTTTCCTAAGGATTTTCTTGGTTTTCCTTGGGGTTTTCCTTAGACTTTTCCTTGGGCGCGTGTAGAAGCACAACATCAAAATAAATTGAGATAAATCAGCCTTACAAAAGTGCACTTAAAATCGTTTTTAAACACTACTTAGAAGAAGTCACCACATCGAAAACTTTCTCAATTGCTTTAATTTTTTATTGTTTATAATTTTTTAATTAAATTTATTTAAAATTATTAATTTACTGGCTGTTGTTGCAGCTGTTTTAAAATTGTTGCTGTTGTTGCTGCTGCAATTTGTTGTGCAGCTTGTCATACGCGTCGTATACTCAACTTTGTTTTTCTTTTTCTTTAACTTGAATAAATTTTTTTTATTTTTGTTGTATTTTGTTGTTTGTGCGTTAGCAAAAATTGCTTTTTTTTAAGTGTTTATATTTTTAAATCAGTCGCATTTGTTGTTGTTGTTGTTCTTGTTGCTGTTGTTGCTGCTGTTGTTGCCTTAACTTGGCTTAAATACGTCGCAATATGTTAAATGATTTGTGGCAAGTGCAACTGCCACAAAGGTGCGCTGCTCTGCTCTGTCCTGGGCTATTGTGCGCTGTTTGTTGCTGCTGCTGTTGCTGCTGCTACTGCTGCTGTTGCTGCTGTTCCTGCTGCTGCTGCTGCGAGTGTGTATCTGTGGCCGTAACTGGCAAATGCTGCTACTATTGCTGCTGCTGTTGTTGTCATATCCTGGCGCTGCACATGCAACGAGCTGTCCTTGTTGTTGCTACTGTTGCTGTTGTTACTGTTACTGCTGCTGCTGCTGCAAGGCTGCACGGCGCCATTGGAATTTGTGACTGGAAGTGTGTCGATGCTGCTGTTGCTGCCGCTGCCGGCGTCGCTGCCGCTTGGCTGCCACATTGCGGCACGCAACCCTAGTGCCAGTTGCTGCTGTTGTTGCAGCAACGACAACAACAACAACACCAGCAACTACAAACCGCCAGCAACCACCGACAACAACAACCACCAGCTGGTGGCTTTAATAATCGATTTTTCAGCGCGCACACATATGCAAATGGTACACACACACACACACACACACACACACTTCAATGCACTGCTTTCGCTTTTCACAGTTTTCCCAAAATAAATTTCTTGAAATATTGGTAGTTTTTCTTAAGAATTTTCTGGCTTTTCCGAGTGTTATTTACTTGTGCGCTGTGTTGTCACTGCAACTGCAGTTTTTCCACGCCATTTTCCACAGGTTTTTCCATTGTTTACACACAAGTTGCTGCACATTTTCACATATTTTCCGATTTCCCGTTTTTTTTTTCACTAAACTAATTTTGGTTTTAATCAAATTTTTCACTTTAAACTTTGATAAAATACTAAATTTTTGGTATTTAAAATTTTCTTTTGATTGTTTTTCTTTTGAAAGTGACGTTGCTCTCGCGTATCCTTTGCGCTGCGTCCTTTGCAGGAATGTGTCCCAAATTCAAGTGCGCCACAAAAAACACATTTCGTGCCGCACTTTCCGTTTTTCCTCTCAGCTGCTTGGAAAAAGGACTCGAACTATGGGAAAAAATTCGCAAATACATGTGTGTGTGTGTGTGTGTTGTTGTGTGTGTGTATAGGTGTGTGTTTACTTGTGTGTATGTGTGTCTTGTATGCAGTCGGAAAAATGGGACTCGCTGCGCTGCTAAATAGGGTTAGTAGGCATAATGCCAAGTGCATATGACAGGAAAAACTGGAAAAACGCGCGCGGCATTGTTGCGCAGCTTTTCCTACCCTTAAGCAAACTTTCCTTCCATTTACACATGCGTCAATGTGTGCGTGTGCATGTGTGTGTCTGTGTGTGTGTGTGTTTTATGGGAATTTCCCACTGTGGTGAACAATTTTCTGGGGAAATTTGTGTGCCACTTTTTGGGGTTGATTTTCAGTTTTGAATAAAGCGCGCGGAAAATTTGAATTGGGAAATGGGGAAAACTACTGAGTTGAGCTAGCAGCTACCCTGCATTTCTATACAAACAAATATTTAGACTAAGACATACCCTATAAACAATATCCAGTTCCAAAATAGAAGAAATTTTATATTTTATACTGTCCACAAACTAATTACAGGGTATAATTACAGGGTATAAATAATTTAATAACTTTGCATAATTATTTCTACAAACAAAGACGAAATCATCGGCCGTTAAAAGATCAATGAAAGCGCTTATAAAAAAGGCCAAAAATATAGCTATTTTCGGCCAACTTGGCAAGGCCAATAAACTGCACAAATACAGCTAAAGCGAATCAATTAAATTGAATGGCTTAAACGCCAAAGAACACTCCATTTGCCGTCAAGAAGCAGCTAAAACAGTTAGGGCCAACAGCTGATGGCTTATACTCCGTTAGCCGTTAGAGAATTGGCCAAGATTGGCATTACACAATCAAACTGGCCATAAACAGAGCCCTTTTCATGATGATCAACAACAACAACAAGAGTTTTGTTTTTTTTGGGTCGCATCATTAGCCATAAGTATTATCAGCTAGTAGCGAGTTGGCCAAAAAGCGCTGTCTGCGTTGACTTCTTTAATATTTCATGTTTTCCGTTGGCTTAAATCATCTTAGATTTATTTGTGCCCGAGTGGGGAGAGATAGGGGGGGGCAGAGGGGACAGTGGGGTCTTTGTGGCTTGCGCAAGCAGCCATCAGCAGCTTTTGGCTAGCAGCTAAGAGGCTAACTGGTTCTAGCTGTAAGCCTACAATTTGGCTCAGACGCTTGGAAGCGCCGTTGGTTCTAACGTCAAAATGTGTGCCTCACCGTTGTAACGATCGTTTGCCCCACTGTGTCCCCCCTCCTCTCCTCTACTCTTCTTCCTCTTCTTCTTCTACTCTTCGTTTGCAGTTTCTTGACTGAGTTTGTTGGCCACGTTACAGACAATTGCAGTCTTAGAGCCGCGATTCTAACCTGTTTCTTGGCTGGGGGGGCTAAAAAGAAAGGGGCAGAGGCGGCAGGTGGGGCGAGGGGTGGCGTGGCAGGCAAGAAAGTCCCGTAAGAAAGTCCCAGTTATTCAAGAGGAAAAACCTGTTACACGCAAAGTGGAACTGGCTCTGATTGTGGCTCAGCTCTTGGCCAAGAACAAATCCGAAGAGTGAAAAAAAAGAAACAAACAACAAAAAAAAAGAGGCAGAAACAACAGCTACCACAACTGAAACACGTTAGTACCGTTGTGTCGGATTCTTTGTTGCGCAACTGTGTTGCAAGATTAGCTGACGACTGGTTTATTGCAACGTCGTGTTGTTGTTGTTGTTGATGTTGCTGTTGTTGTTGCTGCTGTCGATGAGGCAACTTGCTGCTGGGCGCAGTTGACGTCGCCGTCGACGTCTCCATCGCCGTCTTTGCCACTTTTAGCGCTGTTGCAACATCTGCAGTTAGAATCGGAAATGCGGCACAAAGCAAAAGAAAAAACCAAATGAAAAACCAAATGGAAAACCAAATGGAAAACCTTGCATGCGTTGAAGCTTGACTGCGTTTTGCATTCAGTCAATTTCCCAAATGGTTTTTCTTCTTCTGTTTCTTACCAACTTCTACACAAACTTCAAAAATCGTTGCCATTTTTTACGATAAATTAATTAAACAATTTTTACCAAGGCTAAAACTAAATTGTTTATTGTTTTTTTATTTTCTGGTTTTCAGAATTATTTGTGAAATCTTTTGAAAACTTGTCTCAACTTAAGCTTAGCTTAAGACTTAAATTGTGTTTTTATAGCAATTGTTGAGCAATAAATAAAATTAAATTTTTTTCGGACCTTGAAATTATTTAAATTATTTGTAGATTTCCCTTTGGTAAAAAATATATTTTAAAAATTTAAAATATTTTAAAAAGAAATTTAAATAGTTTTATAGATTTATAAGCGTCTTGAGTGTTAATATATTTTTAGTTACAAAAAATATTTATAAAAAATTATTCAGCTTAAAAAAAATATAGATTATTACTGATACTACCCCAAAAAACAATAAAGTTCTGCAAAAAATTCATTTAAAATTTAGCAAACCAATTTAAAAATAGTAATAAAAATAATTATTAAAAATTTATAAAGAAAATTAAGAAAAAATTGCTCAAAATGTAAGAAATTCAAAAATTATAGTAAAAAAAAAGTGATATATGTATGAAAAAGAGATATAGTCATTATAACTATATCAGAAATCAGTAAGTTTTAAAACTTAGATTTAAAACTTTAAACTTAAAAACTTAAGTTTGTTTAGGAATATATATTATATAAGGAATCTTCACCTTAGAAATACAAGAAAACTGAGCTGAAACACAGAACAAAGGGTTCGAAAATAAGAGATAAAAAGATATAGTACATTAATATATAAAACTATATTAAAGTTTAAAAAAATCGGTTTAAATTTCAGAAAATAAAACAATTTTCTTAACTGTATGATCCATAAACACATTTCCCCACTTCACCTAAACTACTCCTCAGTCTAATAAACCCCCCTAAACCCACCAAAATCTCCTAAATGCAAAATAAAATACTCTGTTCATTGGTAAAAGAAAAGGTGAAGGTAAACATTATAAAAGTGAACACTGGCTATGACGAATTGAGTTTTAAATACAAAATTTGTCATGCTATATGCAACTCAATAGAGTTTTTTTTTGATTAAAAACAATCAGCTTCAGCTGAAAAGATTCATCAACCCGATTAGCATAATTGACTAATTAAACTGATTAGGTAAGACAATAACTAATATTGTTATCGATTACATAACTTAGACAATAACTCATATTGTTATCGATTACATAACTCACCCCTGATTGTGCTTGGCATGTTACATGGGTTCTTTGATCTCATCTAAGTGGACGGCATACAACCAACAAAAAAATAGTAACACTTAATCAAAAGCTTTTACAGGCGCTTTAGTCTGGAGTACACATGTCAATTATCGAAAGCGATAACGATAACATTAGCAATGACACTCAATTAGTACAAACGAGTGTAAGTTAACGGGGCGCCGACGAGTGCTAACGGTTTTCAAACGGTAAATTAGCCGAAGACGAGTGCAACAAGCGACGACGAGAAACGAGTGACGAGCAGCGAGAAAGGAGCGACGAGAGGCGATAACAAAAAACTCACGCTGGACACGAATGGACTGGACTGGACGTGTGGACAAACGTTTGAACACTGAATGGCAAGGCGAGGAATCGGTATCCGAATCCGAATCAAACTCCGACTCGGACTCGTACTCAGTCTCAGACTCATCTGCCAACGATTGGCGACTCAAAAAAAAAAAGAAAGAAAAATACATACATATATACGAGAATTTATATATATAAAATAAAAGAAAAACCTGTGCGGAAGGTGGGCCCCAAATGCTGCCGAACGACAAAATGCAGCAATGCAACCAGCGGCGAAAGGAGAAAGGAGTTCGCCACAGAAGTGCAGCACAGAGTGTTATTCCTCTCTCTCTCTCTCTCTCTCTCTTTTCCTTCTCTTACACACACACACACGTAGCGACTTGCGTGCGAAAGAATTCCTGCTAATTAAATGCGTGATCATCGCTCAAAAATACACCCCAACCAACACGAAAGTCACAAGAGTCAGCAGAGAGAGCTTAGAGATGAGCGCGTGACACGAGCACGAGCAGACAACAGGGCACAAACTATCCTTTGGATCTCTCATTGTAAGCTAAAAAAAATTAAATTCAGAGCGTTTTACTAAGTACAACATCTAAGTAAACTTCAAAGCTCTCTCTTAACAAAAGCTATGATATTGCCTCTCTTTCTTTATACAGGCTCTCAAGACAAAACATTTATTATCTTATACTATACAATGACTTTAAGCTGAGCTTTCAGCAGTCGTGACTTATGGCCATTAAGCTCATCTCTAGGCACAAGCAAAGTCCGTTTCCAACACAGAGTCAGAGTCAGATTCAGATTCAGAGTCAAAGTCTTGGTTTGAGTCCGTGACGTTGCTTTGGGGGCCGCGTCATCGAAGCTTCAGCTGCACTCACAC
The DNA here is from genome assembly GCA_018903735.1 of Drosophila cardini. Lineage (NCBI taxonomy): Eukaryota > Metazoa > Arthropoda > Insecta > Diptera > Drosophilidae > Drosophila > Drosophila cardini. The sequence continues at coordinate 4,212,604 of JAEIGM010000001.1, read as the reverse complement.
ACACACATATACAAGCATACACAGGAACACACACATGCAGAAAGCGCACCTTTAACTTAAATCGTTAAATAAACAGGAAGACTTCTACAGCAAACATACACACACACAAACACAGGCAAACATACTCACACATGCAAGCCAGAGAAAACTTATCACAAGTCAGCAGTGAAGGAGAAAGAAAGAAACAAAGTGAAATAAAACAGGTTGAGAAGTACCGCTAAGCGCAAAGAAGAAGAAGCAGCAGCAATAGCAGCGACAGCAGCAGCAAAGTAAGAAGCAGCATTGGCAACAGCACACAAGCCCCACAAGCAAAAAGGTCAACGAACGTTCTTAGCGAAGAAGAATGGAATCAAAACACAAAAACACGAAAAACTGAGCATGCCAGCAATAAAGAAAGGAGAGAGCGAGAAAGACAACGTAAGAGCGTGAGGCGAGGTGAGAGCACTGCAAAGACAGAGCGAGAGAGCGAACGCGCGAGCAAAGAAAGTGCGCAGAGAGAGCGAAAGCAATACGATCAGCCAAAGAGATGAGGGTGAGAGCACAATATCAGAACGTTAAGAGAGCCACGGAACAGTTAAGAGAGTGCACGCGTCAACTTAAATGAAATGTCAAAATTAATACGATATGCATTTTGTAAAGTATTTTTATGAAAATAACCTGAACAAAATGTATTTTTAGCAGGAATTTCTGAATCGCCAGCCCAAGACAAAAGTGCATTAAAAGCTGAGTGCGAGTGAGAGAGACCAAGACAGCGGGAGAGAGAATTTGGGTGGTGAAAAGAGCGTGCAGAGCGAAGCGGGCGTTATCACATTGTAACTGTCTCGAGCAAGTCAAAAGAAACTGAAAATTCTTGTTATATTGCTCAATATTTGGTAATACGCACGCATACAGTTAAAGCTTAACAACTCACACACACACAGACACACGCATAAAAGCCATTGAATGTAGCGGTATATTGACGAAATTTCTGAGACGAGTAACAAGCAAAGCTCATTGACCTCCAGCAGCCGTCAGCGTCGCAGTCCACGTTGACGTCGCCAGTGCTAGCACAGTTGTAACTGTGTAATGAGCTTTTAGAAGCGTGAGGGTGGGCTAGAGAGGGAAGGGAAAGTTGAGGCAGCAACAGCTGCCAGGGCAAAGAAGTCGATGTCGTTTTTTTTTGTTGTTGTTACTTCTCTTATTTTATGCTTTTTCTTTCGTATTTGATTTCTTCCGTTTGTTTCTAAGTTGCGCTTAAAGCAATTTAACACAGATTTTTATGTCTTCCTGTGCCAAAAAATAAAATAAAACACAAAACCCCAAAAAAGCTTATGCAACTGGCCAACTTGTGGATGCGGTCAGTTTGTATTGTGGATTTGTAGATTTTGACTTTGTGGCATGCGTGTCTTAAGCAATCTTCACAAACTGATAAGCTGCAAAGCAAATGAACTGCGAACTTGCCAACGAATAAACTAAAAGAGCAAATTGCACGCAACATTGATCCTGTTTCACTGTGCAGCACAGCGAGAGCCTTGCACTGCCTCCATCACTCACTAGCTCTCTCACTTCCTATTAGTATAGTTGCTTACGCTCTTGATGTGAGCAGTGCTCGCTGCTGATTGGTCAGTGCGTAGTCGAAGGCTTCACTCGCTGGCCATTGGCTGTTGTCTGGCTCTGGCCTGACTCTTGCCTTCCCTTTCATGCGTCCTGCCCACGCAGTGTCCTCTCTGATTTGCCAGTTTGCTCTTGCTGAATACTCTTTGTCAGCGTAGGTTGTAGGCATTTTTAAGCAGTTTTGTTGTGGAATCTCTTGTGCTCTTAGTAGAAAATAGAGATATCTTTTAAAATCTTGTACTTTAGCTTAATAACTTTGATGAACAATTGAAATTAGCGGTTGTTTTAGTTTTATTAAAGTGTCTATAAGTTATTTAAGTGAGTGATTTGCTCCAAGACTTTGGTAGAGTATGCAGTAGTGTACTTATTGAACTTTAAAATTTCTGCTAAGTATTCTGTACATATTTCATTGATAAAATGGAGACATTGAATTCATTGTAAGGGTTTCTATAATCAGCTTGACATTTTTTGGTATAAATAGGACGAGTCTAATGTGAAAAGTCCTAGTTAAAAGCTGTTTGCCAAATCAAACAGAAGTGCGAGTTTTGAACGTGTTTGTTAACTGGTAAAGGCTAAAATGTGAATAAAAGTGTGCTAAAAATAGATGAAATTTATTTAAAATGTTAAAAAATTTAAAAAAACAATTACTTTTTATAGTTCTGTGTCAAAACAATGTTTAAAATAATTTAAGCTTTATTTTATTGATAATTGGACAGATAAATATTAGCGTTTGCCAGTTTTTAAATGTTTTTAGATAGATACTAACTTGTTAAGTGTATTTATTAGTGCTAATCTTAGGCATAAAAGTAGTAAAATATAACAAGTTATAAGTATTTTCTGGCGTTTAGATCTTTATTAAATTATTTAAAATATTTATTTCTGTCAATTAATTGTCAATGCATGACAAAATGCAGTTCAATCACTTTAATAAAAAAAAATATATATGTATATTTTAATTTATGAGATTGTTTTTAGATTGGTTTTTTACCAAATGAAAAATAACAGCATAAACAATTAAAATGCGCTCAACATTTAAACGGAATTTTGTTGGGAAATCAGCACACGCTGATCTACCCTGTACAATATATTACTATATAAAATTTATATATACTATATATGTATATGGAAATTGCATGTTGCACTCGTAATTGACTGACAATCTGTAAACACATGATTCAAATTGTTTTTTGTTTTATGTTTTTTTTTTGTTTACAAATTTGCGTTATTAATTAAATAATTGCAATTAGTTGTGTGATTAATGTGTATATTAGCGTTAGGATATGAAAAGTGGCTAATAGAAGGTGCCAGGCACTCGAGTCATACACACAGTGTCGTCGAAAAGTTATCAAAATATTTTTGCAGTCATAATTAAGTAACCCTTTTTTGACCCACAACGACCTGTGGCTCAATCAGGTTCATACAAATCTAGACACAGTGCTGTTTATACAGCTGGTCACATTTCCCAGGGTAACACACACACAGATACATAGATACATATATATGCATATATAGTGTATATAACTAATGCATTTGTCTTGTTGTCGTTCCATGGTTCGCTTTTCATTTCCAATTAGAGTGAAGCCGTACAAAATCGCTCTATAGTGTCCAAGTTATATACATTTTCAGTCAACGGTCGACGTTCCAATTTGCTATTTCAAAACTTGGCTAAAAGCCCCCCGAAAAAAAAAAAAGCAGAGCTACCAAAACGGATAATGGCACACGTGTAAGGCAAACCGTTAGAAGGCCAAAACGAAGAAGAATTTTCAGTACAAAAAGGATAAAGCACAGAACCCTTACTGCCACGCTCCCGCTAACAGTTAAACCCACATATATAGTACTAAACGGAAGCTCTGACGTCATCGCCAACGCCATGGACTTTCAGGAGTACCGCCAACGGGGTAAGTGATAATAAAACGCACAGCAGCAGCTCAAGATACATTTGTATCTGATGGGCTTAATTTGATTTGCAGTTGGTTGCAGCTTTCTAACGGGATTACGGATTGTGTCCCAACACATTTGCCCAGTTCCGTTATTGCATATAAACTTGTAAATCTTGATTTAATTTAATCGCTTTAGCTACTTTATTAGCTGGCTTTTTTATTTGGTCGGCATGAAAAAAGCTAAAATAAAAGTGGCTACTTTTAGAGTTTTTATATCAAAGTTTTGGAACATAAACCCTTCGGAACTTATAAACTGAACCCTAAGCTTAATTATAAAATAAATTTTAATCCAAAATTTATAAATTTTTAATGAAATTTTCCCAATAGGCAAGGAAATGGTGGACTATATAGCCGACTATCTGGAGAACATACGTGATCGTCGCGTCTTTCCGGACGTTAGTCCCGGTTATATGCGGCAACTGCTGCCAGAATCGGCGCCCGTCGAGGGCGAACCCTGGCCCAAGATCTTCGGGGATGTGGAGAACATAGTGATGCCGGGAGTGACCCATTGGCAGTCGCCGCACATGCATGGCTACTTTCCAGCCCTGAATTCGATGCCATCCCTGTTGGGTGACATGTTGGCCGATGCCATCAACTGCCTGGGTTTTACCTGGGCCAGTTCGCCAGCCTGCACCGAACTGGAGATTGTCGTGATGAACTGGTTGGGCAAAATGATTGGATTACCCGATGAATTTCTGCATTTGAGTAGCACGAGCAAAGGCGGCGGAGTGCTGCAGACGACGGCGAGTGAGGCGACATTGGTGTGTCTGCTGGCGGGTAGAACGCGTGCGATTCAGCGTTTCCATGAGCGTAATCCTGGCTATCAGGATGCTGAGATAAATGCGCGTCTTGTGGCCTATTGCTCCGATCAGGCGCATTCGAGTGTGGAGAAGGCGGCGCTCATTGGTAAGACTGCAAGTTGCGTTTGCTAAGCTGATTACACTTATCAGTAAACCACGCCCCCTCCCTTCTACCCTCTTCCCTTACTCCTCCTCTTACCCCACAGGACTCGTGCGTATGCGTTACATTGAGGCGGATGAGGAACTGTCCATGAGAGGCAAACTGTTGCGCGAGGCCATCGAGGACGACATTAAGCAGGGTCTCGTACCGTTCTGGGTGAGTTTTTCCATTTTCCACGCTTTTCCCCGTATATTCTGTTGGTTTTTCCTCGTCTTGTCAAAATTAATTGGATGCCGCCGTCGTGCAATTAGGCGCTGAGTGGATTTGTGGCCAGCGACAGCTGTGTCTCTCTTTCACTCCACCCCTAACCCTCTCTCTATCTCCCTCTCTTGCTCTCTTCTTACTTTTGTCTACTCCCCTGTTCCTTCTTACCACCCTGATTCCCACCGGAGCCAATTAATATACGTCAGTATCGCGAGTTGCTCTTCGCTTATCGCTCACAATGAAAGTTCGAGTTTCTTTAGCCGATTACTTAACTCTCTTGAGTATTTATTCACTGTTCCTCTTTGTTTACTTCATTCGTAAGCGTTTAACTGGCCGCTGGTGAAGCTTGCTTACTCGTGAGCTAAGTTTGTTACAAACAAATCTTTCTTGTTTGAATTCCCTGATGATTAAAATGATTTTTTTTAGTTTTGACTTAAACAATGTCCGAAATCGTTGAAAAATACATTTTTTAAACCAGAAAACTTTAAAGAAAAGTTCTTTTTTTATACAATTTTCAAAATCAAAGTTTTCCTGAAGTTTTAGGTTCCATTTAGATCCTGCGACGATCAGTATGTAGGCGGTAGTAATGAGTTTCTTTGAGTTTTGAATATTATCGTATTTATAAAGATTATTACTTTCTATATCTCTTTTACTTATTAGTCACTATGATCTCTCTTTTCGTCTGCCCCAGTCTACTTTTGCCTTACTTTCTGTATCTCTCTCTCTCGCTAACTCCTCTCTACTCCTCCTCTTATCTTCCCTCCCCTCCTTTCTCCCTCTATCTTCACCTTCCTTACAGGTTTTCATTCTTTGCCTCAATTTCTGAATCTCTTCTGACTTTTCAACGGTAAATTTCCTATAGGTTTCCGCTTCTACTTTTCATATTCCTTTTACTGCGCTATCCGTAAAGGTTTTGCTTTCAAATTTGTATTACAAACCTTCTCCTTTACTGCTTTAATTATACTTATGCTTCAATCCTCTTTCTTCCTACTACTCTTTCTTCCCCTTGCTGCCTCTGCACCATTTTCTTAACCCTCATCCCTATAAATAACTCTACCCAATGTTACTTTTATCTTTTATTTATGAACCCTTATAAAATGTATCCACTTTTGCAGGTCTGTGGCACACTTGGCACCACGGGAAGCTGTAGCTTTGATAACCTGGACGAGGTGCGTAGTACTCGGATACAATCCACACAGATAGTTTATCTCCAAACTATCTTTTAGATAGTTTATCTCCCAGATACAATTTAAACTATCTTACAATCTTATCTAAAACTCTTCGCTTTCAGATTGGCATCGTCTGTCGGGAGTACAATTTGTGGCTTCATGTGGACGCCGCGTACGCGGGCAGTGCCTTCATCTGCCCCGAATTTCGCACCTGGCTACGTGGCATTGAGCGAGCGGACTCCATTGCCTTCAATCCGTCCAAGTGGTTGATGGTACACTTCGATGCCACCGCCATGTGGGTGAGGGACAGCACCGCCGTGCATCGTACCTTCAATGTGGAGCCATTGTATCTGCAGCATGAGAACTCGGGCGTCGCTGTCGATTTCATGCACTGGCAAATTCCATTGAGTCGTCGCTTTCGTTCGCTCAAAGTTTGGTTCGTACTGCGTTCCTTTGGGATCAAGGGTCTGCAACGGCACATTCGGGAGGGTGTTCGTCTGGCGCAGAAATTCGAGGCTCTTGTGCTCGCCGATCATCGATTTGAGTTGCCCGCCAAGCGCCATCTGGGTCTCGTTGTATTTCGCATACGTGGCGATAATGAGATCACCGAGCGATTACTTAAACGCTTAAATTATCGCGGTAATCAACACTGCGTTCCATCGTCGCTGAAGGGACAATATGTGATCAGATTCACGGTGACCTCGACACACACGACCCTGGATGACATTGTTAAGGATTGGATGGAGATCAGGCAGGTGGCATCCCATGTCCTGGACGAGATGAACATCACCATTTCGAATCGCGTGTATCTAAAGGGTAAACACTGGGCCCTTCCCAATTACTGATCGCATTTGGCGCTCATGTTGCTCGTTCCGTTATGTTTGTTTCGTTTTGTTTGTTTTATGTTTAGTATTAAGTTTAGTATTTTATTTGTTAATGTTTCGTCCATTGCATAAAACACTTTGATCCACCCAAAATGACGTATTCTCTATCTTAGTGGTTGAGCTATGAATGTATCTTTATTGAGTTTGAGTAAACCTCACAAAAAAATTGCTTGGAACTTTGAAATTTAAAAGAGCAGCAAAAGGGTTAAAAGTATACTTAAGATACAAAAGTATCTTTAAGATCAAAAGTATCTTTAAGATCAAAAGTATCTTTAAGATACAAAAGTATCTTTAAGATACAAAAGTATCTTTAAGATACAAAAGTATCTAAAGTTAAAAATGCGTTACACTTGACTTATATTGTATGTTGAATATTTTTTGATGCTTTTTTGAGGCTGTCAAATCGGAGAAACTTCTGTATCTGCAAGATTTATATATCTTAATTATCCATCTTCCCCATAGAAACCAAGGAGAAGAACGAATCCTTTGGCTCCAGCCTGCTGTTGTCCAATTCGCCGCTGTCTCCGAAGGTTGTTAACGGCTCCTTTGCGGCCATCTTTGATGCGGATGAGTTTTTGGCCAAGACCTACGCAGGCATACGCATTGCAGTAAGTTAAGGAAACTTCAAATAACTGAAAGTGGAGTATCTTTCTATATAAAATCTACAGCATCAGGAATCTCCTTCAACGCGACGTCGAGTGCGAGGTATCTTAATGTCGGGCAAACAATTCTCGCTGGATTCCCACATGGATGTGGCTGTGGTGCGCACCACACTCGATGACGCCAACAGCTGTGCGGTGGAGCAGTCATCGGTGGGCGGTGGACAGGCGAGCATACGCGAGGATGTGGACAACGAGGAGTCCGCGGCGGAAGGTATGAAGCACAGGTAGCGTAGTCGCCAAGATTAGTTTGTATTGCCTGAAGAAAAACATGCTCGGAAAATGCTTTTAATAAAATTTTCTTTATTTTTTGAAACTTTTCTTCCTTCTGATTTGAATTGATTTGTTCGTTTCCTGCAGAAATTGAGCTGTGTCGCTGGAACAGCCAAATTAATTCCAATTTGCAGTCAAATAAAATTTATAATCATAACCTCAACTCAAATAATGCCACGCCCATTCATCACTTTCGGCCCATTACACTGTATGCGGTGCAAACGCAGTCGCAGTCGCAGTCACAATCGCAGTCACAGTCACAGTCGCAGTCACCGTCGAGTCTCAGTCGTGATGTGACAGTCTCTGTGGACAGTCTGTGTACACCCGTCACCCACTGTGATGTCTATCACGGCCGTCGCTTTCTGGATCCCGTCAACAGTCTCGTCGATAATAGTTCCTTCACCAGTAGTATCTATCACCTGGCCACGCCCATACCAACGCCCACAGAACCAGAAGCACCCACAGGTTTACCACTCACCTTCGAGGACGTTGATTGGCCAGCAAGAAGCTTCAATCAACTGTTGATTGAACGCTATGCTAACTCCTCCACCGACAGCAACAGTAGCAGTCTTAGCCTGGCCAAAATCGTCACGCCCACACCGAGCATCATGAGCAGCCTCAGTGATTTGGCCTCACCGTTACTCGGCTCCTTCGGCTCCCAGTCACAGCCACTGCATTCGGCACTGGGTGCATCCAAATTCAGTGATTCGGATGCAACAATTTGCTCTGCTGCCTCCTCGCTGGAATCCCTATAAATTCTACCCACTAAGCATATATATATTTATCGGATATATCTTTAGTTATTTGGAAACTATATCCTTCACTGCTGTGCAATCAATAATGTTACCTAACGTAGTCCAAATCGGACCCACACAAATATATATATACATGTATATCTGTATCTATAACGCTTACTCTTACTCTAATCCCATGTAATATATATACTTATAACAGTTATAATCCGTAATAATCGTATAACTAATGTTCTATATAGAAAACTACATATGTATATGTAAAAATTCCAAAATTTTACTCCTTCATGTGATTAAAGTTTCAGCGTTAAAACTAAAAATTTGTTTAGCTTTTATTGTATGTAGTATTGGAACTATCCTTTAAAGAAATCATATATTTTCAAAACTTTGAAGTCTTGAAGATTTTTGGATATTTAACCGATTTTCAATGGGAATACAAGGGTTTAGTACAACAATAATTCAGAAGTTAAATTTATATCAACTTTGTAATTTTAATTTTTTGGATATTTCCGACATTTTTTCATACTTACCCCTTGACAACTTTTCAAAAACTTCGATGTTTGAGAGTTTTGTTAATACTTGACCGATTTTGAAAAGAAATATCATTATGTTTATGTGTTAAACTTCAAATTTATTCTACATTTAAAACTGTATTGAATTCCTAATGTTAATTTTTTGGATTTTTTCGACATTTTTCCATACTTACCCCTTGATAGTTTTCAAAAAACTTTGACGTCTGATAGTTTTGTCAAAACTCAACCGATTTTCCAAAGGAATACCAATTTGTTAATGGTTTGAATCCTTAAGTATTTCTGCATTTTAAATTATATTGATTTTGTATTTTGAATATTTGGATTTTTCGACATTTTTCATACTTGACCCATGACATTTTTTCAAAACTTTAGCAAAAATTGACCGATTTTAAAGAGGCATCAAAAGGAATATCAATTTTTCATAGTTTGCAGTCTAAATTCATTCAACATTTAAATTAGTATTCATTTTAAATATTTAAATTTTGAGAATTTTCGATTAGAAACAAATTTTATAATGTTTCAAATTCTAATTGATGTCAAAAAGTTTTAAACAAAGTTGTCGCATAGCTTAAATACCCACAAATAACTTGTTTGATAATAATTTTTATTATTTGTTTAGTATTATAGCAACTTTTATCCCTGGAAATGATCGAAAGCTCATAACAAGTGCAAGTTTTGAATGGGTCATGGTCACGAAATCTATATCAGATTGAAATTGACAAGCGACAACTCTTGAAACGTGTAATTAAACCAGATAATACTGAATACTAGACGGGGATTTTCCAATAATTAAACTATAATAGAAACTTAGTTGGAAAAGTGTCCATTGATTTAAAAGAAAATTTAACTTATTTTAATACTAAAACGATTTTCTAGGTAAATGGTTGGAGAAAGTTTCAGATACCTAAAAAAAAACAGGGTATATTTTTCAAAATTATATTCGCTGCTTAATTCTTACTCTGAAAATTATTATAATTTGCTTGATTATTCCAAAGTTTTTAAATGCTCAGTGTATATTAAAATATAACGACAGAAACTACTTGACTTAAACCTTAGTCCGGATAATGTGTGGTATAGTTGTAGACGTGGGTGGTTTCATCATCATTATCATCCATATCGATGGCATCGGAGGCGATTTTGTATTTGGTCTGCACATAGAATGTTAGCAAAAATATGACAATAAAATCGTAGAATAATATGACAGTGGCGAGTAGATAATCGTTGACACGCATTTCCGCAAATCGTCCACCGGTTATAGTCTGAGCGTGGTACATAACAAACTGTGGGAGAAAAAAAAGCGGACTTAACCTCAAAAAAGATATATCAAATTGGCATATCAAGCAGAATTCAAGGTAGAGCTACAAGAAAACGTACGAAAATGGAGATAAAAGTGTCAGTGAGAACTTTAGCATGAAGTATGGGTATAAAAAGTGCAGAAATTCCTAATATTTTCTACCAATGTATGCCAATTTGATTACTTACCGCCAGTATGATCAAGCTAACGATCACTTGGTACAAGATAAAACCATATGGCTCCTTAGTCAACACATATATCATGAGCACAAACACCGATGCGATGAGAAAGACAAAGGATATTACAAACAGAATGACAACATCCAATGTCAGATCGTGCTTAAAATCAGAGTTTAGCTATATATCTATATACAGGGTAAGGTAGTGCCTACTTACTGGTATTACGGCACCCACAAGTATGAAGAGGAACAACAATAAGATACAGATAATGAACCACATCAACATATCTGGCCACTTGGATCGAGCCACGAGTGCAAATATACCAATAATAGCGCATTCTATCTAAAGTTTTTGGGTAAGTTAAAGCCACTTAAGACTGTACTACAGTAAAACTTACAATTACTATGGTTAGCACCCAGTTTAAGCCAGTGATAAAGCGAACTTTCTCCACAAATATATAGACAACGATCAAAGCGATGGCCAGACCAAAGAATATAACACTAATCCACTCGTACTCCTCAAAGAAATCACCCAAATCCGTGCTGTAAATAAATAATTAATTAAACTATTTAATATAGTTTAAGCCGAGCTTACACTAAGGCGACAATTAGCCATTGGGCAATGGCCAAAATGAGCCAAAGTGTTGTCAACAAATAGACGATCAGGGAGAACTTTCGTCGGGCCCTTTGATAGGACCCAATCCGTTCATCCATCGCTCGATTAAACTCCAAAATTTTTAGGCCCTAAATGTAAACAAAAAACAAAAAACAAAAAAAAAAACTTTTATTAAAAACTTAAGCTAATTAAAATTATGACTGAGTTTTTGAAAATTGTTTGAGGAGCGAAAAGAAATCGAACGTGTGTTCCAAAGCACATCTGATTATATAGTTCTATAGTTCAGATTCCGTTTAAATCTAAATGCCAATAAATTTATGCTAAAAACTGCCAATTTCAATAGTGTTGAAACTCCGATTAAGCTTTTGAGCGGAAGATTTGAGCTTTGAAAAATCAGTTTCTTTCTGAGAAGTTGGATTAAGCCAAACAAAGTTGGCATTTCCCTTTGTTATGATATATGATATATAAATATATATTTTTTATAAAATTTTTCAACTCAAATTTTTACTCAAAATGACTGACACTAGAAGATCCACGGATTATGAAAAGAAAAAGGCACAAAAACTGCTCAGAAAAACCTACAAAGTGACTATAATAATGCTCTTACTTGGCCAGATTCAGGTTATCATTGTAATGGAGGTGTAAGCTCTATGTTTAAGATAATCCTTATCAGATCTGTTAACTTTTTGTACTACTTTTTACAGTGCTGCTCTCCAAGATGCTCTGGGCAGACACTACTATGTCGCACTGTTACAATTCTTCACCAGTTTTATCTCTATACAACTCTACGTCTTCTTCTATCACAATATCGAACGCACTTCGATCTGGAAAAGGATTATAGCTAGTGCTTGGACGGTAAGATCACGCTAGGGACGAGAGCTTTAGCTTTACTACTTTGTTTTATGATTTCCATTTCTCTTTCTTTGCAGTTTGAGATCAATACCATATCGATTATGAAGCCCGCTCGTAGAGCTCCATATAGTAGTCTTATATTATCCTGGTTTCTGACCTTTTTTGTCATGGGCATTAGTGTTTTATATGGCAACATGGCCGCGAAACATAAACGTGGACTTTTTGTAAGTGTTCTAAGTGTTTTTCCGATTTTTTTCTGACGTTTTTCATCCATTTTCCAGGTTACCCGACACAGCGCCATACGCTGGAGTGAACGCCTCTTTGTTCTGACCAGTTTTGGCATTATAGTTTGCTCCGAGTTGAAAAGAGCTGCCATTGAGTTTGCCACTGTGTGTGTCTACACCATGATGTCCAATGTTGTAAGAAATAGATAGAATTCTTATTGAGCTTTCAAAGCACATCAAAGTTTTACTTAAAGCTCAGTCACTTAAAGCTCTTTAAATTATTTACAGTTTATAGTTTAATGTGCTTTCAAAGCTCTTTCATAAATGTTTTAAAGCTTTCAAAGCTTTTTAACTGATTATTCCATAGCTTAATGTGCTTTCAAAGCTCTCTTCAACCTTAAAACTATATAGACAATTCCTTACACATTTCCCCAATTGCAGTTCGTCGTAATATTCGCCGCCTCCATACGCCGACCCAATTTCTATCGCCTGGATGCCGTTGGCGATCACATAATGATTGGACAACTGTATTACCTAAACTTCTATGCACTATTTATGGGATATGTGTGGACAGCACAAGCGGGCCTTGAACTAATGGGCGTACACTTGAGTTTCTAAGAGGAAAACTTTTAAATTTCCAACTGTTACAGGGTTACCACTGTGACTACTGCTTTTCAAAGCGCATGTGCACAACAAACAGCTGTTATACACACACACTCGCACACACACATGAGCTTCTTCTTCTTCTTGTTCACTCCAGTTTCCTGCAGTTAGAAAAGGGTCAGTTCTCAATGTTTACGGTGGGAAAAAACTTACGTCACATTCGTGCGGCGTGTAGTAAACAGTTTTGGTTACTTGAAAATCGATAAGAGAAGAGAAAAGAAAAGCCGTTTTCCCTATTTTCCTTTTCTGTAACAATGTATAAAAGTGTTGTGTAAATAATAATAACAGTTGTGTGTGTTTTTGTGTGTTTTTAAGTTATTTTCTACAAAAAAATGTTCGCGTTTCTTTGTGGCAAACGTACGTTTTTGTATTACATTTAGTTTAACACCGAGAAAAAAGTTTATAACAAATTACATGCCATATAAAGTATATATATATATATAATATGTGTATATAAGTATAAAGTGTATAAATGTGTGTGTGTGTTTGGCACACACACATGCGTTCTTATGGACATTCCAAATGCCACTCATTATTATTATTATTGTTTTTCCATTTTATCGATTTTTAGTTGGCATTAATTGTTGCGTTTACAATACACATTTAGCTCAAAATATTGTTTAACATTTAAGTTAATTAATAATAATAATAGTAGAATCTTTTCAAGTGTTAATACATTGATTTGTTTTTAGTTTTAAGTTTTTTTTTTTGTTTGTTTTTAGACACAAGTTTCCATAGTAATTTGTTAAATGTATTTTCTTGATGCGCTTAAGGCCAATACGAAGGCAACAGAGGTTAATTTTCTTCCAATTTATCGTTTCCTTTTACTTTTGGTTGAATGTTGTTGTTGTTGTTGCTGCTGTGGGCGTGGCTTCTGGGCGTTCTTATGTGCCATGATCAGCGGCCTTGGTGCTCTCGCTGCTCGATGGCAAAAAGCTCACTGCAAATAGAGAAAATTATTAGTTTCGAGTTCATTGATTCAAATTGTCGCCCCTTTTATGTCCCCTCCCCCTTTTTGGCTCACACTCACATATGTACAAAATTTATTCTTGCTGTTAACTTGGCTTATAACACACAAATTAGCACTATCGGGTGTGAACACGCAACAGAAGTTTCTTTACCTTTTCTTAAATCAAATATTAATACACAAATACACAGACATTAGGTGTGTATATGTTTGTCTCTGTGTGTGTGCGTGTGTGTGTGTCTGTATGTGTTCTCTTGTTTTCTATGTGGTAGTAGCTGCCTTAGGACTATGCGTTTGTTGCATGTTCAACAAGTTGCCCTGTTGCATGCATTATCTAGGCTATATAGATTGTTGATGTCTTGTTACTTTTTGCTTATCAATTGTATATGGAGACTGTAAATAAAAAAAATAAAGTAAATAATAGTTGACAATTTGCTGCCAATCAAACGGTTATTATACACATCTACGTGTGTGTGTGTGAGTGTGTGCGTGTTGATCAATTGGCCAAGTCTAAAACCAATTGACGTTAACCAACAACCAAAAGACGGACAAAACACAATGCCAAAAAAGTAATGAAATAGAAAAAATACTTAAGACAACGCGTCATTCGCGTCTTATCAACAAGTTGCTTATACTAACCACATTTAAATGTGTGCGTGTGTGTTGGTGTGTGTACAAAACATGTGAGTGTGCGTTGCCAACAGTTATACGTGTACGTGTGTGTGTGTGTGTGTGTGTGTGTGTGTTTGTGTGCTGTGTTTATTTAAGTCTAAACCTTATAAAGTAATTTAAACACATGCCAAATCGAGTTGCTTTTTGTCTATGAAAAAGTTTTGCTGAATTTTGCACTGAACAAGTTTTCAGTTAACATATTTAAGATGTAACTAAACTTAGTGAGTAATTAGTTGTCATTAATAGTAAGGAAAAGCATTAGAATTCAACTTATTGAACAAAACTTAAGTAATTTCACTTTGAATTCCATTAAAAATAAATTAAATTCGTATTAAATTGGTTTTAATACCTCGAAACCTTAAAACCCTGTAACAATTAAATACATTAATTTTAATCTAATGAAATTTCATTAATAAAAATTAATTTCTTGTTTGCAAATACATAAAATTGGTTTTAAAGCTTGTTAAAAATCGATGTATTAATTTTAATCTAATCAAAACCGATTTAGGACTTAAACTAAAGTTTTTAAAGCTAGTAATTAAATATTTGGAATGTTTATGAGTGTGTTTTTTTGTGCAGTGCATTTATATGCTACTTAAAACTATAAAAAGGCAACCGCAACCATAAAAATACCGAGCTGTGATTCCACTTTCCCAATAAAATTCCAAATTCACAATTAATTGAGAAATTCAGTGAGTAATTACAGCTCAATAGAAAGCAAAGCAAGCTAGATTTGACTAGATTTAGCCGACTCCCATCTTACCTATGATAATGATCAGCAAGACGACAGCAATGACACCCAAGATGATCATCATCTTCATGTTGGCCCACCACTGTTTACGCTTCAGTTTGCCCGCCTGTTGCTCAAACTGTGAGGCGCCCTGTTCCAATTGATCCGCACGTTCTCCCAACTCCGATAGTTTCTGGTCCCGTTCGAGAACCTTTTCGACATTCACACGCATAATGCCCACAACTTCATCCACTTTGGCCTGAGTTTGCTGCAAACGCTTCTGGGCAGCGGCATTATTGTTGCTATTGTTGTTGTAGTTGTTGTTAGGTGGCGGCGGAAGTATGGGAAAACTATATAATATTATATATGCATGTGACCGTAAAAAGCCAAAATTGCAGCTAACAGTTACGACGCACAAATGCAATCAATTTCGATTTTTATGCACTAAAACTTTGTTTCTCATGACGTCACGCGATAAAGTTTTCATTGCATTTGTGCTTTGCACCTGGCGACAATTTGGAGTAGTAAGAACAACAACAACAACTAGAGACGACACTTACTCATTATTGGTACCGGAAGGTGCGGGCGCTTCGTTGTTCTCCATCTTTGTGCTGGAAAAAATACAAAAAAAATTCAATTTGATTATAAAGAAATCGCTTTGTTTAAGCAATGAAGCAACTTTGTATACATTTGGAATTTTTGCACATCAAAAACGTTGGTTTATAGCAAGTGCAAATCCAACAACAACAAGTGCGTTTAATTGCGTTTGAATGAACGCAAAAAAAGTTCCTACATCTTATCTATGCAATATTGTTCAGTGAATCATCAATTGCCGAACTTGGAGTACTAGTGATGAGCGTTAATTTAGAAAACAGTGACTGTACATAGAGTTGAGTGCAAAGAGCGTTATTTAAACTATGTAGCGTATAAAATTCATTGCACCTTGAACTCTTTAATAACGTTTTCGCTCTCTGCTTGTTTATTAATTACTCTTTGTTGACTGCTCTGCCCCCCCACTGGCATACCAAACCGTGACTTTTCACTCAGCCTGTGACAAAAGTGGCATCTCCGGCGGCACAAAAAAAAATAGAAATGACTTGTTGCTCGAACAATTTGCTGCCGCCTGCCAACGCACAATATTTACATTGTTTATTCGACCTCGCCCTATTTATCAGCTTCGGCACTCACCTGGGAAATGTTTATCGTATGTTAAATTTGTTATTTTTTGTATGCAGTTTGCATATGTTCTGCCCTGCTTTCCTTTATAATTTTCTTATGGTTTTGATTAAAAATGTCAGTAACGCAACGTTGTTATTTTAAGTTGTCGCTAGAGCTGGAAATACTATCGATATATTGTGCTATCGTTTCGTTCGGAACAAGTTCTGTTCAACTTAATAGCAGCGGTGAACAAAATCACAATTGTTAATATTTAATGCCTATATTTTGTTGTAAGACGTTGTTATTAAGTTATAATTTATTTTGCATTACTAAAAGAAATTTTTGTGGTCTTAATTAAGTGCTCTGACAAGAATTGCATTAAGTAATATTGTTTGTTTACCAAAGCAGTATAAGGTATACGCTGTTAATAACATGAACTGTTAGCGCTCTGAAGGCACTGTTAAATTTGCTGCATTTAACAGTGCCTCCAGAGCGCTGCCACACTGTTTAGCGTCTCAAAGCTTATGTCGACGATCTGGCAGCTCTATGTTTTAAATTTAGCGGTTAATTTTTATACATTTTATATGTTGCAGCCGTAAATACGAATAGTTGATATGGAAAATGCATAATTCGGTGGCCTCGAGGTTGCTAGTGCGACTTTTGTTGCTCTTCGTGCTAGTGAGTGTGATTTCTATAGCGATATTAACAAAATGGGGATTTGATGAGCTGACGTCACAAACAGACAAGGATTCCCATGTCAATCCCAGCGAATCAAATGGATATAATTATATAGCAAGTGGAAGAGATGCTGAAATTGAGCGATTAAAATATGAAGTATTAGCGCTGAGAGCACAACTGGTGTTATTACAGAATAATCGGAGTGGTAATAATGGAATGCCAAGCAGATTACCACTTGGAGGATACTCTTCCTCCGCCTCCTCTGCATCCACCCACGCCTCTTCCAGCAACAGCACACAGTCGATGGCTGACCCAACGGTGGCTTCGCTCACCCATCACTATGACTGCAGCAGCTACATACGCAAACAGGTGGGAGCCGCCGAGATACTTCATGGATTGCCGCTGAACAACGAGTATGAAATGATACCCTTTAATCACTTCACCTTCACGAGGGTCTATCCCATTGATCTGGGTCTGGGCAAGCGTGTGGTGGAGAAACCCATTGGCTATCGACGCCGTGATCTCCTCGAGGCTGTGAATAAAGCGCTGGAGAGTCTTAATCGCAATCACACAGCACGTGCTCGTGCCAAGGGCATTGCCACAACGGATGTGCCCAAATATACCCTAGATGATTTTGTCGAGGGTATCTATCGCACCGAGCCCACAACGGGCAGCCAATACGAGTTGTATTTCCAGAGTATCAAGCACCAAACCAATGTGGTTCGCAAGGCCTTGATCATGCGACCCTTTGCTCCACTGCAGACGGTTCAGTTATCCGAGGTGGCACCCTCTGCCATTATCCATGTGATTCTGCCACTCGCTGGTCGTTTGCACAGTTTTCGCAGCTTTACGCAGATGTTGAAACAACTCGCCGATCATCGTCTGCGGCTCATCGTCGTCTACTTTGGCGAAAGTGGACTCCAGGAGGCACAACAGATCGCAGCTAGCTCGGAGCGTGTGCAGCTCTTGGCGTTGAATGAGACTTTTAGCAGAGGTAAGAGCACGTATTAGACCCTGTAGTTGCACACGGATGTATATATTGTATATTTAATGATTATACAGGGTCTTTCAAAGTCTACCCATTCTACTGTAGCTCTTTCTACCACTTTGTCACAAATTTCTGCTAACCAATTGATCTTACAGCCAAAGCCCTGCGCCTGGGAGCGGAGCACATACAGCCACAATCGGCTAAAACGACTGAGGATGCGCTGCTCTTTATGTGTGACGTGGACATTGTGTTTACGGCCAAGTTTCTAGAGCGTTGTCGTCGCAATGCCTCGCCAGGCAAGAAGGTAAGTGACTAAAGTAACCCAAGTAGACTCTCTTAAACCTCTTTTTCCCCTTTTATTGTCAGGTTTACTACCCTGTAGTGTTCAGTCTATACAACCCGCATGTAGTGTACACACTACAGGGCAAACAGCTGCCCAGTGAGGAGGAGCAGCTTGTGATCTCCCGAGACACGGGTTTTTGGCGAGACTTTGGCTACGGCATGACGTGTCAATATCGCTCAGATTTTCTACAAATACGCGGCTTCGATGAGGAGATCGTGGGCTGGGGAGGCGAGGACGTAATGCTCTATCGCAAATATGTGAGATCCAAAATCAAAATTATACGTGCCACCGATCCGGGCATCTTTCATCGCTGGCACACGAAGGTAGAGTTACGAGGAAATCAATTGAAAACTGGAAAAACTACAGTCTATATCCCTTACAGATCTGCACGAGTTCTCTGAGTGCTGATCAGTATCGTGCCTGCATACGATCACGTGCTCTGAACGAAGCTTCTCATGCTCAGCTGGGATTCCTGGCATTTCAAGACGAGATCGCCGCGGCGAGTGCTTCAATGTCGATGTCTTTGGGACAAATGCATTCATGATATCACAATGATGTCATTATTTTGGGAATTGGCCTTTTGCTTACGATACTCGATACTCAGCCACAATGTGACAATAACTTGTATTTAGCCAATCGTTAACTTAGCCTATTTAATTGTTAAATTACGTATGTTTTTTGCCCTGAGAAAAACAATAACTTAAACACTAGTTAAACTTAATCCTATGACAAATTGTTCTTCCATGAAGCAAACTAGATGCAATCTTCAAACAAAATTACTTATAGTACTTAATAATGTAATGCCTAAAAAACTAAAAAACATAAACAATTTAGATCATATACTGTATCATAATATAGTGGAACTTACATTAAATAACGCAGCGTCTGCTTGCATTAGATAAACACAAATTAAATCGTTTAATTAAACTTGTCGCCCAGTTTTTTTTTATTTTAATTTTTCTCTGTTTTTGTTATGGTTTTCGGATCTGTACTCTTGGATGCCAACGACCTCCACGCGGGGTTCACTGAGCACTACAAGAAGCAGCAGAAGAAGAAGAAGCAGACAATGTCGCAGGAGCCGTCAAAAGGTTTACCACTCTACCGTAAAGTTCACATATGCTACTTGAGTTTTAAAAGGTTAGTTTTTGTAGGGTATCTAGACTGGTTTGTCAAGTTTTGAATTTTGAATACCATTTTATATGAAAACTTGAGACTTTCTTCTGTCCGCCGTCGGCACTAGTTTAACCTAACCTAACATTTTTATAGGCTAACTTTAGATTTTTTAAGTGATATTTTAAGGTAAGATTTGAAAGCTTTGACTTAAGTATTTTATTAGTTAAAAAATCAAGATAAAAATAATAGATCTATAGATAGCGTAGGACAGTACTCTCCAGAGATGAATGCAGATCACCAAGACACACATTGTTAATAAAAGAACTTAGTTTTGAGGTTAGATCTTAAAAGAAAGTAGTAGTAGAAGTAGAAGTAGGAGTAGTAGTAGAAGTAGGAGTAGTAGTAGTAGTAGTAGTAGTAGTAGTAGTAGTAGTAGTAGTAGTAGAAGTAGTAGTAGGAGTAGTTGTACTTGGAGTAGTAGTAGTAGTAGTAGTAGTAGTAGTAGTAGTAGTAGTAGTAGTAGTAGTAGTAGTAGTAGTAGTAGTAGAAGTAGTAGTAGTAGTAGTAGTAGGAGTAGTTGTAGTAGGAGTGGGAGTAGGAGTAGTAGAAGTTGGAGTAGTATCAGTAAAATTATCTCAAAAAGATTTTGCTCAAAATATTCTATATCTATAATAATAATTTCTTTCTAGATATAGCTTTTAACCAATTGATGTCGTATCAAAAATTTTGCTTGCAGGGAATTCAAACTTCTTGATCTTTCAATCTTTCAGAAGTTAAACCCTTTTCATGGTCACGCTCTTAGAGTTGTGTAATCTCCTCAAAACTCTAAACTCAATTTGTTTTATACCCAATTACCTATGCTAATTTCACGCCTTTAATCCACAATATCCCGCTGTTCTAAGTCAGCGTTAAAAAACGGGCGCCACTTCAACAAATTCCAAAATAAATCTTCTAAAAATTTAACAAAATATGCAAAACACTTGTGGAGAGTTAAAAGGAATTTTGGTTTTGACCATTACGCAATCGGAGTGGATGTCTAATTAGCTCAGGTGTGTTTCAGTTTAAAGACAGCACAGAAAATAATGACAGGTCTCTCTTGGCGTGAAAAACATCCTCCTGTCATTCGTAGAATGCCAAACTGACCATGAAAACCTTCAAAATGGA
The DNA here is from genome assembly GCA_018903735.1 of Drosophila cardini. NCBI lineage: Eukaryota > Metazoa > Arthropoda > Insecta > Diptera > Drosophilidae > Drosophila > Drosophila cardini. Next base: position 4,191,997 of record JAEIGM010000001.1, on the reverse strand, counting down.
GCGACTACTAATTTTTTTCCCCCTGAAATTTGGTGGGAGCAAACACCCAAGGTGTTTGGGCAGGTGAAGTGACAAAACGTCAACAGTTTCAAAAAAGAGACCAAAACTACTCCCCATTTAACCCGCTGCCGCTCTCCTCACTCAACTTTGACCCCTCTCTTGGGGTCTCTCTGTCTTCTTGCTCTCTCTTTCTCTCGTATCTCGCGCTTCAGTGCGTCCTCTCTGTGAGGTGTTTTCGGTTCTAGTTTGTGTCAGTTTTTAAATAAATACCTGTGCTTTGTACCTGTACAGCACATTCGTGATTTTAATTCTGTTGCCAACGTTACTTCAAATCCGCATTTTCCAAACATTTCTCAAAGGATTTCGAACCCAATTTCGTAGTGCTAATCACAGTTCGAGTAAAAAGGGGCACAACACGTGCCTGGTTTTAAAATTGTGTGTAGTGTTTTTGTTGGAGAGTGTAAACGGTTTCAAAATGCACGCTTTACAATTGGTGAGTTTTGAAAAAATTTGGAAAAACTTAAAGAAAAAATTTAGATAGTTTATTGTTAAAATAATAATAATTATATAGAAATTTATATTAATTAAAAAGGAAAATTTTGGAAAATAGTTAAAAAGTGTTAGAAATATTTAATGCAATTTTAAAAAACTGAAATTAAGTAGTTAAGAACTTTAGTGTATAAAATATTATAGGCTATAGATAGAAGAATAAAGTTGTAAAATGAAAAAAGTTGTGAAAAGAAATGGGAATTATTTAAAAAAATTATCTTAACTTTTTTGTACAAAAGAAATGTTCAAAAAATTTAATCAGTTAAAGAAGGTAAAGATTTTTCTTGTATTGTAAAAGAGAAATATGAGAAATCCAATTAAAACTAAAATTTTTATTATTTTTTAAGTAAAAATTTATTTTTTATTTAAATTTCATATGGGAATACTAAGTAAGGTTTAGGAAATAGGCTCCAAAAACTCTATATAAGACATGAACAATTGTTGATTTAGTAGACAGTTAGTAATGCATATTTATTCATCATAAGTTACATATCTTTCTATCTATCTAGCTATTAGATGTAGTCACTATAGTTGACTGTTTTTACTTACTTAAGTGTTTTACTTTGTCTGCTTTAACTTTTACAAGAAAGCTACAAATCTCTAGTGACTAAAACAAAGCCAGAGCAATTCAATTGTTAAGTATTAGTAGTAGTAACTTAAGTTAAGTTTATTCATCAGTTTCTTAAGCAAAATCTTTCAGTTTAGCTTAAAGATATCAAATGTCCTAAGTACCAAATATAAGACTCTTACTCTCTAAGCGTTATAGCTTATACTACCCCATAAAGTTAACATCTCTATAAAAAATACTTGACATACTTAAAAATTCCCATTAAAATATAACGATACAACAAAACTTAAGCATAAAGAGAGACTTCTTTTAAGTACCCAGTAAAAGCCAGACATGGGCTAGAAATGTTAGCTAGCTATCAGCTATCTTTTCTGATATCGCTGACCTACCCCTAAACTACAGTCCCCAAAGCATTACCAATTATGGAAATCCAAGTGCGTAACTTTTGCTTTATGATGTAATTATTATAAAAAGTGATTATAAAAACAGCTAATATTACGTAAAGTACCCAAAAAAGACAAATTTTAACAGAAATTTCGAATTTATAATGCCAACGACCGTTGGAATAATTTATACATATATATACCTCTGAGTATATATAGAAATTTGAACATTTGAAATATGTATAATTATTCTAATAAAGTGGGCACACACGGCGATCACGAACTAAGCGAGAGATCCACACACAGAGATTGGCCAGTTTGGTGGTGCTGTGGTGTTGTGGTGCTTCTGTCTTTTGGCTTGTTTTTGGCCAGTTTCGACCCCAAGCGGAAGTTGTTCCTGATGCTTGGCTAACAAAGCGTGGCGGAGAGCTCACCACTTGTAGTAGGCGTAGGGGGCGGCGGGGGGTGTGGCAAACAGTATGTGGCTTTAGTTTTGGTTTCATAGCGAGCTTTATGAGTCCATGAATGAAAACAAAATGATGTCAATGCTACTTTATGCATATGAATATAGTTTACTTAAAAAAAAAAAAAAATTAATTTTTTAATTCTTTTGTTTCTGATTTCGAGGTGTTTGCTCGGCATTTGAGCCCTAATCTATGCTATACTCTTGCATAATCGAATCGAGTAGTAGTAGAGGGTGTAGAGAGGAGCGTTGAGTGGTATCGGATAGTGGGGGGCACTCAACATTGATCATATTTCACGCTCGCTGGCGCCGAGTGTCCATTTTTAATGATCATAATGATTTCTACACATGGCTTTTGTATTTTGACCAGTACTTTAATACTTTTCTCAATTATGATTGGAGGCTTTCGGTGTATGAGTGAGGGCTTTGGCCCAGTTGATCGGCGAACTGTGAAATCTATCCATAAACAATCAACTAATGATCATGCAACTTATCTAACTCATCTAACTCTCATCACTTCTCTCTTCTTCTTCTAGCTGATCTGCCTGGCTGTGGCCTGTGTTCATGCTGCTGGCTACCAGGCACCGGAGGCGCGCAGTGCCACGCCCCTTGCTACTGAGAAACAGGCGTCGACTGGCATTTTGGACTCGGTGCTACGTGGCAATGGCAAGAGTCGCCAGTCGCGTTGTGTGCGCTGTTATGAAGATCGGTATTACAGTACAGGTAGCGATCGTTATGGCGGCTACTCGGGTCGCGCCCAGGAGGATCCTCGCAGCTCCTGGTACTACTCCTACGATCGTTATGATGATCGTGGCAGCAGCGGAGGTCGCGATCGTGATTACGATCGTTATTACGGTCGTGATGATCGTTATGCACCGCGTACTTACGATCGGTACGAGGGACGTGGCTACGATGATTACTACAGAAGGGGATCGACCTATGATCGCGGTTCTGGCTATGGATATGGCTCAACTGGTTACGATAGCAGAGATCGTTACTATAATGATCGCTACAGCGACAGTTCAAGGGGTAAATTTTGGATTTATGATCATGATCTTTGAATTCCTAGCTATTAACTGATCGATAAGATCGAAGTTTTAGCTCATTAGATCGTTATAACGTTGATGATCTTAACAGCCTCAATCAATAACTGATCTTACTCTGTGATCTTGATTAATTTTGTGATCACTAATCAACGTTATTTCCAACGGAGGGAATTTTAACGATCAGTTGTTAATTTCTTGATCATTAATCAAAATTTCTTTCCTTTATAGATCGTTATTATGATCGCTCTCGTTCCGGCTACAACTATGACAAGTATGATCCATATGATCGCTACTATTCAAGGTATGATTTTCGCAACTATCGTCCATGGGATGAGACCTACAGGTATCGCTATCCTGCTTCTTAACACTTTAATGCTATTTGCTGTTTAATTTTTCGCTCTTTAAATGTGTGTTCATAACTGTTTTTAACGCTCTTGCTTTTTACTTACATACAACAACAACAACAACATAACAACAACTACAACAACATCCGTAACAACAATGCATACTTTGCACACATAAAAAAACTAAACAACAACAACAACAACAACATGAACTCTGGATACTGAACGTGAATCTGAAACTGAATCTGAATTTGAATCTGAAAATCGCACCACTTCACCCACTGTACCACTGTCCCACTGTCCTTTCAACCACTAATTAACTGCACCCAAATAAACACCGCACCCACGATTGTTCGTTGATCTGCCGCCCAGAGGACAGTCGGGCTTCGATAATTCGGGGCGTGGCTATTACTTTGCCGGCGATGACGATGACAGTCGTTCCAGCTCGCATCCGTTCTACGATCGCGAACGCGCTCAATCCTCCCACTCCTCGTCAGCTGGTTCCGCCTCCGCTTACCCGGCCACGCCCTGCGGCCACTTGATCGCAAATTGTCCGTACGGTGATCGAGGCACTAAAGTCTCCTCCGCATCCATTGGCAGCGATGGTTATCGTGGTGGTCACACGACCCTTATGGGCAACATGCCCAAGCCGAATGGCCAAGGCAGCTGGACGTATCTGGGGGATCAGGATAAGGCTAGTAATAACGGTGGCAGCAACGGTGTTGCTGCGGGTATGGCTGGCAACCCTGGTGGTGCCGGCAGCAGCAGTAGTAGTGGTGTTAACGGCGGTGGTAGCGGCGTTGGCGGTGCTGGCGGGCGGGATAGGGAAAGGGATAGAGAGCGGGATGCACAGAGGTAAGTTGCAGTGGGTGCTGTTGCTAGTTTGGGGCACGTACACTGAGAAAAAAGAGTGGGGATTTGAAATTTGGACAAACTATATCAAATTGTCTGAAGTCTTAAACTTTTAATTGAAATTTCGACTTCGTAGCTCTTTTTGTTTGCGTGCCACGATGATCAGGATGCAATTAATCTACTTAAATTTATCTTAGTACCCACTTTATTTTCCCAGTGTACCACAGTTCACCCATTAAATTACTGTTTATCGTTTGTTGCTTTTTTTTGGCTTTTTTAAAGCTGTTGCGGAATCGTTAAAATCATTAAGATAGGCTTGCTCTCTTGTCGCCCCTTGTAGCTCTTCCTATGGTGGCCGACCACGCCCACTAGGCGGCAGTTATCTATTTGATCGGGACAGCAATGCCGTCCCAGAGAGTGCCAGCGATGCCGCTAACACAACTGGTGATGGAACTGGTGATGGAACTAGCCACAAAATGCCAGCAGCTGCGGCCCAAACAGCTTCGGCTTCAATTTCTGCTCCAAATGAATCCCAGCTGAATGACAAGGACAAGTCCATGCAGTGAGAAGTGGAGAGCAGAAAGTGGAGCTGGAAGAACTAGTAGTAGAAGAAGAAGAAGAAGAGGAAGAAGCAGAGCATGTTGCACCCACCGCAATCGCAGCAGCCTCGTAGGCGTGGCTTTAACTTAATCTCCATTTATTTATGTCCTTAATTCCTAAGCTAAAATTATGAAAACTTTAACAAAAAATTTATTTATGTGTGTGTGGCACGCCGAAGCGATTTTGCTCAATAAACATTTCAAAAGGATTCTCAACAAGTAAATCACCAGAAAACCCATTTTCGTAATGCCCAGAAATAAAAACATTTCAAATTTGATATTGGAAGTACAGTTTATTGTTAGGATTATTAAATAGGTTCATTAATTCTCAGTTGTTGTCAGCGCTGAACAAACAAAGCTTATTATTTAATTATTTAAAGGGTTTATGGGAAATTATACCTGAGCAAAAATTTAAAATAATAATAAAAGAAACATAAAAAAATTATATTAAATTAAAAAATTCACAAAACAAAATTATATATGATATTTAAAAAGAAGGTAAATAAATAAAATATAAAATAAATTAATAATAAAATAAATAAAAAAAAATATTAAACAAACAAATAATAACAAAATTAAAATAATATTATTAGAATAAAATATTCAAAAAAAAAAAAAAATATACAAATAATAATAATAAATACTGAATAAAAAATTTTAAGTAAAGAATTTATAGAATAACTCAAAAGCAAAATGTAAAAATTAATAAAACATTTAAAATAAAGAATTTCTATAATAATTTAAACCACAAATTTTAAAACTGATGTTAAGTAAAAAAAAAAAATGATTTTAAGTACAATAAAAAATATGAAATAAATAAAAATGAATACTAAAGGAAAACAAAACTCAAGAAAAACATAGGAAAAATATCAATAATTTATTTTAAAATAATTCCACAAATAAAAAACATCAACAAAATTAACAAGAAAAAATTAAAACAGAAATAAACTAATTTATTAAAAAAAAAAGGTTAATTAATGTAGTAAAAAAATTAAAGTTGAAAAAATGACCATATGCAACACAAAAAAATTAAAAAACAAACTTCACGTTGTGAAAATTAATTTTAAAAAAAATATTTAAGTGATTAAACTAAACAATTAACATTAACTAATCAAAAACAAAAATTTTAAAGTAAAAATAAAATGGAAAAATTTAATAAAACACAAATTTAAAACAACATAAAACAATGAACTCAAATATTTAAAAAACCACCAAAAATAAATAATATTTCAAATAAAAACTTACCCAGAAAATGTAAGGAAACCAAGTAGGAAAAATGAAAATTGAACAAAGAAAATGCAACACAAACTTTAACACATAATAAAATTAAATGAAAAACTTACCAAATCAAAAATTTTAAAGAAAATGAAAATTGAAAACTTTTGAAAATGAAAATTAAAAACTTTCTCAAACTTAAATAATTAACAAATTTTTTTTTTTACATTTTTTCTTTTTGCAACAAAAACACGCTTGCTATTGGCAATATGCATCGTTAAAAATTTCGCGATTTTACATTTAGAATTCCCTAAGGATTTTCTTAAGTTAAGTTCAAGAATTTTCTTTTTTTCCCTAAGGTTTTTCCTAAGTTTAGTTTTAGTATTTTCTTTTTTTTTTTTTGGTGGAAACTTTCAGCGAGGATATTGTTAGACCAACAAATTTATAGCTTTATAACGAAAGTTAACAGAAAACAGCAATCGAAACTAAAATATATCAAATGAAAAAGGCACAAAAAATTAAATTGACATCGTTTTGGACGTTTATAGCTTAGTTGGTATTATTATCGCAATGTGAGCGATAAGAAATTCATGTTATAAATCCAGTATTGCCCATAGAAACTTGTAGTTGATCCGTAGTTAATGACTCAGTTTAGGTATCTTTGCTGTGAGTTTAACATTTTGTTGATTTGGGTAGGTTTAAGTTGATTTTAGTATTTTTTTTGGGAGTCAATTATGTACTTGATTGGTTTGGAAAAACGGGAATACTTCTACTTTTGAAGAACTCTGATTTTTGTTGTGTTCTTGGGCAATTTAAGTTGTGAATTTCATCAGTTTGTGTAAAAATTGAGCTGCATTAAAGTATTTATTATTATATCTTAATAGTTTTCAAATTGTTTTAAGCATACTTACAGTATTTTTTTTAGTATTTTTTCAGTATTTTTTAAGTATTTTTTAGTATTTTTTTAGTATTTAAGTAGTATTTTTAAGTATTTTGAGCAACGCTAGCCGCCACCTAAAACTGGTGACGGCTTAGCAGCCTGTTGATTTAATTTTTCTTTCAGTTAAACTTTTTTTTGGTATGTTCTGTACTTGGTTCGACTCCAAACTGAACTGTGAGCTGATCTGCCGATCTGTTGGACTATTTATAGGGCTGCAAACAATCAAGAAACAATAAAATATAAAACCCACCACCAAAATGATAATAGGGAACAAGGGGAACACACAAACAATTGAAAAATACTTTCGCATGAAATGAAAATGTGCACCCAGAACGCAGGCGTGCCCTTGGTTCCCTATAGTAATTCCCAGCATTTCCCCCTCCTCCCATCACCACCACCACCATGATCCCATACCTCTATTCTATCAGTGGACTACGAAGGGTTCAAGATATACGAGCTCGTGAGTGTATTGAAATGGAAATATTTATGCTGGTATACATGATCCCAAGTGTAGAGCTACAGTTGGGTAGCTGCTGGTGGTGGTATTTTTTGTATTTTTTTACCCACCACCGCCAAGAACAGAGCCAAATCTATGGGAATGGTTTAATTGTTATGACCGGTAGCAACCAGTTGATATTTGAGTGCATATTAATCAGTCAAGATTTGTTAGCTCCTTTAGCGTAATTCCTTTAGATTCCAGTTGAAACTGATCTTGTTGAGTTTCTCACGGTTTTCCTAAGGGAGTTTTTGGTCAGCTTTTCACACACACCGTTTCTTCAAGGGTGAGATTTTTTTTTTGGCTACTGGTGGGCAAGTCCTGAGTGACAATTTTGCTGGCTGCACACTTACCGAGTAACTACTGTACAAATGCGGGCTTAAGTAAAGTGGAGTGGGTAAAGCAGAGACAGCTGCCTTGAAAAGTAAAACCTAAAATACATTCAGGTAATTCCTAATTAACTATTAAATTTATCAGACTTATTGAAAATATTGAAAATTTGTTGAACTGTTTCTTGTAATTAGCGTTCTTATCTCTCATTTGACCTGATAACACACACACACACACACACACACACACACACACACACACACACACAATTCGATATTAAGCCGCAGGTAAGCAGTTCTCACCTGTCTCCCGCGTGTGACACAATGTTTCGGCTCTTGAATTTTCCGAAGTTAAAATATTTTCTGTATTTAGTATTTATAATTTATTCATTCATACTCTTGGGGCATACTTATTTGCGTGTGAGTTTATTACAAACTTTTATCCAATATATATTTTTTTAGTATTATTATTGTGTGGTTTTTCCGGCGCTTTTCCTATGGCAACATATTGTCATCTTTCGCGTGTTTAATGATATGAAAAATTAATTTAAATTTCTCGTATCGTTTTGAAAACTAAAGAAAAACGAAGAGAAAACATTTCTTATTGAAGCACAGTGACCCAAAAGTGTGTGCACAGTGGTGTAAGTGGTAGTAAAAATTGCTTAAAAATGGAAAGGTAAATTAATATTATAATATAGAATAAAATAAATATTTAAAAATATTTTATAATATTTAATTTTCATTATTTAAGCAACAATAAAGAAAAGAAAGTCAGATTCTTATAGTTAGTAATTTCTTTATAAGATTTATAATAAGTGTCATTATGTAGGATCAAAGAAAGTCTTCAAAAAATTCTGAATTCTTCAATTTACATTTCTTTTATAAGTCTTATAATCACAGAAATTTACAAAAATTTTAAATTTTGTATAAGAATTATTTATGATAGGAATATGAGGGTTATAAAATCTATGCTTTTTTATTGGTATCCTATAAAAAGTACCATCAATCTTAAATTGCCTATTAGAAATCTTATCTAACGCGAAAGTCCAAGGTGCTGATTGGCAATGATAAACAACAACAATTTAATTTGGTCAGCTAACATATAAATGATATACAAATATATATAGTATTATGTATAATGTATGTACATTTGTACATCGCATACATATAATTTTACATCTGTGTAGAGACAGATATAATAATTTTGCTTTTGGACAGACAAGACAAATGCGCTGGCATAAAAAGTTTTTTGGAATATATATAAATATATATTTATATATCCAAAGAGATGAATGTTTTTATACTCTCTGCAAGAGTATTTAGGGTTTGTTCAGCTCAAAATTTAAAATTAACAATTTTCCCAACTTTGACTGATCATAACTCAGCCAAATGAAGAGATATCTTAAAAAGTCATACCTTTTTAAACTCTGGACAACTAGGAGAATTAAACGCAATCAAAATCTAAAATTCTCAAAATCTAACCCATTTTGCCAAATTTGGATGAAAGAGATATGTGGTCCATACGTCAATATTTAAAGTTCACAATTTTCCCAACTTTGACTGATCATAACTCAGCCAAATGAAGCGATATCTTAAAAAGTCATACCTTTTTATAATCTGGACACTTAGGAGAATTAATCGCAATCAAAATCTGAAATTCTCAAAATTTAACCCATTTTGTCAAATTTGGATAAAAGAGATATGTGGTCCACAGATCAATATTTAAAATTCACAATTTTCCCCAACTTTGACTGATCATAACTCAGTCAAATGAAGCGATATCTTAAAAAGTCATACCTTTTTATAATCTGGACACTTAGGAGAATTAATCGCAATCATAATCTGAAATTCTCAAAATTTAACCCATTTTGTCAAATTTGGATGAAAGGGATATTGGTCCACAGATCAATATTTAAAGTTCACAATTTTCCCCAACTTTGACTGATCATAACTCAGCCAAATGAAGCGATATCTTAAAAAGTCATACCTTTTTATAATCTGGACACTTAGGAGAATTAATCGCAATCATAATCTGAAATTCTCAAAATTTAACCCATTTTGTCAAATTTGGATGAAAGGGATATTGGTCCACAGATCAATATTTAAAGTTCACAATTTTCCCCAACTTTGACTGATCATAACTCAGCCAAATGAAGCGATATCTTAGAATGTCATACCTTTTTATAATCTGGACACTTAGGAGAATTAATCGCAATCAAAATCTGAAATTCTCAAAATTTAACCCATTTTGTCAAATTTGGATAAAAGAGATATGTGGTCCACAGATCAATATTTAAAATTCACAATTTTCCCCAACTTTGACTGATCATAACTCAGTCAAATGAAGCGATATCTTAAAAAGTCATACCTTTTTATAATCTGGACACTTAGGAGAATTAATCGCAATCATAATCTGAAATTCTCAAAATTTAACCCATTTTGTCAAATTTGGATGAAAGGGATATTGGTCCACAGATCAATATTTAAAGTTCACAATTTTCCCCAACTTTGACTGATCATAACTCAGGCAAATGAAGAGATATCTTAAAAAGTCATACCTTTTTTTACTCTGGACAACTAGGAGAATCAATCGTAATCAAAATCTAAAATTCTCAAAATCTAACCCATTTTGCCAAATTTGGATGAAAGAGATGTATGGTCCTTAGCTCAATATTTAAAGTTCACAATTTTCCCAACTTTGACAGATCATAACTCAGTCAAATGACGAGATATCTTAAACAGTCATACCTTTTTATACTCTGTACAATTAGGAGATTTAAACGCAATCAAAATCTAAAATTCTCAAAATCGAGCCCATTTTGCCAAATTTGGATGAAAGAGATATGTGGTCCTCAGCTCAATATTTAAAGTTCACAATTTTCCCAACTTTGACTGATCATAACTCAGCCAAATGAAGAGATATCTTAAAAAGTCATACCTTTTTATACTCTGGACAACTAGGAGAATTAAACGTAATCAAAATCTAAAATTCTCAAAATCTAACCCATTTTGCCAAATTTGGATGAAAGAGATATATGGTCCTTAGCTCAATATTTAAAGTTCACAATTTTCCCCAACTTTGACTGATCATAACTCAGCCAAATGAAGAGATATCATACCTTTCTTATACCTTTTTTCATACCTTTTTATACTCTGGACAACTAGGAGAATCAATCGCAATCAAAATCTAAAATTCGTAAAATTGAACCAATTTTGTCAAATTGTATGATGAGACTTGACCTTTGAAATTTTGTCAAATATCAAGTATACCAATACAGATTTTCTTAACATAACCATATAATCGGAAATGAAATGCAGAGAGTATTATACTGCCGGGCGTGCCCGACTGTACTTTTCTTTCTTGTTTTTATATATGTTCTTTTAAAAATAGCTTTAAATAATAATGCTAACAAGTGCCACTGACTCACACACACACACTCACACAGATAGACATACAGTAATACCGTTAGTGGAGCACTCCAATTGAGAAACAAAACCTACAATTTATAAAGTCGACTCATGTTGGATTGAAGTGCGTTTAAATGCCACACACAGACACACACACACACACATAAGCACACCCACTCAAAAACACACACACACTTGCTTACAGCTAGCTAAAGCTGTGTTGACGCTGACGCTAACGCTGCCCCAGCCACTGGCACTACCACTGCCGTCGCTTACGCCGACAGCGCAGCTGAAGCTGACGTCTGGCGATGACGCGAGGACAGCGTCAGCAACGGCGCCAGTTTCATGCGAAACGTACGTTGATTAACTTGTTGCATACGCGTCGCCAAAGTCCTGCCCCAGAGACACTTGTTGTGCCTCTGTCTGTGTGTGTACGTGTGCGTGTACGTGTACGTGTACGTTTGTGTGTTTGTTTGTGTTGTGTTTTTATTAGTCTGTGTTACAATTATTTGCGTATTGCGGACGACAACAACTGTTCCTCTCGCTCTCCCTCTTGCTCTCCCTCTTCCCTTTCCTCTATCTCTTCCCTTTCCCCCTCTCCCTCTACCTCTCTTTCTCTCACGCTATTTCCACTCTTCTGCTAAAACCGCAAAACAAAACACTCGCAAAAAATATTGCTAAACCGCCAAACAAATCGCATTAAAATACGATAAAATCTTATTACAGTTGAGCTGATGACATGAGCTTAAAAGTAGAGGCGGCTTAAGCGCACTTAGTGTTTAAAAAACTATACCAAAAAGCGGTTAAATACATATTTTATACATTTTTAAAAGTCACTAAATGTCTGAAAACTGCTGAAACCTCTTTAAAGTGCTACAAACTATGAGCTGAAAGTGCTTTCTGAGATTATTCATTCCAAAGTTTTTAATGCAAAGCTCATTAAAGCTTCAATATGGATTCATTTTTTGACTTTCAGTCAATTAAACCAAAAATTCATAGAAACTTATCAAGTGGTTAAAAGGATTATTTATTTATTGAAACTAGCCACAGGCCTGAAATCGGCTAAAAGCTTTAAGCTCTTTGTAGTGATACAAACTAAGAGCTTAAAGTGCACAAAGATCTTAATGCAAAGCTCATTAAAGCTTCAATGTGGATTCTTCTTACACTTTAAGTCATTTTAAAGCTAAATTCTTATGAGCGTATTCGATTCTTATACAACTTCGATAGTTTTCCTACTAAAACTTGATAAAAGCTTTGCATTAAGTTAATTTATAAAGTCTTAACTTGTTTCTTTGCAGCGCATTCAAAGCTCCTAAAAGCTTTAAAAACTCTTTCAGCCAATGTCTTAGCTTTATAGCTATAAATTTCTTACAGCTAAAAGTTTTCCACCACTTTCTATGTCGTTCAAAAAGAATTATTCGATTAATCGAACTTTCTTTAATTGCTTAATTCACAGACTTGAAATGGGGCAATTCTTTTTACGAGTGTAGCTGAATAGTTAGCGGGTTTTTTAGTAGTTTCGCACAAGAATGCCGAGGCTGTTGTTGTTGTTGTTGTCGCCGATGATGATGACACTGAAAGAAGCGCTCGCGTTTGTTGTAAATCTACCCCCACCACCCTTCCACCTCCCTCCTTACGTACTATCCCCCACTGCTTCGTGGTATTCCCAGTCGATGCCTCCATTGACCCCTCCCTTGAGTCGTGTTATCGTTAATCGATGGCCGCCCATCAACAAAAACTAAAAGCAAACAAGCAACAGGAGCCGCTTTGCGGGGGCTCTCAGCCTGCGTCAGCGTCGACGTCAGCGTCGCAGTCATGAAAAATAAACAAAAAAAAAAAAAGAAAGACGACAAGCGACGCAAGCTGAGACGTTGCTGTTGACGCTGCTGTTGACGCTGCTGTCGACGCCGCTGTCGACGCTGCTGGCGTTGGCGACTCCTGAACAGCATGACACTTGTAGTCACGAGTGGGCAGCTTGGCGCACAAGTCGCGTAACTGTAATTCACACCTGGATGCCGCACAGGACAATCGTATAACAGTACAACAGTACAGCGCGTACTGCTAACGGTACTACGGCTGCGTGCGCCACTCAAGGTCACAGTCAGTGGCACAATCGCTCGAAATAAAAAAATAATAAATAAAATCAAATAAATTCCGAAATAAATTTTTATAAAATTTATATATAAAGACAAGCGAGTGAGACAGCGAAACAGAGAGTGAGAGAGAGAGAGAGAGATAGAGAGGGAGAGTATAAATATATATAATTCCGTTAAATTTGTTTAAAATGCTGGCGGCCCAAGAGAATCGGTTTCAATATGTTTACTTTACGCTCTCCGGTCTGGTGGCATGCACCATGCTAATACTCTTCTATATCTCCATGCGCACAACCATTGTGAGTCCCCAAAACAAGTGTGTGTTAACTGAGTGTTGTGTTTTGTGTGTGTGCTCTTCTTGTATTCCCCTTGATTAATCCCCTTTGGTGTTGCAGAATGATCGCCTGCGCGATGATCTCAAACTGCTACAACGACAACTTGTCTACGAGAAACCGAATCCTCATTGGAGCTACAACAACAGTTGGCGACGCATTGGGAATGCCACACTGAGGCATGAACTCTACTCGGCCTACTTCGATGTGCGCACGGACATTATAAGTGAGTAATACAACATAATTTGTACTTTTACCGTTATAACTATTCTCACCAAGTTTGGTTCAGATCGGACTACTATAGCTTATAGCTTCCATAGGGCAAATCGGTCGGAAATTGGTCATTTGTATGATAACATGTAGTTTTAGTTGAGCGATCACAACCAAACTCACACAATATGTGTGTATCATGACTATAACTATACTCACCAACTTTGGTTCGGATCAGACAACTATATCCTATAGCTTCCGTAAGACAAATCAATCAAAATTTGGTTATTTGTATGGAAAAACGCGCACTAGAATGTCTACAGGGTCTTCTACAGTCGGCAGGGTCGACTGTAGCCCTTCTTGAAACTTCTAACTAAATACTGATTTCTCATCTCCCTCTCATGCCCAGAAAACGTGGAGCTCGATGAGGATCACATAACCATTGGTTCGCTGCGTCTGTTTGCCATTCTCCCCGAGCGACTACGTGACTCGAAGCTGAGCTGCATCGTGCGCTACGCGGACTTCACGAGTCATGAGATTGTGGCCGAGGAGGCAGGAGCAATGCACGATGTGCACAACAACAGCTTTGCGGCATGGAGCATCATGTGTCCGTTGCATGTGAAAAAGGAGTCACCGGTGCTACTACCACAATTTGTGGCACTTAGTTATGCCTCGAATCGTCTGAGTCACCTGAGTCCCAGCTACATACAGATCAGGTGAGGGACGTATGAAATAAATACCGAAAATATACTAAATTTCTTTTACCTTTTCAGTTATCCTCGGAACATGACTGAAATGTTCCACAAATCCCGACCGACAATCTCCGTGTGCATTGGTCCACTGCAGGAGAACTATTCGAATGTGCTGCGTCTGGTGGAGTTTGTGGAAATGTACAGATTACAGGGTGCAGTTCACTTCTATTTCTACTACGTGGAGGCTAGTGCAGAGGTGCTGCGTGTGCTGGAGCACTACCAGCGAGTGGGACTCGCAGATGTCTTCGAATGGAATATCCAGGCGCATTTACAGGATGTCCATTACGCCGGAATTGTGGCACAGTTCAATGATTGCGTCTACCGTGCGAATGTGGTGGACAATCATCGCTATGCAGCCGTTGTGGATTTGGATGAGGTGCTAATGCCATTGAAGCACAATTCTCTGGCGGATTATCTGCGCCAGTGCGATGAGGGACGCACCTCGGGCTTTATCTTTCGCAATGTTTTCTTCTATCGCCGGGATAGCAACGATACCTTCAATGCACCCGATCATATCACCAATCGAGTGCTCTATACGCAGTCCAAGGTGCGACGTACACTGGAGGTAATGCCGCCGTATATGAGGAGTAAAGTGGTGGTCAACACACGTGCTATCATAGAGATGGGAAACCATCAGGTTTATCGCTCCGCACCGGGATTTGTCGATCACATCGTGCACCAGACGGTGGGATTGCTGTTTCACTATCGTGACAAGTGCATCAACTGTAAAATGGTTCTGATTGTGGACTATACGGCACGGCGATTTGGTTCATTGCTGTTCGATCGTGTCGATGGCACTTGTCTGGAGGTCTTTATGGAACGACGTGGCATCTGTGCGCTGGCGTAACCCGAGCTAATGGCGATGGCAGTGCCTTATCGCCGGGGTAAACGCCCATCGAATGCGAGCGACATCAAATCGGTCAGTCGCGTGGTGTCACTGATTGACTCAACAACGCCATGCTTAAATTCTGTTCGCTGCGTCGCGCTGGCCACCAATCCAAACCCAAATCCAAATCCAAGTCAGAATTCGGGAATGGGAACGGTAACGGGAACGAATCCGGGTCGCAAACGGAGGCGCCACCGCTGCCCGCCAAACGTGTGTCCAAAAGTGTATGACTCATTTTAGTAACTAAGAAATGTTCGCCTTGTGCTTTTTTATATAGTATATATATATATATATATATATTTGCTGGTCGAGGAAAATGAAAGAAAATTAATGAAAAGCTATGAAAATAAATTGAATTTTGTGCTTTAAGTGTATTTTAATTGTTGGTCTTTGGTTTAAAACCATTTTGCAGTCATCGTTGCGCCTGCAGGACGTCACCTTGAGCGATGCACAGCTATTAAATGTGCTCAAGGCACAGCGTGCTCGAGGTCCTTTAATATTGGCACTCAGCAGGTGAGTAACACAAAAACAAGAAACAATTTCATATAAAGCTTTATATTTTAACGAGCGAGACGGCCACAACAAAGCTTTGCTTAATTTTTACGCTTACAGCTCAGCGGTGAAACCGGAAACGGAAGCTTGCCATCATTGCGGCACGCCATATTTGACTCGCAAGCGTGAAGCGGTTCAAAATGGCAACGCAACGGCAGCAGAGGCAGTGGCAGCAGCAGCTGCGGGAGCTGCAACTGCAGGTAAGCAGTTAACAGACACTTAACATAGGTTTAACAGCGTGATGTTGTTTGATGCACTGTTTATGTTGTGGGGGCTATTTTTAAATGTGGTTAATAATAAATGTATTTGTACGTGTAGTGATTAACTTTATCGCTTAAAAATATTATGTTTTTAAAGATTATTTCTTGTAACGTTAACATTTTCTAAATCCAAGTCGCTATCTCTATCTAAGTCTTACAAAAATGTTAGCTAAATGTTAATTGTTTGTTCTACAAAATTTATATCTAAATCAAAAATATCTGACATACATGTATCTGTGCTATACGTCTTCCTACTTCTGACATTGTTTAGTATTACTTTCAGCCCAGCATCCCTGATTTCCTCTGTCATTACTTCAATCCTTCATGTTTATCTACCGTAAACTGTTCTCTACCAAACTGTCAATTTTCCATGATGTTCACTCCATTTTCCACTACACATTCCCTTGATTTTCCTCTTTAGACAGAGCTACTTCCGTCACATATTTCTAGCTCAATTGACAGCTTTTTACCTGTAATAAGCGGTAACACGTGGTATGTCCTGTGCTGTGTTGTCAATCAGTTGACAGGATTAAACTGCGGCTACGCTGCTTGGACAGACCACATGAGCTCAACATTTGTTTTACTCGTTAGCAAGAACCTCGAGACATTCCCCCACCCCCCTTTCCCCCCTCTGTTTGTTGTAATTTTTGTTGTTTTGCTTTGTGGCCTCCCCTTTAATCCGTTGTGTTCATGGCATAAACGAAAACAAATCATAAACAAAAAAAGAAAAAAACTATAACAAAAGCTGAAAAACAGAAAATAAAAACTATGCACTCATTGTGGCAATAATAACTGTCGTCGTCGTTCGAGCTGTGTGACAGAACTGACCCCGTAGCCCCTTTCAAACATACATATAGTATATATATTCATGTGTATGGTGCTCATGAGCTGGCACAACGGAGGGAAAACAAGGGGAACTCGCCCTTGCCGCTGTCTGTTGGAGCTTGACGCGATGCTGAGCGGAAGAGAGAGAAAAGGGTTGGTTTGGACAGTGCTTTAAGCCGGCAACAGGCAACTACATATACCCTATGAAATGTTAGGTGGATGGGGTATATTGTGTTGAGCTAATAGACAATCTTTTTGAGAGTTAGCTTCTTAATTCCAAGTTTGTAATATATGTTTTTATCATTTCAAACAAGTACAGTTATAGGCAACCCATAGCATAAATTCCAGGGTATCTTTACATAAAGGCATAGCTTTACTGTCTTATCATTTGCATGCTCTACTCACAATGCTTTACAATCATTCTTATCGAAAGCCTATAACAATTTTATATACTAACAGCCATAAAGTTCTATAACAATCAAGGATTTTATATAGATGATATCTAATCTATTGAGAATTACTTAAACAAAAAGTTCTATAAATATTTTTTATGTAGATGAAATATTAGTTTATTGAGAACTTTATGAGCAACCCACGGAACTGTTGTCATTGTCAGTATTATGACTATACGCTCCAAAGGGAAAACTCTTCACACTCCCGGCACATGTGCAGTCCAGAGACACCCGTGCCCTAAACCAGATGCGCACATGTACGAGTACGAGTGTGAGTACTACAATGAGTGGGAGTAGTCGAAGTGTGAGTGCTCATACGAGTTCTCAAACCGAATACTCGCACTCATTTGCTCTTGTTTGTTTGGGTTCTTTTGTTTTGCTTTTGGTTTTTGCTTGGACGCATAGGCCAGTCCATTGATTCCGTTGGGAGACATAACATGCTCGCTCTTGTTCTCGTCCCCCACCTCCTACAACTCTTTCCCTTTCACCTCCTCCTTCTTGTCATGATTCACTCCGCACCCTTTTCACCATGTGCATGTGAATTTATGCATACAAATTGGAAAATATCGGATCTGTGGTTCGTGCTCAGCAACGAAACGAACACAAAAAGAGACAGAAACAGAAAGCACACAAAATAACAACAAGAACAACAACAACAAAACAACAACAAATCGTCAACAAGTCACGCTAAAGCCGGCTGCAGAGCACAGCTCCCAGAACCCAAAGCGCAAAGCAGACAGAGAGACAAATAGACAGATAGAGAGATGGACAGACAGACAGTGTGACTGAGTTCCCCATACTCGCATTCATACTCGCACCCACCACTCGCTGTTGCCGTCGCAGTTAGCGCTGGCAGCAACAAGTCAACGTCAAACTAATCAAAAAGCAACGTACAGTGGTTCAAAGTTATGATAATAGATTAATATTAAATTGGTTAATTAGGATGGCAATTTGTTTGCCTTTAAAATCGCTACAGGGTCAGGTCTGTGCAGTAAAGATCAAATTAGTTAAAGTGTGGGTTCTATATGAAAAAGTTAGTCAATAATTAATTTTAGAAAAAGTTATCTGGTTTTGAGACTGTACTTAATGCTCGTAGAAAATTTAAAGCGCCATAAAACATAAAACTTATTTATAATAGCACGAAAATGCAACTCGATCATAAAATAATAATATATAAATAAATATATTTATATATTATACTTATTATACAAAATAGCTTAGCCACAAAATATATAATAATAGTTTGTTAATAATATAAACAATTTAAAGGCTTAATATATCCATAGACTTTTGCTGAAACAGTGCTCACAGTCCCACTGTGCGGTACAGACTCTGCTCTGTCGCTGCCAGCGTGCCTGCGTCGCTGTCGCCAAATACGCCGTTGTTTTGTGCTATACGATACGATACCGTATACCGTAGGCCGCTGCTATTTAGTTACTACAGAAGTTTTGCCAAGTCAAGTTGTCGGGCATCGTCATCGCCATCGTCGTCGTCGTTGGCGTCGTCGTCTTCGTCGTGAGCCGTAAGTTCGTCGTGTGTGTGATATTTTTGCACCCAACAACAACAACAACAACAACAACAGGAACAAGAACAACAGTTAATGCGAATGATGCGACGATCGCTAAGCTCTTAAGAAGCAGTGGAAGAAAAGTGCACGAAGAAGAGCAGCAACAACAACAACAACAACAACAGCAACAAGTACCAACAACAGTTAAAAGCGCGCGCGTGAATTTTGTTTAATCCCTACCAAAGTGAATTGTGTTGTTGCATGTGTATAAGTGTGTATGTGTGTACGTGTATTGCAGCTGAAGGCGTTTCCAGTAAACATTTACTCTCTCTACGGCAGCACAACAACGTGAGTTATTAATTTTTATTACCCCAAAGCTATTAATTAACCTTATCAAATTAGCCCGCAAATTTGCGAACGCAAAGTTCAGAGTTGAGTTGAGTTTTGTACGTTCTCTTAAAACCCCATTGAGGAGTCAACAAACGAAAAATGGCAAAAGTGTGCTACAAAACTGTTATACAGCGACACACACACTGGTTGCTAAACGACCTTCGGTTCATTAAATATTTAAATTCAAGTGCGATAAGCACTTTAGGAAAAAATAAAGTTTTCGATTATTGCGGTATGAAAAGCTATAACAAATTCGGTTTAATTATGCTCAAATATGATATGATATGATAATACTTAAAAATATATACAAAATTGTATGCGCTCTAAATTGTGCATATACATATACATATATAGTATATATAACTCATTCTATTTGTCTATGGATCTAGATAGTCGGGTTTATTTTTCTATATGTATATATGTATGTGTGTGATTTTAATTCGTTTTAAATTATACCATACGAGAGTTATTCGAGTCGGCATTTGGTCATAGTTCAATTAATTGTTTAATGACCGGATGCATGAAGGGAGAGAGCTTTTGGCATGCAAATGACGTTTACCTTTGGGCTTTTATTTAGACCCCGATTTTTATACAAAAATTTATAAATATTTCTATTGGAAAGTATTGGAACTTGTTTAATTTCACCTGTCACAATACCAAAAAAAACTTTCAATTAATTTATTACAAACCATTTTTTGCGCATATTAATTATACGCACTGTTTGCAGACAAGAAATCAATTTAATTATTTATTATTCGTAAATTGTTTACGCTGGCAACTCAACGACATGTCACAAATTTTGATAAGACAAGAGTTGAAGTGTCTCGCGATCAACTAAATTAAGTGCTTACTAAGCCCATACTAAGCTTTGTCGCTAGATAGTTACTAACTAACAATGGCTGCTAATTTTGTTTGACACTTACAACAAGCAAATTGATAAGCATCGCTCATTTGTTTATATTTTTTGTTCAGTTTTATTTAATGTCTTAATTAATGGAGCTGAGATAAATTTTAATTATGAAAAATCAAGGCAAAGCTTGGAATATATTTAAACTATAGCATATAAATTCATGAAAACAGTCAGTAAAATATATTAAACAAGTAAGAAAGGCTACAGTCGAGTGAACCGACTGTAATAGACCCCGTACACATTCTACTGCGCGTTTTTGGTTCCAAATCACCAATTTTCTATCGATTTGTTCCATGGGAGCTATAGGCTACAGTTGTCCGATCTGAACCAAACTTGGTGAGGATAGTTATAATAGTAACATACACATAACGTGTTAGTTTGGTTGCAATCGCTCAACTAGAACTACATGGCTTCATATAAATGACCAATTTGTACCAATTTGTCCTATGGTAACTGTAGGCTTTTGTTGTCCGATCTTGACCAAACTTGGTAAGGATAGTTAAAATAAAACCATACACATTATGTGTGAATTTGGTTTCTCTAGCTCTATTCGTTTTCAAGTTATGCTAATGTGAAAAAAGTTGTTTACAATTTTCTGGGGAAGTAGGGGGTGTGCCGACAATTTTAAATGAACTTGATCTGTCTGACATAGAGGTGTACTTTCATTTCAAATTTGGTGGCTCTAGCTCTTGTAGTCTAGAAGATCCAGGTTGTTTATACGAACCAAAAAAACAAACTATTTAAATGAATACGATTTTACTCGGGGAATATAATTTATTTTTAACAAACTTTGATAAGTTTTGCTAAATTAAAAGTTAAATTAATATTGTTTTAACAACTGTTAGCTTTTAAACTATTTTATGACCAATTTGGAAAGCAGATATATATTTTCTATCCCACAAAGCACTTAGAAATCAATAAACGCCTTTAGTTATTGATAAACTTGTACTAAACTTTGCTTTTCGACCCCCAAAAACGCTTAGACAGCTGTCAGCTTTCTCAAACGAAATCGTTCAGAATTCTAAAGGTGACTCAATAGTTGGTTCTTTCCCAGATTTCAGAAACAATACTGCCAATAAATCAAGCGGTCAATGGCTTGAATAAGGAAATATTGAATAAGCTTTAAGCCAGTGGCAGTTTAAGTGTTGTCAACGCTGACACTATTGTGGTATCTAATTACCTGACGGCTAAGATTGAGATTGTGGAAGAAGAGGAGGAGGAGTAGAAGGGGATACAGTTTTTCGGGAGAATTTACAAGTGTCGTTTTAATTACCTTCGAGTCGCATTAATTGAGCGTGAAGCATGAATGAGTGATTAAGTGGCAGAGTGGCATGAACTGCCGCCTTTTTATGCCCAAATCTAGCCATTTTATTTTGGGCCATTTGTAGCGCCCACACTTGAAGTTATGGCCGAAAGTCGTCAGCTATTATTTCATTATGATAATTTTGAACCGTTTATTATGTCTATCTATAAGTAGTTACCGTTTTTTATTGTTGTTGTTTCCACTCAGCTGACAGCTGACTTTTATTATTGTACATTTTTGGCTTTTTTATTTCACATTTTGTGACCAGTTTTGCCAAAAACAAAAACAAAATCGAGCGTATTTTGGCATATGATTCATTAAGTTTAAAATCCGCAGAATTAATTGCGTTTTGGAATTGAAATTTTTGGCTATAATCATTGGAAAATCTGAAATGCAATTAGCATTCATTTGTTATCTATAAACTAAACCATTATTCAAATATTTTTTCGAGGGCGTTACCCAAAAACGCCCATTTAATATTTGAAAGCAGAAAAATATTTTTGTTTTTTCAGATTGTTTGGCAATTTTTGAGTGCCCTGTAGTTGAATGGTTAAGGGGTGTTTGAGTTGTGTGTGCTTTGAAGTGTACACTTATTTTGTATACAGGGTTTTCACTTTTCGAGCAGACTCTGATTTGATATACATTTGCTATGCCAAAGAAAACAGCAAGTAAATGCTTGATTAAATATTGATAAAAGTACAAAATTCAGCGAACTGGACAAACACACACACTATCTCTCGCACTCCCTCTCCCTCTCTCTCTCTCTCTCTCTCTCTCTCCTTTAATCGCTTGTAGAACGTTTGTTTGTTTGCCTTTTCTGCATGTCAGATAAGTTAAAATTTTGATTTTAGATTTTTTATCAAGTTTTTTATTTATATTTCTACTCTCCCCCGTCGTTTTTTTAGTGTTTTTATTTATGCCCATGATTTCATACCTGAAAATCCGCTAAAAAAAAAGGCAGCATTTAAAAGCTTAAAAGAAACCCGACAAAGTTGCACTCGTAATTGCCATTTAACCGAAAACAAGAAAGAGCAAAAAAAAAAACGAAAGAGAGCGAAATAAAATAAAAATTTATTTACCTGATTAACGTGTGTTAATTGTGCTTCGCTCTCTTTCGCTCTATCTCTTCTTATCTGTCTATCTCCCTCTCGCTTTCGTTCTCTATCTCACTCTATCCCACAAACGCTTCCAGCTGACGATGATGATGATGTTGAAATTGAAATTGAAAGCTGTTTCCAGCTGACAATTTAGCTGGCAAAACGCCAAAACCTTCTATTCATCTGTACCAGGTGCTCAGCAAAAAAGCTGGCTTCACGCTGCCGTTAGAACGCAAATAGAACTTGGCACTTTTGTTGGCATAACGAAACTTGAATACTCTTACTTTTAATGTGGTATATTATGAGCTTTAAACATACTTTACAATTAAGACAATCATTTAACAAATAAAGCGTGAATAAATAATATTTAAAATTTAATGAAGCTTTATAAATTCGTTACAATTGAAATATTCTTTATTATTTAAATACCCTATAAATATTTATTACTTTTTATATAAGGCTTAAAAACTCTTAATTAATAAGCCAACATTTATCTTTGCTTAAGATTTCTACTAAATTTTATTACCAATTTGTTGTTAGTCCAACTTTATATGTCAGCTAAAATGCCTCACTGTTCGTAGAGTACCACAAAAGACAAGCTTTCCATTGGCGAATTGATTTGAGGTACCAGGAAATCGAACTCATTGAGAGCAACAGAACAGAGAGAGCGAGCGTAACAGAGAGCGAGCAAGCAAGTGAGAGCGAGTAAGCAAGTGAGAGTGGGAGAGGGGCACAGAAAGGGAGAGAGGGAGTGTGAATGGTAGATAGGCAGAGCGAGCGACAATAATTAGCTTTTTGTTAAGCACAACAAAAACGCAACAACAACAACAGCAACAACAAAAGTAACAACAACAATAGACAGTTAACAACTTTGGCAAACTTATCGTCGCAATTTTAACTGTTTTTGTTGTTAGCGTTGTTGTTGTTAGTCGTGTTGTTCTTGTTGTTGTTGCTGCTGCTGTTGTTGTGGCCGGCTCGCTGTCTGTGTTTTGTGTCTGTACGAGTAGAAGCTGCTGCTGTCGTTGCCGGGTTGCCAGGTGACAAAACGTTGTTGTTATTGGTTCGCTCTTGTTGTTGTTGTTGTTGTTGCGGTTGTTTCGTTGACGCATTGAATGAAGCTTGCCGAAGCTTCAGTTGCCATTAGAACTTCGACTTTGACGTTGTGCGATCGCGAGCGCGTTCCGTGAACGAAAGAAAAAGAAATAGAAATAAAAAAAACAACAACACGCAGAAAATAGCAAATACACTGTGCTACACACGAAAATTCGTTGTTAGTTCTTAAGCAAAATTTTAACTATAAATAGCATAACTCAATTTTGTGTACTTGTGTGTGTGAGAGAGTTTTGTTTGCCACTGTAAAGCTGTAAAAACTTAAAATCAATGACTGACGCAATGGGCCAAAGTTTTCTTTAGTTAATGTGTTTGTTTATTTTGCATACTAAGGGAAGAGTGATAAAAAGAGGGGAAGGGGGGCCGTTGGGGAACTGGGAATGGTCTAAACTTTCACACAAGTAAAGTTTTGCAAGGTCTATGGAAATGTGTGTATAGATTGATAAATTGGCGCTGAGCTCATTGTTCGATTTTTAGGCACTTGAGAATTTATAATATGCACGCACTATATAAAAAAAACTAGTAGGAAAATAAGATAAGACAAGGCACTAACTGTATGTATCGCAAGACAAATGTGTTTGGTCACACTGTGCAGTTGTTCGTTGACCACACAGCGGCCCCTTTTGGGCGCAGCCTTTCGCTCTCCCTTTCTCTCTCTTTCTCTGTCTCTCTCTCTGGGATATTGTTTTGGGGTTTTGGGAATCAGCGATTTGAATGTAGATTCGCATTCAGTTGGCGCACGTACGCGTTGCATTAAAGACACGCGACAGAACGCAGAACTGCAACACAAACGTTGCAAAAGAAACGTCTTTTTTTTTCTCTCTTCTTCTTTTTTTTTGCTGCCTTTGATAAAAAACCGACAAAATTCCAATTAATTGAGTACTAAATGCGTCGCTTTGGTTCTTGCTTGCGATTTCTTTGCATATTTGTTGTTGTTTTTCTGTTTCTTTTGTAATTTGCCGCCTTACGTTGACCTCAGGGGCTACAGTGGGCAGCGCTGCCAACGCAGACGTTAGCGTCGCAGTCGCAGTCGTAGTCAGCGTTGTGGGTGGCAGCAAAATTGAGCGCGCAAGCCATAAATTAATATACTAAATATTTTGTTTGTATTACAACTGTGTGATACTAAGTGTGTGTGTGTGTGTGTGTGCTGTGTAAAATATAAATACAGAGAGTGAAGAGAGAGCGGGAAAGAGAGAGGCAGAGAGAGAGGTAGAGCGAGCATGCAGCATGTTGCCCAAATAAATTGCGTATACGTAAACAGCAAGAAAACAACAGAAACAAAAGCGAACAGCACCAAAAACGTAGGCAAATGAAGCAAAAATAACAACAACAAAGAGCTTAAAAATCTATGCTAATTAGCAAAAACAAAAAAATAACAACAAAACAACAGAAACAACAAACAGCCTAAGAGCATACCGAAATCAATAGGCAATTGTGACTTTTAAAGACCCTGTAAATGTTATGGGAACTTAACAATTGCTAAGTGGAAATTGTCAATGTTAATTAACTGTAAAAAACATTAAACAATGTAGAATAACAAATGGCTACTTGAGGCTTTGTACTAGAATAGTCTCTTTGTGGAACTATTTAATATTTTAAAGGTTATTTCAAAACTAAATTTATGTTATGAAGTAAAGCTTAAATGTTTCAAGAATTTTCAGATAGAAATAAATTTAATTTAAAGTTGTTTTCTCATTAAAATCTTTTAAGTTTTAAAAAAGAATCATTTCTGAAAGAATATGTCTATAAATTCAATGTAGAGCTTAAAACTTATTTTTATTAAAATTTTCTATATCATTAATAGTATTTTAAACTTCAAATCGCTTTACTGCTCTATACTACTCCTAATAAAAATCCTATTTGTTATGCTCCCCTATAACAAAGTCAAGTTATATTGTCTTGTATTACGTTCCAATACTTAGCCACTGCCAATTTGAAATACTAGACTAAATCTAAACAGCTCACAAACGTTTAAAATTCGCTCTACTTCAATTAAACTCAAATTTCAAACGATTTAATTTTACTTTAAGTTGAAATCAACTGAAATTCTAGGAAAAAACATTAATAACTTTTGCATAATGTGCTGTGATTGTTCGATTATTCCATATCTACGACGTCAATCAACAGTTTTCGCCCCTAATTTGAACACAGAAATTTCATTACAATTTTTTCGAGAAAACAAACAGAAGAGAAACCCAAAGGGAAACCCAAAGAGAAACCTTATCAGCGATAGATAACACAAAAAGTAAAAAACCAATCGAAATGCATATCAATTGCAGTTTGTTGTTGTGTTAAGTGTAAGTTATGCAATAGTAATCAGAAAGATATATAGTATATAGGAAAATTCTCAACTGAGACCACTTAAAGTCAGTTTTCTGAAAAACCAACCACAAAAACAACGGAAGCGAAACCAAATGAAATAAACTCAAATGTTGCAAAAATTTTCAGATTTCTCTGGTAGGGCGGCAGGAGGGGAAGGGGGGGAGTGGCAACGAGGTGCTACAATCGTTTAATGTTCGTCTGGGCTAAGAAAATTGTACGTTTTTAACGACTTTTTAATTAGGTAGCAAATGTTAAGAGTACTTTTCGCAGTTAAACTAAGAGTTCTCGAACTCTTGTTAATTCAACTGTGAATTTGTATCTATCTCTCTCTCTCTCCTGCACTTGTCACACTGTCTGTATGCCACTGTGCCACAACAGTGTTGCATAATCACAGACAGACACATTTCCCCCTACAGTCAGTTCATTTGCATCACGTGCACATTTCACACATTTTGCCCCGTGTCGAACTTCTCTCCCTCATCGTCTGGCACCTGACAAAGTCAGCGGGACTCGAGTCACAGTTCTATTTTGCGCCTCAATGATCATCATCATCAAGAACTGAAGGAGCAGTGAGAAGCGAGTAGAAGGGAGAGAAGTTGTTGTTGTTGTAGAAGCAGCAAACAAAAGAAAGCAAAGAAATTGAAATCCATTAAGTACCTTTAAAAATAAAGCAAATACTACTAACCGCATGGCCCAAAAGAAGCCAGAAAAAGATACTATATATATATATATAGTATACTATATGTTGTATGGTTCGGCACACTTTGTCAGTCGAAAACTGCTTCAATTTCAACTCGTAAAAATTATTCAAGTGTACAAATACACACACACACACACACTCATACACACACAGCAACCACAAGCTAAAAAAAAAAAAATCTAAAACAAATCGAAAGAAATTACGCACGAAAAAATATCTTGAAAATGCCATAAGTTGTACATAGATACACACACACACACACATACACTCGCACACACATGCATATGAAAAGCAGACAGTGCGTTGAGTATATTTCCGTGTTCTCTATGTGTGTGTGTCTCTGTGTGTGTGTGTGTGTGTGTGTGTGTGTAATTTAAATGCGCTGTAAGCAATTTGTTTGGGCATATTGAGAGGTACAAAGGGGAGGTCAAAGAATGCCAGGCAGGAAAGCAGGGGCGGGGTAAGAGTGGGAGTGGCAGTGCAGGGCGCAGAGTGATTAGTTGTGGGATGAAGCTAGCTAAATTGATGCAAGAAATAAACAACAATTGATGAGCAAGCTAAACAAATTACTCAATGAAATCTATAAGAAATACATTTATAATTTGTCAAGAATAAAAAAAATTTTAATTTAATGAAAAACAAATTGAAAAATTAAAAATTTTTATTGAAGTCAAATTTAGATAAATGCACATATTTAAAAATAATTTTTAAAACTAAATTTAGATTGAAGCAGATACTTAAAATTAATTTTAAAAGCTTAAATAAATATTAGAATACAACTTCTAATAAATCTTTCTTTGAAGTTTTAACTTTTTTATAACAAATATTTTTTATTACATTTGTTAGTCTTTCTTAAAGTTCTACATCTTTTTTGGAGACTCAACATTAATACAAAAGTATTTATTTTAAACTAGGCAACAAGCAAACATTTAAAAACTAATTAATTTAACTAAAATCCCAGATAAACATTCATGTTCACATTCTAAATGCATTTGCTTAGCTGCTCATTAAAAAATTGAAAAATCATTAAAAATCGTACAAAAATACCAACGCTTGAATAAACATTTTAATTTATTATTTTGAGCATATTTTGGACATTTTTTTGTATAAAATTCCACTCAAAAATAAATAGAAAAAAGTTTTCTTTTAGTTGTTGTTGTTGTTGTTGTTGAAAACTTGCATAAATTTATTTGTTTGTTTAAAAGTTCAAACAGCTCAAAAATTTGTTCGGTGAGTTCTTCATTTGGACTGGCGTATTCATTGAATAAATAAAAACCATTAAAATGTGCTCCCAACACAGAATGAACTTGCTGGCAATAATTTAGCTCAAAAGCTGAAAGCTAGCCAAAAAAAAAAAAAAGCCAGAATAGCATATTGTATCGTATATAAATTTAAAGATGACATTATTTGCAAGGCGCAAAAACAGATTTATTCCGCTAAACAAGTCAGTTTTCCGCCGCTTGTTTATAACAATTTTAATTATAGGATTTTTTTTTAAAATTATTTTTTCTTGTTTTTATATACTTTGGTGGCAAATCCTTGACTTGGTCTTGAATTTGGTTTGGATTTTGTTTATTTATTTATTTGATTTACGTACGAAGAGTTGAGACAATGACAAGAGCTCTGCACACTCTTTAGTTTGTTTGCCTTGCACTTTAAACACACACACACACACACACATACTCCCTGTCCATCTCTCCTCCCTCTTCTCCACATCAGTCTACTTGAAAGAACTCCCACTAGTTCAATTTTCTACAGACACTGCCGCTATATCATATGTATTTTTAAAATGATCATCAGACGATCCTCATTGTGAATCCCAATACTATACTTTTCACTCACTCCCATTCGTTTTTACCCATGTTTTTCTTAGTTTTTCTTTCGTTTTCATTTCATTTTACTTTTTACACAATTTTTTCTCGGGGGGCTCGCTTGGCAGCTGGGAACAGCCTCAGAGGCCATTCCCTGATCGCCAGTTGAGTTAAACGGGAACGCGAGCGCACTGCAAAATAAGAAAATTACTACAAAATTCGGAAAAATCTCGTAAGAAAATGTCGAAATGGCGAAAAATCAAACGAACGCGTTGAGAGCGAAAGTTCCAAATTAAAACATAGAATTTTTAAGTTTTTCTAAGTTTTTTTTGTGGCCAACAATTACGTGAGATATATATTTATATACATATATATATATAGGTATATATATATGTAGGTATATATCAAAATTTTGTGTGCAGCGTACGACGCGTGTCAAAACTTATGCCGGGCAAACGTGCTCTCGCTGCCAACGTCGCAGTCGCTGTCGCAGTCACAGCTGACGTTGTCGTTGACGTCGACGCTGCTTGAAATGCCGGTTGTATATTTGGTTGATCGGCTGTTGGCGCCGCATGGTTCAGTTATTCAGTTTTAGTTGTGTTTCTGCCAGCGAAACGAGTGACACAGCGAGAGAAATCCCAAAAGAAAAGAATAAAAAAAAAGCACAAAAAAACGACGACCACGACGACGACGACAATAAACGAATAGTAAACGAATAGCAGCAATTTTTAGATTTAGCTGATTGAAGGCAGCGTACGCGGCGTATGCGTAATAAGCGAGCAGATACAGACTGCAACGGCAACAGCAGCAGGCACAACAAACAAACTCGCACACACACAAGCACACAAGCACACACATAGACAAAGTAACGAAAGCTACTTATATAAACACATACTTAAAGTTTTCGTTTGTGCTTTTAAGTAATCAGTTTAGCAGGCTTAAACGAGACTTAGACGATGCCAAATAATCGTAATCGTAATCGCAATCGTAATCGTAATAAACGCAATAAAAATCAAAATCAAAATCAAAATAAGCAGACAACGACTGAGGAGCAGCAAGTAGAGGAAGCGGTGCAGCAACAGGAGGAGGCAACAATAACGATAACGACAACAACAGCAACGACAACTTCATCATCATCATCAAAAGCAACAACAGCAACAACAACAACATTAAAGGCAGCTGACGAGCATCATAATGATCATAATGCAAATTCTGGCAACATTTCAAATGGGTCATCAACAGCCAGCGACAGCATCACAGTTGCTGATGGGGCTCCGGCTGTCGTAGATGGCGACAACATTCATAAAACCGACAACAACAACAAGAAAGCAACGCCAGTGAATCAGCCAGCAGATCAGTCGAAAGATTTAGCTACAGATCAGCCAGTGAATCAGCCAAACACTGCGAAATTTGATCAGCTGTTGGAGGAAGCAATAACAACAACAGCTGATCGAGCTGAAGATCGTTGTGAGGATCAGTTAACGCATCAGTTGAATCAACAGCTAAGACAGGCTCAAGATCTAGCCTTAAAAGTTGATCAAAATAAAGATCAGTTAAAAGATCACTCCGAAGATCAGTTGGAGCAACAGCCGGAAGTTCTGTTTAAAGCACAACTTGGAGAAAAACTAGTGGATCAGAGTCAAGGAACGACTAGCGATAGCAGTAAAGATCGCACTGAAGAACAGTTGGAACAACAGTCGAGGCAGTCTAAAATTAATGAAACCTCTGGTGATCAGTCAGAAGATCAGCCTGAAGATCAGTTAAAGACAAAGGAACCAGTAGTTCATTTTGTGCCAGTACAACTGGAAAAGGAACTCAGTAGTGCTGAGCAACTAAAGGAGCAGCAAGAGAACCAATTACCAGTTCATTCAGAGAAACAGTCGGAGCAACAGCCCAAAGTGCACATTGTGCCCGTGATCGTCGAGAAGGAAGAAGGCGAGAAACAGCTCTTTGAGCAGTCTAAAAACTACACTACTGAGGAGCAGCTAAAGCAAGTGTGGACAGAGCAGTCTGAGACATTAAAAAAGAAAGAAAACGGTTCAAATCAAAGCGAAGATCAGTTGAAGGATCAGCCAAAGCAACAGCCAGTAGTTCACTTGATTCCTGTTGAACAAGAAACGGATCCGATCTGGCAAAAGCAGGAAATGGGTACCAAAAACTCCAAGCAGCAGACAGAGTTGCCACAGCAGGCGACGACAGAGTTGCCACCACAACAACCGCAGGCAGCAACAGAGTTGCCACAGCAAGTACCGCAGTCCTCAGCCAGTACTCGTCAAGCAAAGGTCATAGTGCATCGCATAGTGCGAGATTCAAGCGATGAAACCGAAGCACAACAGCAACAGCTGTCGGTAACACCACAGCAATCGCCTACACGGCAGCAACAGCCGCTGCAACGTAGCACCAAAGTGATCATACATCAGATACGCGTGGAGACAGATGAAGAGGAGCGCGCGCGGAAAGGTAAGCCCACAATAGAGGAGATCAGTAGCACAACAGCAACAGCAACCACAGCAACACATGACACCACAAACAGCGGCACTTTATCACCACCGCCACGTTATCTTGTAGAGTCACCATCACCGAAACAGGTCTCCAGTGTTGTACAATTCGGTAAATTCGCGCGAGATGTGCAAATACAGGAATTGGAGCTGACTAGTGATTGCAGTTCCGGAGAGTTCAATTCGTATGGAATGCAATCACCGGTGGTTTGCGAAGTGGATTCAGAGACGGAGGCCAGCACGCCCGTGGCTGTAAAACCGTTCGCTCCAGATTTACCGTCCAGCAGCCGTGCGGAGCAACAGGAGCAACTGCGTCAGAAGCGTGCCCAAAAGCGGAATGCACTTGAATCGCACTTTTTGCCGCAGCTGCTCAGTCCGCGCTATCTGGACAGCATTCTGGAGGAGAACAGCGAAGCAGCAGCGGGCGTTGATCAAGCCCTTAATCGGAATACCAACAATGATGCCAACAAAACACGTCCCGTAGTGCCACAAATGGCCAACGAGTCATTTCCGCGCAGTCAACTCGACTTTAGTCGCAGGCACAAGCGTCGCGAGGAGCCGATCGCTCTCATGCTGGAGACAAAGCTGCTGGAGCAGCCCAGTGATCT
The DNA here is from genome assembly GCA_018903735.1 of Drosophila cardini. NCBI lineage: Eukaryota > Metazoa > Arthropoda > Insecta > Diptera > Drosophilidae > Drosophila > Drosophila cardini. Next base: position 4,160,187 of record JAEIGM010000001.1, on the reverse strand, counting down.
GGAGAGCTGTACACGGCTTCAGAGCACGCTGTCACCTCAATCCGAAGATGCTGAACTCGTTTACCTCAGCTCCTCTGCCTCGAGTAGTGTCTCCGATCTGATGGAACTGGAACTGGAACAAGCCGCTGCTTTGGCGGAACGTGCTCTCATCGATCTCGATACGGATGCCAGTAAATTGATCAATCGACCCGATGATGAGCTCAGCAGCAATACAACTACGGAGCCGGTTAGCTCAGCCAATGAAACGGAGACTGAGGGAGAGTGCGAGGTTCGTAGTGTTGTACTAACTCACTAACTAACTAACTAGTGGGGCTAATTAGGTGCAGGGATTAGGAGTAGTGGTTTGCTAGGTATTTAGGTATTTAGGACAACGACTTAGTTTATTTAGTTAAATCGATTTTTCGATTATTCAATTTTAAACGTTTTTTTTATACACAAATTTTTAATACAATCAAATTGTTGTAATAATAATTATTTGATGAAAATTATGTGAAAAAAAACTTTAGCAGATTCAGGTCAATTCCATTTCGATAATTCCGATAACAAATTACACTTTCTTTATAGAAAAACTATCAGATTATCAAGTTTTGAAATAACATTCCGAACAAATTTATAAGCTGAAAGCAAAGTTAAGTGAATTCCATAGAACCAGTGATTTTCTGTAATCGATTTATCGATAATTCGATTGTTGTCTGCATAATTCCATAGTAAAATATAACTTAAAAGGCGTAAATAGTTAAGTAAGTATGTAAATTCAAAATAGTTCATGTGTAATATAATTCAATAAAATCGATAACTTATCGATAGAAAAAAATTGCATTATTAAAGTAAATAATTACAAAATCTTTTAAAAATCTCTGAAAAATTCCGAAACACTTCCAAGAACCATTAATTAAAAACCATTGTCGGCGATAACTTATCGATAAATCGTTAGTGTAATGAGGTCAGCTTGCGATTGCTTAGCCATAAACGTGATGTAGCCCATGTTTATGCGTAGCACGCACTAGACGCACTAGAAGTGTCTAAAAGTAACACAAACAAGAACAGCAAACAGAAACAAACAAGAAAACCAAAAACTTTTGCAGGTCGAAACGGAAGTGGACACGGAAACGGAGGCAACGGCGCAATCGAGTCGGGAGAGCACACCTGTTAATGCTCGTCCCAGCAACGAAGAGCACTCACCAAACAGTTCGCTATCATCGCTGCTGAGCGCCGCAACGCCGACGCCGACGGCTGCAGAGGCAGAGCCAGCGACAGCGACTGCGACGTATACGCCCACGCGAGCGTTAAGTGAACGCGAAAGAGAAACAAGTTTGAATGAGGTGCCGCAGCCATTGTTGGCCAACGAATTTGGCCCGAACAAATTGGCCAACAGTCGAAGTGCAGCGCCGTCGCTGTCGGTAACGCGCGAGGAATTTGTACGCAATATGGAAAAAGTGCGCGAATTGATCGAAATGACGCGACGCGAACAAAACGCGAGCGATAACGCGAATGTGAAAGCAAACGGTAACGGAAATGAAGATGGAAACGGTAACGGCAATGGAAACGGAAACGGATACGGAAATGTCTATGAAAATCGTAATGATCGTAGGTTAACGCCCTCGCCACCACCACCGCCTGTGCCACCACCACCCAGCAGCCTGCATTATCCCAATACCAATACCAGCAATACCAACTCCACCAACTCCACCACCACCACAATCATACACACAACCACTGAACCGCTTTCAATACTCACTCCCTTGTTGCTCAAGCGTCAGGAATCAAATGATTCACATTGTTCAGACAGTACACAGCACAGTCAATGTACGGCCATCAATTTGGCCTCACCAACGCTACCCACACCACCACCGCCACCGCCACCCACAAACCAACCTCCCACTCCGCCGCTACGACAGCAGCAAACATCAGCACCACCACTTGTACCACCAGCACCAACTGCAAAACTGGAGCTTAGTGCAATTTCACAAATTTCAGATGAAACCGATGCGGAAAGCATCAAAAAATTGCGTTTACTATGCACGGAAACCTTGGCCTCAATGCCCTACGGGGAGCAGATGCTTGAGGAGCTCGCCAGTGTAGCACAAAACATAACAGAGCAGCAACAACAGCAGCAGCAGCAGCAATTACACGGAAGCAACATGCCGTATCCTTTGCCACAGTTGCCGCACATCAGCGAATTGCAGCTTTCCTTGGGTGCAGCCAAGGATGAGGCCTGGCTGGGTTTGCCCACCCAAGCGGATCCCAAGCTGTTGGTCTGCCTGTCACCAGGACAACGGGCGCTGGTCGAGCAGCAGCAACAACCGTCACTATCCGCTGCCGATCAGTTGCTGGATGCACATGAAAAGTTTGTGCAGCGTCGTGGTTACCACGAATTATCCGCTGAACAGGTGCGTGCCATGGACAACGAACAACTGAAACTGGAACAGGAGCAGATACTTAAAACGGCAGCAAAAATGCGAGAATTGCGCAAGAGTTTAACGCCCACATCGCCAACGCCGACAGGAACAACAACAGCAACAGCTACACCGCAGCAACAGCCACCGCCGGTGCCCGTAAAGAGCGCCGAGACAGCGGCCAAGGCAAAGAGTCAGGCAGATGACGCAAGAGAGAGAGGCAGCAACAACAACAATAACAACAACAGCAGCAGCAGCAGTAGCAGCTACCAAAAGGTGATCACATCGACAGCGACATCATCGTTTGAAAATAAACCAAGACAAGCAGCGACAGTAGCAGCAGCAGCAGCAGCTGATTTGCCGTCACATCAGTCGCCATACTCATTTGAACAACGCACGTCCAGCCAGCAGCAACAGAGCAGCTACATGAGCAACAATAGCAGCAACCACAGCAGCAGCAGCAACACCAACAACGGCAGCAAATTTCCAGCCAGCATGGAAAGCGAATTGGCGCGAATGTTTCCCAGCATTGCGCATCAAGGTGACATCTTTGATGAGCAGCGAAAACGCTTCTCTAACATTGAGCACAGCAGCCAACTGAAGCCAGTGCAGAGCAAGCGTTATTCCAACATAGAAACCAGCTCATTTGAGTCAAAGAAACGCACAGAAAATGGACAAGTTGTCTACGATTACAGCAACAGCAGCAGGGAGCAGCAGCAGGAAGGTGAAAAACCTACAAATGGTGGCAAATTTCCACTGCGTGAGGAGCAACACGGTAAGGTGCATCATATACCTGTGAGCAGAGCAGCAGAGGATGAGGTGGATGCAGCAGCACCGCCAGTGCCACCGCCGCCGGCAACAAATATTATGTCAGCTACCAAATTAAATGGCAAAGCAAACACTTTCATTGATGACGCACAGCAGCAACAACAGCAACAACAGCAGCAACAACAGCAGCAGTCAGAGAGCAGCAGCAGCAACAATAGAGAACAAAACTCAAATGTTGGCAGCTTCAAGGTGAACAACGTCGGCAGCACTTATGAGGAATTTAGGCAACGTGCCAAGGCAGCAATCGAAGCAATTGGTCAGCCCAACAGCAACAGCAACACTAACAACAGCAGCAGCAATAACAACTCGCAACCTTTAGACAATGAAAAGCTCTTCAAGGACTTCGATGCCTTGTCACAGCAGCTCAATGCCGAGCTGCAAACGAGTCGCGATAAGCGTGAACAGCGCGAGAAATCTGCCTCGCTCTACGATCTCAGCAGCAGTCACCTGGCCAGCAAGGGACAGCAGCAACTGGAGGAGCTGAAGCGACAGCGACATGCGCATTTGCAGGAATTGGAACGGGAAATTGAACGCTCCTCTAGATCACGACAGGAGCGTTTGTCCTCTGTGCCGCGCAGCACTGAAATTCCCATCGAATTGTCTGCGGATTATGCTGCACGTTCGCGTCGCGCCGAATCGCTGTGTAATCTGAATGAACCCATGCGTCCGCACAGCTCGGCGGAGCATTACCGTGTACAGCAGGATGATTGGTCACGTTATGCCAACGATTTGGGTTACTCGGAGAACATAGCTCGACCATTTGCACGCGAAGTGGAGATTTGCTATCAGCGACAGGGTCAGGGACCGGGTCAAGGGCAGCGACATGGCATACGTGCACCACGCCTCTCCATGAGCACCAACGATCTGTCGAGCAGCAGTTACGATAGCTACAATGCGTACGGCGGTGCCAGGAGGCATGCACCAATGCTGCAGCAGGCACCACAGCAGCAGCGACCACACTACGCCAGTTGCTACTCGATGATCGAACGCAATCCAAATCCTACGTACATAAGCACCACCTCACGTCGTGGTGTATCGCCAGCGCCGGCTGTTACACCGACACATCCACAACCACCCGCCTATGATAGGCAGCAGCGACGTGCATCTCTTCCACGTGAGCTGCACGAGCAGCAGCTGAAATACATACTGAGCAAGGAGGAGGAATTGAAGCTGGAATTCGAGCGTTTGCAACAGGAGCGACGTCGACTCATGGATGAAATGCAGCGGGCACCGACAGTGCTGCAGGCACCACCACCACGTCGGGAGAGCTACAGGCCCGTGCCCAAGTTGCCGACACTCAGTGAGGATGAGGTGTTCCGCCAGCAAATGGCAGAGGAGTGGATGAACAAGGTGGCGGAGCGTGAAGAGCGGCGACAGCACAAGATCATCAAGATATCCAAGATCGAGGATGAACAACAGCATGCCACCGAGGAGCAGACAAACATCAGTGATGAGTTCCTTAATCGGGTGAAGGAGCGACGTCATAAGCTCGCCATGCCCGCGGACAGTGATTGGGAAAGCGGCGCCGAGTCGCAACCCCAGCAGAACAAGGCCGCGGGCAGTGAATCCGATGCGGAGGCGCCTCCTATGCGAGTGTTGGAGGGTCAAGCGGAGGCAAATCTGCGTGAATTGCCGCGACATTTGCGGGAATTTGCCAAGTTCTCCACGTGCGAGCAGCTCGAGGGCGGTCAAGGGCAAGTGGAGCGTCACGAGGAGCAGGAACGCAGTGAGATGGCAACCGATAATTCGCATAGCAGTGCCAGCAAGAAGTCGACCATTGTGAAGACATACAAGGTGTCCAGATTGCCGCCATCTGTGCAGGGTGAGTGTGCCACGGACAAGCCGATAGATGCGCCTAATCGCTATCGTTATCGAGCGAATACCGCGAAACTCGTTAGCCATAATATTCAATTAGGCAACGCTTCTGTAACTAGCTCTCGCCGCTCCCAAACGCCTGACACTGGTTGTGGTTCCGCTTCCAAAGGTTCCTCTCTCTCACACTCACACTCAAAATCCTCTTCCCCACCACAGTCCCCCTCCACCCAGTCCACTTCTTCAGCACTTTCCAATCCATCCACTGTGCAAATCGATAGCAATAACAATACAATCGATTCATCCTCCTCAAATTCTACAGCTGGCAGCATTCTGAGCTCAGCTCTGTTACTTGGCTTATCCATGCTGACGGCCTGGCAAAAGTTCGGTTAAATTCCTATACAAGAAGAATTCTGATCGGACTTTATAACGGCGTACAAGTCTATCAAAAATTATAGCATACTTTAGGGTGTTCTAATAAAGTCTTAGTTTGCTACAAAATATAGTACAATTTAAATAAAATTCAGCATTTTAAGACTTGAATAAATTATGTTAAAGTAAAAATAGATGTTCTATGCTGTTTTCTAGCTAAAAGCTGTAAAGTTTACATTTTTATAGCACGCTTTTTGGTGCTTGCTTAAAATTTTTCCTAAAAGTATGCTATAGAAACTTAACTTCGCTCAGAAGCTACTGAATTTGGTAGATTTTGCCGATAATACCTGGTCAGAATTTACTTACTTGTACTGTATTCCCAGCTCATTGGTGAAGGTTTAAAACACACATCTGCTCATCTCACTAGCACCACATCAATATATCAATATATATATATCATAAATGTGTTGTTGTTGTAGCAACTCTCTGTCTTTTTCTCTCTCATACTCTCTGTCTATATTTGTCTCTCTGTGTGTGTCTCTCTCTCTCTCCTTCTTTTGTGTATATGAAACAAATTTCTCTCTATCGCCGCCCTTCACACAGACGACAACAATGAAAACACCGACAACAGCAACATTGATAGCATGAGCAACAACAACAACAGAAACAACAACAACAACAGTAATACAACAACAACAACATCGTCAACAACAAGTTGCCATACTATAAAACACGAATCCAACTCCAAAACGAGTCAGAATCAAAAGAGTGCAACTCCCGATACAAATGCAACTCCAAGAACGCCATCGTCGCCATTGCCATCGTCTTCGCCATTTTTGGGCAATTTGCATAGAAATTTCGATGAGCTCTTTGCCCATTCGCCTTTTCGTTCGAAAATAATTGAGGAGTTTGATAAATATTGGCGCAATTTTGAGCATACCACGTCCGATACTTTCTGAAACCTTTGTTAATGGAACCGCAAAAAAAAAACCAAAAAAAAATGCAAAACGCTTAAAAATTAATCAATTTTTTCCCTCCCAACCAATTGAAAACCCTTTTTAGACCCTTCCTGCAGCATGCAGCCTACTTATAAATTAATGAAAATATAAAACTATTTGTTCCAAATAAAATATGTTGAATAAATGACAAATGTGACTTGTGAAAATTTGTTAATTGTTTATTTTGATATTAATATTTATTGTGTTGTTGAATGTTTAATAAACGATAAATTGATTAACCAAAAAAAGAAAAAAACTCAATTGTTATATTGTCTTTATTATATTTGAAACGCATGCTCCATAAAATATACATATTTATCTATATATATTATCTATATATCTACTATATATTCCCATAAATGTTTTCTAGTCTTAAGTTGTGTCACAGAGAGATTTTCTGTTTTGTGTCCAGCGCTTGTAAATGATGCATTGCTTGATAAACTAATCCTAGATTTATATTATATATTACTAACTAAAACATATAGTATTCATGCGGAAGTTATTCATAACTCAGCAGTAGTAATTGGACTTCAAAATCGTGATTCATTTTAAGTTAGTTAATTAAAAAAGTAGCTTAAAAGCGCATTAAAGCTTTGGGAAGCTTTTTACAAATCTTTTGTACTCCGAATAGATTTATTTTTCCAATAAAGCTCTCGTGTTTACCATCAGAGCTTATCAAAGTTCATAGTTGAAAGCTTAAAGCTTCTTTAAAGAGCTATAAAAAGCTCTTTTTAATCAAATTGTTTATGATCTGTTTATACTTAAGTTTCTATGAGTGCTTTTGAGATTTAAAAGCTCATTAGTCAAACTCATTGCCATTTATTAGATTGATAACGAAATGGAAGCTCATTACTGAATGTCATAATTAAAAGTAGTTTTTCTGTGTGTTTCTTTTTAATGCAAACTCTGCGCTCAAGTGTCCCACTAGAGAAATCAATTTGGATTATAAACACTCGCTGTATAAGTGCTACTTCCCTTCCTTTTCCCCCCTCACTACTGCAACGCTTGTTTTCAGTCGGCTTATCTGGGGCAAGAAATTGCATTGATTGAGAGGGTTAGAGCAGGGGTTGAGTGGGGAGAGGGGGGGAATGCATAGTGAATTGGTGGACAGGGAATCGCGATTAAGCGGAAATTTTAATTAATTCCATTCAATTGCATGTCAGCAGCACAACGAACAAGCAATTCGTTTGTTTTGCACAATTGAGCACAGGGTTCTTAGACTAAGTGCAGCATGTGGCATGCCTCGCAACGAAGCGAGAGAGTAAGACGAAGAGAGAGCGGGAGAGAGTAAGAGTGTACACTAAATGAATGCCAACATTTTGATAGCCATAGCAATTAAATCCGAGAGACCGAGACAACAGCAAGAGCACCAGCACCAGCAGCAGCAGCGCCAGCGGCAACAACAGCAGCAAGCAGCGATGCCGACGTCAACGCCAACGTTAGCGGCAACGTCGACGCCAGCCAAATTGCGTATACGACCGCAGAAACAGACCCGCTTTCTGCTATCACCGCAGCAGCTGCAGAAGCAGCGACAGCGACGCAGTTGGTCCGAAAGTGATCTGCTCAAGGAGATCGACAATGAGCTGCAGCTGGCCAAGGGCTTTCTCTTTGCCAACGGTCGGTGTAAGCCCCTAGACCCCAACAGTTTTACCCCCAAAACACCCCTCTTTCCCCACACCCCGCTGTCTGTCTTTAGTGTCTGTGTTTGCGTCTGCCCTTCAACTGTCTCTGTTTTGGAAATGAGCGCAGCTGCTTGCTAATTGGCCAAATTTGTATATATAATCGAAAAGACATAAAAACAAAATTGTTGTGTATATAGAAGTATTTTAGTTGCGCTCGTTTTCGTTTCGTTTTATTAATCGCACTCGTTTTTATATTCGTACTTATGCCATTTTTATTTTTAGCTTTCAAATTAATTTTTCACTTGCAGCCGAAAAGTATGCAACACGTTTTCTTCTCTGCCATACAAATTGTGTATACGACGTGAGCAACGCGCGAGCGACTTTTGGTCATTTGGTAAACTGTGAAAATGTATCTTTATCTTTTATCTTTAGCCATGCCGAACAAATTTATGGCCCACTTTAAATTTCTCTCTCGTTCTGATTCTCATTCTCATTCTCGACTCTCATTCTCTCTGATTATCTCGCTGGCGCTCATTGTGCTCAAGTGTGAAATAATTTTTTGTTTTTGGCTGTTTTTACCACTTGCCGCGCCACCTTCCTGTCTCTGTTTACGATAGCATCAACATTTTGTTTATACTGAAAACTCAGAAAACAAAAAAAAGAGGAAAGCAAAAAGAAAAATCAAATTTGATGAGGGAACATTCAACGAATTTGTTGTTTTTTTTCGCCCGCTCACACAAATTGAGTTTCTTTTAGCAGCAGTCGAAAATTTTTAAAAGAAAATCCAAGCAACTTGTACAATATTTTCGACTGGCGTAGTCGTCGTCGTGTTTAAGTCGTGTGCGCAACGCGAAGGCGCGTCAAAAACAAAAAAGAAAATTATTTATATATACATTTGTGCATATATACAAATTATATAGTATATATAAATATATCAAATTTAGCGCCAGCGTCATCGTTTTCTAAATTTCCACTTTCATACTTACCGAAAATCGAGTTCGAGTTCAAAAAATGGGGCAGGGTTAGTTGAGCGTTTTCCTTATTTCAATTGGAGTTTTTTCATTGCTTGTGTTTTTCCCCCAAAAAAATAATGTGTGCAGTGAAAAGTGTTCAGTGTTTATTTTCTACCGAAGTGAAGTGTTTCTACTTGCCATATTTTTAACCAATTCATTCTGCAATCATTTTTGCAGAGCACACACAAAATTCAACAATGTTTGCGCCTAAATTTAAAGCACGCGCACCAACTGGTTCAGGTAAAAGCAACTCAAAAAGTCTCTATAATCAGCAAAAAGATGTTGTATCTCACAGATGCAGTGCATCTTAAAAAATTGTGTCACTTTCCGGCATAATTTGGCTAACATGACGTTTTCAATGGGCAGCATTTTCTTTACTCTTTAAAAGCTTGACGAATTCTTTGATGATTTTTCACCGAAGGTCGTCAGAATTTAAGTGCGTGAAATCAATTGGTTCATTCAGAAAAAATTAGACAAAATGACATTGGGTGAAAAACATGCAAAATCTATAAAACTGGTCTCTTAACTGATCGAGTTTTTAGTTAAATTTTTGTTTAATTAATTTATTCTAAATGTTTCATGCTTTTCCCGGTCTCCTTTGTAATTAATTTATTTAAGAACTGACCGATTTGTTTCAGTAATATTTTATCCCAAATTCTACACACTTTTAAACTGGTGTCATTTGCTTTCTCGTTCAGCGTGTTCATCAATTTTCCACTGATTTGATTTCTTTATTTATTTAAGCCAAAAACATTTTTCTAATCAACTTTCGTTTTGCTATTTGGAACTTTTCTTATTTGTGGAAATTTATTGGCACTTATTTATAGATGATTCAGTTAGCTTTGAGTTAGTTTTCAAGTTTTCATTATGACGAACATGATTATGATGATTAGTGATGATCATTATCATGCTGACGCTATTGTGTATATATCATTCAGTCTTTAATAGAACTGAACTTGATTTTTGTTGGCTCGAAAATGTTTATTTTAAATATTTCACATTAGTTCAGGTTAATTGTGTTGGTCGTTGGCAACAAAAGGCAAAAAAACAAAATGATTCCAAACTGGAACTGGAGGTGAGGCTATTTTTCCAATTTTCCACTTGGTTTTTTCTACTCTTCTTCTATCGTTTCATTCCGTTTCGTATCGTTTCTTTTTAACTTTGTGCTAAATATATAAAATGACGTACTATACAAAAATGTTGTTGTTTTTCGCTGAGTAATATTTATTACAATTTATTTGTGTGCAACAGAATTGTTCTTGTTTAATGCGACGCCCACATGGAAATGGCCAGCCTTTTACAGTATCCATTAAAAATGGCAAATAAACAATAAAGAATATCCAGATGGGGTTCAAATCGTATCGAAATGACGACTATGACGATCATATATAGACGTATTAGTGGAAGCAACCTGATGATGTCCATGAATTTGATTTGTTTGCTCAGCTTTTATGAACACCGAACACCTTATGGCATAGTTTTCTCAGTGTGTGTTGGCGTTTTGCTAATCTATCAAAATGCGTATACGCCCCATTTGACCAGTTGATCCGCGTCACGATGCCGCATCTTTCATCGCGTCTCATAGGCCAGCATTAGTTAGTTAACTTGGAAAATGCTTTAGCTTTTCCAATTTTCACAGCTCTTTTTTGTGCCATAAAGGCGCCTTTTATTTATTTTAAGCATTAATTTGTACGTTGTTATTTTTAAATCTTTTGCCGAGTTCTTGTTGTTGTTCTTCTTCTTCTTTCTCTTTTTTCGTTTCCAATTTTTTTTTTGTATTAATTTTTTGCGGCGACTTTTAGTGACTGAACTTAATTTATGATTATTATAAAATGTCTGTTGAACTTGGTCAGCAGCAAATTGTTGTTGATATAATTATTGATATATTTTTGGGATTAAATTCTGATTTAATTTGTTAACTTATTAGAGAAATTAGATTATTTGGAATAAAAGAACAAGTTGTTTTTCCAACTGCAATGACCTTTGCAAACTGCCAAACCTTAATTCAAATTCTTCTCCATGTTTAACATCAAAACTCGAGCCGCTTTCTAAAGGGCTTTACAGTACCACATGCCACTCCTCTTTCCCCTTTGCCCCTTTCTCTGTTAAACAGATTTGTCTACTTCATAAATACTTTGTCCACTTAATAATGGCATACCAAATAAATCAATTCGAGAATGCTTCTCAATTTGCTGCGCCACAAACAAAAACAAGAGGTATTATGTGTGTGTGTGAGTGTGTTTTTATGGCACACCCCTTTGTAGGCTGGGTCACAACGCTTCGTCGACTGCCAGGTCGCGATTCTCCACTCCCTTTATGCGAATCCCCGACTCATACCCTGATCTATGCCATCAAAAACCCAATCGACATCCCAATTCCAATACCACTAACAAATGGGCGCACGCACAGGTTGCTGTCACTTTAACGGACAGCGGTGTTGTATTGCAAGGCCAAAAGGTAGCACTAAAAATATAGTTGTACTCACAGTACCCTGTAAATGAAGTATGGCAGTGGGGTAGTATAAACTAGTGGGCATTACGAGAACATGTAACAATTTTTGAAGAACTCTTAGGAAGGAAAATTTGAAATAAATTTTATTTAATGAAGATTTGTTAGCGAACTTTATAGTGTACTTTCCATAGGCTACTATACCTAATTAATTATATATAAAACCCAAAATTTCTTGGAAACAGTTTTATAAAATTATCTACATTTACAGGGTATTTTCAGGTCTGCTTGCTAGCTTTCCAAGCTTAGAAACTTGTAGCATATATGCTTTTAGCAGTTGCAGGTAGAATTGCTGTTCGATTTTATAACTATTTAGCGTCTCTTTTGGCGACGAATCGATAAATTTCACATAAATCGAGAGCAAAGCTAAAGTCAAAAGTCAATTTTCTAAGTAAATGCGCTTCTTCACGAACGAGCGCGGGCGCTCCTAGGGACACACCCAACAAAAGCAACAACAGCAACAACAACCACAGCAACAGCAACAACAACAACAACTAGTTGTGCCACTTCTCCTACCCTCTGCCATTGGCTAACAAAAATTTCCGTTTGATTTATTCTAAAGTGAGTGTAAAAAGCGGAGGTAAAAGGCAAACCGGAAGTGCCAAGCCAAACCAGAAAAAAAAAGCCAGAATAAACCATACTAGAAATATAGCCAAAAGCACAATTGTCTCTACTCTTTGTCTCAACACAAAACAAGCCATTTTGATTGACTCTTCTCTGTGGAGTACTCCACTCCACTCCACTCCACTTGTATGCTGGCGAATAGTATTCACGAGTATATTTAGTCGCTTAAACATCCGTTCCATTTCGCATTGCACGCATAATTGGCGTTCCACCAAACGGAATAAAAAAAGCAAAAGACAAAAAAGAAAATCAAATCAAATAAAACAAAATAAAATACAATAATACAAAATAAAAAAACTCTGTCTTTTGTTTGTGGACCGTCTCTTTGGTAGTCCAAAACAGAAAAATAAAATAAATTCAAAGTAAAAATGTTGAACTGAAGTGCTCGCTTGATCGAGCACCGAGCACTGAGTATAGAGCACGGAGCACGCTCCCACATTTGATTGCACTCGTAATTGATCTTCTATTTAAAATCGCTGAACGCAAATAAAGCACGGGGAATTTGTCGAGTCGAGGGTGGGCAGGGAAGGAATATCAAATAGTTTCTAGGGGTTAAGGAGGGGGGAAAGTGGAATTGGTATTGGAACAGCCACTGTGACTGGGTGTGTTTAGCCATTTAGCAGTCGCTTGTGATTTGCGCGTTTTGTTTTTCACTTCTTCCCCGCTTTTCCCAAAAAGAGTAGAAGAAGAAGAAGCAGCAACTAAAAAAAAAAACATTATGTCGAGCTTGCTCTGCTCGACGTTGCCGGCACACGCAAAATTCAGTCGCTTCAAGCCGCGCGCGGAGTCAGCAACTCAGTGGAAATAACTCGCAAACGGAATAAAAACCGATCCCCAAAAAAATAATAAAGAGAAACTTCCTCGTCCTTTAATTGGGTAAATTCTCTTAGTAAAATATACTGAAATGTGCAGCAAAATACGAGTGTCTATCGAGTGATTCATTTAATTTCGATTAGCAGAAAAAGGACTGTGATTTTGATTGACGCTGGCAAAGACTTTGATTCGATTGTATAATTCGATTAAGTGCTGATTGAATTAAGACGTCAGCGCACAACACCCACAACACCAGAAACAGCAACAACAACAACAACTAGTTCTAGCCAACAAATACAATATAGGTTTATACTATATAGAATTGTATATATTTGATCTGAGCCAAAAAGCGAAATACATGTCAATGTCTAGCGACTATGCGCCTAGAGGGCAGGCAATATCTATCTCGCTAGCTATCTCTAGTTGTATGTGTGTGTGTGTGTGTATGTGTGTGTGTGTGAGCCTGTGTGTGTGTGCCTGTGTGTGTGTGCCTGTGTGTGTGTGCTATTACAGGTGGCATATAAATCTGTAGAGTCAAAGATTTTGCCTAGCCTGACAACAGCGAGGGTTGCTACTACTACTACTACAACTACTACTCAAGTAATATTTTTGCTTACTCAAATTATTAATTGTTCATTATATTATGGCCATGCCTTTGTTAATGGTCTTTTGTTGTTAAATATAAATAAATATTTAATAAATTGTTGCTCTTTATAGTACTCAGACAATTTGTATGCACAAAGTGTCTACAAATTATGCCAATAAAAAAACTTATTAATTTCAAATTAAATTTAGACAATGTTTTTCATATGAAAATATATAAAACAAATATTTTTTTTATATACTTCGAAGACTTTGTTATAGGTAAAAAATAAATTTGATACATTTTTAGCTAAAAATTTAGCTGGAAATTTATTTTGTAACATATCAAATTCTATAAAAATTATGTTCTATGCTAAAAATATATTATCTATCATTAAATTATGTAAAATTCAATTTCAAAATACAAAATTTTAATAGAAAAATCAAATTTGTTATAAGCAAAATTTTGTTACAAAATTAATTTCATGCTTGGTTTATGTAAAACACTTAGAGGTACCACTGTACTTAACAATTGAAACAATTTGTGTGTGTGTGCCTGTGTGTGTGTATTTTTTTTGTCGCTTGGGATTCAAATATAATTTTATATCAGAGTCTTTCGTATAGTTCAGTTTATATGCTACGAAAGTCTTTTTTGTAAATTCTAAACATGCGCCAAATGCTCTGACTCATCCAATAGCATTTATATATATTTACCTTAATGTGTGCTAGTATGTGTGTGTGTGTGTGTGGTGTGTGTGTTTATGTTGGCTGCATGTGTATGCGATAGTTTTTTTTTTTTTTTGTGGGTTTTTGTGGCCAAATTTTGAATGGCTGCCAAATGCGGCTTCCTTGGTCGTATTAATTATTGCTGTTCAACGTCGCGATGTTTGTTTGTCAATTTGTCTTCGCTCCGTTTGTTGACTGCAACATTTATTTTTGTTAGAAAACGATACAAAAAACGTATAACGAAAATTAGATATAGCTAAATGTATAAACGTAGCCGCAGACGAGCATAAATTTGTTGACAAGTGTAAATGTCGTAGCACGTCACTAAAAAAAAAAACCAGAGAAAATTTGTAGAAATTGAATGAACGGAAATCTCAACTCGAAATTGAACTTGCGCCCCTGAAAATGTCATGTGTTGCCACCTAGCCACCTTGTGCCCCACCCCACCATTAATTGTCAGTGGTAGCCACCCACACAGCAAACGACTCAAACCACAATCAATTCCCCATTTTGACAGGCGTTTGGACACCAAAAAGTCAAACACCACACGGCTCCAGTAACGATCTGGATAACGTTTGCTCATCGGCAGCGCCAACACCACCGCCACCGCCCACATTGCCGGTGTGGACACCACAGCCATCGCCTGCCTTGAGTGGTCGCAAAGAGTTTCGTCCCGTACGCTTTGAATCTCCCACTTTGCCACGTCGTTACACGGCACTGCAGCAACAACAGCAGCAGCAACAGGAACCACAGCAACAACAACATCCACAGACGACAACGACAATACCACCGTGGTCCTATACAAACGGCGGTTGTCCCAGTGTGCCCAGTGCACCACGCAGCACCACCACAAATCTGAGCTCAAATAACTCCGATTACGCTGAAACCGATTGTTCTACTCACTTTGGCCCAGTGGCGCCCTCTGCCAGCGTTTCCGATAAGATTAAAAGTACTGAAGTTTAGAAATTTATACAGTAGTCTGTTGAAAACCAGGGCTGCAATCAAAAGATAAACAAGGAGCTTGAGAATTTTATAGTAAACGAATTTTGGGCAATTGAAAAAGATTTTAAATGCACTAAATTTCAGACTATGTATTGAGACTATCTTCAAATTATGGCCCTAAGACCACACTCATAACATTTTTACTCAAGTTAAAACTGAAATCTAGACTTAAAATAGTCTTTTTTTATCATTATTATCAGCAGATTTCGGTTTAATCCGTACATAACTTCAGGGATTCCCACTTAAACTACTTGATAATAATTTAAATATTTTATACCTTAAATTTACTTAATTTTAAATACTGCTCACCTTTAAAAATCACTTAAAATTACATTTAAATACCTTAAAGTTTTTAAGAATTCTCATGCTCTTTGTTTATCAGCAGTAGCATTCCCCTTAGGGCTCAGCCAAGGGTTTACTAGACTCTAGAGATACAGTCAAGTTCTTTACTCGTATTTTGCTGCCTAAATCGCGATTACAAGTCCAATCTTTCGCTAATAATGCTCATTTCTCTCATCACTTCTCTTATCCCGATCACGCCCACACCCACGCCCCTTTATCCCCCAACCAATTAACGCTGCAAGCATTTGAACGCTCGGCTTCTACATCGGAGCTGCACAGGCCGTTCGTACGCCGTCAACAGTCTGACTATAGCCGACCAGCATATAGGCCCAATGAAGTCAGTAAGTATTGCAGTACAGTGTTAACTCGAAATGACCAAAAGCTCACGTCGTTATACACACGAATTAATAAACAAACACAGAGAAAAGGGCAACAAATGTTTAAGTTAATGTTGCACAAAACTTTTGCTGTACGTTGAACAACTTTCTACCACCCCGTCCACGCCCCCTCTGTTAACCCCACCTTAAAAACACACACAATGTACTTAATGCAATCTACGGTTTACAGTCTACAAAGTCAAGCACGAGTATATGAGCGAACCGGAAACGGAAAGCGATCGTCCGCGCAAAATGGCACAGTTAGGTCGACGGCAATATGAAGGCATCGGTCCGGTGACCAACGATGGAATGCCCATAATACTCAGATCGGTAAAAAAAACACATCGGTTTCCCCCAGTTAGTCTATCAACTTTCCAACTACTTTAACTCTTTCTATATATTCCTATGTGTGTGTGAAATGCTGCAGGAAGTCCAGGAACCGCATCAGCATGAATGGTACAAGCGGCTCTATCAGACCATACATAAGCAGAAGAATGGCGGTAATTGTTCTAGCCACTTGACCAATCTTAACTGAAGCATTGTAGAATATAATCTCCTACTTCCACTACCTTTATCAATTCCCAAATTCCACTTCCTCTGGGAGTTTCCTCTTACAATGCTTCAGTTCTGTCTGCCTGCCGAACTAGTTCTAATCATTTCTTCCACAAAAACTTTCTTTCTTTCTCTAATTGTTTGACAAAACCATACCACACTCAAAACCACTCCCAAAACCATTTACGCTTTTCTCTGTGTAAAACGAAAAACAAAAACAAAAAAAATTTACATCACAGACGATTTCGTGATACGCTACAAGTGTCCCAGAGGTGATTCTATATAATTCTTCTTCTAATACTATATATACTATATATTTAATACGTATACGTAATTTATTCTAAATCAAGTCTAAGCTTGCCCTTAATTGTAGTCTGTATATCTGGCTTTTCTTTAGTTTTGCTTGTGCAGCGTACCTGCTTTGTGCTACCAGACAAAAATGTCACGTGACCTTTGAAATTGGTAGTCGATTTTATAATTTTATTTAACTTAATTGGAATGCATGCGATATTTTAATTTACTCGTATACTATTTTCGTAGTCACTGTATTAGAATTATACGATAATTCCATACTAACCGCAATTAATCTAAGGTCTAACTCATGCTAAAAGCTTTGAAACAACGCCCTAACATCATGTCTGCTCAACATAACACACAAAGCAACCAAAACAACAACAACAACAACTGTGATAATAACAACCACAACAACAGCAACAACATCAGTAGTAATATCTAATCTTAATAAATTCTATAAAATTCCCATTCACTAATTGATTACTCTCTCCTAATACACAGCTCGTCCATCGTATAAGAGCAATGGTTATGTGTCTGAACCCGAGCCAAATTACGATTCCGATTACTCAACTTTGAAATATCGTACTCCAAATCCATTACGCGTACAGTCTGTCTCATCGGCTGTTAATGTGCGCAATCTAAATCAGGACGACAAGTAAGTTATACTTGTTCCAAAACTTAACCGATTTTTAAGAGTAGTTTCTACTTGGCTGAAGCTAGTACTAGGGAAAGGGCAATAATTTTTTTAATCTTCAAAGTCGAATAACTTTATCAAAACTTAACCGATTTTCAAAAGCAATATCAATTTGTTTATGGCTTAAAACCCAAATTTATACTACATTAAAATTTATATAATTTTTGGATTTTAAATTTTTGCGATTTTTTCGACATTTTTCCATACTTACCCCTTGGCACTTTTTTCAAAACTTTGAAATGCGACAGTTCTGTCAAAACTTAACCCATTTTCAATCGGAATACCAATTTGTTTTTGGTTTGAAACCTTTATTAAGTCTGCATTTAAATTTTCAATAATTTTCAATTTTAAAATTTTGTCATTTTTTTTTACCAATTTTCCATACTTACCCCTTTGAAAATTTTGAAATTTTTCAAAAAATTAAAATTTTGTAAACTTGCTAAAATTTAACAGTTACAAGTAGAATATGCACTTTTGTGATGATTTTAGCTCTTAGTCCCATGATTAAAATAATTTTCCCTGATATAAACCATTTTTCCCTTTTCAGATTGTATGGTACTATGCCCAACCCGATCAAATCGGCACAGAATTCGTATAAAAATCAACCTGGTCGCATAGAAAATTACACAACTGGTCACTCGTCCGTTTCGGAGAAGGAAAAGAAGGAGGCAAGTGCCAGAGCAGCGAGCAAATGTCATGCGTACACAAATCATTGCGCTCCCAATCAATAACTGCCAATAATTTCATGATAACTCCATAATAGCTAATGCTAAACACATTGAATTCCATTAATGATCTTGACAAACTATCGATTGCTTGAATTATCCCCATTTCTAAAACATTCGAAAGAAGCACAATCATTATAATAATACCTCCATCTCAGACATGATCATAGCACTCATTAAACACTCAAAATTACATAGCAATTATTCTAACTCACAGCTTAATTATCTTATTCACAATTCTAGTGGTGGGACGAAGTGATGGACATCTTTAACGGGGTATGAACTCTAATCTCTATATATATATATACCTCTTCTATAGATAACTAATTTTAGTTATAGATTTTTTATATAGACTAAGTGTCCGATATTTCTCTCTGAGTTTTTCCGTTTTTCCCCGCAAATAAAAGTATTTTTTTTCTATCTGCCCATTTCTTGTATTTATCCCAATTTTCCCAATTTTTTATTGCTATGCTTAACGTAAAGTGGCTCAGGGAACATACACGCATACCGCGTATTATTATAGAATTCGTCGATGATTTTGATAATTATTCAGTAAGTTATAGTTATACTAGTTTATAGTTTAGTTTAGGCATCATTGCGTCCACGTTTGACTGAAGCACCCGAATTACTAAAAAGTGAAACCAATTTCTACGATAAAATCTTTTCTAAACTTCATTATAATAAAGTGATTTCTTTATTTGCTCAGAATTTGGAACAATCGAAGCTATCGCCGCTCTACACTGAAGGCAATTTGTCCAGGTAAGTCCTAGAAATTATATTGAAATCAGTTTTATATTAAAGTTTGTTTTATTTGTAGAGCTCTGGCTAAAGAATCTGGTTATACCAGCGATTCCAATCTAGTCTTCCGACGTAAGGAGCTACCGCTGAGCAGTCCACTGAGCCCCTTGGAGCAGAGACAAGCCTACAAGAGTCTACAGGCCGGAGGAGAACCTCCATTGTTGGGCTTCCGTAAGCCAGCGCCCGAGAAACCCAAAGGTAAGATCGGTTTAAACTGTCTTTAATTAATTAATTAATTACTTTTTTTTAATAATTAAAACTTAGAGTTAAGTTTGCAGTTCTTACTAATTCTTCAATGGTGTTGGTTCTCTCTCTTCTCCTGATGGAGTTCTTTAACTTTTAACTCTAACTTTTGTTAACTATATTTGGTAAACTATTGAACACAACCACTGCTCTCACAAGAAGTTGTTATCAGCCGAGTTACAGCACCGCAGCACCACCGGGCACCCTCTTAAATGTTGCAGCTGTAATTAGTTTAATGCCAAATCTTTCCCCCTTTCCCCTCCCAAAAACAAAGAACTTGTGGAAGAATTCGAATTTATACAGATAACACCGACGCTTACCAAAATACGTGTGAGCACCAAACCGCTTGAGGAAGAGCCAGAAAGAGTAACGGTAGCAGCAGCACCGTCAGCACCAGTACCACCGCCACCACCGCCGCCTCCTCCACCACCACCGCTTGCGACTACAGCCACTGCTGTCCCGAGCAAGAAAATGTTTTCGCATTTCTCCAAGAATTTGCCCTCGTTCATACCCCTGAGCAAGAAGCAGCAGCAGCAGGAGACGCCTCCTTTGCCGCCCAATCGCCGATCCTCGTGCACCAAGAGCACTGTGCGCGTCGAGAAGGTAACGAGCAGCTGCTCCAAGTCACGCCATGATCAGTGTTTCCAGCCACCCGGTGGCAGCAATACGCTAACCCTACGTAAGGTCTCCGCTTCCTCTCGACGTGAACCCATTTGCCGTTCCAAGTCAACGGGTGCAGTGTCCACGCTACTGGCCACGCTAACGGCAACGAAGGAGACGCGTAGCAAGGATGGTTGCCTCATGCGTGTGCAGCAGCAGCATCAGCATCATGCCAGACTGCGCTCCGTGAGTCCCAGTCGCCGTCCAACGCGTCTGCTCGCGCTGCGTCACTCGAGTCGCAGTCCCGTGGCCTTTGGCAGGAGCATCTCGAAGGAGCGCAGCTTTGCCGAGGAGAAGAAGCGTCTGGAGAACACGCTGCCCGCCAGTCGCACCAACTTTGAGGCGAGCACGAATATACTGCGTGATCCTTCGCTTAAGTCACCGCAGGAGGTGCGTGAAGCGGTCCGTTCGTATGCCACCTGTAAGGCGCAGCATACCCGTAGCAAGTCCTTGCCCCGCTTGCGTCACAGCACCACCGTTAGCACCACTACACGTCATACCATGTGCTTCCCGCAGGTGCGTCCCCAGAATCTGCTCGACTGCAGTCGTGCGCTGAAAAAGGTGCTGCCCAAGTGTGGCAAAACGGTGGCCACTGTGCATCGCAGTGGCTCCAACGAGAGCTTGCCGCGCAGCAACTCCACCTACTCGATTGACTCGGTGGTGCGGCAGGAGTACGTGCCCATAGCACCACCCAAAACCTATGTGGGCAAATCGAAGCCAGCCAAGTCGCTGCCACCGCTTCAGACCAGTCGCAGTGAGGGTCACGTGCCACGCAAGCGGGCCAGCACCACCGTCAAACCACCAGCCAAGTCGAAGCCGACAAAAGCCCCGACTCGCCAATCCTACAGTGAAACAGTGCGGGAGAAGACCAATTTCTGGAACGACTACAATGCCAAGCAGACGCTACACTCACTGCCACAAACCACCAGTTGTGGCACCACCGAGTACAAGTACAGCTCATTGCATGAACCACCCTATGGCGAGGATATCTACGACTATACGGGACAGGGACCTCCCAGCTGCATTGAGGATCTCGTGTGGAAGTACGAGAACAAGGGACAACATTGCATTAGACCCGCTGCTGTCACGGACATTGCGCGTCCACAGTCGCCACAGGGTGACTCCGCACTTGGACAGCGTCGCTTCTCACCCACCCGTGAGGTGCGTGTACCGCAGACACCACAGCGCGAGGTGCGTTCTCCTTCGCGTCGTCGCATCGACAGTCTGCGTTCGAGTCAGCGGCAGGATCGGGACAAGGATCAGCAGGTAGTGGTGCGTGCGAGCAGCCTGAGTAGTGCCGATGAGCGCAGCAAGCGTCAGCCAAGTGGTGCACAAGCTGGTGGCCTCTACCAATGCGGTGAACTCGCCCACAGTGCCACCTCCCTGACTTATCTGGAGCGGCACAGTCCCAGCTGTCGCTATCGCAACAACTGCGAGCGGTTCACAGAGCTGAATCGCTTCTACAGCACCTTGGAGCGGGTGGGTCAGCTAGAGCGAGCCACTTCTGCTAGCAACTTCCATCCGTTGCGCAAGGATGCCGAGCTCCTGGACTTCGAGGAGTGGCGCAAAGTGCGACTCCATGAGCGAGCCGAGAAGGAACTGCAGTATTTGGTGGGTAAACTGCAGGATGATCAGCGGGATCGTGATCTCCACTACCGTTCCAAGGATGTCAACGATATCAAGTGGCGCCATGATGCAGATCAGGCATTGCATGCCAAACAGAAGTCTGTCGAGGATTTGCGGGAGAACTTCGAGCAGTTGCAGTTGCTCAAACTGCAGCGGGCAGAGGCGCAACTGCCGCCCGTGCAACGTCAATGGCGTCGCAATACTGTAGCCGATCTGGCCTGCAGTCTGGAGGGCAGGGATGCACAGCCACGAGAGCTGCGCGCAGAGGCAGAGCGTCATTTGAGCAATGATTTGGTCAGCACCCTGTCCAAGGATCAAATCAAGAAGATTACACAACAACTAAACGACATCTATGCGGGTAATCGTAAGCCAGCCGTGGAGGAGCACTACGTGGTCACCGTGGAGAAGGGTGCCAAGCCGAGCACTCATGCGAATGCCCTCAAAGTGCGCTGCAATTCAAGCATTACCAAAGATCAGCTACTGGGACCTGTGCTCCGCAAGCGGGAGGAGCAGCAACCCCAAACACTGCCACGTGCCACACGCAGTCAGTCACCGGTGGTGGTGGCCAGGGAAACACGCGGTGCCATAGCTGCCAAAAATGCCGAACTAACGCTAACTAAACCACCAGATGTGCCGCCACGCCCCAAGGCTAAAGCGGAATCCAAACCTCTCAAGGCGGAGCCAGAGCCCAAGGAGGAAACCAAGGAGAATCCTATCAATCAGAAGATACAATACTTTGAGGATCGCCAGTTTGAGGAGCCACCAAAGACGATCTATCATGCCAGGGAGGACAGTTCGCCCGACGAGGGTGAGGTAATGCGTCTCATCGAGCAGAACATGCTGGCTCGCCAGCAGGCCAGGCACAATCATGTCCATGTCCACACGGAGCTAAGCAACTCGTTGACCGATCTGAGCGGTGTCTTTGGTGAACGTTCTGCGGCCAGGGTAAATTTTCATTTGCACAGCCCACCCGATCGTCCACCCGAAACACCCGCAGAAGACGTACTGCCGGTGCCACCGGCGGAGCTGGAGGTGGAGGAGCAGCCAGAGCGGACAGAGGAAGAACACCAGCTGCTCAGCTACGAGCCTGGTTCTCCCGATGGCAGTCTTGAGCTCTATGATGCCTATTATCGTTCGCGAAGTCTCTCGCCGCAGTCACAAGTCTCTGGCTGCTCCAGCTCCTACCTGCAGCGGGTCTACACCGGTGAGGTGCAGAAGATTAAACAGAAATTTGAGAGCATTCAGCGGGAACAATCCAATGAACGGCGGGATTTTTTTGGGCTTAGTTCGCTGCGGAAGGCGCGCAGCGATCCTGAATTCAATGCAGGATCAAAAGACGCCTTGGCAAGTGCTACGGAGGCACTGCCCCAACCCACGCAGGATGTCACCCATTTGACCCATAAATTTGAGCTGCGTGGTGCAACGCCATCCCCTGAACGTGGCCGGAGAAGGCAACGTGGTTTGCTAATGCCCCACATCGATATCATCAGCAAGACGGCGGCTCTAAAGCGAGAATTGCAGCCAGCACGGAGTCACAGCAGCAACAGTTGCACCACCGCACATGTGCAGAGTTTGCGCCGTCGCTACGAGTCCCCAGAACCACCAGCACCACCTGGTGAACCACCGCAACGCTACTTGTCCACCTCGTTGGCGGATCTGCGGGATGTGCACGACATTTCACCACATTTGAGCGGTGATTGGGTGGCTCACAAGCATCCGGAACGTACGCCGGCGCTGCCCAAGAAACCACAGCGCAGCGCTGGGGCTGTGGTGCGTGCCAGCTCCACTTCTCCTCTAAGATCGGCGGATATCTTTGCCAATCAAAAGTTTGATCCACAGAAGCATCGTCCCAAGGCCCGTTATGTGCCCGATGGTGCAGCTGCAACAGCCACTGGAACCACTACAACCACTGGAACCACCACCTCGAGGCGTACACCAAATGGTGGTGCCAACACTTTGGAGCGCCTCAAGCGCAGTGTGGCGGTAACATTCAAAGGTAACGCAGGTAACAACTTTTCGGTGGTGCAGTTTCTTGTGGTTTGTGTTTTTTAGGGTTACCATGCTCTGTAATGTTCTTGCTCTTGCTTCGTTTCGATTGGTTTTTGATTTTCCCAATTGGTTTAAATAACTCTTTACCCAAAATTATTGCAATTGTATTATGTTATTGTTGGCGCAGATTTTGACTCGAGCGCCGCACCACCAATACCACCACAGCCGCCATTAAAGGGCCTGTCATCCAGTGGCCACCACTCGGCCTATGAGCCATACTCCTCGCACCACAGCAATGGTGATCGTGTTGATTCAGGTACAGGTACAGCTTCAGGTGAGTGAGGCGATCGCTTCAACGATCATTCGCAATGGATTCTACCTAACTCGCTGCTTTTGAGCTCTACTAACATCGGGTGATCTAAAAATTAGTTGCTTGTAAAACTGTTCTAAATTTTTGGTGTATTTTACTATGAACAAATTTTACTTACTCTTTAGCAGGAATTATGTTAAGTTAAAGGATTTAAGAAATGTTCTAAAACTCAATCTGCGCATAATTTAGATTAACCCTTCATTTGGCTATGATCTAAAATCGTTTTTTGGCTTTAAGAGCCGCACAAATGGTGATCTAAATTATTAGTAACTACAATTAGGGTCTTAACTCACTTTGAAATCCTAAATTCCGTGTTCTAAATTTAACTTAAACTGGTCTAAAAATCGGTTAGCCTTGTCTACTGCTTTTCTATACTGTTCTGAAATTTATTTACCATTCTTATCTCTTCAAGAACCCATATACCACCTAAGTTTCCACAATTTATTTTCGAAATCGTTGCAATTAGTTAATTTATTGCCACCCCCTCTCATCCCTATGGCAAACGACGCCACTGCGTGCGCTCACCACATTCAATGACCTTTGTAAAATTCCATTTCGTTTTTACTACCGCAACAAATTTCCGCAAATGCTGCAATTCCTATTTGAAGGTGCGGCCGGCATTAGTTGACCAAATTAATCGATATTACCAATAACAAAGACGGACAGTAGGACAGTGGCAAAGGGGAAGAGAGGAAGAGACAGTGACAGTGTTGACCCGCTTAATACGACCACGCGACACCTGTCCAAGGCACGAGCCGAATACCGAGCAAGCCACCCCTCAGAGTGAGGCAAGTAGAGAGGGCAGTAAGGGAGGGGGATAGACGTTGCCATGGCCAAAATGTGGCAACAAAACAATTGGCTAGAGCTCAGGTAAACCGTTTGTCTACAGTTTAGTTAGTTTCACTTTTCCGTGCCAAAAACGTCAGCACCTCGGGCAGAATTTCCCAATTAAATGTGGCAAAAATAGCACACATTTCCCTCGCTTACATAATGCAGCATTAAGTGTGTGACTGTATGTGTGTGTGTGGCAAGTGCAGAAAAAATATACAGAATATATATATTATATCAAAGATATAACTCAGAATATGATACATCAAACGCTTGCGCCGCGACGCAGCAACACCTACGCAGGCCAGCAACTCCATGGCAACAGCAGCAACAGTGGCGGCGGCAACAGCAGCAGACGCAAGACGTCAGCAGCTGCTGTTGTTGCTGGCGGCAATCGCGTGCACTGGCGACAGCAGCAACAACAACAACAGCAGCAGAAGCTGCATGGCAGCTGCAATGATTTAGAGCTGACAGATGACAACACGCACTTGCAGCGGCAGCAACAGCAGCAGCAGCAGCAGCGCTGGTGGCGCCACAACAGCAACAACAACAGTGATTGGCCCCAACGACCGCTCAGCAGCGGCGCTGGCAGCAGCAACAGCTACTACAACAACAACAACAACAACAGCTACTTCAATGGCGAGAAAATCACACCTGCCACACTGCATCGGAGCGTCTGCGACATGCCCAACTGTGGCAAGTTGCTCTGGATACGACGCAGCTTTGACTATGAGACAGCCAAAGCGCCAGTGTTGCCACCTCCTCCGCCACCTTCAGCAGCAGCAACAACTAGTGACGTCAGCTATCATATTGTCGGCTTGCCACACACACCGCTGCCGTTGCCGGGGCAGCGTCAGGCTTATCTGGCAAATCGTCATGCCATTGGTGCCTCCATGCCGCTGCTCAGGTGGCAGCAGCAACAGTTGCAACAACAACAGCAACAACAGCAGATTCAACTGCAGCAGGAGAGACTTGGCAGCAGTTAGTATTACACCTCCGAGACTCCCCTTGAAACCAAGCAAGTTTAAGGCCCACTTGCCACGCCTCCTCTGCCCCCTAGCCACAAAATCGACTTTCTCATTTGCTTAAACGACCTTACTCTTGGGCGCTTTCTCACGTTTTTTTCTCATGCTGTGCAAAAACTTGTTATCAAAGTGATAAGCAGCGAAAAGAGTGAAAGAGGGTGAGAGTGGTGAGCGAGGAGTGGGAGATTGAGAAAGGGAGAGTGATAAATTGGTATAGTGCGATAGCTTTCTGCTATGCAACTCACGTTTCAATACAAGTTCATGATAAAAAGCTTTGAACGAGCTTTTTTTAGGTTTAACGATCTTATGAATGATCTTATAGTGCAAACAGTGGTACAAGTTGTTATTTGTTGGGCTGCAAATTTAATTACAGTAGTGAGAACTATTTAAAAAATACTTTTTTCTAACACTTTAAGGGCAAAAACAGTCGATCTTTTATATGTCTCTTCCTTCCTTATCCAGTTTTTTTCGCTTGTTCAGTTAGTTTGGTCTCTCTTTTAGCTGTATACTTCTTCTCTGTTATTCACTTACTTAACAAAATCTCTTTCATTCTTACATTTATCCATTTTCTATGCCTATCATCCTCTCCTTTTATTTGCCAACCTAACAGGCTTCTTCTTTTCCCTACCTTCGTTTCCTTTCATTCACTGCTATATACAGTTCTACCTTCCTCTACCTTACGCTCTCAGTGAACAGTTGCTGTTACCGTTAATGCTATTAACAGCAGTGTTAACATACTCTGCTATCAGCTCTAATGTTAAAACGAATTACATAAAAGACTCAAGTTCACGTTTCTGTTTCTTATCAGAAACGTAGGCCCGACTGTTGCGTGCGCTATGTGACCCACTGTAAGCAGTGAGTAATGCAAAGACAACAGCAATAAAGAAGGAGAAGAAAGAGAAGAAGAAGCAACTGGAATTGTCGGAATAAACGTGAGATTTTTGAGGGGCGCTAAATGAAACGGCATTTGTTGTTGTGTGACGATAACTAAACGATTCACTCAACCAAAGACTTTTGGCGCTCAATCGCTCAGTCTCTCAATCTCTCAGTCGCTCAGTCGCTCAGTTGTTCAGTTACTCAGCCCCTCAGTCGCTTAGTTTCATTCAGTTTCCATTTCAATTTCAGTTTCAGTTGAGCGCCACGCGTGCTACACACAAGTTCGTAACGTGCCGAAGCGAGAAAAACACGTCGCGACGTGAGAAGAAGAAGAAAAGCTCGATCGGAAAATCATATAAACTTTGTAATCGGATTCGACTACGATTTAAGGTTCGACTTCGTACGGCTTTTTATCAGTGTAGACCTTCTCGACTACTCAACTATCAAGTTGTGTTGTTCTGAATCTGATTCTGATTGAGTGTGTGACTAAGCGAGCAGAAGGGAACTGAAAAACAGAGAAAAGCTTATTTTCATTGGAGTGTCTGCTTAGCATATTGGCAGCAGTGGTAGGAAAAACAGCAGAAAAGCCGGCATGACTGGTTGTATGTATGTGTAGTGCAATATAGTGCAGTGTAGTGCGGTGTATGTGCGGTGAAAGATGAAAATCAGCAACACTTTCAAAACGCTGCAATTTGCAACAACAACAACACACACATACACACACACACTCGCACAACAAATCAGTGAAAGTGAAAAATCTCCTCAAGTGTCAATTAAACTCTTTTTTTTTTGTTTTTTTTTCTTGTACAACAATTTGTTGTAGTTGTTTGTTGTTGTTGTTGTTGTTGTCTCTTTATGCTTTTTATAGTTTATGGTCTTTTTTCCACATTTTGTCACTGTGTAAATACAAATATTTGTGCAAGTTTTATTTTTTTTGGTGTCTGCCTTGAAATTGTCTTTTGACAATTGTTCAAAAAGAAATTTTCAATTTGTTGTGCGTGTTGTAGGGTGGAGTACAGGGGGTTTCTAAGGGGGTAAAGAGGGGTTAGGAGGGGCCTTTACATGTCAACTCATCACGCAATTCATGTCAATTGATTTGTTAATAATTTCTAGCAATTCACATCATTTGAGTTCTATTCGTTTGCTGTATTCGTTTTCATAAATTTATGTAAATTCATGAATTATCTTTAAAAACTATGTCAAAACAAGGTCACAGCAGATATAGTTAATATTTAAGTTTATGTTTTAGTTTGTTAACTTTTGGCTTAGACAGCTTGTTAAGCACATGAATCAACAGCACAAACGAGATGAGTTTTTTTTTTTTTTTTTGGAGGTTGATTTTGTTTATGTTTATTTTTTATGGCAGGTGATTAACCGAGTTAGTTGTGCACCCTTAAGGCATTGCCAGTGGGTTGTAGATACCCTGTAAAAAGTTGAGAAATAGCTAAGACTTATTAAAAGTGGTGTCTGTTGACGTAACTTAGGGTTTATAGTAAGCAGAGGCGCTAAATGTTATTTAAATACCCTGTAAATATTTTAAAAATGTAAGCAAAGTTTTTAGCACTTCATTTTAGCTTTTTTTACTGACTGTTTTATACCCAAAAGTGGTCTCAAAGTAGCCTCCATATATAACTGATTTCTGTATACTTTTCTACTTATTTCTCTATGCTACTCTCTGTGGTTTTTCTCACTTACTTCTCTTCGTCAGTCTCGTCTTCTACTTGCATTCAAATTACCCTTTTGATAACCCATTTGATTCAGAGATAGAAAATGCCATTAAATGCATTAAGTCAATTAGCACTTGCTGTCAGTTTGGTCACCCACTCAGACCAATTGCCACACCCCCATGTTGCTCTCTATCGCTCTCCTCTTCTCTCTCTCTCTCTCTCTCTCTGCTTCTCACTTATCTCAGCTATCAGTGGTAACCTAACGAGCATTAACTTCAATTGCGGCTCATTTTCGATACAATGGAGAAATGTTAATTCAATTTTTTTCTTTTCTTAAATTGCCTTGCTGTCTTCTTCTAACACTGTCTCCTTCTCTCACTCTCGCTTAACTTGCTCTGGGGGTTATCGCAGATCTATCTATTTAGCCAAGCGTGCGATCAACAACTGAGACGGAGACGACAACGTAGACAGTGTCAGTTAACGTTGTTTATTTGCTTACCAATTGGCAAGCTATAGCTATAGCTGCAGCTAGTTAGAGATACAGCTACAGCTATAGCTACAGCAACAGCTATAGATACAGATACAGCTACAGTTGCTGATTGAGATAAGAGGAGTGAACGGCAGCTGATCTTACGGTTTCATAACAACGGCGACAATATTATTTGCGGTTAGCTCGTCTTACACTTGCCCTAACGACTCGCGAGAGCGCTATTTTAAGTGTCAACAATAAGTATACCCTGTAATTATTAAAAGCGTCTAAGGGGGATGCTCGTTAACGGTTGAACTGTGAAGTTTTTATATAAATATTGAATGATACCACGAATTCATGCTACTTTAGTCAATTTTACAGGGTATCTATGACAAAAGTCGTTAACTATCTAGCTCAAACTATACTATTTTGCAGCTTTACTGTTTCCCAATACCGACAGAAATCTATAACTTTAATTGTAGTAGTCAGCAGTAACTTTACTCAATTTTACAGGGTATCTTATGTAGTAAAAATAATTAGTTTTGCTTTAAGTTGGCTCTACTTTGGTTTTTAGTAGTACTTTACCATTATTCTCAAAGGATTGTTCAGTTTCCTCGTACTAAACTACAGGGTATACACTCAGTCGCGCAGAGAGAACCAACACACACACACTCGTCTATTGATAAGCTAACGTAATTTTTGGCTTATGCATTTGGCCTTTGCTTGGATCAGTCCACAAGCAAAAGAAAACAAAATTTATTAGAACTAAACATTATTTAATACGTTTTCCAACACAGACGTGAATATACACTTCAAGACACCGTCGAGGCATGAGTATAAGCAGAACATATCGGAGGAGGAATTAGCCATACGTCAAGCGGAGCATATGCAGAAGTTGTACCAGGAGGAGCGTCGAAGGAAGTATCTCCAGGAGTTGCAGGACATGAATTCGCGACGACACACCGACAATTTTACACCCTCACAGAAATCACCGATTGCCCTCAATCGCTACGATGATTTCCCCACAGACGTGACCCTCAAATCTCTGGTGGGACCCAAAACGGTTGCCCGAGCACTCTACAATTTCCAGGGACAGAGCTCTAAGTAAGTTTTGGCTTAAATGGGTATTACATAGAAGTTCCATTAATAATTCTTGATATTTCTAGGGAGCTTTCGTTCCGCAAGGGCGACACTATCTACATCCGACGACAGATCGATCCCAATTGGTATGAGGGTGAACACAATGCAATGATTGGTTTGCTGCCCGCCAGTTACGTTGAGGTAGGTCCCAAGTCTTCCTAGCTTTACTTCTATATCTTTTAAATAACCCCAATTCTTTGACTTTATAGATTGTGAGCCGTGATGGCGCACGCACTCCCGCCAAACGCCCCTCGGAGGGTCAGGCACGTGCCAAGTATAACTTCCAGGCTCAGTCCGGTGTGGAGCTGTCCTTAAACAAAGGAGAGCTGGTCACACTGACACGACGAGTCGACGGCAATTGGTTCGAGGGGAAAATCGCCAATCGCAAGGGCATTTTCCCCGTCTCCTACGTTGAGGTAGGTTCGATTTCCATATTGGGGAGGGGTAAGATGGAGGTTGATACCTCCATGGTCAGTTTAAGCCACCGTGGTCACTTTTTTGCTAACTGTGTGTGCTAAAAACTGATCATAGGTGACTCCCCCAATCTCCTATAGATTTTCTGGTTAGCCAAGTATTATAACCGTCCTCCATGGTCACTTTAATACTAAATTTCCCCCTCTCCCCGCAGGTGCTAACCGATATTGGCGCCGAGGACATTGCGGCTAGAACCACAACCGTAATCAGCACTCAGAGCACCACAAATCTGCGTCCCAATCTGGATGCACTACGCACAAATATCAACAACGAGTTCAATACACTGACACAGAACGGATCACAGCCACCGAATGGCATCCTTAAGGACACCAGAACGCTGCACAAGACAGATGCGCTCCATGTGGACACCAGTTCGGAGCCAGTGACGTGAGTTTTGTAGCTTAAACTTTAATTTAAAATTAGTTTATAAATAAATTTATAATTTATTATATTTAATTATATTAAATTATATAATTTATAATGCCAGTTATCGTGCGCTGTACAAATATCGGCCACAGAACTCGGATGAGCTGGAGATCTTTGAGGGGGATGTGGTGCATGTGCTGGAGAAATGCGATGATGGCTGGTTTGTGGGCACATCCCAGCGCACTGGCTGCTTTGGCACATTCCCGGGCAACTATGTGGAGCGTGCCTAGAAAAAAGGTCGAGTTCAAAAACCGTTGAGATATTTGTTTTGCTTTGAGAAATCGGTGGAATTATTTAAAAAAAAAAAAAAAAAAAAAAATATTATTAATCAAATAACTCGAACCACAGCCAAGGCAACTGCAATTATTATTTATTTACTTGAACTAAAATTCAACAGAAATAATAATAATAATAATAATAATTTTAAAAATAATAATTATTTTAATTGTTGTTATCTTTGCCGATTGCCGATAAAGTGTTTTCTCTTTAATTTAAATAATGTACAACTATTTATTTATTTTTAAAGAAAATGTTGAAATTATGTTAATTTATAAAACCAAAAACAAAAAAAAAAAACAAACAAAAAAATCTATAAAATTAACCAGAAGTTTTCCCACACACACCAACACACACACAACATACACACACCAACAAAATATCTCCAGCGATATTTAATTAAATTTTTTAATTCGTTTAACTACTAATTTTAACTAGTCACAGCTAATTTCCAAAAAACAAAAATTAATAAATAAAAAATCGAGAAAAATCAACAGAAATTTAATTATATTAACGATCATTATGATTGATCATTATGACAATGTTAAACACAGAAAAAAGTGCCTTAAAAATGAAATATTTAATGACTTGAAAAAAGATTGAAAAAATAATAATTAATTAATTAATTAATGTAAAACAAGTGCCCTGCGTCTAATAATTATTAATTAATAATTTAAAAAACTTAAAAAAAAATTGAAAATTATTTGTAATTTTATGATCGTTTTAATAATACACAGACACCTGTTGCAAGCGAATGCGTATTAAGTAAATAAATTAAACAAAAAAAACACCAACAACAAAAAAAAAATTAAATTGAGTTTTTGTTTTTAGGAAAAAATAGAATTTATTGTTTATTTTAGTGTAAGTATTTTAACAAACAGCTTAGAATTAAAGCCCAAAAAACTAAGTTTACACGTGAACGATTATGGGAAGTTTGTGATTAGAAAGTTTTTTAGAAAAGTGTTTTTAGAATTAGACAATAAGTTTATTAAACAAATTAAGAGTGTTTAAATTGTAGAGACTTTCAATAGGGTTTTATAACAATTACTTGTAGTAATATATATTTTTTTAATAACAAATTGATGTTATTCGATGAAAGTCTATAGAAACTTCAATTCATAAAGGACTGAACTTATTCATCACATAAATTTGCTTGATAAATTTGAAAGTTATAACGTTTACACGTTGTGCCTTTATGTGAAAACTATAAATGCAAAATCTTTTACATTTCAAATTTATAGCTAAATTAGTTCTCAATAACAATCGTGATTTGCAATAAGAATAACTTGTAGAAAAAACCTTTTCATAAATCACAGCTTTAACCGTCGTATAAACATTCCAAAACCCAAAAACTCTTCACGTTATCGTTCACGTGTAAACTGGTAATCACGTTTGTGCCAGTTTCCGTTTCCGCTCCTGTTTGAGCTCCCGTTTAACGGCTCGCTGTTCCAGCTCTTCGGTGTACTCCGCATACATGGCCAACAGAGCTGGATAGAATCTGTTATACTGCTGTAAATCCTCCACAGTCACCTGCATGTTATCGAAGGCAATGGCCACATGCTGCATATCTTCGCTGCTGGGCAAACGTGGACACTTGGCATAGCGCTGCGAGAAGTGAGTGAGTATAATGTGCTTGGCCTGCATATCTCTGCCCTGTTGTATGGCCTGCGAGATGGTGCTGTGCGTCTTGATGCGTGCCTCCTCCTCCAGGTCATCCTCCATGGTTGCCTCATGTATGAGTACAGTGGAGTTTAGGCCCAGCTCGACGAGATCATCGCAAGGCATCGTGTCACCGCTGTAGGTCACTTTAATGGGAGCTCCCTCGTGCTCTGCACGCAGCGTAAGGCTCACGCCAAAGGCGTTGGGACAATGCCGCACCAGACAAGTGGCTATCGAGGCAATGCCTAGAGGTTCCACCTGCTTCCCCGTGAGTGGCTGGTCCAGCAGCTCTCCGTTGGCCACCAGCGTATAGGCATCCGCAATGGATTCAATCTGACGATGGTAAAACTGCAGCCAAGGTTCAATTTGTCTGGGAGCTAAAAGGAGCAGTGGCTGCTCCGGCTGCAGTTGCTGTCGTTCCCGCAGCAGGGCAATGAGTCCAATGTGATGATCTGCATGCAAGTGGGAGACATAAACCGCTTGCAGTTGACGCATAATCTCCTGAGCACGTTCATTCCCATAGAGACGCACTATCTGGCCATAGGAGCCTTCGCCACAGTCCAAGAGCATAAATGCTTTGGCAGCTGTCTGGATGAGAATGGAGCTGACATTGCGGGTTTTGTTTGGAATGCAAGAACCAGTGCCCAGAAATATGATGCGTGGATAGCTGCCCTCCGTCTCCTGGCTGTCAGTTGTCTCGCTCTTGAGCTGGGCGAGCAGCTCCGTGACCCCGGGTACAGCGTGTATTTCCTTCACGTACTCCTCGGGCGTTAGCTTCGACTCCAGCGTGCGATCCAAGCCTGAAATAAGTAGAAGTTATGTGATCCACTGGGTAAATCTATTGGCTCCATACTCACCCTTCTTGGGTCGCAAATGGAAGCTGGTCATGGAAACGACGCCTTGGTCCTGGCTCTGGTTCTGTTGCAGCTTCGTTTCTTCCACTGGCACTTTCAGCGGCTGCTCCTGCTCCTCCTCCAGCTTCGTCTTCTTCAAACTATGACTAAGATTTGTGCTGGGACAGCTTTGCTGCAGCTCTAGTGACTCTGCTAGAAGTGGGAATACCCGAGGACCCAGCTGATGCAGCTGATACTGTAACCGATGAGCAGCTGCATAGCCGGAGAAGGGATTTAACGGGGAATTGAGATAAATGTGCTGCGTGCACTGCGAAAAGTTGTGCTCCATAAACTTGCGATAGTCCTCATGTAGTGTGAGCTCCGGTGGACTGAAGTGCACCACCACGGCCACCTCTGTAAGCTGGGAAGCCGCCAGCTGCTTGTACAGCTGGGACTGTGCCTGTAGAGACGCCAAGTAATCCACCCCAGGCACATCAATGAAAACAAAAGAGAGCGCTGTTTCGCCAGGTTCTGTGACATTCTCAGAGAGCACCAGTTTACCGCAGGGCAGCGTCACATCGTGTCCATTTTTGAGCTGTCCCAGCAGCGGACCTGGAGGCACACCCTGCTCCACACACTTTTCGAGATTAAGCGCCCCTGGACGTGGCTTCAGCTTACATATGTAGCTGATAACGGGTTTCTCCGGCTGCTCCTCGCTACGCAGCACCACCGACTCCACACTGAGTATGGAATCTTCAAATCGATTGCAGATCGTGCTATCTATGGTCTGCATCTGCAGATTCTTGAGGACCACAAAGCGGCGCATGCTCTGCAGCATTGTGTCCAGGTGTGGAGGGCCATGGAGACCAACATTACGCACTCCGGCATCCTGTATGGTTAATGCCAGTCCTGGTAACCCACCCACTGCTGTCCACGTGTTTCGCGTCACGAAAATCTGCTCGAGGCGCGAGAGACGCGTCTTGTGCTCATGTGCCAATCGCTGTGTGCCCTCGCCGCAGTTGAATAAATAACGTGATTGGTCCGTAAACAGATAAACGGCGCTGGGTGAACCATTGGCACCAGCTCCCAGCACCTGGAGATTCACAGAGCCCGGCACCACAGACGATAGTTTCTTGCGCAGCACATTTGGCTGTCGCTCATACTTAGAAGGCTGACCCGTATCCTTGGCACTTGTGATTACTGTACTGCTCATCCTAAAGCTGTGTCCTGTCACCGAGCGGATTGTGCCATATAATCCGTAGCGTTGCAATTTCAACATAGACAGCCACATTACACTATAGCATGCGCGCCACAGCTGATTTGCCGCTAGCGATGGCAAAATTAACAGGGACATGGCGTCAGAAGTTGCCAGCTGTATAACTCAACGCAACTGTTGACTAGCGTGTACGCCGTACAAGAAGTCATAAACCCACCACTGTTGGTTCGACCGTACAACAGCCTCCCCGTCATAAGCTGTCTGCTGTAACACACAATACACAACTGTTGACTAGCGCGAACGCAATTTGGGACAGCTGTTGTTCTTCGCAGCTATCGATAAACGATAGGCAGTACATAAATAACAAGAACTGAGCGCGCACGTGGAAAATTTAGCGTCTTGTTTTACTTGCAATAATGGTGTTTTTTACATGTAATATTTGCGGCGAGTCGGTTAAAAAGCCGGCCGTAGAGAAGCATTACCAAACCCGCTGTCGCGGCAACACAAAGAACGTGTCCTGCATGGACTGTCTCAAAGATTTCTACGACGAGGAATATGTCGCACACACCAAATGCATTTCGGAGGCACAAAAGTACTCGAATCAGAACTTTGTGCCCAAGGAGCCGAGGAACAAGAATGCCCAGAAGCAGGAGAGCTGGATGGATATCATACGCGCCATATTGGACAGCACAGAGTATCAGTTGACACCGCCACTGCGTAATGCCTTCCAGCGGCTGCAGAGCGTGGACAATGTGCCGCGAAAGAAAGCGAAGTTTGAGAACTTTGTGGGCAACTGCATGCGAATGCCCAGGAATCAGGCCAGTGAGGTGTGGGTCATACTGGAGAAGGAGCTGAACAAGATGAAAGAGGCCAAGCAGGCTGAACTCGCAGCCGCCAAGGCAGCCAAACACAAGGAGCCGGAACCGGAGGCGACATCAGAAACTGCCGATGCGCCGCCCAAGAAAAAGTCCAAACTGGAGAACGGCGAGGCAGCAGACACAGTGGAAGCTCCCACGGAAGAAACCAGTGAGTTTGATTGGCCTGCACAGCTGGGCAAACTGGTGTCCAAGCAACCCGATGGAATCTTTCTGGAGAAACTCAAGCGGAAGCTAGCCAAGAAGTACACAAAGCACTTGTCCCTCACCGAGCTTAGCGAGAAGCAGACAAAGAAGTTCGACAAACGCTTCGATAAGCAGCTCAGGAAGTGCCCGGGAGTGCAGCTGGATGGGGATCTGGTGAAGCAACAATCGAACTGACCGGGAATCACTTAAGTTAATAATACTAGACAGTTAATTAAAGGCTAATATTGCTACTAAGCACAGTTTAAATTGGATATTTATGTGGGAACGAATGGAGTTCAGAAGCTAGAGGAGGAGTTCCCTGGAGAGAGCACTAGATTCACTGCAGCGGAAAGTACTCCATTGGAAGTTGGTTTCGTCTTCTACTTAGGACTTGTATTTCAAATAGTCGGTGCACTGACGCAGGTAATCCCTCGTGCCGCTGCACTGGGCAGACTTGTGGACGTATTTCTGGGGACACTTGAGTATCATCTCGTTGGCCACACACTCCAGCACGAGACCAGGATACGCATGACAGCCGTGTCCAGCTAGAAGTTTGCCCAATGCCTTCACCCGCTTGTGGCGGAGTAGCTCCAAAGCTGGAGAGGATTAGCAAAGTGACATGAACAGAAAATTGTTAGTAACTAAACAAACCCACCATGTTTATCACACTTGACGTAGGTGTCATAGAGCAGCTGCTCATTCTCCGCGTTGTCCAGTTCGATGGACAGATGCTCCTTGATCTTGTCCAGATTCAGTGATTGGCGATTTGCAGCGAGATACTTGGTGGCATTGTAGCTGCACTCGGCGGTGCACTGGGTAAGTAGAGTCCATTTTAGACATGGTCAGTAAGAGATCTCTGCCAGCTGCTACTCACAAACATGTAGACCTGAGTCTCTTCTTCCGTTGTGGGCTCCAGTTGGTCAAACCAATGCTGCTGGCACTCGATGAACTCCGGGAACTCGTCGTGTAGATCACAGCAGAAGTCGTGCTGGGAAGGGGAGTAAGGGTGGGTTTGGAAGGGTTGAGGAGTAGTTGGGGATTAGAGATGCCAACTCACCATGGTGTCCACTGCATTCAGCTCACAGTCCTCGTCCAGCTGTGGCTTGCACTGCACCACCGCTAGAAGCAGCACCAAACTACACCACATACGCAGCATTTTTAGCGGTTTTATCGCCAAATCGCTTTTTATATGCCAAAAATCACGCGGAGTTGGCTTAATTTGGCGTAAATTTTAATTACTTTTAATTACGAGCTTCATTTGGGTTCTATAATTATAATTACTCGGGGCGGGTTGTTAGGGCGTGGCATGTTCTTTCCTCTAATGCCAACAGCTGCTTAGCTGTTCAGCTCCAATTCCGGGAAAACTTGGGAAAAACCATTGCATTTTCACGGCAAAGATAAATGATGAAAAAGGCATTCATCCATCACCGATCAAGCAGCAAAGTCTTCATGTGACAGAGGAGCAGAAGTGGGAGTGGCAATGGCAGTGGAAGTAGGGAGTAGGGAGTAGAAATAGGAGTAGGAGTGGGAATGGGAGTGGTAGTGGGAGTAGGAGTAGGAGTGGGAGAAATGCATGCGGAAGCGAATGCCTTTTTTTCAGCTGCAACTAATTAACCGAGAAATACATCATAAATAGCACAAACGATACGACTAGATGAGCATTATATATTCCAATCCCACTCCTATTGCCACGCCCCCCGTTTGCCTACTCATCATCATTAGTCACAGAGGCGCAGACGTTGCGTCGCTGCCTCAGAAGTTTTCCCATTTGTTTATTTTTGACTACTCCCTACTCCGATTTGCCCCGCCTCTCCCAGGCTAGGGGCGTAGAGGAGGGGGGTGGGGGCGTTGCACGTCTTCGGCGCTTCATGGTGGCATGCAACGGGGCGCATTCATGCGGCACGTGCCTTGCCTGAAGTTCATTTCATTGGAATTCGGAATTTTGGTACGACCCCGAAACAAACGATCTTATTTTGATATCTTTTTTTGGGGTCACCCTAACATTTGGTACACCCCCAACCCTTGTGGTGTGCCACACCAGCTGCATGGAGCAATTCCTGTGCCACAAACATTTCGGTTTTGGGAGCATACACAAAGTATTCCCCTGGTGGTAATAAGTCCATGAAAGTATTGGAATATTATGACGTAAGACGTAAGACGTAAAGATTATAACAGAGTACGGAAAAGTTACGATGAAACAGGAATTTTAATAATTTAAAACAAATATTTTTTAATAACTTTTTCCTAAAAATCGTTTAAAAACTAATTTTAAATAATTAAAACTTAGGGAGCAATTATTCCCAAATTAACTTAGAACTTTTTTATCATTCTAATAATTTTTATGGCAACGGATTTAATTGATAAATTTCATTTAAATACTTTTCTAAAATCCAGTTATAACTAATTTTAATATTTTTGTTTTCTGCTCGCAACTTCTATTTTAACCATTCTGAGTGTACCATAATTTTAGCGCTCTTATCCGACATTTTTAAGTAATTTGCGAAAAATGCTTTTGGCCTAATGCGTGTAGAACATAAATGTCAACAACGACGGGTAATTGTCATAAATAAATAAGCAAATCACAAATATTTGCTGTCTATCCACTGTTGTGCGCACTCTCCTCTCACTTTTTGTCGCTCTTTTCGCATACACTCTCCCACGCTCCTTGCGCTCTTAGGATCTACTGCATGAGAGTTAACAGAATGCACAATGTGGATGCTATTTTGATGCAGCCAACTGCAGGCAGACTCCAGCACACGCAACCCGCAGACGTGCGCTCACCCACAAACGCACAGGCAGGCAGACAGGCACGCGAGCAAGCAAGCAAGCGGACAAAGAGAGTGGGAGAGCGAGGCAGCTAAGTAATGTAATGTTAAGGTAGAACAGAAGCAAAGAGCATCCAATTGAGCAGAGCTGCGATTCAGTCAAGAGTTAGCTGTCAGCTCGTGCGGTTCGTTTTATTCGTTCTGTCTTTTGACAACGGTCGGGCGCAGACAGGAGAAAAGTAGAAAACTAAAAGACGGACAAGGAAAGGCGTTTCGTGTCGCCGCTTCCAAGACACTGTTCCAAAAAAACTATATCTATAGAACTATAGCTATACAGTGCTCAAGCATTTTATTTATAAATCCGTTATTTTTGGATCAAAAGAAAGAAGAAAGAGAAAAAAAAAAACGAATTCAGTGGCCAGCCAAGTGTTTACAGTTACTCAGTGTGCGTGTGTCCGTGTCAGTGAGCTTGTCTATACGTGTGTGTGTTTGTGCGTGTGAAAATGCTGTTGGCAAAATTGTGAAATAAAGGACAAGATCCACACACTACTCTTAAATATAAAATAAATTATAAAATAATTAAAAATGAAGACATTTAATCAAAAAGTATGCACGCTGCTGGCGTCGCTGCTGCTACTGCTGCTCTGCAGCGCCAATGGGCAGTACGAGCACTACCTGGACTCCCTGCGATCCAATGAGCTCTACGAATATCTCGACGAGTCCGTGGGAAGCATCCAATATCTTCCCAAGGGCAACAGTGAGCAGTTGATGCTCCAATTGGAGCAACCCATTAATTTCTACTCCGAGAAATACGATCAGATCTATGTGAGTATGAATATATATATATATATATATATACGTATATATAAATTATATATAACATTAACTGATAGATTCGACAACAAAGTCGCTATAGAATTTTTGCATTGAATGAATTTTGAAATTTGCATTTTGCAGTTGATAAGAAAAGCGACGGTTCACTGATAAGGGTCAGAGGCTTCCAGTCAGATCAATAGACTCTAAGCAAATAGTTGTTTTAGATCAATCGAAATGCATTATGAAGTCGGTCTGTATGTGTGAGAGTGTATGTGTGTGTGTGGTTTATTAATAGATCAAAGAGGCAAATAGAAATCGACATTAATATTCGGCAAAACATGACAGAGGCAGCTAAAGATTTCGATTTCGACACCAAGCAACAAAACTGTGTAATCATTAGCAACAAGAATGTATCTTTGAGATACATTTTACGACAACGAAAAATACACCCGCCAAATAGCAATTCGCACGCACTCAACCCGAATACCGAATACCAAAAAGACCACTTTGGGGGTGGTCCAAAATTCCACACCAGACGCTACAAATAAACAGAGAAAAAAACTTGTATAGAAAATAAAAGAAAATACTGAAAAGTCAACCCATTGATGTTGTTCTTCTGTCCGTGTTCTATGCCGACTTTGGCACTTGCCCAACACTTTTAGCCGCCTTTTTACCACATACCCTGTAAACAGCCAGAAGTACTAAGCAGACTACAAGCAATTTAAAAGCAAACTAAACTTAAAACTCCTCTAAAAGTATTTTAGTTATACTCAAAATATAACTAATTTCGTTCAACTAACAATTACTTAGATTATATCCAAAATTTATTAAATTTTCTTAGCGTATCTGTTAGTCGCGCTGTTCTAATTGCTTTCGACTTTTAGTTGTTTGCTGTTCGCATTCAGAAATTATGATCGCTCTTAGCGCAGTGTTCGAGGCGAAAGTGTCGCCTATTTTTGTTAGTTAATTAACTAAATTTATGTGTCTGACGTCGAAAAATAGCACGCGGCACAAAATGTGTGGCATTATGAGTATTATAGCCATACAAATGCATAAATTTCAACTCAAAATTCACAGGAAACATCTATGTATAAGCAAAAAGTCTACATTTATTCCAAAATATAATCACATTATTCAGTTTAATTATGCTTGAACTCAAATTCGTTTAAATCTCTGGAAATAACAAGTGAAAATAAACCCAATTTGAAATAATCAAAATTGGGGTTATTGGCTTGTCTATCAAAAGAAGAACAAAGAATTTAACTATATTTGAATTTTTTATATATAAATAGGTCTATTTTAAAAGTTATATAGAAGTTCATTTTATTATAAAGTATTTTTTACTAGTTACAATTTCGTAGTCTACTTTTCGGGTTAGAAAACCCTTTCGCTTTCGAATGCCTTGTGCTATTTTTAACGGTTTCTTGGTCTGCTTTCAAAAAAATGAAAAGTTAAACAAATTAAGCATTCTGTCAGTTTGGAATTCCATTTGGATTTCCATTTTGGTCTTGCAAATATTTCCACACATTTGCACCCGCTGTGTTCAAAGATCTTGAGAAGTTTCCCCATCGCGGTGTTGAATTAAAACCACACCTGTGCTCCAAATTCTTTCCGTATTCCAAATTTCAAATTCAGATCATTTTCATTTGTTTATTTAGGCGCAAAAACAAAAATCTATACACTCAAAGAAAATAAGTAGGAAGATGAGGAAAGACAGTAGTTGGCAATAGGAATTTGAAGAGCAGAGAGAAAGAGGAGGATGTGAATGAGAATGTGACTGAGAATGCGGCTGAGCATGAGACTGAGCATGAGACTAAGGAGGCAGCGCAGCTGGAGATTGTCGGCGTCAGTCGTTGAACTAATTTTAGAGGCGTTTCTACCCGACACGGAACTCAATTAGTAAAAGTCATTAGAGGGCGGGGACGTACTAAGGGACTGAGAGCGGTGTCTCTAATGATCATTGACGGCCTTGTTAATGGTTTGTTGTTGTTTAGTTTCCGCCAGGAAAATTGTTAAGTGGTCTGTTGGCACTTCACAGGCCAAGTGGCAAAAGAAGCGAAGCTAATTGATGCACACGCCATATGCACTTCATTTTCTCCCTCTCTCCTTCTCTCTCTCTCTCCTCTCCCTCACCTTAGTTCTCTTGCTAATTCTCCCCTTCTTCTTTGCAGATCAACACGAATGGCATCTTGACATTCAATGTGGAATTCACGGAATACTTGAATCAACCCTTTCCCCTGGAGTATCCATCCATTGCGGCCTTCTATTCCAATGTGGATACCTCGAATAGTGGCGATGATAGCAACATTTCCCTTTTTCGTACCAGTGATTCCGCCTTCCTGGAGCGTGCCAAGAGATTGGTTCAGTATGGCTTCAGTGAGGAAACTGGTTTTATGCCCAGCCAATTAATCGTGGCCACCTGGCGCAATGTGGGCTACTTTAATTCAAAGACGGACAAATTAAACACCTTCCAGGTGGCCTTGATTACCAGCGAGGATCGCACATTTGTGCACTTTATCTATCCCCAGGGTGGACTCAATTGGCTGCAGGGTGAGGCGGGAGAACTGGGACTGCCCGACATCAGGGCACAGGCGGGTTTCGTGGCTGAAGATGGACGCTTCTATAACTTGAACGGTTCTGGATCAGAGAATGTAAGATTTTTGCTCCTTATTTTCTGGATTACTTTTATGAAACTTTTTCTTCTGTTGTCTAGGCACGCTTCCTCAGTGACAGCACCAATCTGGGTGTGCCTGGCGTCTGGCTGTACCGTGTGGCTCCTCTCAATACCGGCGAGAATGTGCAGGATCCCAACAATGCGGAGACACGCACCGAATCTCCAGCCTTGGCTCAGAGCTGCAATGGCGGCAATGGACATCAGTGCGATACCCACGCCCAATGCTTTGACAAATCCGAGGGTTATTGCTGCAAATGTGATCCTGGCTATTATGGTAACGGACACACCTGTCTGGTTAACGATCTGCCCATACGTGTCACTGGCAGCCTGTCCGGTGAGATCAACGGCCAGGTTGTAGACGAGGATGCCAAGCTGCAGTCGTATGTGGTTACTAGCGATGCTCGCACCTACACCACC
The DNA here is from genome assembly GCA_018903735.1 of Drosophila cardini. NCBI lineage: Eukaryota > Metazoa > Arthropoda > Insecta > Diptera > Drosophilidae > Drosophila > Drosophila cardini. The sequence continues at coordinate 4,117,599 of JAEIGM010000001.1, read as the reverse complement.
ATTAATCCTGTACAGGATGAGCTCGCATCCCAGCTGCGTCTGGCTCTGCCGCTGCTTACCACCGTGGGCTGGCTCTTTGCCAAGACCATCAATTCATCTGTTAATGGTTATCAGTTGACTGGAGGACAGTATGAACACATCTCCCGACTGCAGTTTGATTCGGGAGAATCATTGTTGGTGACTCAATCCTTCGAGGGTTTGAACTACTGGGATCAGTTGACTGTGCGCATAGAGCTGAACGGCACTGTACCACGTGTCTCGTCTGCCACCGCTTTGCATCTTCCCGACTACACGGACGAGTATCGTTTTGTGCGTCCCGGCGAGCTCTTCTCCCTGCAGTCCCACAAACTGGAGCTGGTTGAGGAGCAGCGTGTAATCGGTTTCCAGGTGGATCAACGCATTATCTATACCAGTTGCCTGATTGACGACGAATCTGATCCCAGCGGCCACCGTCTGCTCCAAAAGGTTTCCAAGATCAGCCTTGACTACTCGGAGCGGGATCAGGCCGTACGTACCAGTGCCCTCACCAAAATTGGCGTCGATGCCGAGTCCAATGCCTGCACCGATGGCTCTGCCCAGTGTGCCGAGAATGCCGTCTGTGTGCCCTACGAAGATACTTATCGCTGTGACTGCCGGCATGGCTTTGAGCCACTTCTCGACGAGCATCAGGTGCAGATCTGTGTGGACATCGATGAGTGCGCCCTTGGCACACATGTCTGCGACGAGAACGCTCTCTGCTCAAACAACGACGGCGGTTTCAGCTGCGTCTGCGTCGAGGGATTCGAGGGCAATGGCTATCGCTGTCTGAGCAACAATTCCGTCGACAATATTGAGTATTCCACGCCTCCACCGGAGTACACTGGGGACAACTCCCAGGGCTATCCACCTCAGGAGCCCCAGCAACCCGAGCAGCCAGAGGAGACACAGCCACCAGTTTACCCCGAACCTTCATATCCTCTTCCAGGTGAAAATGTCGACTATCCTCCCCATGAGGGCAACTCTCAGCATTTGGATGCCTGTTACGTAAGTTAACTTCATTAAATAAATCATATAATATCTGAGGACTTTGGCATCCAAATTTGACAAAATGGGTTCAATTTTGAGAATTTTAGGTTCTGATTGCAATTAATTCTCCTAGTTGTCCAGATTATATAAAGGTATGACTTTTTAAGATATCTCTTCATTTGGCTGAGTTATGATCAGTCAAAGTTGGGAAAATTGTGAATTTAAAATATTGACCTGTAGACCACATATCTCTTCCATCCAAATTTGACAAAATGGTTTCAATTTTGAGAATTTTAGATTTTGATTGCGATTAATTCTCCTAATTGTCCAGATTATAAAAAGGTACGACTTTTTAAGATATCTCTTCATTTGGCTGAGTTATGATCAGTCAAAGTTGGGAAAATTGTGAATTTTAAATATTGACCTGTGGACCACATATCTCTTTCATCCAAATTTGACAAAATGGGTTAAATTTTGAGAATTTCAGATTTTGATTGCGATTAATTCTCCTAAGTGTCCAGAGTATAAAAAGGTATGACTTTTTAAGATATCGCTTCATTTGGCTGAGTTATGATCAGTCAAAGTTGGGGAAAATTGTGAATTTTAAATATTGAGCTGTAGACCACATATCTCTTTCATCCAAATTTGACAAAATGGGTTCAATTTTGAGAATTTCAGATTTTGATTGCGATTAATTCTCCTAATTGTCCAGAGTATAAAAAGGTATGACTTTTTAAGATATCGCTTCATTTGGCTGAGTTATGATCAGTCAAAGTTGGGGAAAATTGTGAATTTTAAATATTGAGCTGTGGACCACATATCTCTTTCATCCAAATTTGACAAAATGGGTTAAAATTTTGAGAATTTCAGATTTTGATTGCGATTAATTCTCCTAATTGTCCAGAGTATAAAAAGGTATGACTTTTTAAGATATCGCTTCATTTGGCTGAGTTATGATCAGTCAAAGTTGGGGAAAATTGTGAATTTTAAATATTGAGCTGTAGACCACATATCTCTTTCATCCAAATTTGACAAAATGGGTTAAATTTTGAGAATTTCAGATTTTGATTGCGATTAATTCTCCTAAGTGTCCAGAGTATAAAAAGGTATGACTTTTTAAGATATCGCTTCATTTGGCTGAGTTATGATCAGTCAAAGTTGGGGAAAATTGTGAATTTTAAATATTGAGCTGTGGACCACATATCTCTTTCATCCAAATTTGACAAAATGGGTTAAATTTTGAGAATTTCAGATTTTGATTGCGATTAATTCTCCTAATTGTCCAGAGTATAAAAAGGTATGACTTTTTAAGATATCGCTTCATTTGGCTGAGTTATGATCAGTCAAAGTTGGGGAAAATTGTGAATTTTAAATATTGAGCTGTGGACCACATATCTCTTTCATCCAAATTTGACAAAATGGGTTAAATTTTGAGAATTTCAGATTTTGATTGCGATTAATTCTCCTAATTGTCCAGAGTATAAAAAGGTATGACTTTTTAAGATATCGCTTCATTTGGCTGAGTTATGATCAGTCAAAGTTGGGGAAAATTGTGAATTTTAAATATTGAGCTGTGGACCACATATCTCTTTCATCCAAATTTGACAAAATGGGTTAAATTTTGAGAATTTCAGATTTTGATTGCGATTAATTCTCCTAATTGTCCAGAGTATAAAAAGGTATGACTTTTTAAGATATCGCTTCATTTGGCTGAGTTATGATCAGTCAAAGTTGGGGAAAATTGTGAATTTTAAATATTGAGCTGTGGACCACATATCTCTTTCATCCAAATTTGACAAAATGGGTTAAATTTTGAGAATTTCAGATTTTGATTGCGATTAATTCTCCTAATTGTCCAGAGTATAAAAAGGTATGACTTTTTAAGATATCGCTTCATTTGGCTGAGTTATGATCAGTCAAAGTTGGGGAAAATTGTGAATTTTAAATATTGAGCTGTGGACCACATATCTCTTTCATCCAAATTTGACAAAATGGGTTAAATTTTGAGAATTTCAGATTTTGATTGCGATTAATTCTCCTAAGTGTCCAGAGTATAAAAAGGTATGACTTTTTAAGATATCGCTTCATTTGGCTGAGTTATGATCAGTCAAAGTTGGGGAAAATTGTGAATTTTAAATATTGAGCTGTGGACCACATATCTCTTTCATCCAAATTTGACAAAATGGGTTAAATTTTGAGAATTTCAGATTTTGATTGCGATTAATTCTCCTAAGTGTCCAGAGTATAAAAAGGTATGACTTTTTAAGATATCGCTTCATTTGGCTGAGTTATGATCAGTCAAAGTTGGGGAAAATTGTGAATTTTAAATATTGAGCTGTGGACCACATATCTCTTTCATCCAAATTTGACAAAATGGGTTAAATTTTGAGAATTTCAGATTTTGATTGCGATTAATTCTCCTAATTGTCCAGAGTATAAAAAGGTATGACTTTTTAAGATATCGCTTCATTTGGCTGAGTTATGATCAGTCAAAGTTGGGGAAAATTGTGAATTTTAAATATTGAGCTGTGGACCACATATCTCTTTCATCCAAATTTGACAAAATGGGTTAAATTTTGAGAATTTCAGATTTTGATTGCGATTAATTCTCCTAATTGTCCAGAGTATAAAAAGGTATGACTTTTTAAGATATCGCTTCATTTGGCTGAGTTATGATCAGTCAAAGTTGGGGAAAATTGTGAATTTTAAATATTGAGCTGTGGACCACATATCTCTTTCATCCAAATTTGACAAAATGGGTTCAATTTTGAGAATTTCAGATTTTGATTGCGATTAATTCTCCTAAGTGTCCAGAGTATAAAAAGGTATGACTTTTTAAGATATCGCTTCATTTGGCTGAGTTATGATCAGTCAAAGTTGGGGAAAATTGTGAATTTTAAATATTGAGCTGTGGACCACATATCTCTTTCATCCAAATTTGACAAAATGGGTTCAATTTTGAGAATTTCAGATTTTGATTGCGATTAATTCTCCTAATTGTCCAGAGTATAAAAAGGTATGACTTTTTAAGATATCGCTTCATTTGGCTGAGTTATGATCAGTCAAAGTTGGGGAAAATTGTGAATTTTAAATATTGAGCTGTGGACCACATATCTCTTTCATCCAAATTTGACAAAATGGGTTAAATTTTGAGAATTTCAGATTTTGATTGCGATTAATTCTCCTAAGTGTCCAGAGTATAAAAAGGTATGACTTTTTAAGATATCGCTTCATTTGGCTGAGTTATGATCAGTCAAAGTTGGGGAAAATTGTGAATTTTAAATATTGAGCTGTGGACCACATATCTCTTTCATCCAAATTTGACAAAATGGGTTAAATTTTGAGAATTTCAGATTTTGATTGCGATTAATTCTCCTAATTGTCCAGAGTATAAAAAGGTATGACTTTTTAAGATATCGCTTCATTTGGCTGAGTTATGATCAGTCAAAGTTGGGGAAAATTGTGAATTTTAAATATTGAGCTGTGGACCACATATCTCTTTCATCCAAATTTGACAAAATGGGTTCAATTTTGAGAATTTCAGATTTTGATTGCGATTAATTCTCCTAAGTGTCCAGAGTATAAAAAGGTATGACTTTTTAAGATATCGCTTCATTTGGCTGAGTTATGATCAGTCAAAGTTGGGGAAAATTGTGAATTTTAAATATTGAGCTGTGGACCACATATCTCTTTCATCCAAATTTGACAAAATGGGTTAAATTTTGAGAATTTCAGATTTTGATTGCGATTAATTCTCCTAAGTGTCCAGAGTATAAAAAGGTATGACTTTTTAAGATATCGCTTCATTTGGCTGAGTTATGATCAGTCAAAGTTGGGGAAAATTGTGAATTTTAAATATTGAGCTGTGGACCACATATCTCTTTCATCCAAATTTGACAAAATGGGTTAAATTTTGAGAATTTCAGATTTTGATTGCGATTAATTCTCCTAATTGTCCAGAGTATAAAAAGGTATGACTTTTTAAGATATCGCTTCATTTGGCTGAGTTATGATCAGTCAAAGTTGGGGAAAATTGTGAATTTTAAATATTGAGCTGTGGACCACATATCTCTTTCATCCAAATTTGACAAAATGGGTTAAATTTTGAGAATTTCAGATTTTGATTGCGATTAATTCTCCTAATTGTCCAGAGTATAAAAAGGTATGACTTTTTAAGATATCGCTTCATTTGGCTGAGTTATGATCAGTCAAAGTTGGGGAAAATTGTGAATTTTAAATATTGAGCTGTGGACCACATATCTCTCTTTCATCCAAATTTGACAAAATGGGTTACAATTTTGAGAATTTCAGATTTTGATTGCGATTAATTCTCCTAAGTTGTCCAGAGTATAAAAAGGTATGACTTTTTAAGATATCGCTTCATTTGGCTGAGTTATGATCAGTCAAAGTTGGGGAAAATTGTGAATTTTAAATATTGAGCTGTGGACCACATATCTCTTTCATCCAAATTTGACAAAATGGGTTAAATTTTGAGAATTTCAGATTTTGATTGCGATTAATTCTCCTAAGTGTCCAGAGTATAAAAAGGTATGACTTTTTAAGATATCGCTTCATTTGGCTGAGTTATGATCAGTCAAAGTTGGGGAAAATTGTGAATTTTAAATATTGAGCCTGTGGACCACATATCTCTTTCATCCAAATTTGACAAAATGGGTTAAATTTTGAGAATTTCAGATTTTGATTGCGATTAATTCTCCTAATTGTCCAGAGTATAAAAAGGTATGACTTTTTAAGATATCGCTTCATTTGGCTGAGTTATGATCAGTCAAAGTTGGGGAAAATTGTGAATTTTAAATATTGAGCTGTGGACCACATATCTCTTTCATCCAAATTTGACAAAATGGGTTAAATTTTGAGAATTTCAGATTTTGATTGCGATTAATTCTCCTAATTGTCCAGAGTATAAAAAGGTATGACTCTTTAAGATATCGCTTCATTTGGCTGAGTTATGATCAGTCAAAGTTGGGGAAAATTGTGAATTTTAAATATTGAGCTGTGGACCACATATCTCTTTCATCCAAATTTGACAAAATGGGTTCAATTTTGAGAATTTCAGATTTTGATTGCGATTAATTCTCCTAATTGTCCAGAGTATAAAAAGGTATGACTCTTTAAGATATCGCTTCATTTGGCTGAGTTATGATCAGTCAAAGTTGGGGAAAATTGTGAATTTTAAATATTGAGCTGTGGGCCACATATCTCTTTCATCCAAATTTGACAAAATGGTTTCAATTTTGAGAATTTTAGATTTTGATTGCGATTAATTCTGCTAGTTGTCTAGAGTATAAAAAGGTTTGACTTTTTAAGATATCGCTTCATTTGGCTGAGTTATGATCAGTCAAAGTTGTTCTTATCTAACAGTTTACATTGATCCCATTATTTAGACTTGTCTGTTACCCTTTCTATTCTTTCTGGTTTTAATCCCAATTTCTAAGTTAATCAAACTCCCGATTCTTTTCCAAAATTGAATTATATTTAATATTTTATCTTCTGAGTTTCCTTACTGCTAATGAGAATAATTAAGAAAATAATTAAAATTTTTATTTTGTTCGTTTGTTTGTTTGCAGCGCTGTTCGCCGGATGCGGATTGCTATGAGGGTCACTGCAGCTGCCGGGAAGGTTTCTCCGGTGATGGCTACAACTGCGAGCATATCTGCGGACACGACGAGGTCTGGGAGCATGGACGTTGTGTGCCCATTCTTCTGGACGACCATGAGATTGAATCCAAATGCGATTTCCTTGGTGAATGCACCTGTCCAGAGGGCTATGACTTGAGCGAGGATCGCAAGAGTTGTCGCTATGGTGGTCTCTATGATGTGGATAAGAATGAGGATCTGATACCCTGTGATGTGGACTCCAATTGTCATGTGAATGCCAGATGTTCCTGGGATGAGCGTGAGATGCGTCACGTGTGCACCTGTGAGGCGGGCTTCAGCGGAGATGGCTACAACTGTGATCCCATTGAAGAGTCCTGCGCCATTGTGAGTAGTACAGGAAGTTACCTTCTTAAAGGCTTAACTAATTTCTAGCTGTTTCTATGTTTAGCGACCTGAAATCTGCGATTCTCATGCCATTTGCAACTTCAATGAGGCGATGGGTAAATCCGAGTGCGTCTGTCAACGTGGCTACACTGGCGATGGCTACCGCTGCCAGTTGGCTCCAGAATGCGAGACCGCGGACCACTGCGGCCAGAATGCTTTTTGCGATGGTGGCGTGTGTCAGTGCCATGATGGCTTCGAGCGTGATCCCAGCGATATTTGTGTGCCGGCTGGTCGCTGTGGCTCCGTCTTCTGTGGCTCCAATGCCATCTGCAAGTGGGACAATGTGCAGCAGGTGCAATTCTGTGACTGCATCGAGGGTTACCAGGGCGATGCTTTAGCTGGATGTGTTAGCATTCCCACGCCCTGTAATGTGCGCAACAATTGCGGTATTCATGCCACCTGTGAGCCCACAGAGTAAGTGATCCTTGTAGAGGAGAAACGATTCGTTCTTTAAGACATTCCTTTCCTTTTTGTTAACAGAGATCCTGCTAACTTCACCTGTCAGTGCAATGCTGGCTATCACGGCGATGGCTATTTCTGCATCGAAGAAGAGAACTGTCTGAATAATCCAACCATGTGCGATATGAATGCCAAGTGTCTGTCTACAAACTCCGGCCTCGTCTGTGTCTGCAATCAAGGTGAGCCTAATCCATTTTCTTAACTTGCGTCTCGGGTCCTTCCTCAGGACACGAGGCACACGAGTTGATGAAACAGAAGCTAAAGATTGCCAATGCCAGGACGACATTCAGATAACCATTGTTACGATCCCAGGTCAATGGATGCATAAAGAATTCTCTCATGGATTGCAGCGTTGAGGTTTTTCTCACATGACTCATTTCCTGTGCGAAACGATATTGTTGTCTTTGCTGCAACTTTTGTCCCATTAATGTTCCTGTACCTGACACTGTCAATCCCTTTCTGATCGTATGGGAGCTTGCATCCCGCATCAGGCCCACTCGCGTTGTCTTGATCAACAAACTGTTCACTATACGCATCATTTTCTCTGTCTTGCTTTTCTTGGCCTCTTTTTATATAAATTTGTATTAAATTATTGTTTAAACTGTAACATGGAATTTTGTTCGAAAATGATGCCAAAAAGTTGAGTAAAATTTACTCAAGAGAGTTAATGGAGTACTAGATCAAATGGAGTACTAGAAATTGTAGCTTAATTTTAAATTCGACCATAAATTTAACAACTTTTTCAACTTGTTTTTTACAGGTTTCTATGGCAATGGCTCCATGTGCTTCGAGAGGCAACAACACGATTCGGATTTCCTCATTGTCAGCCAGGGTGTGGTCATTGTGCGTGTTCCCCTCAACGGACGCGATGTGCAGCCCATTAAGGTGGCCTCAATGGCCATTGGATTGGACACGGATTGCGTGGAGGGACGTGTCTATTGGGGTGACATTTCTGCCAAGAAGATTCTGAGTGCTAAATACGATGGCACCGATGAGCGTGCTTTTATTACCACAGGTAACATAAGTTAGACCTAAAAAAGTATACCTTTTTCTAATAATATTCATTTTTTATAGACATTGAATCTCCTGAGGGTATTGCTATTGATGTCATCTCTCGCCGTCTGTACTGGACGGATTCGGTTAAGGACACCATTGAGGTGGCCAGTCTGGATAATCCAACACTTCGTGCTGTGATCATTAACAAGCAGCTGGTGAATCCTCGTGGCATTGCCATCGATCCCTACAGAGAGTACGTGTAGAGTGATATAGTTTAAAGTGTATGAAATTGATTTATTTTATTTCATTGCAGGAAACTCTACTGGTCCGACTGGGATCGTTCGAATCCTAAGATTGAGTACTCCGATTTGGATGGCACTGGTCGTGAGCTGCTGCTGGGCGCCGATGCCGTCAAACTGCCCAATTCACTGGTGGTGCTGGAGCACAGTGGTGAGCTTTGCTATGCGGATGCTGGCACTAAGAAGGTGGAGTGCATCACTGCTGCCAGTCGCCAGATACGTACCATTTCCCAGGAACTAAGCTATCCATTCGGTCTGACCTTTACACACGATCAGTTCTACTGGACTGACTGGACAACGTAAGTTTTCTGTTATAATTTAAAATTGGTCGACATTTTCTTAACTCTTCCGTTTTCTTTTTACAGCAAGAAACTGGAGGGTGTGGACAGCGCTGGCGTACGCCAGAAACCCATTCAGACACCCTTCTTTGGTAGCCACAAGATGTACGGAATGGCCGCCGTCGTGCAGAATTGTCCACAGTACCAGAGTCTCTGTCAGATTAACAACGGAGGCTGCACCGATTCACGTCTTTGTTTGGTGAACAGGAAGGCACCTTCCGGCAAGAGCTGCAAGTGCACCAGCAACTCCAGCACTTGCACAGTGTCCTCGCCCTTTCCCGTTGTACAACCACGCTAATAAAGCTACAATTAAATTAATTAATTCAAGAAGCAAAGAAATTATAATGAAACGAATATTTTTGTATACGCATAACAGAGATAACTAAGTAAAAGAAACCAAAAAAACAAAACCAAATATTAAATATATACTAATGTCTGTGCCATTTTTTGTAAATCTACTCAATTTAATAAATCTCTATATATAAAACTAATTCAAATCGTCTTCTGATTGGGTGGGGGAAAAAGCGAACAAACGTTTTGACCAGTTTAGCAAACTGAACGAATTTAAATTTGAATTTGAATTTAACGTTTTTGCGGCTGAATTCAAATTTAACGCTCAAAGATGAAATTCAAATTTAACGGCCCGAGGTCGAAAAGTGCCTTGCTGCGATTTCTGTTGGCCTAGTACCTTCGCCCAAAAATCAATGAGATTATAGTTGAAGTGGCTTGAAAAAAAAGGAGTTGGGCAGCCCATGACGTCACAGACAATTTTCTAGCTGGCCTGGAGCTCCAATTTCTTTGGTTTTCGCCGGATGAAATACCAGGCAAACAGAAATCCCAGCAAGTAACTTTTCGACCTATTCAAAAATAAATTTCGACCTATTTTGAATTTGGCGTCGACCTATTTTTACCGCCACGACCCGCTAAATTTGAATTTGATCTTTGAGCGTTAATTTGAATTCTGCCTCGCAGCCGTTAAGTTCAAATGCAAAATCAGTGGCTTAATATGAGGACTCAGGCAGCCCAAGACGTCACAGACAATTTTCTAGCTGGCCTGGAGCTCCAATTCCATTAGTTTCGCTGGCTGTAATAACAGGCAAACAGAAATCCCAGCAAGTAACTTTTCGACCTATTCAAAAATAAATTTCGACCTATTTTGAATTTGGTGTCGACCTATTTTTCCCGCCTCTGCCCGTTAAATTTGAATTTGATCTTCGACCGTTTAGTTTGAATTCAGCCACAAAAACGCCTTTAAATGCAAATTTAACGACTTTTCGACCAATTTCAAATTTTCAGCCTTAACCTTTCCATTCGCCCACCCAAATAAAAGTACTGCATACATCTTTTTCAGTTTTCATCAACTATATTTTGAATTTATTGTGAGTTTTCATGTTGTCTGCCTTAAAGATCAGAGTTAAATATTACAGCAAGTTTTAAATTCTAACCATAATATGATCTTAATAGCCATTTTCTATAATATATATATATATGTATATATAATTTAGTAAGTACATTTGTTGTTGTTACAATTCTTTCTGTTGTTTTTGTTATGTTTTTTTATAGTTTATTTGTTATTGTGGTTCTTTTTTCAAACGTTTTTAATTGTTTGTTCTGCGTTTTGTACATTGAGACATTGACTAATTGCTAAGTTAGTGGCTGCTAAGTATTACTTAGTTATATATATATGTATATAGATACTATATGTTTACTGTGTGCTAAGCTTAGGCTTATCTAGGCGTGCATGTCAAAGCATGCACACATCTGTAGGTTCTTGAGACACTGGAATGCATATCATGATCAATTAAGGAGTATTTATCAACCAATTTTTAGCTTCAACTCCTTCAATCAGATCGAGTAAAATTCACTTATAAAACTCTCTGTGCTTTTAGAAATCTTAAAGTGTGTATGTGTGTGTGTGTGTGTGTGTAGGTAGGTACATTGTATAGGTTAATAATTAATAAATTTCCTTGTTTTATTGGGACGTGTTGGGATTTCTCTTAAGGTGCCTGCTTTACTACTAGTACTATAGTTTGGTTGATTTAAACATACAGGTATAAATATATTTATATACAATTTAATGGGAATGTGCTCACTGTATACATATTACTTTATAGCTCATTGGAATTTGGTACAGTTTTCGTTATGAATTGGGCTTTGAGCAAGGCCCTCAACCGAACTAAGTGCTTATCGACTACATAAGATATATCTTTTCTATAATTCTAATTTCTGTTGTTTTGCGCATTTGAAGTTTTAAGTTCTAATAGTTTGTTTTGCAGCAGTTCCATGAAATGCTCAGATCTTATTATATATCTAATATATACAGCAACTACATAGTTTAGTTTTGAATTAACATTTCTCTTATAAACTTTGTTTTTTTTTCGTAAAGCATTAGAGTATACCAAAGCCGTTCTGAAAACCGTTTTCTCGATACATTTTCCAGTTTGTTACTTTATTTAATTAAATTTCATCTCATTTACTCGAATAGAACAGATTTTGTTGCAGTTGTTGTTGTTGTTGTTGTGTGTGTGTGAGAGTGTGTGTGTGTGTGTGGTACGAAAACATTGATAGCACCTTTCTTAATATAATTAAGGAAAAATATCAAAGTTAAAACTGTGCAACATATGAAACCTAAGGAAGTTGCTTCGAAAATCGTTAATATAAATATTGCATAATATTCGAAATTAAATGAATTATTAATGGAACTTTTTGTTAATTTGCTTATTTGCTAAATTATATACATAGTTTTGTTTTACTTTTAATTTTTACTTTTGCTAAAAGCTTTTGAAATTTTGTATTTTTTTTTAAGTTTTTTTAATACCCTCTATTTGGTTTTGAGCCTCTTTTTTATTTTTGGGCAGCTAATTTTGAATGAGAGATATGCTAGAAATAAATTGAATTTAGCTTAGTTCTATTGAATGCATTATCAACTAAATACATATATAAGTATATATATGTATATATACAGCTAGCTAATTGGTTAATACCTCATTCATGCCAATAGTTTAACTACTTTGTTGTTCCCAAAAACACATTTGCCTCAATTCAATAAAGCATACTGAACGTATTTCGAATGTAATTTATTGCTACTCATATGTACTATATATATAATAGGCAAAGTTTATAAGCGAAACGATAAGCACATTATCATCATCATCGACATCATTATCATTCTTATCATTATCAATTTGTTCTCTTGTTCTTGTTCTCTTGTCACACCCTACAAATTTATTATAAAGGCTATGCTTCACTTAGTTAATTACGAAAATTAATAGGATATATAGGTCAGGATTGAGGGGGAGGAAGGCAGGGACACGCCTCTACAGGCTAATCTAGAATTAACACATTAGCTGAGACACATTAGCGGAGACACACACCACAGACACTGACAGGCTGCTATCGGGTGGGTTGGGTTAATAGTTTATAATTAGCTAGCGATGAGAGCGTGACACGAGCAACGGCTTAAAGTGAGAACAGAAAGATGAAAGTAGTAAGTAAAGAAAATTGTAGAAGTTTTGAAAAGATTTTAAAGGTTTGAAAGTCATTGAAAAGAGTGGAAATGCAAATTGGTCGTAAGAATTCTTTAAGCAAGACTTTTCTCAATTCCCAGCTCGTGTCACGCTACCATCGCTAACCTCTAAGTATATACAATCTAATTAACATTGGGTTAGCAGCTAAATCGAGCATTACAAGTCGTTCTTAGAACTTATCTCGACGTCTGTGTGTGCTGGCCGTATTCTATATCCATTTGTTTTTCGACATCGATGAGCGGAGTCGGCGACCCCACATGAGGTTGTATCATACAATCGTGCCCTGTAGATGCTGCGGTGACGATACCTGCGACGACTGCGGCAACGAATCCTGCGCCTGCAACGTGGCACCCGAAGAAGTGCTCGGTCCTGGGCCCAAATCCGCTGTATTGATGGCCAGTGAGGAACCACCGCCGAGCATGCCACCGCCAGAGCTGCCGCCCAGAGCTGAGGGATTTATGCCACCCACACCGCCGCCACCCAGCACACAAGGCACGCCCAGCATGGGTGTGGGCTCCTCTGGCGGCGTTACCTGCAACGAAATCTGATTCTGCAGAAGAGTGTGAGTAAAATGGAATCCAAAAAGAAAAATTATATAGAATAATTTGTGGAATATATATATACCTCCATGCCTATGCTGCCGTTGAGTGAGATCTTGATGGGATTGCTGTGATTCGTTGCCTGCATGAGAGTTGTAAAGTGACTGATGCCGATCTCCTCCAGCGAGGATTTGCGTCTGCCGTGACTCACGCCCACGCTGGGCAGTCCCTGGCGCAGCGAGGAGGAGCGACGCAGCAGTATATCGTTCTCGATCTGCAAACAAAAAAGATAAAGAAATTCCAACCAAAATTGGCGGACATTAGCCAACGATTGGTGGTAGCAAACAAAATGACCCAAAAATCAAGAAACACACACAAATAACAAAAGAAAAAGTTAACAATACACAAACAAATTGGCAAATTGGCTACAACTTTTCGATAACTTTTGCATTTTGTGGCTTAAAACTTTGCAAACAAAGGCAGAAAACACATGGAACTCAAGTCCGTGCCGCACGCTTCATTCATTTGCCTTTTGGGAGGGGTGCAACCAACACGATTAACGGAAACGGAAACGGATACGTGATGTGGATTTGTCCGTTGCGAGCGTGCGTTTTTTTATGGTTATGAATGGTTGCTGAACTCGTTGTTGTTGTTCTTGTTGATTCGCTTAGTGGCTGTACAGGTTGTTGTTGTAGTAGTTGTAGTAGCAGTTGTTGCTGTGGTTGCTGTTGTTCTTCTTGCGGCTGCTGAGTTGTGCGGCTTTGAAACGCGACTTTTTTCTTGTTGTGAAAATTTAATGCAATCAAATTTTGATGCTCTAACTGTATGTGTGTGTGTGTGTGTGTGTGCATTCGGTAGTGTGTGTGGGTGTGTGCGTGTGTGATTGTGAGCATTGTTGCCATTAACAAATGTGATTTTTTGCATACAACAAATTTTGGCAACTGAGCCCAAATCTAAGTGTAGTGTAAGCCAATTAAAGTAGTTTGATAGAGTGACAGAAAATTTGAACTTTGTAGATACAAAGTCAGTAAAAACCTTTGCAGAAATAAGAGTTTAGATTGATTTAACTAAAGTTTAAAGCATTAAGTCTTAAGAACTGTATTTAATATAACTTGTGCGTAAACTTACGTCTTCAATAAACTATAAATTGGTTACTTTCTTGACCAGATTTAAATATATTTTCATTCATAACTCTTTTTTATCGGAAATTTTCTAAAATTTTGAATAAAAATTAATTACTTAATTATTTCCTCCTTTACTTAACTACTCTTAGTTTCTGCAAAGGTTTAAAAACTCAAAATGTGTTTGGTAACTCTGTTTATCTAGCTGATAATTGAGCATATATAAAGCGCCAGCGTTGCCAGGTCTGGCATGCTTATGGCAACACTGGCAAGATTGCTGAATACATGCACAACTATCAGCTTTGATTTTTTGTTGCGTACAGTTTTGTGCACACAAATGAAGGCTTTTAAAAGTGTCAATCAACGTGAACAGAAACCGTTTAGAGTTAAGTACGGAAACAGGAAAGATAGTGTCATATAGAGAGACAGAGATAGATAGACAGAAAGAGATTGTTTTTCATTGAGATAGAGGGATAGAGAATAATAGCCAACCCGCAATGAGTTACTCCTGCCGCGCTGAGAGCCAACCACCGTCGGACTGTCGGGTAGAGAAAGAGAATTCGATTTAATTTGCTGCATCGGGGGCGTACAGCGCGGCGATGATCCATACCCGGCCAATGTCTGAACGCTTTGCATTTGCATTGGGTTCAAACCGGCGATGCCGGAGCCACGACGCGAACCAGCTCCGACGGCGGTGTTCGGCATATTTGGCATTTGTGGTCCACAGGTGGCGCCCAAATTGATGTTCGAACAGAATGAAATGTTCGACTTCCGCCTCGAATTGTGGCGCTCGAATGTCTTTTGGGCCGAAAACGGTGAGGGCCGCACCAAGTAGCTGTGAATTAGGAAAGAAAATAAGAAAAATTAGCAAAAGAATTAATATTGTAGTTATAATTAGTATTAGTATTAGTGACAGTGCTGCGATTTAGCTATTTTAAAGCAACTCAAAACATTTTTAGTGCTTAATCTGAACTAATATTTTCGACAGTTCTGTTTTTTTTCTTCCCAACCTACTGAAAATTCTATTCGCCTGGTTTTCAAGCTGGAATATATGAAAAACCAGTTGAATTCATAGGCGAAAAGAAGTCCACAGTAAGATACAACATATTAGATGTGCCTCATTTTAATAGTTTCAGTGAAAACATACGATCTTTAGAGATAAGTCCCCATTTTAGACCTAATAAAATGAAATTTTGATTTGGAATATTTTGGGAATCTGTTGTGCTACAAACAAATGTTATACCTTTTTGAGCTCGTTATGACTAAAACTATCGATTGGCATCAAAATATTTGAAATATTAAGAAATTAAAAATTTGTCGATTTTTGAAAAAATGTAAAGGGGTAACATCATAAAATTTGCCAAAAAATCGAAAATTATAAAATTGATAAATTTTGACTACGATCGATTATATTAGACGTCCTGAGTCTAAAAAGGTATAACATTTGAAGATACGACTTCATTTGGTTGAGTTGTGATCAATCAAAGTTCGAAAAAGTACGAAATATTCTAAGTGGGCAGTTGACCCAAAAGATCCAATTTTAAGCATTTTCTGGCTAACTTTTCTAACTAACTTGTTAATCTAGCTATATGTATATAGTAAATTCTGGCTAAACTGATCAGCACTAGTATTGTTAAAGCACTAGTATGAAAGTAATAGCTATTAATCAGTTGCACTCACATGAGATCACCCTCCTCCAGCTTAAGATCACAGCTCGGATTGATTATCACATAGGACAAATGATTTCGCTTCTCGCTCACATCATCGTAGTCAATTGTGGGCAGATTCAAGGATTCCATGCGACTGCGTACCAGATTAGCGATTTCCGCCCTTTCGATCTGTTGGGCGTGGTTATCGCGTGCCTCATCAGCCAAATTAATCGAGTACTGTAAGAAAAGGTTAAAAAAAACAATGAAATGGAAAATTTCCTACAAAAACTTATACTAAACTAAGTTAGTTACACTTGAAAAGTGTCTCAATCTGTGTGTGTATGTGTTTGTGTTTCTAGGGAGTGTGAGTGTGTGCAACTAATGAGACGATCTTGTTCGGAGCATCCATATCCAAGAGCATGCTGCAAAAGCGTTCAAGAACCAAAACCAAACCCAAATCCAAACCCAAATCCAAAGAAACCTACCTCTCGGGCTCTCAGAGTTGTGTATGTTTACTGTGGATGGTATGAAGATGGTATGGAAATGGATGAAATATACTTACGGATGATCCCTTACGCTCCGAGCAGCCACCCAGACAGTTGACCGACTTCTGACGCGGACGGTAACTGCCTGTGCCTGTGGCGCCACCTGATGATGGCGGTCGATATGTTACACCTCGGAGCATTTCCGTGCTGTCCTTAGTTGAATCGGGTGTGCCAGTTTCCTCATCATACTGTGTACAACAACATACACACATACACACAAATTGGTGGTGGTGGTGGTTGTTGTTGTTGTGGCGGTTTTTGGTTGTATGCAAATTTTAGTGAATTTCGGTTAAACACAAAATGATTTACATATTTAATTGATTTTTAATTGAAATGGCAGATTGTTAAAACTTCATCTAGTATATATGTATATATGGATAATGGATATTTGCGTTCTTCACAACACAAAAAAAATATTAATATAATTCGGGCGCTGTTATTAAGTTTTTCTTTCTTTTTTTTTAAACAATGTTAAACGATGTTTTCATTATTATTTTCATATATGTATATTTTTTTTTTAATATTGTTTTTCTTGTGTGCGGGCAAACAAAGTAACATTTAATGTGTGTTAGGTTCACTGCAAACATGCCAGTTGCGAGTAAGTTTAAAACAATTACAACTAAAAGCCAAAAAAACATGTCAAACGAAATTTAAATACGAATATTAATTAAAATATATTTAAATAAAAATTATATGTAATTAAAAAGCAGTTTATTTTGTGTTAAAAAGCAATGCAGAAATCAAATGTTTTAAATGAATTCAAAATAAATTAAAGTATTTAATTAAAGGTGCCTGCGAAGCGCATCTTGTAGTTACTTACTACTTAATTATTCTCTACTCGGGAATTATTCTCTACTAGGGAAATACTAATTAACACTAAGTGAGGCTGTTGTTTCAGCTAAGCTAATTACTATTGATTTTTTCTCGTTTTTTCTCGTCTTTAGCATGTCATTCACACTCAAGTGTTTGAAGCAGCGGAAAAGTTTACACCAAAAAAGAAAAGTGTTTCAGTTTTTTGGTACATTGAGAGTGGAAACTACAAATTTGACTGAATATAAAACCATTTATTTGTATAGTAATTAGGGTATAAAATAGTTAGACCCCTTCTGAAGAAGGCCTTCATAGTAAGTTCTAAGTTCTTTACAGGTTTATGGACAAGACTGCTTGAATTATCTGTTTATTTTTTATCAAAATGTCAAGTGTATTCATGGAAAAATAGAGCAAATTAATAAATACCGCAACTAAACTAGCTTTAACCAGTATAAAAAAAAAACGAAAAAAAAGATAAAGATACAAGCAGATAATATCGAATTAGTATAGACTTGCAACTGTGGCATGTAGATAATGCCAAGCGGCACGACACGTAAACTAGACACAGACACGAAATTATAAAAAAAATACACCAGAGGGACTAAGAGGGGGGAAAGAAAAAGGGGTGTTCGAGAAGGGGTGAAGGGGTGTATTAAAGCGCCTATTGATAATGCTTTCAGTGTGTGCCACTGTGTGTGTGTGTGTTTGAGTGTGTGTTCTGTGCACAACAAGTAAATGCAATCAACTAATTAAAGGCCAGCATGCGAAACTAAACAAAACAAACGCAAGAAATAAAAGGAATAAAACAAATAACTAAAAATAGAGTAAATGAAAAGAACAACAGCAAGTTTTGGAGGGCAGGCAGGTGGTCAGGCAGGTGGATGGGGGGAGCAGAGCGAGAGTAGAATTAGTTGAAATAGAAGTGAAAAGTCATGCAAGCACTCCTAACTAACTATAGGAACTAGATAAACTATAGGAACTTTAGGAACTATAGTAACTGTGTAACTGTGTAACTACATACAAACTAACATGCATTGAAGTACGTACTTAAACATACAAACAGGAGTAAAAATGTTAAGCAAAATGCATGCAAACAGTAGAACTGGCCAATAGCATTTTCGGCCAGGTCCAATGAGGCAGGCAACGTGACAAGTATTTGAGTATGAAATGTTCTTTATTTTTTGGTTAAAATTTTAATTAATTTAATTATTCGATCTTGTATGTTGGTTTTTTATTGTCATTTGAATAATTCGATAATTCGATAGGTCGACTAAGCTATAAAAATATATATGTATATTCACTCACTGCGTGCGTGTGCGTTTCTTTAGTATATTTTAGTATTTTTTTTTTCTTATTTGATTTCAATAGCTGGCCAAGTCCAATACAAACGCAATTTAATTAGTTTAGTTTTAGCTTTAGACATTTTGTACAACTGTTAACGGGTCGTATGCGTAATTTTTGTATTCAATTCAATCTTTTTATTGTTTTTATTGCTCACACAAAATCAATTGTAGGGGGGTGAGGGGAAGGCGGGTTAATGGGTAGGGGAGGTCAGGAGATTGTGTTAATTTGTGGGCCTCATCATTAGCTAATGCATTAAATGAAGGTGTGGCAAAAAGGGAGAACAAGAGAGAGATCGGGGAGGGAATAAAATATGTTTATATGTAAAAGAAAAAAACGAACTACTTTCACTTAATTTTCTTTAATTCTTTTGTTTTTGGTCGAGATATATATGTACAAAATTGATACTAAATCAGCACGCTATGCTTTTGTTTAAATAATTGAATTAAAATTCATATATGTTGATATGTACGAGTATATTTATGTATTATAGAAATAGGATTGGGTGTGTGGGATCTTTCGTCTAAGCATATGTATCAAAAATTCTAGAAATTCTTTCAAAAGCCATTTAAGTTTACGTTAATTATAATTATAAAATGGAAAATTCATTAGATTTTAAAGTATTTGATTTGAAATTACGAGTACGTTTTGAGTAATAGTTGAAAAAGAGTTTTGTATGTATTTATATATATATTATCTGAGTAGTAAGTAGTATTAGTAGTAGTAGAAGTAGTAGTATAAGAGTACTTATATTAATTTATATATATATTTTTATGCAAATGAAGTAATTTTATAAGATTTTGGCGCAGACTCGTCTCAAATGCAGTTAGTATCGAAGCGTAAGCGTGTGATTTAAACAATTCAACTAAATTAAATGATATTAAACATATAATTAAATAATAATTGATTAATATGCCTGCTGATTTAATAATAAATAATATATACTAAAGTAAAAGGCTAACAAAAAACAAATTTGAGAAGTGTGTACCTAATTTGTA
The DNA here is from genome assembly GCA_018903735.1 of Drosophila cardini. NCBI lineage: Eukaryota > Metazoa > Arthropoda > Insecta > Diptera > Drosophilidae > Drosophila > Drosophila cardini. Next base: position 4,097,910 of record JAEIGM010000001.1, on the reverse strand, counting down.
AGGCGATTTAAACAAGATTCGATTACAAATCAATCGAAATTATGTGAGCAAGAGAGGTAGAGAGAGAGAATTAGAGACAGACAGAGATAGAGAGAGAGAGAGAAAGAGACAGGCTGTGTGTGTTTGTATGTGTGTGTGGGTGGGTAGAGTGTGTAATTGGTGTGAATTTTGTGCTGCCAAATGAAAATTGGCTAAAATTGAAATTTTGATTTCTTTTCCTTTTATACATTTTCTTTTTCTTTTTTTTTTAGGGCCCAAAGTAAACTGATTTTTGAGTAACTGATTTATTTAGCTGCTGTTGTTGTTTTTTTATTGTTGCATTTGTTTTGGACTCACCGATGGACGCAAGCGCACACAATGCCTGCTGAAGGCGGAGAAGGGTCCCCATCTTTCGACCGGCGAGTTACTCACATGTGATGTGTCCGCATTCGATGTGTCCTGTGTGCGATAAATGCCAATTGGTATTTCGCAGGTGGTCGAACAGAGTTTCTGATACAATCGTCCATATGTTCGTATCCACATGTCATCCTTGGTTATCCGCATCTGTGCGAAATCAAAGCGTAAAGGGAACTGCTATAGGGGAAACTTCAGGAGACTTTGGTGTCTACTTACCGAGGTAAGAAAACCACTGCCTGGTGCCTGATCAATGCCCAGCAGCAAGCGTACAAAGGTAATCACATAATCCTTAACAAATGCCTGATAGAGCAAAGTGTCCAACATCGAGGCACTGAAGACCGCACCGGCGGCAAAGGGCAAACGAAACATGTACGAGATGTGTGAACCGCGTTCCTTCTCGCGCTGCAATTAAGTGAGCGACAAATTAACCAATGACAACTGCAGCGAACACCGCGCTGGGCCACATTGTTACCGACCTTCTCCATTTTGCTCAGGTGTAGTGCGTACTTGTCGTGTGCACGGAACTGCATGAAGCGCATGTTTGAACTCTGTGATAGCTCCGTTATGCTCTTGATGCTAGGAAAGAATCTGAGAAGTGTGAAAGGGAAAAGAAATAGTTAGTGAAGCCAGTCAAGCTTAAAGCTTTTGAAAGCTCTACCTCTAGTTTAAAGAAGCCTTTCAGGTGAATTTAGCTTTCGAGAGCTTAAAGCTTTGGTAATCATAAGTGTACTTATAGACAGAGAGCTTCTCTATGTATTAAGACAGCTCTTTTCACTAAAGTACACATTAAAGGTACTTAATATCATTATTAAAAGCTTCCCAATCTTTAAGTTCCTCTTAAAAAGCTCTTTAAAGCTTCATCCCAAACTTACTTGAACATATTCTGCACAGCGACAATTGTGTTGCAGTCTGAGAGCGAATCCTCCTCGGCGGAATTGGAAAGCTCCTTGTTCACCACGACCACACTCTCAGCCAAAGTAATTCCCGCACGCAGCAGATCATCAAGGCAGTCAATGGAGCCGAGCATCCAATAAACCTGTAAAAAAAACGATAAACTTCATGAAGAAAAACTACAATTAGAAGAGATGTTAAAACTTACCAGCGGAAAATAGGAAAGTGCATCGAGAAAAGCGACATCCGGACGTCGTTCCAGCAGTAAAATGATGGGATTTAATGAAGTTTTCGAACGGAAGTGAGCACGTAGTGGAATAATAAAGTTATAGATGCCATTCGACGCGTAATCAGCTGCCAGAATAATGGTCTTGTTCTGCCACTGATATTCCTTGGCATTCCGATAGCTGCAGTGCTCACAGACCTACAGCAGAAGAGAGGGAAAGAGTGTAATGGATAGATGGGTTAAGTGATTGGACTGCCACTCACCTGGGCCAGCTGCAGACAGCAGAGTGGTTTCTTCTCTTTGAGCAGGTAACAGAGTGTGGGACTGACACCGATGAAGGGCGACACGGGTGGAAATCCTTTGACAATGCTAAAATGTACAATCGTTTTGCGATTTGGTGGTGTGAAAACTGTACGAATTTCTCATTTTCATGGTCAAAACGTAACGGAAAGGTAAAGCGCTTTTCGTGTTAGCCGGAAAACCCAAAATGAAAACGGTGCTGGGAATGAGCATTGACAGCCAACAGTCAGCTGACAACTGTTGAAGTCAAGGAAATGATTTCTAAGGGAACAACGAACAACAACAACAACAAGAACTTGCAACAAACACTACAAGCAAAAATGTTTGTTTGTCTTTGGAGTGTTTTACAGTTGTGTGAGTGTGTGAGTGTGTGGGAGTGTGTGTAAGGTGCATGCAATTAATGTGTGTTCAAGATTTTCCCCCACTTTTCAGCAACTTTCGAATATTTGACTTTACTTTTGGCAACAACAAAACCTAAACGAACCACAACAACAAGAACAACAACGGCGATAACAACCTAGATAACAACTGGAAAAGCGACAAGTTTTCTGTATGAATACAAAAAGTGCAAAAATGCAACTCAGGCAAAGCAAACAAAACCAAAAAAAAATGAAAGGAAGCTTAAGTTTGAGCAGCAGCAACAGCAGCGGCAGAGAAAGTAGCAGAAGCAGCGGCAGCGGCAGAGGCAGCAGCAGCAGCAGTGGATGTAGCAGCGGATGAAGCAGCGAAAGCACTTGAAGTAGCAATAACAATAGCAACAAAAAATGAACGACTATTAAGTACTCTATAATAACAGTTGTAGTTAGAATGATTCTGCATTAAAAAAATTTAAACTTTTAAGTTTTCTTTTAAGTTATTCTTATATACAAATGTGCAAATCTTAAAAGCGTTTTAAAACATATGTATATGTAAGAGCTTTCTTGTTTAGTTTATGTGATATAAATTTGATTTGCTTGAAATAAATATTGGAAATCTGTATTGTAAGCTACCCCTTTTGGCAGAAACTCTTTTCGCAGGGTACAAACAAAACTAGCAGAGCATCATCAGCAAATCTCAAGTAGTTACAGGGCACGTTCAAGGTAAACGTTTCGTTGCAAGTCATTAAAAAATGCCCTGTGGCAGGCAACTAGCAACTAGCAACTAGCAACTGACGCAACTCAAACAAAGCAACAAGAATAACAACAACAAGAATAACAACAATAATAATGACAATAACAATAACAATGGCGATGACAATGACAATGACAACAAGAGCAACAATCGCAAAAGCCAACGGATAAAGAATAACGGATAACGGATAAGAACTCTTCAACAATGGAGCATTCCAAAATGTCAGCCCAACTTTTGATTTTTGTTTTCTGCCTGCCTCAAAAGAGTGCTACTTACCCGGAGTAGTCAGCAACCCACACGGGACGCGTCGGACGTCGCGTCTCACCTGAGCTGCTTGAGGTGAATGCAAATACCGGTGCTTGGCCGGAGACAGAACCAGCTGTAGTGCTCAGCTGTGGCATTGCAGCCACTGCAGCAGCTGCAGCTGCAGTGGTGGTTGTGGTGGTGCTGCTGCTGTGGCAACTATCGTGGGAGCAAGTGCAACAGCCGCGTTGCAATAGACGCCTGCGTGCCGCCAGCGCTGCCAAGGTGCCACCACCCAAACCAGGCCCAAGACCGGGGCCTAAACTCGGTCCCTGTCCCGAACCCATTCCCAAGCCCATGCCAAGTCTCTGGCTTGTGGGCATTGTACACTCGCTGTCGCAGCTGAAGCTCTTCTTCATGGCACGCCTGCGTAATGATTGCGGCCAATCACACAATGGTGCTGGTGGTGCTAATGCTGCTCCACCACTGGCATTGCAGAAGGCACAGGAGCCAGCTGAACCAGCGGAGCTACCATGCTGATACGAATCATCCGAAGAGCTCATGATAAGCGAATATGTACGCGATTGTGGAAAGTGCCCGCCCAAACAACTGCGAGGAGTGCTTAAACAGTTAGTTCAAGTGTCTAAGCTAAGGTTCATTTTGGTCTGAGTAAAAGTACTGAGTTCTTGGGCAAGGGGAGAGTAAGTTTACACAGCCAATACAACATTTATAGGTATATGAACAGGGGAAGATTTCACTTGATATTTGCTAGACAATAACATACACAAAGACTGCAAACTGGTTAAGTAAACTATGTTAAAGGGTTTATTAAAAAAAACATTTAAAACTAATAACTAAACCTCCACGAACCTTCTCGTTTGCAGTCTTGAAACTATTTACATAAAGTAACTATAACTAAATTTAGTTACAGTTAAAGTTCATAACTAGTTAGTAGGTTAGCTAAGTGAGTTGGATATGCATTGCACAATTGATTAATTATGTGTACACAGAACAGTTAGGGATAGAATTAGTTACAAGTAGGGTAGGGTAGGGTAGGGAGGGGGTTACAAAGTGCTTCGTTTATCAATCGGTTAATTATAAATAAATAAAAACTTTTAGGTTATTAGCACTTTCGACGAGACACAAAACACATAATTATTACAAAGTTTATTTAAGGGGATCGAAGGGCGGGAATTAATCGAAACTTACGCAATTTTCTCGGAGGGGGAACGCCAGGGCATTTCATCATCGATTTCATCGTCGCTTTCGTCGCCCTCCTCGCCATCATCGTTGCCGGCAATACTAAAGGACGAGGAGGTGAACATATCTGGCACAGGCAAAATTGAGGGACGTCGACTACCTATATATATATATTTTGGGGGGGGGGGTCGTGTCAGTAGAAAAGTTAATCAGTATTCGAGTTGGATTAGCAAATGATGAAACTTACCTCGACGCTGATTGAGCACATCGGGACTGAGCAGATTGGGATTGTTGGCATAGGGCACGTCCAGGTGATTGCCCGTTGTGGTCAGTGTAGCAGGTGTTATGCTCAGTGAGGTGCCCATATTGAGGCCTACGCCTAAACCACCACCCCCTCCTCCACCGCCTGTGGTGATGCTGCTGCTGGAACCAGCTTGGCCTAGACCCGCTGAGCCACTTGCTCCGCCCATGGTCAAGGGCAGCGTTGTTGTTGTTGTCAGTGTTGTCGTTGTTGTTGCCGCCGTTGTTGCCAATTGCGTTGTGCTCACAGTTGTGTCCTTAAGATTTTGCCTTGAGTCCGATATTATCACAGCCGTTGGGTTGTCGTTGGCTACAGGGTATTAATTTATGTTTTTAAAGCATAAAAAAGTTTAGTAAATTTTGTTGAAATTTATTTAAAGCATTTTCAGCTCAATTCGACTTCGGTGCATCAACAAAAAGAAAAACGCAAGGAATTAAGTACAAAATTGATTCTACTTCAAAAAATCTCTAAGAAATCAGTTGATTAAAAACAACAACAACAAGATTACTAAAAGAAGCAAAAGCTAACGGCGTAAACAACAGAGCAAAAGAGAAAGCAACAGAGAGAGAGAGAGAGAAAGAGAGCGCATTAATGACGACGTGCAAGAAAATACCTGTCGAACTCATTAAAAGTCCTTGTGACTTGCGACCAAAATGCGCAGTTGCCAAAACTTGCAAAACTTCCAAGTGGTTAACTAAAGTTCTCATTTGCTTATGAACCAATGACACTAGCTTCAAATGGCTAGTAATGAAGTAGGAAACTAAACTGAAAAATTTAGTCCATAGAAATAATATTATATCGAGGGAGTCCTAAGAAATCCGAAGATTAATCTTTGGCCATATATAAATCAACATTTATAATCAAAAAATTGTATTAAATGCTATTAAATGTAAATTTAGTAATATTTTCAAATGATTAAGCTACTAGTAGCACATTCTCTTATTCAGTTTAGTTATATTTATACAAAGTTGTTGAAATATATCAAAATTTGTCTTTTTCTCAGACCCACTGTACTGAAACTTTGACATGGAATATTTTTGGACTCAAACATCCGATCGGCAATTGTTATACCATTTTGAGCTCAGGAGCAGCAGAGCTTTCGATTGTTATCAAAATTTTGTAAATTTGGAAAAATAAATTTTTTTTTGATTTTTGAAAAAATGTAAAGGGGTAACATCATAAAAATTTGCCAAAAAATCGAAAATTTTTAAATCGATATATTTTGATAACTATTGATTACGATTGATAATTATATTTGTTTAGAGTCTAAAAAGGTATGGTTTTTTAAGATATCACCACATTTGGCTGAGTTGTGATCAATTAAAGTTTGAAAAAGTACGAAAAAAACTAAAATTGAGCAGATGAACCTGATCCTGTTCTCCTAAGACAATATATGTTGTTAAGCTCGTAAACTTAATACTTTTTATAACAAAGCCTAAAGCAATAATCAAGTTTGGCTACTGCTTTAATCCTACAAAGAATTGAGATTGATCGACTAATGTCACTGGTAGTTTAGCACTTGAACTTTTTGGCAAAATATTGGCTTTCAGTTAACGTTAGTTACCGCTTGTAGTTTGTACTGAACTTAATTGCGCTTGTTCACACACCGAATACAGGTGAAAGCGAGTGTGAAAGTGGGAGTAAGTAAGAAAATGAAACCGAAAGCATAGGCGAAAAAGAGAAGGAAAGCAGGTGAACGCACAAGTTGACTTGCCTAATGACTTCGGCTCATTTGTCGTCGCTTTAATTATACAGGTATACGTATAGCGACAGCAACTAAATACATTTTAAGCAATACTTTACTTGTTTTCTATATTCTGTTCTTTTCTTTTTTTTTTTTGGTTGTGGCAAACACGCAAAAGTTAATACTTAGTGGAACAACGCTGTTGAGTGGGGCAACAAATTGTTGCGTGCACGGTGCGTATAAGTAATTTACAATTGACAAGGGACTGGGGACTGGGGACTGGCAGGAAAAAAGACAACAAGAGAGCAATAACTACCAGCAATAAAGGTGAACAGACAACAACAACAAAAGGAATAAAAGACAGAGACAAAGAATAAAAGAAAGAGAGAGAGAGAGAGAGAGAAGAAAAACAAAGAGAACGGGGTGCAATATGAGAACATGCGATAAAAAGATGTTAGAAACAAGTGCAAAAGCAAAATGAAGCAAAGACAAAAATAGCAATCGCGGAAGTAACCAAACAATTTTCTCGTCCGGAAGTGAGTGTGTGTGTGAGTGAGTGTGTGTGTGGCAAGAAGGTGTGTGCGTGTGAGAGAGTGACAGCTGTAGGTGTAACTGTGAACGATTGTGCATACGCATGTATGTGTGTAGGTGCGTGAAATTTAACACTAATGGCTTTTAAACAGCGGAAATGGATTCAAGGTAACATATTTTTGGGTCTAGAGGCTTTTACAGGCGCAAAACTAAACAAAGAGACATAAAGAGAGAGAGAGAGAGAGCGCGAAATATAAAAAGAGATAGAGCTTGTATGTATTTGTGTATGTATAGGTAAATGTTTATGGTTTTAAATTGTTGTGTATTAAGTATTTGTTTAAAAAAAACTTGTGATTTAAATTTTTGTTTTGCTTCATTTTTATTTTGGATTTCATTCTGAGATTTCATTCCTTTGAGGGGGTTAATTCGAGGGGGGGAGGTAGAGATTCTTGGAGTCACACTCACGCACAAATAGTGTTGTAAAGTCACTGTCACATGTTTGTAGTTGTTGTGGTTGTAGTTGTTGTTGTTGTTGATACGGATACGGTTGCGGTTGCGGATACGGATACGGTTGCAAGTGTTGCCTCTCGGTGAGGGGCGTTTGGGGTGTGCCAAAACCACCACCAGCACCGCCAATACCACCGCCAGAGTCATAACTGGGACTGTGGGGCACACGAACACAAACAGACGGCACTGGTGCAATTGTCGCTTGGTTCAAAGCGATTGTTGTTGCTGTTGTTGTTGATGCTGATGCTGATAATAATGTTGATGATGTGAAAGTCGTGCTAATTGTTGATGTTATTGTTGTTGTTGTTGTTGTTGTTACTTGTGTTGTTGTTGTTGTTGTTGATGTTGTTGCTGTTGTTACATTGGCTACACATACATTATACGTTATGTCATTAACTATTTATATGTTATAAATATATTGTATGTGCAAGTATGTGTGTGTGTGTGCGTGCGTTTAGGTGTGCTCGTGTGTGTGTGTGTGTGTTGGATAGTCTAGTGTTGTGTAATGTTTACTTTTGGTTTACTTTTTTCTATGCATTTGTCATTCAGAATGTTGCAACAGTTTCCCCAGTAAATATTGGTTTTAACTGAGTTAATTTCAACTAATATTATAAACAAATTGACTGCGAGACTATTGCTTGGGTATAAGGCATAGATTTTAGTATTTGTTTAAATAAATAATTCGTGTTTATGACACTTGGGTCTCCAAAAATTTTCTAGATTAATATTTATGAATAATTAAAGCCATAAACAAAAGAGTTTCTTACTAAAGTTTTTAATTATTATTAGTATAATTTATACTCTATCATTGTTATATATAATTACCAATTTAAAATCTACTTTTGATATATAAAACATTACTTTTTTAAACTTTTCAAGAGAAAGAATTCTAGTTTTAGTATTTTTTTTTTAATTTAAAGACCTTTTTCTATGAATTGTTGCTCAACTTAATGGTTATGGCTTAAACTTCATAAATATTCCACTAAAACTGGCTAAAGTCTATCAAAAATGTAAAGAGTATGTATATTTAAAACTCACAAGAAGAGAAAATTATGAATAAATGTTGAGAACCAAACTCAACAGACAATTTGTAATTAATTTAAAAAGTTAAAAGTAACAGAGAAAGGTATAAAAAGAGCGAAAGAGACAGACAGAGAGAGAGAGAGAGAGAAACAGAGTGGAGCCAGGAAATTGTTGAAACATAACAAAGCTGTGTTCTCATTTAAATTATTTGATTTAGTTTGTTCTTGTCTTGAGACGAGTAACAGCACAAGAGATAATCAATTAATGGAAATAATAATGATAATAATAATTAAAATAGAACGCCAACCTTCAAGACGAAATTAATAATAATATTAATTAGAGACGGGCACGCGAGCACACATTGAAAGCGTTTTTATGTTTTTTCTTTTGTTTTTTATATAACTAAATATATATTTATATATTATCTGCCAGACAAATTGACAACCGCAACGAGAACAAATGAAGAAATTAAATAACAAAAAACGAAGAGACAGATACAACGTTGGTTTTTGTTTTTTTTTTTGTTTCATAACTTATTTATATAAATGTGTTTTTTAGATGCCAGCCTTAAAAAAAAAACAACAAATCAAATAAAAAGTGAAATGAAATAGCAAAAAACTTGTTGCTAAATAAAATAATGTTCACAATGTTGCACAAGAGACCATTCAACATTCAAACTCATTCAATCGTGTTATAGTTTGGAATTTCACACACACGCGCACACGAGAGACACACACGCATACACGCCGACACACACACACACATAGAGAGAGACACTTAGTCATTGTACCCACCAGTTGCTGCATGTGTGTGTGAGGAACCAGTCGCACCGCCAATGCCACCACTGCCCCCTGTAGCGCCACCATCTTTGCCAGCTGATGTTGGATCCGTAGTTTGATTTTGATTAACGACAAATGCCGAATTCTCCTCCTTGGTAATGCTCATATAATAGCACGTGTCATCCTTTTTCATAATGTGCCTGGGCCCTGGATTTAGTAGTATGGTATCCTCATAGAATTCCGGCAGTTCAGCCGGACGTACGCCCACCAAAGCAACACCATATCTTTCATTATAAATAAATAAATGTGAAAAGTATGAAAATGTTAAGCAATTTTGGCATTTTACATAAATTTTGTATTTCAATGGGACGGACAAATAAATATATATATAAAAATATATATTTATGTATATAAATTTGTTTGAAAGACGTAAGTTTTCTTTGGCATTCACTTATTTATGGGCAGCCAAGCATTGCCCACTCATACTTATACGCAGTCCCTATTCAAATGTCAAACAGCTCATTCATTCATTCATTCATTCTGCCATTCTGTCATTCAGTCATTCAGTCATTCCTTCGTTTAGCATAAGTCTGTTAAGTGTTTTTTTTTTCTTTGTATATTTTATTCACTTACTTGCGATGAGAATGAAAACTGGCATAGGTAAAACTTTTGCCCTCGTACTCTCCAAAAAAGCGACTGTCTCCGAGCACAATGTGATAGATTTCATTGCCCGAACATTTGCCATAGAGACGATGCCATTCCTCGGGCGATTGTTGTCCCTCCCTGTAAGCGTTTAAGTCAAAAACGTGAATTAAGTTTCAAAATATACAAGTTTAAAGTTATTGAGATTGCTTTCTTGGCAGTTAGCCGCAAGAATTTGCCGCCAGACAGAAAATTTTCATTCCACTGTCATGTCAGACGGTACAAAACTAATTAGAATTCTCTACTCTATACTAATGCGTCAAGTTTTACGCGGCGTATGATTAATCTGGCTTGCGTGTGGAGCCAGAAAACACACCGCAAATTGAAACCGCAAAGAGCGCGCTATAATGCGCAATTTATTTATTTATTTTTTGGTGTTTCTTTTATTTTTAATTTGTGGCCTCGACGACAAGCGAAATTTACATAAAAATACACCACAAACAAACACACACACACATACAGCTGTATGTCAGAAGCATTTGCGCATTAAATTTAATTAAAACTCTCACAGCTCAAAGCTATTGTCGCACAGGTGTGTCGTCATTTAAATACCCTAAGATAACCGCTAAGCTCTTCTAGCGAAACTTAAGGGCCTTTTTCTAGTATCTCTTGCCAAAAAGTTGAGCATAAATAGCTTTTTATAATATGTTTGAGACACTAAATCAGCTTAAAGTTGATTTAACTAAAAAGTCTTTAAGTAACTAAGTTTATGCTTAACTTTAAACTATTTTAAGTTCAATTAGGTTCAATATTAAAGCTTTCTTCATGCACTTTAACTAAGCTAAGTGCCTGCAAAGTTAATTTAGAAAAAAATGTTAGGTTTTAAGAGCTTAGTGTTTAACTATCGCCGGGCAGTTGATTAAGTTATTCCGACTAACTTAACGTGTGTAGTAAAAACGCCGTGAATGTCAAAGAAATGTGCAAAAACTGTTGACACCATGAACTGTGTGTGTTTTTGTTGCTGTTGTTTTTTTGCCGTGAACTCTGACGCATCCTGGCGGCAAGTTTGCTGACGCATGTGAGTTAAATGTTTTTATTTTATTTAATTTTTTTTTTGTTTTTTTTTAACTTTTATACGGGAGTGTTAACAGTTGACTGGACATTATATAGAGGGGTTTATGTATACGTACTGTCCGCGTGACGTGTGCAGGAGTAGGGTAACCAGTGTGCTGGCACCTGGACAGGTGCAATTGTTAGCCAGCAATGCGTACTTGAACTCATCCTCGCAGACCACGTGCTCGGCGAACTTCACATGCAGCTTGTGCTCCGGTCTGGCCACAGCGAATTTCCGCAGGATATGCAGTCCAACGAATACATATATATATGTGAGAGAAAGAGAGAGGGAGAGGGAGTGGGAAATAGTTTGTGGCACGCAACGTGAAACGCGAGCAAATAGTGAAAGAAATCGTAATCAAATTAACTGAGGCGTGACAAAATTGAACGCACAGCACTCTCGACCAAATGCAATCGACACTGCAAAAACTCACCGAAATATCTGCACATATTGTGGCACATTCGGTGCAAAGTCCTTGACAGCCCAGGACCTTAGTATTGTATGCTCATCGGCAGCCGTTTTATCCGCATAGTTACGAGCTGCCAATATGAAACACGCCTCCGCTTCATTCATTCGCGCTCTCGCCAAATCGCCATCCTTCAGACAGGATCCCTAAACGAACACACAGTGTTGGCAAATGCCAAATGTCAGTGACAAAAATCGAATTCAAAATCAAAATCAAAACCAAAATAAAAAGAAAAACCAAATTCAAATCCAAATTCACATTCAAATCCAAATCGAATTAGAAGCTGTCAAATATTTAACCAACCTGTATGTAGATGACACGCTGTGCCCAAATTGGCACCTGTAATATCATACGCATCGTTGTATCCAATTCCATGGGACTCAGCAGCACCACATAGAAATCCTGCAGCAAAGGATGTGCATAGAACTCATTTAGAAAGTCCATTATGGTATCCGCATGCAATGTTGTCGAACAAACAACCACATGCTTTTCACTCTGCGCCCGATGGGAGGAGTAACTGCCTCCCAGTTTCTGTCTCTCCATCCAGGTGAAGGCCAATTGCTCAAACTAAACGTGAAGTGGAGGAAAATGCAGTTGAATAGGAAAAGTGTTGTCGTATAAAAGAAAGTATTTTCTATGGCTGTAAAATAGCTTTTTGAGCTTAGCACGAACTGTTTCTGAAGTAATTCTTAATTACAGCTTGGTCTAGATATTCATTATGTTAATTTGGCTATGAAAATTTAGGTTTTTGAATATAAGAATTTCAAGCTTTAGCTGTAATTATGTGTCGAATAAGTTTAAAGTCTTTTAATAATTAAAATTCTTTAATAAATATAAAATTCCTTGAAATTTTAGATAACTTTGAGCTCGTTTAAAGTCAGTTTTATTGCCTGCAGTTAAATTTCTAACAGTTTCCTATTATTTAACTCTCTCAACCAGCAAACATATAGATTGTCAAGCTCGATATTGATTGATATATTGATGAGCATAAGCATTGACACCATTTTCCTCAACTCAATTGCATTTTGGATTGCAGCATTAATAATTTCAATTAAATTTAAGTGCTTTGCTTCCGTTCACTCACACACACACACACATACAAACCACCAAATGAAAGCTACAATGTCGCTTAGTGTGTGTGTGTGTGTTGGTGTGTGTGTGTGTAAGCTGTCGCTGCTGCTGCTGTTATGGCTGGTCATAAATTCGGTACGCGACGCGTACATTGACATGCAGCTTGACGCGCCTGCAGCCCCAAAAAGTATGCTACGAAAAGCCGTCGCAAAAAGCGTTTGATTGATGCTCTTGTTTGGTCAACATCAGCCATATTGGCAATAGAAGTTTTAGCTTCCAGCGCTTGCTTATGCTGCTATCGAAGGAATGCCACTAACAATTGCTCGTTAATTGTTGGAACTAGTCGAGTTGAGTCGCACTGACCATGACTCATATTTATACAGATTGATGACCAAAGAAGTTGTCCCGTTCTCGTAGTTAATAGTCGAATTGATTGATGGACATGAAACGTGGCTGCTAAGCAGCTTAAAGCACTGTTTATCTCTCTCTCTCTCTCTCTCTTCTTTTGACTTGAACGCATGCACAAATATGTACAAATATATGTTTGCTTTAGCGAGAGAAGACTGTGCGCATAACGCAGATAAGCCTGCTGGGCATGTAACTAGAACACAAGAGGTCAGTGAGGCGTTTAATGCATTTGACTCACCTGCGTGGGTAGTACAATCAATGCCACACAAATCATGATGACCATATATAACTGTGATGGCCAAATATCTGGCACTAAATCGCCGTAACCAACCGTGGAAAAGGTCACAACCACGTAATAGGTGCTCTGAAACAGATTCAAATGACGATGCCCGGCTCGCTGAAAATGTTGAATGCCACAAACACTAAAAAGAGATGGAGAAATGCGAAAACCGAAACACGAAACACGTAAAAGACCGTTAGAGTCGGCTAAAAATAGACTGGATTAAGTTGACGCTTACCTGGTGAAAACAAGACATAACAACGTGGCCGACAAAATGGTTAACTGTTGTGACAAAGCCGATTGTGATTTCTGCATGGCTCGATGTAAATCATTCTGAAAAGTGTTACAAATTTGTATTTAAAACAAATATATGAATTTAATTTAATTTAATAATACTTACAAACATGTTCTCCAGCGAACGTTTGGCCAGCCAACAGTTCAGGAAAATTGGTATGAAAAGATTGCGCAGCGGCGGATGCACAATCTAAAAATGGAAATGAAAATCATTAATAGAATTCCATTTAATTATTTTAATGTACTTACCGTTAGTGCAAAGGGTATTGTCGTTACTAATTCTAGTATAAAGTGAAATGAGAGTATTTGCTGCCAAATGTTGCCCTGAAAACCAAAGAAAAATCATTTAAAATTAACTAAATTAATTAATTTAATTGACTCACCTTATAACCTAGATATGTTAGAACCAAAGATTGAGTTAATGACACCATGGCCAGCAGTAATTGTAGCACCCAGAGCACTGTGGGACGATTTACCCAAAGTATTGCATCCCAGTTAATGATTGGATGCTCCTGGAACTCCTCCTCCGTTAGCTTCGCAGAGATGATAAACTCTGTCTTATTGGCCACTTCGCAGCCATAGCTAAAAGTGCCAAAGAAATACATTTCAAATGAGACAAATTGTATATGATTCACATAAATTTCAATGCAGAATTGTCCATTTAGCTTACCATGTTATAAATGTTGGATTTTTATCCAATATCACACGTATTATGTAGAGAACACACGACAGTAACTTAAGGAATAAATCGGCAATTCGTATGCGTAAGCCTTAAACGAGAAAGAAACATACAAAAATAAGGAAAATATAAGAAAAAATTTGGGTCAAATAACAAAATTATGTTCATGGTCATTTGCCTTTTTTTCTCTCTTCATGTTTTGCTGCCCAAAAAAAAGGTTAGTAACTAACCTAAATATTTACCTGTTCACCTTTATCCATTGCTTCCATCAACCCTCTGTCTATTTACCTGTACAATTATTTCCTTTCCAATTCGAATCAATATTTACTCAAGTATATTACGTTTGCTATTGCTATATAATGTCATTCGTTCGCTTTATTTTGTTTCACTGTTCTTACACCTGTTATTCCAATTGATTCAATTGTTATTGTGGTCAGCCAAACAAAACTTTAATCGGTTTCTTATAGTGTAAGTCTGTCTATATTTCGTTCTTAGTCTCGTTTGTTTAAGCTGAGGTCAATTCAATTAACTGTCTTCTAATTAAGTTAAATAATTGTATAGCCAGAGTTGTCTATAATCAAACTAGTTGTAAACAAGTTGAGATTGAAGTCAGTTTTCTTAGAATAAATTGATTTATTGAACCGCATTTGAAATATATGTACGCTTTTATGGACATATGTCCAGAAGTTTCCAATGAAGAAGTTCATTGAAAGTTTGTTTTACATAGACAATTTGGTCTTGGAAATGTTTTCTTTAACAAGACGTTTATAACAAAAATGTTTTTAAAGGAAAAAGCTTTAAAAAACACTAGAAATGCGATGTAAATTCACTTAGGGCTTCCTAGAAAAATAAGTCTGTAAAGAAATCAATGTTTCTGTAAGAAAAGTAGACAAGTTTTCCAAAGAATCCCTTTATGTTTAAATTTATTCTATAGACTGCTTTTAGTTGTTATTGAATTTATGTTTAAATATTATTTAAATAATTGTTAACTTACTTGAACGCTGATTCTTAATGAAATAGAGTTGCAGTCTTTCTTTGAATGTGTTTTCATTCACATAGTACTCCACGCGCACTCTGCAAAATAAAACAAATGGGTATAAACAAATTAGTATTTCAAGTGGGTATAAAAATCGAAGTAAATTGGAAATGCATCACAAAAGCCTCTTACACAATTGTAGTGCAAGAAATTGGCTTGGCTTGTAAGCCAAGCTAAATAAGTATATGAAATGATGATGTATTGTAAAAATGCTTTTCCACTGATTGAATAGCGATAAAATGCCAATTGCATTTAAGCATCGCAACTGCAATTGACAATTGATGCGCTTACTTATCACATTATATGGAGCATAAAATGACAGTCAGGTTGCCATTGCCAACTGCAACAGTGCCTGGCACTAAGTATCGTATACACCAATACAGACACTAACACACACACACACACAGACACTAACACACACACCTTCACTGGTATTTATATGACAAAGGTGCGTGCAAAAAGTACGAGTATATATTAAAATGTCAGTCCTTGTTGAGTGTACGTGCAGCTGCCTCTTGTTGCACGTGGCAGTTGACTAAGAACATGCACACAACCTGGCTTAAAGTTGACAACAAGTTTGAGATTAAAGCGACTTTAAAGTTACATAAATATTTGTCTTAAGGAAACTATTTTAATATAAACATTTATTTGGATAAACTCCTTTTCGTTGTTTTCTGTTGTTTAACATTTATTTCACTTTTGTTTTTATTTATTATAAGCTCCATCTGTTTGTGAATGCAATTTCGAACATTGGACGTACAACGTGGCGTATGCGCAACGAAATAAAAATGTATTTTTCCAGCAATTGAGCTGCAGCAGACAACTTGAAGGCTAAATGCACTGAAAACCCAGAACACCAAGACCAAAAACCACAAAAAAGCCAGTAAGAGAACAAGACTGAGTTTATTGTTAACTTTATATTCAAGTGCTAGCATGTAAAAGAGAAGAGGAACAAGAAGAAGAAGTGAAAAAAGAAGAAGAAGACTTTATTTGATCATAACTCAGCTGGTTTTTCGAGTGCTCGGCAAAGACACAAAAGCCATTTAAGCAGACTGAAAACACTTGA
The DNA here is from genome assembly GCA_018903735.1 of Drosophila cardini. NCBI lineage: Eukaryota > Metazoa > Arthropoda > Insecta > Diptera > Drosophilidae > Drosophila > Drosophila cardini. The sequence continues at coordinate 4,081,663 of JAEIGM010000001.1, read as the reverse complement.
CTGCTCCTGACAGGATTTGATTGTCTGTCTGAAGTCGGGACTCAAGTAATTAAAGGTGACGCATTTTCTCGGTTTTTCTTTAGCCCAAAATAGACAAAAGAGAGCATTTCATTTTGGCCACCTTTGAAACATTTGTTTTGTTTTGTTTGCTTTGTGTTTGGCATTCATAGTTATTAAAACGACGACCAACTAGACACAACTAGACAAACTTGACAAACGCTGGAATTCAAGTTGAATATTCATGTCAAGGTTAATGTACGCCACAGATAAAGTGTCGGTCATTCAGCTTCAACAGGAATAAATGACTCCCGTGGGTAGTAAACTGCTGCAAGTGCCAATGACTGCAGTGCGTGGCAAAATTAACAGCTATTTCTCTTTCTATCGCTGGTGACCAATCAGTTATAACACAGTACTTTCTACTATCACCAAGCACCACAACGTGCCATTGCATACAATCAACTCTGACCTCCAGTTTCACTACGAAGCCAGACGGAAATTCATAGAGACTTCTCTTTACTCCATTTTTTTTTTTGTGTTTGTTTTGTGTATTTTGGGCGGGTTCATTCCACTTGTCCATTGAACGCGGCACAATAATTTGCAGCTGCTTATAAATTTTGGAAACTTGCAGCACTCGGCAGGCAAGTGGCAATCAGAAAAGGGCAACAAGCTTGATCCCAGCTGACAACACATGGAACATGGCATCTTAAGCATTCGCTGCTTAAGAGAGTGCCACACACTCTTGGGGGGGGGGGCACTAACAATGCCAAAGTTCAGCAAACAGCAGTTGAACTCAGTACTAAGAATTTCACACTCAGTACTTAGAACTGAGGAATCCTTTTGATGTCTTCCCACAGCTTTAATTCTACGCAACTAATCAAAATGTGAACATGCAATTTATATTTAAGTGCAATGACTTTGATCGTAAATGTTCGTAAGAAAAGCAAAATATTAAATGTCTTGGTAACAAGAGAAGAGAAAGAGAGACAGTGGAATACAGTAAGGAAGCTGTTTAAAAGGTTTTGACCGAGTTCACAGCACACAAAAGTGCACTGACACTGAGTTTAAGCTCCTGACTATGATTTATGGCAGAAGTAGAAAGGAGAGTTCATTTAAAGTGCTTCATAGTCGATGAAAATTATTAAGATAAAACTTGAAGTTATAAAATTTTCCCTTAAAGACTTGTTTACTGGAAAACTTTCAAAGTTTTGGCTTAATTGATTAAGTTTTTGTGAACTTAAAAGTGCAGAAAAAATGATACTCTCGAGTTGCTGTCTTACCAGCACCCCCAAAACTCTTCACAACTATTTTTCTTGGCAGTCAGCACACAAAAATCTTAAATTTTGACAAATTTAAAGTACATTTAATTTAAATAAATATAGTATATATTTTTTTACTTCTGCTTTAAACTATGATTACGTTGGTTTTTAATTTAAATTTCGTTTGATGCCTGGGCAATTCAATGCAAATATTTGCTTAAGCTTTAGATGTAATTGAGTAAACTAAACTTTGATGCTGTTAAAGTTACTGTGAAATTGCTTGCAAATACGATATATGTAAAAACTTATGATTGCCAGCAGTGCGTATGCGTAATGTATGGCAAAAACCAATTGGAACTCATCTAAATGATTGCAATGCAATCTCAAATCATCAAGTGTTTATTCTCCTTGTTAAATTTTGTCAGACCCTAAATTCTAGCTCAATATTTATTACATTTTTTGTTAAATTCACTTTTATTCCTGCTGAGTCTAAAGCACTTTTATAATGTTTGCCTTGTGGCAGCGCAAATTGCGCGTTAATGTGTTTTTGTTGTTCCATCATTTGATTAGGGCGGACAAATTCAATGTTGATATTGAATTTAAAGCTGAATTTATGCTCAGTTTGCCATAGGCATCAGTTTTGACTTTCGGCTACTCTCTAGTTCCCTAGCTCTCCCTTTCTCTCTCTTGTTTTTACCTTTATTGATTTTTAAATGTGATTTTCCTTTTTCTGTCGTTTAGAATAGATTGAGAGCTCGTCTTACATTTCTATTAGCAACAGCATCATATTTACGAGCACACAGATTTGATTACAAAACTTGATTAAGTTTCACTCAAAATGAAAAATATAAGAAAGAAAAATGTTTTTAAAGCACATTTTTAGCTGGGAAGCAGAACAAAGAACTTTATGAAATACCTGACATTACAAAGAAACGACTTCTGTTGTTCATTTTGCTGGGAGGACAAAAGGCCCACAAAGGCTTAAACATGGCCCAAAACATACAGCAGCCTACTGTATAGGCTGTGTTCCTCTGCCTATTGTGCCTGAATGGGTCAAAATCCAATTGCCTGACTAAACGTAATATCATATGCCATTGAAGGATTGCAGTTCTCGTTGGTCTTTAGTTCTGGATCATTAAGCAGTGCTCTTTAGAGAGAGAGAGAATATAAAACAAACATCGTTTGCCTCTTAAAATTATACAGTAACAGAAACTGAAAGAGAAACAGAAACTGAACTGCACTGATTTCAGTTTTTGTGTTAAGTACTCAGCTATTACCGAAAGTCATTTCACATTGATTGCGGCTCATAAAAAATTTAAGAGTTCTTTTAAGTAAAGACGCCTTGGAGAAAGCATAATTACAGCCAAATTGCAGATGAAAGTCAAGCTATGAAATATCTTTTTTTAATGTACTTGCTGCAGAGTACAACAGTGAAGCCAAAATGTCTTTAATGGGAACTGTGTTTCAGCATTCTTTCCAGAAAGTCAAAACTGAAATGTTGTAAAATAGAAGTCACTAAACGAACTATTTTTATATCTATTTGTGTCACTTTTCGCTTTTTATTTTGTGTGCTTTTAGTTGAAATTTTATTAGATTTGATTGCTAATGGCAATCGAGTTATGATTGCTACTTAAATGCTTTTCTATGCTCTATTACATTTAGTTCGCACTCGCTTTGCTTTAAAATCAATAGAACAAAAATTGAATTAACTACAACGCTGCGTATACGTAATTCAATTTGTTGCTCAACAGTAGCAGCAGCATTCAGCCAAAGTTGACAACATTTGGGGAAGAGAGAAGAGCACTCTCTATACTATATATATATACAGACATATATATATAGTATACATACCTGGGTATACGATCGTAGGAGTCCCATGATGATAGACAATTGTAGGACGAGTTGCGACTGTTGCCGGCCATGTTGCATAATAGATGATCCATTGGCCAGTCGTTTTCAATTAGTTATCACACGAACACAAGTCACACACACACACATCCGAACACACCCACACACACACAGATTCACACACAAACCAAAGTTGTGTATGTGTTTATTTAATAACTTTTTAGTTTTTAACTTTACGCGGTTTTTTATGTAGTTTTTAATTTGTGAATGTGGCAAATAATGCTTTCAGTTTAATTGCCATTGAATGGACGGAGTAGGCAACGCGGGAGGGAATGTTTTAAGTGCAATTTGCTGTTATCGATATACGTATATATATATATATATATATTTGATTGATGTGACTGAATGTAAGCGCGTATTTAATATGCACTCTACTCGCACATACCAATAATGAGTTCTTTCATAGCCCTAGCACTCAATGCTTTGTTGTTTTAGTGTTTCCTTTTTTTTTGCTTAGCTAATTCTTAAATAATTGATAAGCTTCCATCAGGTCTTTAAGAGTGTTCTCCTAACGGTTTGCTACTTCAGATGTTTTGACTTTAATCAAAATTGATTGCTTGCCTGCAATTAATTTCTTGTTTGAGCACGCAATTCAGATCGCAGCATGACGCCCTCACACACACACACACACATACTCCGATTTAAGTATGATTTTTGTTGTAAGCGGTTGAGTGTGCGTGTATGTGTGTCTGCGTGTTTACCAACACTTGTTTGTACTTTGGTCATTTAATAAATTTATTGGCGTCACAACCTTGAAATGGTAGCGTGAAATGGAAGCACCTCATCCCACCCAAACACCCTCCAATGACACTAGCTTAAAGTGTGAGTAAATAAAGATATTAAAGCTTTAACTTGACATGAAAATAACCAACTTAATTGCTATTTAAATGCCTGTTATAGCTTTTGTCTCTTTGACATTATTTTGCGACACATTTTTATGTATTAAAATATTATTAATTTGATTTTTCACTTTTTGTTGGTATTCAATTTTATATTTTTTTATTAAAACTTATTTTGTGTCATTTACTTGTGTTAACACATATTTTTAATTACCAATTAAGCCCATTGCTTCTATTATAGCTGTAAAACAGCATTGAAATTATATTTAATTGTCATTGAAATTCAATAAATTTTAAATTAAGAGCCAAGTATTATGTTGGCCAACTAAAATGTATACAGTTTTAACTATTATTTAGAAGCAGACGTTAGAAATACAGAGGGAAAGTTTAGTTTTGTGCATCTCATCTCATTTTTAAATAAAATTTGGCAAAAAATCGAATTTTTTTAATTTGTTAAATTTTAATAAAAATCGATTAAAAACAATTGTATTAGTTGTCCTGAGTCTAAAGAGGTATGATTTTCCAAGCTAACACAACATTTGGCTAAGCTATGCTCAGTCAAAGTTTAAAAAATGATGATATTCTAAACTTAAGCAGTGGACCTTGACCCTGTACACTACACTTACTTTTCAGTTAAATAGCTTAAGTCGAAACATTCTCAAATATTTCAAGCAAGTATTTGTCAATTTGCGTAGCATACTTTTTAGGGTGTCACGAAGAATTTGGCAAATCATACTTTGTAGCATACTTCTGGGGGGTTGGGGAGGAGCTTTAATAAATTGAAGATTGAAGTGAATATATTGCTTGTTTGCCAAATGTTGTTGGCATTAAACAGGGCACGTAATGCAGACAATTTGTTGGTTGTTGGTTGTTAGCCAGCGCCAAGATGACATTGCAAATTATTTGATTTCCCTTGATTTTTGACACTCAGCAGAACCGCTAAGCGAATTTGATGTAGCTGAAATGTCAAAGTCGAAGTCGTCAGACGTGATCCATGGCACTTAGAGAGCTGAAACAATAGCGACTAAGTGACATATTGACAAATGGCTAAAGCACTGTCCCAAAGTCAAAGGCAAATCAAAACACCAAATGCCACAACGCAACAGACTGTTTTCAATTTGTTCATTTTAAGATACAGATACAGAGCACACCGAACAGGGGGACCCGCAGTGGGACCTCATAGATGGCAAAAGTAGATTGAAGCATTTGCTTACTTATTGTAAATGGCTAAGGCAAATGCTTTGTGGTTAGCTCTCGGACATAATGGTTTTTTGGCTCAATGCTTAAGCCATAGCCCTGGTAGCTTTGAGACAAACAAATGAGCTAGGAAAGCTAGAGATAGAGAGAGAGAAAGGGACAGCTTTAATATGAACCTTATGCTGTGACCTTTTCAATTTAAATTCCTGCCTTAAGCAGCTGCACTTTATGGCCAAGACTTAAGTGTCCGTTTCAATTAAAAAAAATATATATTGTAATCACTGCGGGAAGAGTTAGTTGCCTTGAGATGCGGATTGGACAAGGTCACGCATTCAATTGCCAATTGCCCAGGTTCATGCATATTTCAGACGGTACTTCCGCAAAATAAAAACCGATAAAACACCAAAAACAGCAGGGGAAACCAGAGTAAACTGAATTTATAATTTGCATATTGTGTATTTACGAATGCGAGAAACATATTTCTTTGTCATTGTCAATGATTGAATAATTGATGAAATTCCTGTGATTAATTGAAGTGCTTTTTGGTTGTATTAACTCAGGCATGACACGAACACAACTTTCCATTAACACACAGTTACGCACACCCACACATACACACTCCCACACACATTACACATACGCGGTGTGTGTTTATGTTTTATGTTGTGTCTCCATCTTTTTTTTTTGCCTAACAATGTGGGCATTTTATCATTGCTGCTGTTCAAGACAAACAATCAGGCAATTATTAAATATTTTATGTATCTTTGTGACATTCCTTGACATACTTTTAGCATTGTCATCTACTCGACTCACTGACGTCCATATGAATAATTTAAATTTGTCAAACTCAACAATGAACCATCATGCACTGCAATCTTATCAATCATAATGACATTTGCACTCAGTACAATTGCAGCCAAATAACTGCTTAAATTGCTAGAAATTGTTCTAGTTTTTGTGGTGTACAACAGCACATATGAGTTATTTGTGGACTACCTTTTACGAAAACTAATTTTAGAACAAATACTGTCTGTGCTCGATGCTCAGCTCACAGCTCACAGCTCATTAGCTCTATCGATTGACAAAACTGTGAAGCTCAGACAGATACCGAAACGGTAGAAGATAGAGACAGAGAAACAGAGAGACAGATAAAGATAGACAGAGGTACAGAATGACAGACAGTCAGACAGGTGTTAAGCATGTGGGTCTAAAATCTATGCAAATCATATAACAATTTGTACAAACTGATGCAGAGCATTGAACCAGAGTTTAGATTCCCAAGATTTTCACAAAAGATAATCCGAGTGATAAAACTACAAAGGAAAACAAATCAATTTGATGCCTAGCTTTTGATTGTTGAGCATAAAATTTAAATATTTTTGCTAGCTTGTGTTTCAATTCATTGTGTCCAGACCAGAATGCTGAAAGGTCCTTTGTTTCGCATGCCATTTGCATACACAGCACAAATGTCTTAATTCAGACGGTGACCTTTCCCAGTTGCCAGTTACCAGTTGGCAGCTGAAAGTTGTTGGCTATCGGAGTTGAACTGAACCTTTGAACCCTTCGAGAAGGGCGGAAGTTCACAAAAGACGTCACAGTTCGTGGACCCGCATTCATTTTAGCACTTTTAAAACTTTATTTGAAATAAATGTTAAGAACTAAAAGTAGCCATAAACGACTCTATAAATATATATTTATGCAAAAACTCGTTGGCTTTTTTTTTCTCTTTATATTTGGTAAAGGGTATTTGCGAGTTGTGCCTTTAACATTTGCAATATTGCGTTTTCGGTTACAAGCATGAGCCTCGGGGTTTTATATTTTATGATTTAAGCTTTTTATGGGTTGACTTTGTTTTATGTGCAGCTCATAAATTGCACACGCATACATATATACACGTACATTTAATATACTCCTCTAAATATATGAATCTCTTAAATTTTAGCTGCCCCTCAGTGCGTATACGTAATGGATTTACATTTCTGTCATCATAACAGCTGCATTTTTTTGCCTTTGAAGCGGTTTGTTCTTTGAACTCTGGTCCTGTGTTTTAAATGTCGAAATTAGCATTACTAATAGTTAGCTGGAAACTGCGACCACAGTAGAAAAAAAAGCTAAAAGTGTGAGAAATATGTTCGAAAACAACACACATTGGAATTTCCCACGCGAAACCCACAAAGTTCCTAACATTGCGTGCCAGTGTCGAACAGAAATGCTTGGCAATCAGCTAGAGAGAGGGCAGAAAGTAGCCAGAAGGTGCCCAGAACTGCGGGGTTGTTGTGGGTGGGCAGCTGGCGGCACGCCTTGGCCAACAAAATGCGCAACAGTTTAAAGTAGGCGTCGACCAGCAGGGCGCGACTTTTGTCAGGCAATACCAAAAAAAAAAGCTAAATGGAAGGCAACAAAAAACGCAAATAGCGAGAAAATTGTTGGCAAACACTGGACTTGGGGAGTAGCTTTAGGTAGGAAACTTCCCTTACTACCCTCGATGCCCTCGCTCCCCTCGCTCTCCACAACTTGGTCAACTGTTGCTGCTTAGCATACGACGCGAGAAATTTCAGTATTTAATCGTGCGGAAGCAATCGATGGCCATTAAATGGGCAATTTGTACAAATGACGTCATTATATGAACAACAGCTACAAAACAGAATAGAAAAACTGTCTTAAAGGCGAATGTCCTTCGTGAGCAAACAAGCGAGGCAACAGACCCTTAAGCCACAAACACATAAATCAATGCTGTAAACTTGGTCCAAACCGCACGCGACCTTTAACAAAGAGCAAATTATGTGTAAACTGCGCGAAAGGCAAAATAATAAACTCAAATTTATACTAAAATCCATACACAAACTTAGACTCCTACTCATACTTGGGCTCCCACTCAAACTCAGATTCAAACTTCCACTCAATCTCAAACACTGACACTGAGACACTAAGGCAAAAACTGAAGTAAGCAGCGAATTTATCACTTGAGCTGCTTAATGGCACTTGGCAAACAACAACAGCAACAACAACAACAACTGGCAGAGGCGAGAACATACAAAAGCGCATTACAAAGCGTTTAGCAGGCTTTTCATACTTGGCCTTTTCTTTACTTTACGTTTTCTTTTATTTTTTTTACACATTTTCTTTCACATCTTTTGTTTCTTTTAGTTTATTGCTGCTGTGCGTGTATTTGAATGCTGTTATATGTTTGCTAGCTGAAATGGTCAGCAACTTCTTGCCAACCTGTGGGCCATAACAGCTTGTTTATGTGCTTGGCCAAATGAAGTCATAAGCGAATGAACAACGAACCCATTAGACATCTGACATTAGACATTAGGCAGTAGGCATTATACACAATGGCTTTCCCTTTCTTGTTAGAACTGAGATTCATCACAATTTAGGCTGAGTTTCAGTTCTTTTGAACCCAAATTCATGTAAGGTTTTAGTAACTGAATAAACCCCAAATTTAGTCTAAAATAAACTTCTTTTAATAAATTGGATTTAAAGCAAAACTAGCTTTGAAGTTGTTGCAAGAGTTTAAAATATCTTAAAAAAGTCGTTTGGGTGGCTTAAAAATTAATTAATTTAAATTTATTTAACTAAACTAATGCTAAAAAATGAACTATTTAAAAATGAAATTATTTTAATTTACATAATTTATTTAATTAAATATTTGCAAAGTTAATAGACGTAAATTGTTTGAATAAATTTTGTTAATTCATTATGCCCAAAGGAAATATATTTTCCATAGATTTGCGTGTTAAATAATTTATTGCCAGCAAAAGTTAAGCTTCAAGCTTAAAACCACAAATATATTAAAGCTATTTTAGCTTTAAAGTGTAGCGTTTTTCAAACCAAACGTGTAAATGGCATTAGCTGTTGTTTAGTCAACCCAAAAATATATGTTAATCTAAATTCGCACATATTTAAAATTTCATGTCATTTTTTTCCCTTTTGGCTTAGAGACAAGGCAAAAAGCAATTGCCAATTTGCATGTGCAAAATTTGGTTGAACTTTTGTTGTTGTTGTTGTGTTTATCAGCATATGAAATAGGTGACTATCTACCTGTGTGAGTGTGTGTGGTTGGGAGGGGAGCTGAAATTTTGAATTATGTGCCAAATTAGCTTATTTGACATTTCAATGAGCAAATATTTGCACAAATACGAGGACGAGTAAAAGGTGTTTCATGTATTTTATGCTGTCACTGGCTTAAAGTAAATGTCTAAGTGTGTGACGCTGAGGAAGAGTGTGAGTGAGTGTGTGTGTATGCCCTTGAGTGCCCAAAATGGCGAGCTGTCAAGACAAAAACAAAAATGGCTCTTTAAACACACACATTCTTCTCTCTCTCGCTCTCTCTCTCTCTCTCTCCCTCTTTCCCCTCTTGTGGCACATTTCCTCGCATTTATTTATCTGCGCTTGTCAGTTAATTTCCGTTCAAGTAGCCATTAAAACAATCATTGCGGCGCTTAGGCACCCACATACACACATATACACTCAAACACACACACACTAACACACACACGAGCTGATATTGATGTGACAAGCGTCATTTTTATGGTACGCCATTAACAGCTTGAGCTTGTTGTCACAGCGCAGCCATTTAATAATAATAAAATGACTGAATCCGAGTAAAATAACTCAATTACTCGGTCCCGACATGAAAGTGGACCGCGGTTTCGTCTGAAAAAAGAAGCGAGTCTGTTTTGGCCCTGTTCTGTTTTTGGTCTAGTCAACTCAGACTTGGTTACTGATGTGGTTATTTCTTTTCTAGTCTTCACTAATTTGTTACTTCAGCAGAATTCAATTATCCATCATTTTGCTCTGCATTTAATCATTGTTGATTTGGCCTTAAAGCTTCATAACCAATTGACTTTCTCTAGAAATATGCTTATTAATATGAAAGTCAATTATTTATGTTAAACACACACACACACACACACACATGCACACACAGACACAGTCACTCATATCTCTCTGAGTCGCATGTGGCACGTTCAAGTGGTTTTTTCTGTAGTTAATTCATAACTTTTCTAACTTTTAGTTAGACAGATAACTCGTCGCATAACTAGAAATGACAGCAACTTAAGAACAGACTTAAGCTCAAACTGAAACTAATACTAAGACAACCAATCAACAAACAGCCAAGTTAACTAAGACATTGAGTGCTGAGGTGCTTCTGTTCTACTGGAAACTTTTCTTTTTTTATTCTTTTACTTTGTTGTAGTTTTGATTAAGCTAATTAAATGGTTAACAACTTTTCACAGAGGTCACCAATAATATTTATTTATTTTATATTGAAATATTTAAATTTTAAAATATATATTTGTTTTAATTTTTATGTATTTTATATATTTTTAAAACGTTATTTAAATTTATTTTTTAATATATTTTTTATTTATTTAATTTCTTAATTACACGTATTCGACTCGTTGTTTTAAAAAGAAAACTTTTCTCTTTTCTCAAATTTTACTGATCACTTTTCGTATACCTTTCACAACCGTTATACACACACTCATACACACACAAACGACTAAAGCACTACTAACTGAGAACCCGCAACGAAATTGATCAATTGTTCAAGACGAGGACAAGGTCTGGGTATTAAATTGCTTTCGTACGCGTCGGCACAGGAATAACGACTGAGGCACGACACGAACTTGGCCCACTGACTTGGCCACGTTTGCCGAGATGAGGAATTCACCACAGGCCGTCGCGTGGTGGGCTAAAAACAGCTGACTGGCTCGATTGGCGCCAAAAGCCGGCAAACTTGCATGTTTATGTTTCAGCCAAAATGAGAGAGAGGCAACACGAGACAGGAGTCGACAGGACACGAAAGAGAGAAAGAGGAAAAGTGAGAGAGAGAGAGAGCGTAAACAGAGAGCCTGAAAGCTTTTGAGTTAAGAGCGGCGCTTAACAGCGTAAGAGAAATTGCGGCTGTTAGCTTAAAAGCTTTGCACTTTGGCTTTAATTACTGGCCACTGTTAGCCAAAAAGGATGCAGATTGTTGGACCACATATGCAAAAGCAGTTGGGTACACAGATAACAGAAAGTAATTAAAGATTTCTTAGAAAAAGTTCAGATATTAAGTATACGTCATGTTAGCTTGTAACTCGAGACATTCTGCCTCTGCTGAACTAAATCATACTTCTTACTTAAAGCCAATTTATTTCGCCCACTTCAATTCGAATTTGTGGCTAACAGTGCTACAAATTAATCCCTTTTGTTAGCCAAAATGCTGCACAGAATTAGGCTTTAATCAATACGGTTTCAATTTGCGGCTGGCAGCAGCAGCGGCAGCCACTCGAGTTACCTGTTGTCGGCTTAATAAATGTGCACATATTAAGCAAAAGCCTACCTGAGTATGAGCACACAATTTAACCTTTGCCACAACTTGACAATGCCATCAATCATTTGACCTGCCATCTCAGCCATCATTTCATTTTGTAGGCAATCTCACGAAGCGCTTATCCTTTTAACCAGAACCACAACCAGAAGCAGACAGTGCCCCAAAGGCCACAAGCAGCTACCAAACTCATTCAATTACACAACCAAGAGCAGAGTTTGGATTGAGCTCAGTTCAGTTCAGTTCAGTTTGGTTTAGTTTGGTTCAGTTCAAGTTGAGTTCTACTTTGTTTGCTGATAAAAACCCATCCAAGTTATTCTGAAACTCACTCGAGCATCACCAGGACCGAAAATCATGAAATATTTATGCGAATGTGTGAGAATAAACCGAAAACCAACTGATTAAAATGCGGCAGCGTCGACAGCCAACCAAACAACTGCCTCATTTGTGTTTCTATTTGAATTTGATGTAGGCTCCATTTTCTCTCCTGGCCACAATCATTTGTTAAACGGCCCGTGGGCGGATATAACATCATTTTCAATAGCCACGATAATCAATCATAGCAAAAGGTAGAGCAACTCCAGACTACCTGTATGAAAATGTTATTAAAAGTTTACTAAAAAAAGGGATAAACTATTTTGGCTAAAATTTTTTTAGCAAACTAAACTATCGAAACTAATTAACACGCATCCCTAGACTTGACTTAATGCCTTAATAATTATGCAGCAGCTAATTGACTTGGTCATTAGCAGCTCTCCAGAAAGCCAGCTTAAAGTTCAGCTACCAAATTTGGCCATATTTCTATCGGTTAAGACGGCTTTAAACGCAAAGTTGGCCAAGTTTTGTAGGCAGCCTCCGAGGGAAATCAACTTGTAAAACTTTGAACAGTCAACAGTGGTATAAATTTTATTGGCCTATTCTTCTACTTCGATCTTAGACTTTTCGGAAGTAAAACTAGATGATGAGGGTTACTGACAGTGGGTCCATGGGGATGCAGAAACTACTAGAAACAATCGCATTAAAGCTCTTGGAAAATGAAGTCAAAGCTTTTGCACAATTCCAGCTAATTATTAATCAATAATTGAATAATATTGTTAATTAAACTTTTGCTATACCCCCTCTTAACTTTATTATTCTCATCGCAACAATTTTCGAATACTTTTAATTTGGTCTATGGATTGCATCTTTTGGTCAACATAACGCCAATGATGACGCCCATTGAAAACGAAATGAAATGCGACATTTCGTAATCAAAATTAATTTTTCCTTAATTTAATTGAATTGTATACGCTGTAAATTATGGATTATTAAGAGTATATAATAAAAGTTTAATTATTTGTTAACTTACATGTATATTGTTGGCAATTAAGTAACCAATAATACCGCCAAAAATGAAAATGAACAATCCATGCATGATTTTATAATAATTTGTTTAATGAAAATTGTAAGCAGTTTTTAAGCTTCGAGCGTTATGCTTAGCAACTGAATAAAAAAATGTTGAAAACTGAAATGAATTTCATAGAAAAGTAAAGTCAAAGTGAACTATAATTTAAGACAAATTTCAAGGCCTTTTTTGTTCAAAAGATATAGAGATTTGAAGATACAAAAGTATCTTAATTTAGTAAACAAATTTAATGCATTTTATAATTTTATTTAATTTATAATTAACTATTTCTCTCTGCCATCTACAATTTTATTTGATTCATAATTTGGAATGTTATGATAATGTAGGGAATAAAATTTCAATATATTATTTTATGGACCGCAACGTCGTTTACATAACATCAAACCCGTCAGAAGGCCCAGGCCATAAGATATAACGTGACTCATTTCTATATTTGCCGATTAGTCTGATAATTCGCTATTTTGTTTGTATTTTGTTTAAGAAAATGAATTAAATATTAACATATGGTAAATTGCTGATTAACCTTTGTTAACTTACACAAATTACAGTTCCATCAACGATCCCGATAATGCCCAGCAAATTGTGAGGTGTGTCTACATAATCGACTAAATTTTCTATATATATATATATATTAAAAGCAAAGTCTACTTGTTGTGAAAACATATTTGATGATTTTACCTTATAGTCAGTCTATTTATCTTCATTTTACGCTATACTTGATTGATTCACCTGTTGGCCTATGAGTTTCGGCCAACAAAATAGCCAAGAATACAGCCTAAAACAAAGGTGACAAACCAGTCCATATCCATAGTCTTAACTTAAAATAAAAAAAAATTAGGATATCTAAAATTTTAACAAATTAAAATTTATCTGCAGTGCCAAATAATGTGTCTCCAAATGTTTGTTAAATTCTATAATTTATTTATTAGCTGAACACAACTTCAAGGCCTACTTAAGAAGGTTAAACTGGCATATCATCTATGGATTGGAAGTATCTGAAGAAAACTTTGGTTTGCAAATTATTTTTAAAAGCATTAAATTAATTTAATTATCTGCTAATTTCCACTCTTAGTTCTAGCCCATTTATAGCCAAGATGCAAGAATATTCCATACAGATTCACTGATTGATATATACTTGCTGGCCTACTTGGATTCGGATCATGAGACTTTATAGTAAGCTGGAAAAATGTGCCAGTTTCATTCGGCTCGTGTATTTTCGTTAGTTCAGACACTCACAACATTTTCCGAGCTTTTTCAAATTTTACTTTTTCGGCTGCTCAAATTCCAATTCAAATTCAATAAATTTTTTTGTGGTTTTTTTTTTTTTTCAAAATTATATAGCTTTCTAATGTGTAATAAAGATAACGGACCTAAGGCAGGCTCTTGCGGTTGCCCAAATCCCTCTTGCAGGCCGCAAACTCAGCGGCCAACATGCCGCCCACCGCCGACGCTCTTCTCGAGGCTTAACTGTACCGCTTGTAATCGATTGTTCTTCTTTATTGTTGGTGCCGGTATCGCAATCTACTATGACAAGATAAAGGAAGAGGCAAAGAAGCTTGAAGAGGAGGCCAACAAGGATCCCAAACAGAAAGAGAAGGAGCGTAAGGAAAAGGAGAAGCTCGAGAAACAGGAAAAGGATAAGAAGGAAAAAGAGAAGAAAGAGCAAGAGAAAAAGGATAAGGAGCGTAAGGCCAAGGAGCAGAAAGAGAAGGAGAAGAAAGAAAAGGAGGAAAAGGCTAAGAAGTAAAATCCAACAAATTTTTCCGTATGCAAAGAAGTTTTTCCCAGCGCAAAGAGAAGTTTTCAACTGTCGTTCAAATTATTATTTTTTCTATACCCCAAAAAAAAAAAAAATGAAACAAGTTACACACGATAAAATATAGTAAAAGAAAAGCAGAAAAAAATAAATTTCATTTGCTTTGAATAAATCTTTAATGTTGCTATAATTAATTGAAAACTAAATAATTTTGTAGATTTGTTTGTTAATTACAATTCGATTGTAGCCACGTCGTATGATGTTCTTCGTGTCCGGCAAGGGTTTTCCAAGTTGGTTCGATTCAAGTGTTACGCATTGAAGGCCGTTCTATAAAGCCGGAGGTTGACAGTAGTATAGTTTATATACTATATATTGTCATCATCCGGTTGAATTAGCTCGTCATTCAATTCCAGTAGCATTGCAGACCAGTTAAACCAGTGAGATACCAAAAGCGAATGTCATTCCTTATCCTTTGATTTGTCACCCTTGTGTTCCTGATTGGGATTATCCTTATGTCGAACCGCCAATATGCCAAGTCCCACGCCGACCGCAAAGAACACAACGCGATTGCATGGCAGACAATTGAGGCGCGAAAGGATCGAAGGTCGCGGTCTACACGTTCTTCGCATATCGATGATTTAATTTTGTCTCAGGATTTTTGTATTCGAACCTGTGTTATACAAAGTCTGCCTAAAGAGAAGCAACTGATTTTCTCACTGGCTGTCAGACAGATCTCTCCCCATTTCTTGACAGCTCCTGCCAGGCTAATGTGATTAAAACGTGAAATAAATTTAACAAAATGAATAAAAACAAATGGGGAAAATTTGATTTTTTTTTAAACTAGATTCGTGCTATTTCTTTTAACAAATTTAGTTGGATCGATATTACTCAGATATATAAAAGTAATAGGATTTCACGTGCAGTCCTTAGCGAGCAATTCAGGCACGAATCTAGCGAGTTCATAATTAGTTGAAATCAGTTTTGAAGTGCATACCATTAAGTCGTGTATTCTGTTTATAATGGTTTGGATTTGATGTGGCATCTACTACTGGGTCTGGGCTGTTAGCTACTACTTCTTTTTATTGTCCTTGCCTTTGTTGTCCTTGCCATCTTCATTGGGGAATGTCTTTGCATACCAAAGACCCACAATAAGACCAGCAAAGGTCGCCGAAATGCGTTCACACCACATATGCATCTCTGAAGAATGAACCTTTTCCTTGACCTTCTTACCAAAACCACAACAAATGAACAAGGTTTCACTGTATGAATTTATGGAATTGAATTTTGTAATGTGAAACTTTTAACCAAAAAAAAAAGAGAGGAATTCAACTTTAACGTTATCTGAATGGGGCCAAAAGAGTAAACTGAATAATATGTTTCTGTTGTTCCCAAAATGAACTCTGAACTAAAATCAAAAAAAGCAATTGCCTGCTTAGTTCCCAAAACATTTCACACAAAGCAAACTTTAATCGCAGTTTCAAAGATTTCATTTCATAATTCTGCATACAATTTATTAACAAGAAAATTTCCATTTAACGTTTGTCTGAGTGGCAGCCAAATTAATTTGGTACTCAACCAAAAAGTCAGAAAAACAAGTGAAAAAAGCAAAAACTTTCCTTTAAACCTTTAAGCTCTTTTGGTTGAGTTGAGGTCGCTTTCTTGGCTTAATTCTCAATGTAATCGCTGCAGCATCAAACTGTTGCCATTAGCCACATTTTGGGGCCACATTATAATTTCATTTGACAATTGTGGCACGTCAAAATGTCAAAATCTCGCGAGTTGCGTCTCTCGAAATGCTCGTGTTGCCACATAAGGCGGCAAAATGCTTTGTGCCACATTCGTGTCTTTGCAACACATCTGTGCAGGCACAAAATTAAGCATAAATTAAATATTTATACAGTGAATACTCTAACACAACGATGACATTAAGTATTCGCCAGTTTTGGGATTTCACATAAATTTATTAAACATTGATTCGGTAATTCACTTTTATTTTATTTACCAGATATCTTTCACGTATGCTAAATAAATGTTTAAAATAAAATACTCAAGTGTATTTAAAGTTCGTTCTGCTGTTTTACACACCCACACACACTTACACACTCACACACATATGGGGTGGATGCTGATTGTGTAACAAATCAAGTTGAGATTGTACATTATAAGTTAGAAGGTTGCTTCGCATATTACACAAAAGAATAATGGCAAAGTTATATTTACGAGTAATTCTCATACAAGCAATGTCTACAAAATGGCGAAGAAGAGGAAACCATTTTACTTCCCACACATGTGTGTTTGTGTGTGTGTTTCTGTGTGTGAGGGTGCTTAAAGCTGGTTGCATTTCAATGCTGACTCTTTGGCAATGTGTGTAAGTGAACTGTAACTGCCAAAAGCTCAGGTAAAGAAAAACAATTCCAGTTAGAACTCGAAAAAAAGTTCATCCACTGCAGAGGAAACTTCTTGCTGTTGTTGTTGTTGTAGTTGTATTTCAACAATGTAATCGCAACACACACTCCTACACTTATACACACACCTTTGGGACACAACTCAAAAGTGTGGTAAACTAAAATCATGAAAGAAATGTTTGTCTATTGGGCCAGTCAATAGTTTGCTAGACTTAAGGAACCCTGTATTGAATTTTTTTGTGATCTTTTAGAAGAGTTATATGTTTTTGTATCCCAAAATTGGCATAAATCGATAGATATGTAGATTTATCCTTAAACTTAAACTAATATTTACATAAAGATACTTTTAAAGATGTTTTATATAGCCCCTTAATCCGCTAAATTTATGTTAAAGTATAGAAACATATATAAAATTTCGAATGAATGTTAAAGTATAGAGCTATATATATTTTTTTGGGTTTTCCAGCACTTTCTTGTAGCATTAAACAATTCATAACATAGCTAAAATACCCTTTCTACACAGGGTATAAAAACTACCCTTCGTTATATTGGAAAGCCGAAGTTGATGCCGGCTTAATGTCTTAACTCGTTTAGTCCATCAAGTATATTTAGACCTTTACTCTCACCTACCGCCTCCAAAACGATACAACCCTCTTTGCACAGGGTATGCCAACGCACTCACCTTGGTATCTGCAGCGCAATCTCGTCCAGGCTGTCAGATGGACTCATTGGCGTCCGCTCGAAGAGTCGCGATGGCGCCAATGTCAAGTGGCCAGTGGAATCGCTGACGCATTTGAAGACTTTGGCGCCGCGACGTTGACGCTGCTGTTGACGCTGCTGTTCGACGCGTTTCTTGCGTTTGTTCTCCTCGGCACGCTGGAGATTATGCAAGCGAAAGAAGAACATTGACATTCTGCTGACGTAGACAGTACAGAACAGGGCGATCAAGCAGAGAGGGGAATATGGATAATAGCAATGGAAATTAAGGGGAAATGATGAATCGAAGCAGGCGAATTTTCCAAATTTTCCAAATTTCAATTTGAGTTTTAGTTTTGGTTTTGGTTTATACGTCGTTTTAAACGTTGTTGTATTTTTATTGTTATAGTAATTGTTATTGTCATTGTTGTAGTTGTTGTTGTTGGTTTTTGAATTTGATTTTGATTGATGTTGCGATTAAAGCATTTCGTTTCAATTCGATTCGATTGTTCAATTGTTATTGAAAGCAACATGAATTATGCAAAACGAATCATATTTTTGAATTAAGCACCATGTGTGTGTGTGTGTGTGTGTGTGTGTGTGAGTCTTTTGTGTGTGTGTGTTTGTGTGTAAGCTTGTATAATTTTTGGGAGCTGCTGAAAGCATGCAAAAATGTCAAGCGAAATTATAAATCGAAAAGCAGAAAGCAAATCAAAATGCCATTTCCCCAGGGCACATTGAGACCGACTAAAGGCAAAACCAACTTCCGGCAGCATCAATCACATTTAAGCACCATACAACAGTGAGACAGAGATGGACAGTGCCGGAAGAGTGTGGGAAAGAGAAAGAGAGTGAGGGAGATAGTTGCATTGCTGGACAGCTGCTTCAAAGTTTCCCATTCTCGGAGTTTTTTTTGTTTGGCGAACGGAAATTGAAATATGAAGAGCAGTTGGTAGAGCGTATTTTTGGTCTTTAAAACGATATCTTTGCCAAAAAAAGATGCAGTAACGGAAATGAGGGGAAATTCCCTCAATCAAATGCGCCCTACCCGTCTAAGTCCCTCTCTCTATCTCTTAGTCCCTCTTGTGGCAGGAAAATCAATTGGAAAAGGAACTTTTGGTTGCATTGATTGATTACGCGTTGATCAGCTTGCAATCAGGCGTTAAATAAATATCAAAAAACATTTCTTGTCATCAGCAACAGCAACAGACTTCCGTTCAATTAGACAACAGTTATTTATCCTAATGACAAAGCTTTCCCAGCACTTAATGAGGCAACGTGACTTTGGGTGGTAGTGTGAGGGGGTGGGCGGGGGCAGTTTGACTTGTGTCAAAAAATAAATTAATCGAAATTTACATAAATTTACCCAAGGACATTGTCACGGTGTCTGCACCAATACCAATGCCAATGGAAATACAATGTCAGCCTCAAACTTAATTACAAGTTTGCTTAGAAAGAGAGAGATAGAGAGAGAGAGAGAGAGAGAGGGACAGGCGGACTGTGACTGAGACTGGGAAAGTCAATAAAACGATTTGAAATAGTAAAATTACTTAAAAAGCACTCGACTATTAGATGCTCAGCAATGTTATCAAGAGCTTTAAGAAGCTTTCTAGCAGCTTAAGAGCTTAAAGTTTATAGAGTGCTTATTAAAGCTAAAAAAAACATAACTTAGAAATTAAAAAGTTTAAAGAAAGTAAGAAAATTAATCACTTTTATGAAACAGAAGCTAATCAATCCAACTTTCTATTAAATTCCCAGGGTATTTATTGTCTACAAATAGGCGTCGATAAGCTACACTTGCAGTTTAGCCACAGGGTATGCAAAATCAAACACTTTACTTCATCATTAGCTCGCCCAGAGCGTCAGACACTCTGTACACACTTTGTTAATTAGGCAAACTTGGACAAACTCTGTCAGTCTTTAATAGCTTTATAATTTCACAGAGCTGCGAAGAGTGGAATGATTTCAGGCTAAAAGCACAGGAAGCTAATCAGAGCTCGACATTTGAGCCAAGTTGTTTAAAAAATGATTTGAAATGGTCAGTTGGGAGTGGTTTAAAATGGCCTTTAAGCTGCAGCGATTAATTTAAATATATATATTAAAGCTAGCGCTTAAAAATCCCCATTACAAAATCAAAATTTAATGAATTTATAAGCTATTGGCTGGCTTTAAAGCGTAGCGAAACTGAAGCTAATGAATTTCAAGCATTTTGTGACTAAAAAGATTTAAAAATCCAAAAAAGTTAAAAACATTTTAGTTGTATTTCAGATCATGCGAAGTCTGTGGATTTTTTACACTCTCTTAGCTTTGCTATGGCTAAAAGAACTCAACGCAAAGCAAGTTGGTAAGTAAATTTTTAAAACAAAAATAATAACAAATTAAAAACTGATTAATTTAGTGGTGAAGACGTGCACTCAAAGGGTTATGGTATTGGAAAACTATCGTAGAACCATGTGTGCTCCACTGCAAGTAGTTTGGGTGCGAACCATGGAAGGAGTTTGTCGTAAAGGATACACCTGTGCACCGGGTTATACTCAGGATGAATGTATTAAGAATTGCTTAGGGAAACCAAAGAAGAAAAAGTCTACAGAACCCAAAATAACATCAAGAAATGCTGTTTTAAGACAGGAAACAGTTAAAGTGAACCAGAGCACTGTAAGAACCAGAAGACCAAGAATAAGAACGACAACCGTTTCAGAGGAGGATGAGGAATAATAATTTTTATAAAAACTAAAAAGTTTTAAGCAGAAATTTTAAATTTCAAATATAAATTAAGCAAATCAAATTAATTTCGTGCATTTTTAACGCTTGAAAATTGCATATCGAGTGCTCTTAAACTGTCTAGAAATTCAGTTTATAGAAAAAAGTGGGTAGAATGACAAGTCTTGGCTACATTTGTGTGCTCTTGAGTTTTATTTGCCTAACAAAAACACAGAAACCGGAAGGTAACTAATTAAATCTTTTAAAAATTAACATTCTAAATTATTTCTATATTTTCTTAGTTCCTGAAATGTGCACTACAATGTCGAATGAAGATCTTGTTTGCCAAAAACTGCGACCTGTTTGGATACCACGCAGAGGCAGTTGTCGTTTGGTGGTCAGATGTCGGGATGGCTACAACAAACAGGATTGTCAGAAGTATTGCCTACTTCAACCAGCCAAAAATGGAACAACTACACAGCAAGAATAATAATGAAATTTCTAAACAAAATAAAGAAATGTGCAGAATGTATAAAATTAGCTAAACACTTAAACCATAACTAAATGCTGCTTATCAGACAGAGACAGACAGATTAAATGATTTCACGCCCACTGGAAAATCATAAAAAAAAAGGAAAAACAAACAATAGCAACATTGTTGGCATTCCAACAACAAAAAATCGCTTCCCCAAAAGAAAAAGAAACACTCACAATGGTCTGAAAAGAAATCAGCCCAATAATCATTAGGACATAACAAAAAAAACGAAACTCAACTTGACCCACAGAAGTGGAGCTGCTAGAAGATTGTCCAGTGGGTTGGCTTTTGTCTCGGTTTCGAGTAGAGTTGAGCTGAGCTGAGCTGAGTTTGAGTACCTTCGAGTGCTGACCAGGCACAGAATTAGAGCAGCAAGGACAACAGGCACAAGGGGGAGGTGGGGGTAGATGGGGGAGGTATGCCGTATATAAAGCAAAATGCCGAAATAAACACTTGTGCGAACATAGACTGGACTGACTAAAATCTCCAGTTCCCCAACCAACCACCAATTGTGATGTCCTGCTGTTTTGTTGTTTTCCCTGCTTTTCCACATACCACAAAAGGGCATATTTTCCAGCTCAACGGAGGCGTTTAGGCCACGTTCTGTGCGTGCTTGGACACGGTCGTTTCATTGTCCTTTGGCCAAGGCATTCAGCCACGCTCTCATCATCACGTGGCGTGCCGTAAAAATGCGCCCTTTTTGGCCAACCCAAGCCAAAAAAAAATATATATATTTATTTTGTGCGTATACGTAATAAAAATGTAGACAATTTTTACGACACAACACAACATGAAAATGGCCACTTTATTTCTTCATTAAAAACCCGTATTGATTGTCCCGTGCCACCTGCCACACCCCCCTTTACCACTCACGCCTACCGGCATCACTTTAATTGAAGTCTTACAAAACTCTTTGTGATTTACTCGACCACATGCCGAAGGGGCGAATGTGTATAATGAGCTTAAGAGCATGCTCGACTGGCAGTTACTCATGAAAACTTTTATTGGAAACCAAAACCTAAAAAATCCAAATCATTGGAGCTGTCAAAAATCACTCACAACTGTCATCAATTGTCTGTTGAAGCAAAAAAAAAAGTTTTTTTATTGATTTAAAAGCTCAAAATTGAAAGGTTTATATCGTTTCTTTTAGCCTTGTTGGCCTTTTGCCATGGTTTCACTTACTCCTGTTACTTTGTTGATTTTTTCCCAGCCCTTTATCTGATTTCTGTTTGTATTTCAATATGTTTGATTCTGTCAGCTCAACGAGTGTTAAATTCCCAACAGCATTTGCTTTGAATTATTGTAAAATGCTACGAATTGAATTAAGTCTAATATAATGGTATCCAATTAAGCTGGAAAATCTTGTTATTCTACCGAGTATTTGGAAATTTAATCCATAAATGTTTCATGCATAAGCAAACTAAATGCTTCTAAAGTAATTATCCCTGCAAGTCAAAACTTGTAGCTTAGTATAAAGAAAACACAGCTGATTCCAGAGCATATAGTGTATAAGCTGAAGAGTTGAAAAGTTGAAAAGTAAAGCATAAGAATAAACTTATACATAAGTAAACTAACACATAGTAGAAGAGGTAAGAAAGTACAACAATGAAGCAACTGTGAACCAAACTGAATGAACATAATAAAACTGTTGATGATGATGGTAATAATAATGGTAATAATAATAATAATGATGATGGTAAGTTGGGTCAGAGAGCAACAGGAAGAACTAACGACAACAATGGCTGAATTGTGTGTGTGCACTTCAATGTGTTTTCAGTCGTTGTGTGTGTATCAAAAGGATTCGCATTTTAATTTGATTTCGCATTGATAGAAAAATATAAAAATATGAGAAAAACTCTGTGTAAACTCTGTGTGTGACAATTTCTACACTGAGCAAAAATGAGTGTGCAAAAAAATGTATAAAGCAAAATATGATGGGGAAAACTTAACAAAAAACTGAAACTTACTTGTGAAAACCAACCAACTAACTTGTAGTTGCGTTTAACAGTTATTGGACTATTATTATTGTTATTATTAATATTATTGCTATTATTATTATCATTATTGTTGTGATTGTCATTGTTGCTGTAGCTGCTCATGTTGGCTCTTTTAAGGAATATAAACCTTGATCGGCCAGAGGGAAAGTGATATGATGGATAGTACTAGACAGAGATAAAGATACAGATCTTACGACAGAGTAAAAGAGACAAGAACTTTAACCCACATTTAACATTGAGACACAACACAAACACATTTATTTCAAACAATATTCAAATAATAATTATAGAGCTCCCAAAAATTATTTGTTTTATTTGTTGTTTTTGTTGTTGTTTACCTGACGTTTTTGTTTAGTTTAAATGCCTTTAAAAAATTCTTTAATTGTTTTATTTAAGTTAAATTTTGTATTTGTTAAGCACAGTCTAGAGTTACACTTTCAGTTGTTATAGATTGTTATATATTTATTAGTTAGTTGTTTTAAATACTTGTATTTACATTAACTATTGGTCAGTTGACACTAAGAGTTAGTTTAGTTTGACTCTGACTTAAGCACTAATTAAAGCTTTTACCAAACTTGTGTACCATTTTCTTGGTCATATGTACACTTAAATATAAGTTACTAAATATATAGTTAGTTGAACTAGTTGTAGTATTGTTTTAATTATGCACAAGTCTCACATTGATGTTACAGCAGCTTAGAAAATTTATGTTTCTTAACAATTTCAATTCAATTTAATTGTTTTATATTGTTGGATAAGTTTTATTTGGTCCGCAGTTGAAATTAAGCACACGAATTTCTACATTTATTTACATTTAATTTGCTATTTTTTTGTTTATATATATTTTTATATTATTTGCAGATATATTTACTTTTTTACACAGCACATTTATGTCATTTGTTTGGTCAGTTTATTTGGATTTTATTTGTTTTCTTGGTTCCGTTTGAGTTGTTTATTAAAGCTGTTTAATTGGACTGTAGTTTGTTTGGTTATTTGTTCATTTTTGTTTGTTATAACTATGGAATTTCATTAGTTTATATGTTGATCCTGTAAATAAAACAAATTCTTCTCAATCTTCATGTCAATGTCCTCGTTCCTGTGGCACCGCATCGACTCAACTGTGCAACGCGACTGAATTCGTACCAAAAACTCACTTCAACATAGTTTGCCAGCAAAAGGAAATAATTGCCACAACGTGAAGAGCAGAAAAGTGGCAAATAAAACATAAATAAACGACTAAGAGATACTCTGTACAGCAATAGAGGAGAATTTAATTCTTTAAAGTTTTTAAATAGTTAACACATTGTTTTCAACTTTAAAATTCTCACATCTCTTCCACTTGCTTCTCAAAGTAAGAGGAAATTGTCCAAGAAAATTGATCATATAACAGCATATTGCAAAACTCGTACGATGTTAGTCCCTAAAGTGCCAGCAAAATATTTCTTTTTGGCAAGACAGCATCTAACGTTGAGTTCTGAGTTTGTGCACATCAAATTGACACCCGCTGTGTGTCTTGTGTATGCAATCAAATGCCCAGAAGCAAAAGTAGCCCGCAGATGCCGCCATTGCTTGAGTTTAAGTGCGTGCTGCGCAGCCATTTTGTCAGAGTCCCGTTGCAAGTTGCCATTTGCCATGCAAAATGGCGTACACTTGAGTGCGAGCAAACGGCAATAACGGTCAAGAGAAACTAATTCAACTGTTTACAGTCATGAAAATAATTTAATTAGACAATTTTCGTATTGCGAAACGACTTTAATAATTATTCATAATTTATGCTACAAAGTATTTGGCATAAAAAACAAATTGAATTCAGCTGTAATTGTTTTACTTTTGAAAGCTTCACTAATTCGCTATAGACACCACTTAAAAACCAATTAAACTTTTTATCTATTCCCTTAAATCACAGAAAAAGTACACTTTTCTATTTTTAAGCAGCGTTTTCCGCCAACAGATTTCGTTGACACATTTATTTTCCACCACCAAATTCCTATTGTTTCTTCTATTAATAGCCAGACAAACTTTTCGCTACAATTTTCACTTAAGTCTTGCAGTCAACACGTCAATTGCAAAGCTTAAAATAAAATCCACTGAGTTAAGAATTGCTGTGCTTCCAACTAGTTAAAATTTGCCAGCGGAAAATTCCCCAAAAAGAGCAAAAAATAAAACTGATTAATTAATAATCAATTTGTGCAGCTAGCTATATATAGCAATAAACATCTATATATATGTATATGCTTGGAGTATGTAAAGTGTAAGAAAATCAATAGGTACATAAAATACAAGAGATTACACATACGCGACGTGTGCCCAGACACAAATCGAAACTGTCGCTTAAGCTCGTGTGAGAGTGTGTGTGTAAGTTGTTGTGTATGCTTGTGTGTAAACTGCAGCTGGACAAACTTTTGTGCTGTTCATTTTTATTTTGCGTGCTCTTCTTTGACTTTGAATGGCAGCAGTCAAATCGGCAAACTTATTACATATATATATAGAATATATATATGAATATATGTAGTTGACATGACATGGCAGTCGCCGCAGGGGCACAATAAACCATTAAACTCATACTGGACTTTTGTGTGTCGTCACAATATTGTGAACGCTTTTAGCCAAGTTGCACGTTGAGCGTGGCACGTTGCACGTTGAGCGTTGAACGTTGCATGCACGCTGCAAGTGACAAAAACGCGACAAGCGTTTGCTCTGTATCCATTTACAAAATTGAATTTATGACCCCCCGACACACGAGCAGTAGCTTTGACAGATATACTAGGGATATGAAAAACCTGCAGTCTGCCTTTGTAGCTAAAAAAAAAACTTTACTTTCTCTATACTCGACTGACAAATATCCTGTAAAATCATTGTATACCTGAAAACATAGAGAAGCTTGTACTCACTGTTTAAACGCGCATTCACTTGCAACTTTAAACCTTTCATACTTTTACAGGGTATTGTCAAACGTTAGGGCCTGCACTGACAGGCACTAGTAACAGTTTTTAGCTTTTGGCATTTGATTTTGGGTTTTGGTTTAGCAATTTTTTTCCATTTTGGTTTTAGTTTTTTGGCCAGTCAAAGTTCAAAGTAATTTTTAAAGATACTTACGACAGAGAACAATAGGAAAAAGCAAGAAAAAAAGTAGTTGCGAATGAGGATGTGGTCAGAGAGCCACAAGAGATTCCACAGCAGGCGTTCAACAACAACAGTAAGAAGGAATTCTCAGCTGAATATCTCGCTTACACTCCCTTACTCTCCCTCTCTCTCTCTCTCTCTCCCTCTTTCTTTAGCTGCCGCACAGAAATCACTTCAATTTATTTTTCGATTTCTGGACAGACAATGATTTGTTGTGGTGCTCAATGCTGTTCTTAGCTAAGAAAATGTTTCGTATTTTTCACACCAAAGCCGCAAAACAATTTTCAATATATATATTTATACACACACACAAACACACTCACACACACATATGCCCAGAGTTCAATTTGCGACTTATTTTGCTGTGCGTGCAGAAAAAACGTAAATTACTCATACGCCTCGTGTGTAATAAACTGTTAATGAAGCGAGAGACATTTTGTAAGCTGCTCAATTTGGAAAATTTAAGCAAAAAATGTTGATTTATTTACAAATACAAGACTTATGACAAATTTTGCTTACACAATTGGCCAATGAAGCATTACTAATTGGGTTAGATGAGTGGAAAGCTTCGGTTGGGAAAACTGATCAAAGCCAATATGTAACACAAGTTACAGCTACTTTATTAGCCAAAGTAAAAGTGTTTATTTCAAGAGCGAGACCAGACCAGACCAGACCAGACCTAACAAAATAAATAAATTCGTTTGCCGGGATTTCTCAAGATGTTGAAAAGTTAAGCGCATTCCAATTGCTATTGAATGCCTTGGCAAGGACCTTAAAATGTCAGAGAACAGCATTGAAATAAATGAAAATTCCGCAGACAGAAGGAAGAAAAAGAAAGAAATATTGAATGAAAATAAAGTGCAGTGTCGTCAAAGATAAAAATGTAAGTCAAAGACATTTATAAATTAACAGATTGAAACTGGAACCCAATTTTAAAGTCTTAAATAAATGGCAATTCACTTTTTACCACAGAAAAGTACTTAACAGAAAGTAATTTCGGCTCAACCAACAAATTGTATTACTGAGAAACTTGTGCTCATTACGTATACGTCACGTAGGTCCACTCAAAATATGTACATTTAATATGAAACATACGAACTCTTTGTAAACAATATTCAACGAAACGTATCGATATCGACTCTTTGCCACTGAATATTAATTAAAGTTTCTAATGAATTTGCAGCTTGATAATAATGAAATTTGTGCTAAGCAAAAAGTTTTCCTCAAACTGAATTGAAAACTTTTTCTTCCACATTTTTTACTGCCCAATATGAAGTTAGTTATTTAAACATTTATGAGCTAAACTCAACTGGCAGTGATGAGTTAAAGTTTCCACTCGCAACTAAGCTCAACTAAATGGACAAGTTGTTAAATGGACTGCAGTTGTTATAACTAACTATGTAGACTTCTGGCATGGCAAATATGTAACGAAAGTTGTTCGAAACAGTAAGCAACATGTGCCGCAACATTTTGTGGCAACGTTGAAATTTCAAATTTCATCAGCAGTCAAAAAGGGAAGAGGAAACAAGAGAAAAGAGTGGGGCTATCAATATACTGTGGTCGCAGGTTGCTGGCTTTGAGTTAATGTGTTCAATTAAGTGCCAAAAACAAGCAAGTGAGAGACGAAGAAAGTGAATAGAGAGAAGGGAGAGGAGGGAGAAAAGTGCCAGTTGCCATTTGGCAGTTTTTGAGCGTGAAAATGTTTTACTGCCAGCATTTTTGGGGCAATGTCTTGGCCGTTTACGAGTTCCAGTTACAAAGCCAGGCTTTGTTTCAAACACACACACACACATAAGTACACACACACTCATACACTTTTAGCTGGTGAACTTAACGCCTGTCACAAGTCGCATTGTTGCACTGAAAGCGACGCTTTAATTACATGAACCTCGTGCTAACTTTCTGCTCAAAGCAACAATGCGTCGCTTTTCCACTTCCCTTCCCCCGGGTCACCCTTTGTTGTCGCCACAGCTCCTGTTCGATGTCCCAACTGCTTTTGTTGGCATGACCAAACAGGCAACGGGGCCAGCAATTAAAGTAAGTGCCACCATTTTCATTTTGCAACGCGTTTTTGTCGCTTTCGTTCCCAGCACCAGCAGCAGCAGCAGTAGCAGCTTCTTTGGAAAATCCACAGTATAACTTGTAGCTCTGCATTCCATAAAACTGACTGATGAACTGTCTGACAAACTGCTTGGATTTTCCTTTTGTTATCTACATTTTAGCATATACAATTTTTCATAATTTCATGCGCTTAAATTTCAAGTGTGGCATTTGGAAATGTCAAGGGGGCAACAGCAGCATTTCGCCTAATGATTAATGTGTTTATCTTATGTTTCCACTTCCACTTACACTCTTTGTAATTTGTAGTTGGAATTTGCCAGTGAATTAAATAAAGCGCAATGCTCGTTGTACGATTTAAATGCAACTTAATTAAGTTTAAACTTTAATTCGTGTGCTGTAAGTTTTACTTAACAAAGCGGGTACTTAAATCAATCCCAGTAAATATAAGAGCTTAAGTAAAATCTAGAATATGTTATTTTGAAAATTGAGCTACTTTCAATATATATATGTATATTTCTACTTCAATGCGTTATACATTTTAAGACATAATTCCAATACGCTTTGCATCAATTGACTGCACTTGAAATCGTTGCATACTTTCGAGCGCAAAGCAAACTATAATCGAATTGAGACAAAACCTCGAACGCTCAAAGAATCATAACCTCAATAAAAACAGGGTGTGCTAGACTTGTTAAGAAGAAAAAAGTAATGAAAAATATATGAAAAAATAATACAAATACAAAGAATTTAACTGAGCTTTAAAGGATATACAAAAGAACTTTCCTTAAGTTCCGAAACTTTATAATTTTACTGATCATTTTCCCGTAGGCAAATCAGCAAATTTTCCTAAGCATATAAACTACTTAAAGGCTGCAAAGCACAGAAGCTTCATTGTTATAATTCTTGTATCTGTTTATTAAGTTATAAATACAGGGCTGCCAGCATTCACGTTCACTTGCCTCTAGTAACTCAATTTCTTTTCCTACCAATTGTGCGCTGACATTTTGAACGTAGACCGGAAATTGAAACTCGATTGGAATATCAACTAACAAAACGCAACTGCAGAGCGAAAAACAAGTTGTGAAAATAGAAGGAAAACATAGGAAAGAAGAAACGATAGAAAAAATAAGAGTAGCACCGTGTTAGCAATGCGACTCGGCGA
Organism: Drosophila cardini; assembly: GCA_018903735.1. Classification (NCBI taxonomy): domain Eukaryota; kingdom Metazoa; phylum Arthropoda; class Insecta; order Diptera; family Drosophilidae; genus Drosophila; species Drosophila cardini. The sequence goes on along the minus strand of JAEIGM010000001.1, from coordinate 4,052,301 downwards.
TTAGCAAACAAGATGCAGCATCCAAATGCCACACTGGGATTTGTTTTTGTTTTTGATTCAGTTTCTGTTTTACTGTGTGTGCCAAAGGGGGAGCGCATGAAAATGCACTGCGTAGGGACGACAATCTAGGAAAAAAAAGTGGCTGCCAAAGCGAACGGTGAATGGTAAATGGTAACTGGTGGCTGGTAAATGGTAAACTGGTAAACTGGTAAACGGTAGAATGCTAAAATGGTAAAATAGTAAAACGAGTTAAAATAGGAAAATCGTTACGCTCGTCGCATTGCATTTGACTTACAGATACGTGTGCCATTTGCCATTTGCCATGTTGCAGACTTATCTGCAGTAAGCAGCCAAACAGCAGAGCAGCTCAACTGATCAGGGTTTGAGAGTAATGAAGTTATGTAGCACTTTTCCATTGATTCATTTTCATAGGGAAATTTTTAAAGGAAAAGTGTAGCAGTGTAAAGGGAAATCCCAATAGTTCAAAGTGCAATGCAGACATTTTGCACAAGATGCGCCAATTAAGTGCACACAAAATCCAAAATAGCACACAGCAGTCACTTCTTGCCTCTCTCAACTCTGTACTTACTTAACCTACACACACACACAGATACACACTTTTACACTCACATATGCAAACACTTAAGCGGCAAAAGTTGAAGTCACCTCTGGCAGCACTTAAGAGCGTCAAACAACTGACGACACTTCAGGCTTAACATGCAACGAAATGAGTCAAGTGTCAAGCTAATGTCAGAATGCACCTACCGCACCCCTACCGTATCGCATACCACGCCCACTTTTGGGGCATACTTAAAAATTCGTCTAAGCCCAGCCAAATAAGTGCATGTCGCTGGCAGGTTTTCAGTGGTATATGTGGATTTTATGGTTGATCTGGCCATTGGTATAAACATAAACGCATTTGCCACACATCAGCTGGCATATTGTGCATTACGCATACGCCATGTTAGCCATTCAAGTGTATGACCCACCCCAGTACATTACATATGCCAGCTAAAACACTCAAAGTACACACATATATAGACTGGCACACACACTCACACCATAAATACACTCATGCGCAGCGCTTATTAAATATTTACAAATTTATGACCAAATGAAAAAGGCAAACATTAGAGATACTCTCGCACACAGACCACACTCAGCTGCAATTTGAACTTTTTTTCCTCTGCTCTGATCCCTAGAGCATTAAAGTGCTCACAGGCAGCAGTCAATTTGGGTTTTACTCTACTTCAAATAAAGAGGTATATGGCTATTTTAAAATAGCTTGTTTTGCTAGTTAGTTGTAGTAAAGATTTTAATCATTTTATGGCCGAGAAAGTGAAGATTTATTTAATGGCTATGAGAGGTATTCTAAGACATCCCCTCTCAGTCAAGTTAAACGACATTTTATTGCTCGAAATTCCAGTTAAAGCAGACAAAATTATCTCAACTCTCCAATGAATTATTGTTCAACTTTCTTTTGGACTTTTACTGCATAAGTATTGTCTCACAATGAGCACGAGAACTCAAGTAAATTGCACAACTCTTTCCCTTTCAGACAAGTTGTTAATGTATGTACATAATTTAAAGGCTGTTTTAGATTTTAATTCAAAGGTCGTAATAACAGCATAGAGGAGAGTATTAAATAACTTCATAAAAGTGTGTAAAAAGTTCTGCCCATAGAAATGTACTTGTCAAAATTTGCATTTGACTGCAGGCAACACAAATGAAAATGAAAAATCAAAAAACAAAAAAACAAAAATGAAAGAATCGTCATGAAGTGAAAATAAAATATGCTGAAAAGTAAAGAGTTTATTAATGAAAATATTTGTTGGGCTCACAACAACAACAGCCCAAAAATATATAAAAATTTATTCACATGCATAAATTCAATCAAAGTTTTGTATGAAAATATCCAAAAAAAAATAAAATAAAAGCTCAGAGATGTAGTGGAAGTAGAGGAAGTATTTCAGGCAAATTGAATCTCTGGGGTCAGAAATGTCAGCCGCATATCGTTTGTAATAAATTCAATTTATTAGCAGTAGCAGCAGCCGCTCTACAGCTCACTTGGTCTCGTAGTCTCTTGGCCTCTTTGTCTTGGCCAAAATGGTCGGTGCGAGCCCTAATTGTGTGTCGACAGTGAGAGCAGTAAATGTGAAATGGAATACAATTAATATTAATTTTGTGCTCGGTCACAGCAGCATTTAATGCAAAAGTTTTTTTTCATTTTATTTTATTATTTCTTTCTCCTATCTTTTCTGTCTTCCTTTAGTTTTATTGCACGTTGACATGCCAATTAATTGTCACTTAAAAGCATTCACATGCTCTTGTCTCAATCTATAGCATTTTTTTGCTTTACTTTGCTCTAGTTTAGTTTGTTTTGTTTTGGCGTTCTTTAATTTTCATTTATTAGCTGCTGTCCGATAAAATTACTGTGGTAACCATAGTGAGACATTGATTCAATTTATTGACATAGTTGGTAATGAATTTGTTAATCTAATGACATTTCGTTTTATAAATATATATATTGGATTAATTATATACAAATTATAGGAAGAGCTTTGACTACAAATCGATGCCTATAGTTTCTTTTGTAAAGCTGTATTATATACTACTATACCAAGCGCATTTAAGCTCCTTTAATAGTAAATGAAAGCTTTTTCATATTCTGAGCTTTTAATAAAAAGCAGGTGTGAACGCATAAAAGCTGCTGAAAGCTCTCTAACCTTTGTATCTCTCTATCTTCCTTTCCATCTCTGTCTATTTAAAGCCTCTGCAATCCCTTGAGCTCTTAATAAGCTTACACTTGAGCAACACTTTGAATGAAAAACAAATTAACTAATTCGTGTATATATTGAAATACTTAGACATAGCAACAAGTCATTAAATATCATCAGCTAAATATGTACTTTCTTTGGCTTAGCTTGTTACACACAAACACTCAGAGTTACACCCAAAAAGACACTCACTTGAGCGACACATTTTAATGCCAATTAATCGTTTTAATTACAGTGTTACGCTACGTTTATTGTTGGCCCCACTGTAAGCCGCTTAATTTATTAACAAGAACATACATTATTTGAAATTTAAACCAGCTGGAAATGTTTTGTCAAATCTTGGCTTAAACGCTGAGCAACATGTTGACACTGTAGCTGCCAAACAAACTGGGCCAAGTGAAGCCCAAAGCGTTGAAGAACGCTCGGGTGTGTGTGTGCGCGTGTGTGTGTGTGTGTATGGAGTGGCACTCGCATTTGGTGGGAGGTCGTGTCAACAGTTTTGCACCATCAAGAATATGACACAATTAATTTTCGAAAATTTATGCAAGAATAATTACCACCTCAACTTGACGGGCGAGAAACAAGCACAAAAAGCGAAAAGCGAAGCAAACGAAACTTTTTTCCAAGACGAGAAGTATTTTTTGCAGGCTTGTCAAAAATATTAGGAAAAGAAAAATACACACACACCCACACACACACACATACACACACTTACATAAAACTAATTCAATTTATGCTGTGAAAAATTATGCGCTTAAATTATGCATGCAAACGTTGCCTTAGCTTATCTTAAAGATACAAAGATATCTACATAATATATGCCAATAGTTAGCATGCGAGATGACAAGAGTGAGGGGGAGTGAGAGTTTGATAGAGAAAGGTACAGAGAGGGAGAGAAGTAGTGGCAGAAAGAGACCTTGTTTCTACTTAAGCCCAAAAATGTATTTGCATTTTTTGTACAGATGCACAAAAGTATCTGTAGTTTGATCTTTAAAATTATTCCACTTCCCGTCAAACTATTTTTATTTTATTAAATATTTTAAGCTAAAAACAAACTTTCCTATAGTTTACTAAAGTTTCGTCATTAGAAAACAAGCAGAAGTTTTATATTCCACTTGAATGTCTGAGTACAACCCATATTATATACACATTGTTTATTAGTTATTTTACTGTTTCGTCACCAGCATGTTTACCTGTTCTGTCTGTTGTTCCCTTGAGTACTTTACTCATACCCACTACGCTCTGTCTGCCAGCTGTTATATTTCGTAGCAACTCACCCCTTTCTACATGATTATGGTATTATTACAGAAAAAATACTTTATATATATTTTTATATATGTACATACATTTTGTGGCACGTGTTGGCAGATGTTTTATAGTTAGTTGAGTAAACTTTGACGCCTAAACTTCAGTGACAATAGTCAATACATTCAAAGGTAAAAGCAAACATAGCCAGCTTGCAATATTTGTTGCTTCGCTAACTGCGATGAGTTGAGTATTTCCATTTTATTGTATGGCTTAAAGCAACAGGCTGTCACACACACACACACACGCACACCCTCACGCTTGTAGTCGATATAGTAAAAGTTGTTTTTATTGGCACAGCAGTGGCAGGACAACCAAAATGAATTACCTAACACTGGGCAAGCCAAATGTATTTTGCTTGTACTATGTATGAAGATGGAGGCCTTCATAGTCACAGGCATAGTCCCAGCAAGCTGACAACATTCATTATGAGCAAGAGGACAAGACGATGGAATGGGTACTAGAACTGGAACTGGAACTCGAACATCGATGAGGATAGCGACAATAGCAATAGCAGCTGTTTTCTTCATCAATGTTGTCGAGCTTCGCTGTTTGCACAGCAAATGCCAGGCAACAATGACGACGCTGCCATTTATTCAATGTCCGTTCGAAAAGTTGATTGTTTGCTTACTTTTATCATCGATTTCATGCTCGTGTTCTTGTCGCTACGGAAATAATCGACAAAAGTTTTTAATCAACCTTATACACCTGCACACACACACACACAAATACTCTCTCACACACACACCTACCACACACACACCTACCATACAAGGCTTTTACCGGTTTTACCTGCGTTCAATATGAGCATTACAATCATTATACGCCCACCGCTTCGAAGGAAACACGTCAGCAGTTTCCCGTTTCGTCGCTTGGATTATGAGGGACGCTTAATGCAAATTGGCAAAATTAATTATTAAATTACACGAAAAAGGCATTTGTGGTTTTTCTTACAACAATTTCGATTTGTGGCCAATGTGTGTGCACCACAGTGTGTTTGTGTGTGTTTGTCTGTGTGTGTATGAAAGTGTGTTTTTGTGTGTGCGCCACAGCTGTTGGCCATAGTGTAAATTTCCATTTGTGCGTTAATTAAATTTTCGCGCTGAAAAGTAGGCTACATAAATGTTGGGAATCCTTTTTAATTTCCCCAGTAACCGCAGACACTTGTTTGTAAGCACAACAATAAAGCTTAGTGGCCCATTTACTAGATTTCCCCATAAAAGTAGACGAGTTGGAAGAATTTCCTTCAAAAATAGTCAGCCCTTTTGAAAAGTTTGCTTAAAAGCTGCGCATATTAAGCAACAGAACTAAAACAGCTTCTGCTTCAGCAGCCAAGGCTGCCAGAAATTCTCGGCTATAACAGCTAAATCGATAAAATAATTTTGCTAAAAATCTTACCAAATATTTAGGCGGTAACACTGAACAAAATATTGTATTCTGGATAAAGGGCTCGTATATAAAACACATTTTACAATTATTTTAAATGTTGCATATTCTATGTAATAAAATGGGCCTACAGGAAAATGTTACTGTGCAAAACTCTCTCTTTGTAGGTCAGAACACCAGTTGAGAACATAAACTGCTCAAGTAAAATATAAACAAAATTGAAATTTCAAAGTCTCATAACTCAGCCAAATGAAGTGATATCTTGAAAAGTTATACCTTTTCAGACTCTAGACAACAAAAATAATTGATTTTAATCAAAATTTATCAATTATAAAAATTTTGAAAATTTTTCATTTTTTGCCAAATTTTATGACCTTACCCCTTTAAAAAATTTCAAAATTCGTCAAAAAATTTATTTCTTTGAATTTAAAATATTTTGATGCCAATCGATAGATGTGGTCCTCCCGATTTCAAAAAGGTATAACAATCATATGTCTGACATCAGAATCGCAAAAAATTCAAATTTTAAAATAAAAATTAATAAAATAATTTTTTTCTCCTGAATTTCCTCAACTATTTCATAAACAACATAACAGACTTTAAATTCCTCCTCGCCACAGCTTTTAAAAAAAGGAAGAACCTTGAAAATAGTATCATTTACCGCACAGTGAACCGTATTAAATAGCAAAATGGCATAAAACGATCAATAACTTTCGATAAAAAATAGTCCAAAGATATGTGGAAATATGATATACAGTTGCGCCTAAAGGTAGGCAACGTAAAATGTGCCGCTGCCAGAAAAGTGAGCCGCTGAAATATGGGAATTTACTCAATATAAAAATATGAAATTAAATAATATTCATGAAATTGATAGGAAATGCTCTTGAACGCCAATTAAATGGGCATGATTTCGATTATATTGAAGCATGGAAGGGATAAATTATGCACTCGACGTTGATGTCGCATATCGATGGCAGTTTTTAATTGAAGTACACGAGTGGACGACGCACATGCTTGCTACCAATTTGGGACAAGGGTGGAGGGGGTGTAGTCACGCCTTTGTGCCAAAGAGAGAACCTGCAATTTAATTAAATCAATGTGTTGTTGATTTAATTGAATGCCTTGCTCTGCGTTGGCAACGCACTAAGAACTTGCAGCTTGTATGATCTATTTGCATTTAAATGCGTTTCGCAGTTACAGCCACAAAAATCCCAAGCACTTTTCAGCTTACCAAAGTGATAAATATTTAAGGCACAAAAGGATTTCTAGGGTCGCTGCAGACAAGTTGCGTTGACAGACTGTCTGTCCATCAAATTGTTGTTTGCTTTTCGCCATACATACATATATGCAAAAACTGTCACACTTCATAGACACTGTGCGACAGTGGGCCAGGCAGACAGGCCGACAGACAGACAACCAGTTTGGCAGGCAAATGCAGTGGCTCTTGTTTTGCTGTCCGTCTGTCAATCTGTTGTGTCACAGCGTTTGTCGTGCACTTAGCCAAGTTTAACCAACTGTTACATTGTTGTGCTGCGCTAGCTATAAAATATTTATGATTTCACATTGCAGTCAACGGCTGACACTTGATTTATCGCGCACGCACAGCGAACAATATTTCAAAAAGAAATTCCATTTTTTCAATAAATGACTCTGGGGAATGTCGAAAGTTGCCATTAAAATTTCTCAATTACATTTCAGCTGTGAAAATGATAAATGACAACAAAAAGAAAAAGTAAAACAATTACAAATAGTTTAATAAGAAAACTGCAAAGCATCGAAAACTTTATCGTTTGCTGTGCTCGGAAATTGTGTCAGAAACGACATAATTTCGAATAGAATACGCTTAAGTATCTCTGCACGTAATACTCGTACATTTGCCTCATATTGCTGCACAAATCCGCACTTGGAGTCCCTTTTATTGCGGCTGGCAATCGTCTTTTTTTTGCGCTGTTAAGTCTTAATATTCTACTTGGCTTACTTAAACATTTTCTTTCTCTACTCTTCATTTTCCTTTCTTTTCTTTTTACTTTTCTTTATTTTTATCTTTCCTTTTATTTCTACAAGCTGCAGCAGCTCACAAGGCAAATATTTGCCACACTAAACTGTAAAGTGAACTTTTTACAGCAGTTCAAACACACACAGAGACACCCATAGACACACACACACACATACACTTGCTTGCTTGCTTTCCTGCGGCACTTTTCACACTCACTTGCAGCAGTATGAGCACAAGTTGCAAGGAGCAACATCCTTCAGGCTGCTAAGTGAGCTGTTGCATCTATTAGATGTGCAACTTTTCAATGTTTTTAAATGCCAAATGCCACATGCCACAATTTTTGCATAAAATGAGTTTTCTTTTGGCCAGAAAATGTTAGCTTTAATGCGGTCAAGTGTCCTGACTTTATTAGTTTCTGTGGCTTTTGCCCGGAAAACATTATTTGTAGAAAATATTTTATATACAAACATATTTTATTGGCCAACAGTTGACCGTTGGCCATTGGCCCTGGCCGTTGGCCGTTGGCATACTTTTTGTGGGCACTTTTAATTAAATGCATTATTTTCGATTTGATTACCTAACTTGTGCTCTATTTCCGCACATAAATATCAAATATTTGTTAAATTTAAATAAAATCTCTGTATGTTTATGTGCTCAATTAGACAAAGAAATTATTTGCAAAATTCAAATAAATTGAATTACGATTTTAAATAAAATTTTTGACATTTTGTATTAATTTAGTTCGACGGCAGTCTGCCCTTTTCAAATGATTACACAAGGAATTTAAGGGAATATACAACCATAAATATATAAAGTCTGTTCAGAGCATATTTATAGACTACTTTAACATAAAATTATGATGCAAATTTTATAGATTTTATTGGAAAATTAATTTTTTTTTGCGCTTTGTCAATTTGTAAGCTTTTAGTTGAATCAAATTTCCTTTGCTAATCATTTTAACTCACTGTGAAAATTGTATGCGACATGCAAGTCAGAAATTTGGGAAAGCCACACACACACACACACACACACACACACACACACACACACACATAACTAACACACAGCTGCACAACCACAACATTGATTTGCCGCAGTCCAATCAAAAAACATTTCAATAATATTCAAAACACACACACACACTTATATACACACTCTCTCACACACACCTGAGCACACGGCAATCAGCAAACAATCTGACAAATGCAAATAGCCTCAACAATAATCAATTGGAAAGAATAAAAAAAATACTTGAAATGTCAACATAAATTATTCAACTTGAAATGCTTAAAAAGACTTGTTACCAAATGATGATGTTACCTTTTTTTATTTTTAGCATTCACATTTGACAAATTTTCAATTTTCAACTGTTTTTCCATGTATCATTTTTAACAAAATGGTTAAAAATTTAATTGAATTGAATGATAAATGGCACAAAGTGCAACGAAGCGAAATCAGCTGCAAAATTGAAATGAAATTTTGTTGAGCTTTGGAAATACGCGTTAAAGCGGCGTGGCAACATAAGTGCCACACCCACTTGAATGAAAAAGGGCTGATAAGGGGCTTGCATTAGTTTTTGATGTGTGAAATATGAAGCGGTTGGTAGTGACGCTTTAAAGCCTGAAAAGAAACCGAGTGAGGGAGTGGAAAAAAATAAACTGGCAGCTCAGTTAATTTCATAAGGCATATGACGCATACGAGCCGTAAGCCCTGAGCTGGCTGCCTCTTTGTATGTATGTGTGTGTGAGTGCGAAGCAGTCATGCATGCTTATGCATAACGAGCAACACCCCAATTTCCACGGCATTGTAAGTGTGTGTGTGTGTATGTGTGTGTGAAAGCCTTGTTTTTCCCTCAGTTAGCCTGTTGTTGTTACCTGACGTCAATCGATTGATTTCGCCCTCGTTTCCCCCCTAGAGCCCCTATAGCCAGCACTTTTCCACTTCAGCTTGTCACTTGAGCCATTGTTTACCTTAGTTTGCTCCACATATAGAAAAGTATTCATATATTACCAGACGATCCCTAATTGTCTGTGTCTGTCTCACTGTCTCATCAATATATTATATATGCTTTGATTTAATATGCAATAATTAAGTACCTTTTGTCAAGGTTATTGTTTGAAGGGTTCTCATGCCAGTCCCTATTCCCCCGACTCCATTGTTGAAATAAACCTTTTCTAACATATGTATGTTCCCCACAGTCATTATACTATATTTATTCCCATTCTGTTGATTAATGCACCGGATGTCCATTCGTCTCCCCCTCTCTCTCTCTCTCTCTCTCTCTCTCTCTCTCTCTCTCTCTCTTATTGTCTACAACATTAATGCGTCAAAGTTTCATTTCATTCGATACTTTCTTTCGTGTATTCGGAGTGTTCTTTAAATCGTCGGAATTTTCCGAATTGTCCGAATCGTTGGTTACATATTGTCGATCTGGCCTGTAATAAATGCCATGCATATCGTCACATATGTCATTTGCTTTTTATGGTCAACGATTGCGTTTTATTGTCCAAGAGAAATGAAAAATTTTAATGACTCCGACTGGACACAAAAGGACTTTAATTTCTTAGCTGAAAATATGACCAAAGAGTTGCTCAGCAAAAGTTATGTAATACTTCCAATCATAAGTAACATTTCAAGCATTTATTTATGGATTTCTTTGAAACAATTTAATAAAGCAACATTTATATAGATTTTATAAGTATTTCCTTATACTTAAACAATTATTTGTTGTCGTATTAAACGTTTTCTCCGCCAATATGCGAAACTAAGCTCTATTAAAAAGACCAAAAAACTCATACCTAATCCAAATAGTAACAATATCCATAGCCAAGTTGAATGGCCAAGTCTTAGTTGGTTATTAACAAGTTCATGTGGTGTAAGAGCCAAAGTTCGTTTCATATTTAAAAACATAGCATCGAAAGATTTTGATTCCCAAACCACATCTAGTCCACTACTCTGAACTTCAAGTATGAATGTATCTAAAGCAATGCCATAAATCGAACTATTTTGTAAAATTGCACTCACAGAAACATCTTTGGCAAAATCCAATACTCTGGCAAAACATAGATTCTCTCGATTCGCAAACTTTTGAAATCGGGACACAGAGTTCCAGAGAGAATCAGTTACCTGATAGGCATAACTCGTATTTAACGCTAAAACCAAATCATATTTGTCTTTTAGAGTCATAAACACAACATTTGGTACATGATTCTTAAAAAACTCCTCATTATATTCTTCTATATAAACTTTTGTATTAAAATCAAAAACAACTGGAATTTTACTTTCAGCAATTTCCTCGAAAGTTTCCATTCGTTTGTGTTCTGGATGTTTGGTGAGCAGTGTACTAAAATTTGCATTGAAAAAACTAACGTAAAACATGCCAGAAAAAGCTAAAGTAATTAAAAATTGTTTCATCGATGCACTGCGTGTAAATCCCATTGGCGAAGCTAAACCCAATAATCCACGCATTACTCTCAAATTGACCAGAAAATCCGGAAAACTAAATTTGAATTCGTTTCCACATAAATATTTAAAAATACAGATTGACATCAATTCGAAAAACGAAAGAATAAAATATAATAAAACAACGAAAAATCCATTTTTTATGATTAGTTTTCTGAAAACTCGATCAAAACTCAACTCACGATTACAGGGCACAATTAAAACCTGTCGGGAAACTCCCAAAGAAGCCGTCCTCTGAATCCCACTCAATTGTGAAATAATATCCACTGTATACAAAGTGCTTGTAAAATCCATTTTCTGAGCTTGAATCATTTTCAAGTTGTGTAACGTCAATAACCTAACTGATTCATTGACAGCTTCCACGAGATTCAAACTAATGTTTCGCCTGTCACAAAAATGAGTCAAAAAAGAATGAAAAAATCCAGCTAAATGTGTTTTACCCGTTCTACGATCGGTCACTAAAATACTGTTAGGGGGTAAATATGTTGGCGTCGTCACCGCTGTTTTGCCTTGAAAATTTCGCCAGTGTTCGACAAAGATGCGACTAGAACTCTCATTCCCAGGGTGGCCAAAGGAGGCAAAAGGAAATGGCTGCATTCGATGTAGAATAATTTCCTGTTTTGCTTGTATTACGATTACATTATAGAAACGATGCTGATCAGCCTCTTTAGCTAGAACTGGGAATAATTCCTGAGTGTCTTCAGTTTCCATCCAAATAATTATTCTTGCTTCTCGCATTCCATTGAAGTTTAAGGCCAAAGAAGTAAGAAGATCCAACTGCCAGAACTTGGAGAGACAAACCAGAGCCAGAGCCTGTCTGTTGAACTGTGTGCTCACATTTATCCTAGTCATCTCATCGTATCGTAACAAAGGCCAATCTGGCAGATTTAGTTGCTGCAGCAGACAGTCATTATCCTGGCTATGCTGCATAACCAGAATCAGCCAAAACGGTTGCTCTTCATTCACTTTGGACAGCAAATCGTGCAGATAGTTTAGATGACCCTCTTCTGTTGATGGTCCTGTCCAGTTCATGTCTATGCTTAAAACGGTCTGCAGCACACACAGAATTAATCCCAAAGCGACCATTACTATACTCGAATGCTGTGTTTTTACAACTAAACTGAAACTGAATTCTGGTCAGTTGTTTTAAGTGTTTATCTAACATCATTATAATTGCATTAAAAGCAAATTTGAAAAACTGAAACACTTTACTAAGTGTTGAGTACACTTAGTGGCATTAACAGACGATAAACATCCACAAAAGGATTATAGAATTTAATGGATTCTCAGATTTCCCGCTTAAAAAAGTTTTAAATTTAATGCAAGCAGGAGTTAATCAATATACTATCAGAATCTGTTGAATATTAATGTGTTTTAAAATTTTAATGTGTTTCCTTAATATTTGTTATTTGCTTTGTCTAATTTAAATTTTTTTTTTTTTCAAACAAATATTGATTTCATTTTCATTTACGATTTCCTTTGTAAGCCCACTCTTTTTAGTTATTCATAACATTTGTTTTATAATTTATTCAATAGACTCCATAGTACAATATGATTTACATTTAAAGCAACAATTAGATTCAATGCGATATTTTTTTATTTATGATTCTTATACAATTATTGCCACTCCCCCTAGACGTCGTCGCTGCCAATATCCCAGAACAAGTTCGATAAGAAAAACCAAGAAACTTATTCCCTGTCCATAAACCAATAATTTCCCTATCCATATATATTGCTTCAATTTCATAGGTTTTTTTCCTATTTCTCTGAAGAGAAGCTTCGAACTGTGTTTCATTTTAGTGAAAACATCGTCATAAGATTGAGCAGTCCAACGGATGTCTAAGCCTCCACTTTGAACATCCTGTATAAATCGATTTAATGCCAAACTATATACTGAATTATTTTGAACAATTAGACTCATGGGAAAACCTTCAGCGATTTTCAAGGACTTGGCAGTGCAAAGATTCTCGATGTTTTTGATCTTCTGCCAATAATCAACAGCATTCCATAAAAATGAATGTGTAATATAAGCATTACTTGAGTTTAAAGATAAAATCAAATCGGTTTGATCTTTCAGGGGCATGATAATAGAATTTAATACATGTAATTTTAACAATGGATTATATATATGTGTTCCACTCCCGCATAAAACTTGTATCTGACTCTTAGCGAGATCATCAAATGTTTCGATTTGTTTGTAACGCGGATGTTTAGTTAACAGGGTGCTTATCTTAGCATTGAACCAACAGCTGTAGAAGAGTCCAATAAAAGCTGAAACAATCATAATTTGTCTCAATGAAGCACTATATCTGCGACTTATTGGCGATGCCAAACCCAAAACGTATCGAATTACACGTAAATTAAGCAAAACATTTATAAAACTAAACTGAAATCGATTTTCACAGAAATAATTATTAAAAGAAGTTACAAGAGATTCAACGAGGGACCAAAGAATATACAGAAACAATGAACAAAATCCTTTTTTGATAAGAAAACTATTAAAGATTTGTTTCAAACTAAATTCATTTCCACAGGGCACCACATACAGGATACTTCCAATGCTTAAAGAACTGGCACACTGTATTGCATCGCTATGATAAAAATTACTTAAAAAAAATACATTGCTTGAAAAATCTATTTTACCAGTTTCAAGCAATTTAAAAATATTTAAAGGCAACGGAGGAACTGATTCATTTAACGAACCCAAAATGAACAAATTAATATTATATCGGTATGTAAATTGCTTTAAAAGATTATAGCTAAAACCAACTAATTTTCTTTGTCCCGTGCGGGGATCAGTCACGAAAAAACTATTTGGAGGCGTTAGATTTGGTAGCGTTAATGCTTTCTTTCCTTGGAAATCTCGCCAATTTTCGTCAAAAATGCGACTAGAACTCTCATCCCCAGAGTGACCAAAGGAGGCAAACGGAAATGGCTGCATTTTATGTAGAATAATTTCCTGTTTTGCTTGTAATGCGATTACATTATAGAAACGTTGCTGATCAGCCTCTTTCGCGAGAACTGGGAATAGTTCCTGAGTGTCTTTAGTTTCCATCCAAATAATTATTCTTGCTTCTCGCATTCCATTAAAGTTTAAGGCCAGAGAAGTAAGAAGATCCAACTGCCAGGACTTGGAAAGACAAACTAGAGCCAGAGCCTGTCTGTTGAAACGTGTGCTCATATTTATCCTGGACATCTCATCATATCGTAACACAGGCCAATCTGGCAGATTTAGTTGCTGCAGCAGACAGTAATTATCCTGGCTATGTTGCATAACCAGAATCACACAAATCGGTTGCTCTTCATTCACCTGCCACAACAAGTCATGCAGATAGTTTAGTTGTCCTTCTGCAGTAGCTGTTTCTCTCCAGTTCAGGCGCAGACTATATGTGGTCTGGAGCAGACACAAAATTAATCCCAAAGCGACCATTACAATACTCGAATGCTGTGTTTTAATAACTGACCAGAAACTGAATTCTGGTCACTTCTTTTATATGTTTATCTAACATCAAAATAATTGCATTAAAAGCAAATTTCGAAAGCTAAAACACTTTACTAAGTGATGCGTACACTTAGTGGCATTTACAGAAGATAAACATCCACAAAAGGTTTATAATTCTGTTGAATATATCAATTCAGAGATAAGAAATCGAAAATATTCCCTCTGTTTGCATTCATTTCACCCAAAAATCACCTCTTCTCTGGAAAACTAAACATGTCGCCAACTGAACCATCTAAAAGCTTTATTTATTCATAGCTGCGTTGGAATTTAATGTAGAATTTAGAGCAGAGCACAAAGGCATATTCTATCTGAATTAGTAATGTCATTTGCAAAGCGAAAAAGCCTGTAATTAACAACAGATTGCGACACGACGCGAAAGTTAAGCCGAAAATTACGTATACGCACAGTGTGCGGCTTGCGTTAATAAAACAAGCATGAATTTAAAGTGCTACTTGCACAGTTTCTCCCTGGCACTTTTATAATATGTATTTTAGCAGCAACAAAAAAATTATATGCATATGTTGTACGTTGTTTAGATAAATGTTTAATGAAACGTACAACATGCGATGCTAATTATGGCTTAAAACAAAAGCTGAGACCAAAAAACTGTAACCCAAGTGCCTGTCAGTTCCAGACTTGTGGTTTGTACTTTTCCCGGGAAAGGAAATGGGGGCAAACTGGAGGCAAAGGATACAGCTTAACATTACAGTCAGTCGAGTTGAACGCAAAGCGACATAATTCAGAAAAGCGCTTTAGCATGGCCACAAGGCATCCGGTTATCCACTGACATCTACGTCCGGCAAGTGTCAGTATCTGTATCCGTATCAGTTGCAGTGGCTGTTCCCGTTGCCATTGCCATTGCAGTTGCTGTTTCTGCTCCAATCTACAGCAGTTTCAAGTGCACTTTATGCGCATAATGTCAACTACAATGTCAAGTTGAGATACAAACCATTGTCGAGAAAATTTACCCAACTCTTAGTTCAGTTAACATTTGTTTACTGTTCCCAGTTAACAGTTAAAGATTTTTCAAACCACATTTTTCGGCCACAATATTGTGGTACATTCTATGGCACACCTCGAGACTCATAAATGTTGTGCAATTTTTGCAACAAAGCTGGCTACAAAAGCAGGTAAATAAACTGCATATTGTTTTTCATTTTTTGTTGTCTTTGTTTTTGCCACAGAGCATGATCCTGTGGGAATCCTTATGACTTTGCTTTGCTTATTTTGTGTTTTGAACGGAAGCAGCAATTTGAAAGTCAAAACCAAACTTAAACTACTTTAGAAATGTCTCTGCGGTGCACACAACTTTTGTTCGAGACCAAGAAAATGGTATAACATCTAAAGTTAAATAAATAAAACCAAAGAAATATTCCTTTGTTTTAGCATAATAAATAAAATGATAAATTTATCTAAATTAAACAGACTTTACTTATAGAAAATAGGCAGAGAGAGAACTACATAACAATAGTCACGACTTGGTTCAATAAATTTTCATGAGCCGCCTGAAAGTATGCTTCAATTTCAGTGCCAATTAAGCGAAGCCACAAGAATTTGGTCACTGCTCAGAGAACCAAAATTGGCGTATTGTCCAATAATGCCTGCACATTCCATGCAATAATTGAGACTAATTACACATTGGAGTGCATTGCAATGTCTGCAAATTTTCGGTTGACAAATTAGATGCAAATGGCAAGGAGAGTAAATCAATTAAGTAACTTGAACTATATTTACCTTTTAAAGACACTTTTAGGCTAACCTAATTTGGGACAAAAGGCCAAACCAAAACCAATATGAAGAACTTATCCTTTATTGATACAAAATTTACGCACATAAGCAAACAATTTGCTGGTGCCACCACAGAAAAGAAATGTATAAAAATAAATGTGAGCAGAACACGAATAACGTTTGACTAAATTGCACAATTTCTTTTCTATTCCATTGTTTTAGGGGTTCGGGAAAGGGCCAAAAACCCTGACCCAACCCCATTGCTGTTTTCTGTCTTTTTTTTCCTGACTGGCTTTGGAGAATATTCGCAGTGTGTCGTGAAACGGATGTGGTTGCGGATGCGTCGACGGATGCGGATTCATAGTCGAGTGCACACACTTGAGTCGACGGCAACACCTCGGTTAACAACAACAACAATACATACCATTGAACTCTATGTAGCAATATGCGTATATGTGTATATATGTGTGCGTATATGTGTGTGTGTGTGCGCGTGTGTGTATGTGTTTGTTTGTGCGGAAAAAGCAACGGAAGCCAGAGCGTCGTTTGTATTGGCTTTTATGAGCTGTTTTCCTCCTTTCTTTTCCTTTTTCTTGTATTTTCCCCACTTATTTTTCCTCTTTTTGTTTTATTGGTTGAACGTTAGATTTTGTGCGGCAAACGATGCCCAGAGGACACAGGACATTGCCAAGGATTGCGAAGAGAAATGCGCGAGCGCGACGGCGATGCGCCAAACATTATACAAAAGGTTAACACAGCAGATGGTCATAAATATTTGCGAGCCAAGACCAAAGTTGAATCTGCGCACTTTCAACTCCACTTGGTATTAGTTTCTTCTGTCCTGACCTGTCTTACGTACGTACTGGTTTTGGTTTTAGCCAGGTTTCACTTTGGACTTTTAGCCGCATTCACAGTGGCAAAAAACTCATAAATTTAGGACATGAATATACTACATAGAGATACACGCGTTATACGAATTGGTAACACCACGAATATCTTTCGACCTGTTCGCAGCTTGCTTTTATTTATTTACGAGTGACAGGAACAATCAGAGTTTGAGGGAGAGAGGCAGTGCGAGCGAGAGGAAAATATTTTATGGCCACTTATATGTTTAGGCCGGCCTAAAACCAAATTAAATATTTAAGCCAGACAGCTTCAGAATTTTGCTCTTATTGATTTATATGCACACACGCTCGCACACACACACACACTCCTATGTTGTTAATAATACACTTCTTTCAAATAGATTTATGAACATTTGTGTTTGCAATTAAATTTTATAATTATATTTTGAAATTTAACAAAAAAGTTATTTGCAATATTCTAATTAATATTTAATATTATATTTAATGTAATTCTTTTGGCCTATAATTCATAATTCAACTAGTTTTACTATTGACTCGATTAATAGTAATTAAATTCGCTAAATCAATTAGTTAATTAATTATGTTAATCAATTAACACTTGGCGATTTCCGTGGCGAAAATTCCCCTTTTTCCTTCCCTCTCTTTTCCTCACAGAAAATTCAATTTTGCCACTTTGCGCATTTTGACATTTTAAAACTCACGCACGACACGACTGGGCACGACACGATACTCACGCACAAACACACACATACGCACACGCACACACACGTTTGAACGAACGAAGACGTACGGGAAAAATTGTCTGAAGGAAAAATGCTTAAAACTGGCGTCGCGCACAATTCGAATCGGAAAATCACATGTTTCATGTGCAAGGTATAAAAGCAAACTGAATTCCGAATGCCGATGACAACGCAACGAATTGTGTAATGGACGAGCATACAGAGCACACGGAGCACAGGCGAACCGGCGCTGTTAAAGTCGAGCCGAGCTGCTGTTATACGCGGCGTATGCGTAACCTTTCAGAACATACATATTGAGCTTTTATTCGCGCGCGAGAAAACGAAGCAGACAGTGAAAGAGAGAGAGGGAGTGGGAGTGGGAAAAGAACAAGAGAGAGAAAGAGAGAGAGAGAAAGGAAGCTAGAGAGAGCGCGCAAAAGCTCACACTGTTATCCTTCGACTGTTAAGCAATCATTAACAGAACTCGATTGCATTGGGAATAACAGAATTTAGTTTATGCTTACGATAGCTATGTGAGACCATAAAGAACATAAACCTTAAGCACTTAATGTGCTTTACCGATGCATAAAACCCATTTGGCATCAAAATCTGATAAAGTGACATAAATATGAGACTGCAAATGCAGCGTGCTGTAGTTTAAGGCAAACTGTAAACATAAAATGTTCAAAAGGGGTATGTTAAACGGTAACTATTAAACTCAACAGCTCAGATAAAATCGTATAAAAATATTCTTTGAAGTATATAACAAGTCTGAAATTATTAAACAAAAACTGACAGCAAATAGGGTATCTACTAGTTCAACATAAATCAATAAACATCACTTGGTGTACAAAAATGTAACTATAAAATCGTCTGCCAAAACTTTAAAATCTTTAAAACCTCTAAAGGGTATCTGCAGTTCATAAAGTATTTTATTGGAATATTTAAGCATTTTGTAATCAACGTTGCTCTAATTAAAATCTAGTTAAAATTTCCAAAACGATTAACAAATATAAATTACTGAGCACTAACGAAACAACTGCAATTTCAATGTAGTTAATAAACTCAGTGTCTAATTAACATTTGAGCTAGTCATATTTATGACCACAACTAGACATTTATTTCAGTGTCATGTGGAGCAATAGACCGAGCTAGAGAGACAGAGAGGGAGAAGAAGGGGAAGAGAAACAGTGAAAGGGCCACAGAGAGTTATAAAACCACAGAGACAACCACAAATCATTTAAGGCTCTAATTAAATTTAAAATGCCAAACTCACACACACACACACATACACACACGTGCAAGCTTAAGCTGTGCAACAGGTGCTGCCACACCCACACGTGCACGCATAGACATGTTGAAAATATGCAAATATTAGTTTCATTTTGCCGTAGAAATGGAATTTTGAAAGGCAAATTGCTCATACGCACTGTGATCTGAAATTTATATCTAAAATATGCATCAATTTATAGAGCTTGCATATTTTGTAGTCTATGCACTCATATGATTAAATGGGCTGGCTATGCCACGCCCACCTGCCATCAGTCAAATGACAAATGTAAACAACGATAAATGTCATAATGTCAAAGCAAAACAAAGCAGCAGCAAAGGAGACAAAATGTGAGAAACTGAAGTGAAAACAGAAAAAAAATAAGAAAAAATAATGTCGTTTTGGCTGAGACCAGTTTGAACTACAAGCAACTGGGCCAATAAATCAATTCGAACAGACAAAGCAAAAGGGCGAGTTATTCTAGCCAAAGGCAATACAAACACACGCCCAACACACACACACACACAACAGTAAATTGCTGAGTTACGAGCGAGTTTAGCCTGAATACCATTTCAGATGCCAAACACAGCAGACAGCAAAAGTACCAGGAACAGTAGGATAGCTACTCAGGCAGACAAACAGACAGACAGACAGATGAAAGGACAGACTAACTGAGAGACGGACACAAGAGTGAGAGTTTAGGCCAAGACACAGCAGCTGGCTCGAGTCAAGTCGAGTCGAGTCAAGTTAAGTCAAGTCAAGTGTAACAAGAAGGCATTGACAATGCCGCGTGCCGAGTGTTAACATACTAATATACACTTTGCATCTTAATCGTCCTTGCTGTTAGAGCCTGTTAGCACGACAACAACAACAACAACATCGACAACAATATTATTGGCACTGCGATAATGTTAATGATTAGGATGATGATAATGATATGAGAGTAACTGGAATGCCTCTAACGAATCAGCTTCAGCTTCTGTTTTGATTGCGGCATCAAGTCGTTTTCTACTAGTCCTCCCAATTGTGTTCGTGTTGTTTATCTCATATCGTTATTATTGACATATTTATGACATAATTTGCTGGTTACTTTTGGGCTTGTTATTGAAAATACTTCATGCATAAATAATGCAAAATGTTTTCAAGCAGACTTTTTGGGCTCTTGAATTTTGCCTGCATAAATATTGAAATTTCTAGAATATCTACAAATCTACAACCACAGCAATTTTAACTAATAAAATCTAATTTAAAATAATCCAATTGTAATAACGTTTTACCATTAATTTTACTCAACTGTTGGCAAATGCCAACGATTTTGTTATTACGTTCTGCAGCATAACTGCAAATTAAATGGCATTACAATTGTTTCCGCAAACAAATATTTGGTGAATTTCCACAATTTATTTTAATTTGAAAAAGTTTTGATATTGCAACTTTCTAGTTTGTTGAAATCTGCAGCACGTTGTAGATTACAAATGTTTTTAGTTTAAAAATTATGCAAATATTTGAATAATATGAGTTTTTATTAGATTTGATAGTAAATATATCCATTTAAAAGTATTTGCAGCATACTTTCAGGCTGGCACAAACAGCAAAGCGCCATCTGTTGCACGCGCTATGCAATGGAAATGTCTACAAAAAAGCTCTGGCAACAACAAAACGAAAGCTACACACAAGCGGGCAGTTAACTGAAATCCCAAGCTGATCTGGCAACGCTGGCAGCTGACGCATTTCGCTCTCTCACACACAAAGCGAATAACAAGCACAAAGCAAAAGTAACACAAACACGTGGCTGGCCACTCAAAGAGCAGCGTCCAGTTTACCAAAGAGAGTTCGCAGCAGAGCTGTTCGCGGCAGCAGAGCCTAACGCAGTCGCAGCGCTGCTAGCAGCGCAGTTAACAGTTGTTAATAAAAATGAAAGGATATCACAGCAAAGTCAAAAGACAAAAAAAGGCGACACATGTGCGTGTCTGCAGCTCAATTTCGTATTTGTGTCTGAATGCTGAATATATTTTTGGGACAACCGGTGCCACACCCCAATTTGTTAACCCTACCCCCCAACACACCATTCGTAAGTGTCCAAGGTCAGTCAAATGTTGCATTTACTGTGTCCTCTGTTGAACTGTTGACTGTACGTCCTTCATCCACTCTCCGCCATCATTTGCAGCAACATCTGCGGCAACATAATTGCCAACAATTTGGTTTCATTAAAGGTGTGCCGTTTGCTAGTTGCTTTTTCTTTTACTTTCAACTGGCTTTGTGTTAATTAATTGCAAGCACGCAAAATGCCAGCTGTAAAATGGCAACAAAACGTGCACGAATCAAAACTCACACACACACAAATACACCCTCAAACACCTCCACAATTTAATTTTAAAGCATTTTTTCCCCCGTTTTTATTTCCTTGGCTGTGACGCACTTACTTTTTTATACTTGTTGCGCTGACATTGAACCATTAAAACCTATTAATTATTTAATCAAATCTTATGATGCAATTTTCAACGATGCGTATGAAATGGCTGCGCCTGAAAGCAGGCAACACATTTTTTCACTTTAAAGCAACCACATAAAATGTTTGCTTTCAACCGCTCGTGTGGGTCGTGTAAGTAAGCGTGTGTGTGTGTGAGTATATGTGAGTGAGAGTATGTACTCCCCGATGCGCGTGATGATAGCTTGTGTACTTAATAGATTTATGAGGGTATCGATCAGCATTTAAGCTGATTTTCAGTTTGAGATAAGAGCTAAGTATACAGCACGATAGACAAGACTGTTAATTGCACATAATTTCTAAATATAAGCAGACATTTTTATATACAGATACATGCCTATGATAAAACTATAAAGTTTATGAAAATCATGTTTAATATTTGCATTAAATACTCAGTTTAAATATAGTTTAAAATGGTCTTTAATTTCTTTTCCAAAAAACAACAAAATCAACTATACAGATTGCTAAAGAATGTCTTTCTAGAATTATGCACAAAGGACTTTCCTATCTATGCAATAGTTATACAATCTAGCGGGAATTATGTCCCTTTAGACATGATAACCCCCAAAAGCACATATTTCACTCAACAGAATGTTGAAAAAGGAGACAGTTTTTAAGGTTGTGCGTTTGGGGGATGGAGCTGGATGGAATTTACCATAAACAATGCCAAACCCTGACAGTTATATTTAAACAAAAGCACAAACACATGGCGCATTTTGTGGCCCACATATCATTATAAAACTCACCAAGCGAAACAGGTAACAAAATATAAAAAAAAAGCAGACACACAAAATGATGGCAGCAAAAATGTTATGCCACATGTCGTAAAGGCACGCCTATCTGACAGGAAGGCGGGTTACACATATTACACTACGTCACCTGCCCGCTGCCTGTGGCAGACAGGTAACTTGCCTATCAAATTATACGCAACAAACATTCTCATTTTCTTTTTTATTTACTTTTAAATGCCGCCAAAAGAGTAGACTATTTGTGTGTCACGGTGGTGTGAGTGTGTGATTTTTAAGGGCAAAAGTTTGGTATGTTCGGAAGTTTATGTAAATTTAATGTAGCTTCACGTATTTTGTTATGTTGCGCACAATTTGAGATACTTATAATTAATGCCAGCTACTTGCTGCCATATTAAATGGTCGTAAATGGTGCATATTACTCATACGTACCGTTGCACATCAATTTTGTATATACTTGTATAATATATATAGTATAGCTTATGGCCAAAAAGCACTCACCTGTAAAGAGCAAAAAGAAATAAGAAAATACATTTAGTATACGTTGAAGAAAAGTTGAGTCTTTTGTGCTTAGTTGACCAAACACAAGTTGCACCAAAATGGGGCAATGGGCGGTGAGGGCGTGGTTAAAGGTAGGTCTAGGCAGCTTAAGTGAAGCATGCTGTTAATGTTTTTCAATAGCTCTTGATATATGAGCCTCGAGTATGTGTGTTTTCCAGAGTGTGTTAGTTGTTGTGTGTGGGTGTATTATCTGTGTGTGTGTGTTTTTTGTCTTCTAGCAGTTTATTCTGTTGTTGTCTTACCAAGAAGCATCTTGCTGTAAACAAAGAAAACCTTTTCTTACCTTTTACCCCTTTTACACCCCTTAGAAAATTGAGCAAGAAAATCTTATGGAATTCCTTTACTTTAACTGATACTCAAAGCCAGATTCTTTATAAATTTTATCATCTTTGACTTCTTATCCAATTGCCAACTCTAAAAACTACAACACGCGATTTTCCATGTTGAATTTTCCAGCAGTTTTAATACTTTTCGTGTTTCTGGTTCATTTATAAAAATTCTTTACACTAACTTAGTCACTTTGCTTTCTTAGTGAAAAGTTTTAAATTATTTGCTATGCTTTATTAACTTTTCTTGTCACTTTTTTGACAACTACAGTCAAGCTTCGTTGCAGTCACTTAATTTTTTAGTAGTTTGATTTCATAAAATTGATTACAGTTCACATTTTCGCTAGCTTGTTGTCCATTTATTATGTAAGGACAACCATAGAGGTTTTTTTGGCAATATCTACTGTCACCGCTTATTGTTAAAAGACACGTTCGCTGTCAACTGAAGCCACTGACAAACAAGAGCATAATTAATGTTTATAACAGTAATCAATACCTGAAAAAGACACACAAAAGAGGCATATATATAGCACCCCGATACCATAAAAAGTATATGGTATATAGCTCAGAGATACTGTAAGCTGCAGACTGGCAAGTCAATTAGCTGCCGGCGCACATAATCACCAATCAAAAGGTGTCAATGCAGCAACAACGGAGACAGCAGCAGGCGACTCACACAAAAAGCGAGCATAATTGAGTTATTTACGCTAATTGCCATGCACACACAGACATGTGTATGTGTGTGTGTGTAACGCACGTACACAAGCAAAGCTGGGCTGATTGGAAAGGGAATTCTGTGAGCCCAGAGACTGACGCAAATTGTCAGAGCGGTGGACCGCAAAGCGCACGTGACTGACAGCCTGGCAAACAAAAACAGACTGACTGAATGACTAACTGACTGAGTGACTAACTGACTGACAGAATGACTCACTGACTGCCTCAGCCTTAGAGTTAACAACATTATCTGCAAGTACATATCTGTTAGCTCAACTGCTTTTCAAGAATTCATAATTTATACAAAAATGGCGAGCGCAAAAAAGCAAACAAAATTGGAAGGTAACGAAATGTTGCCAGTTTCCTGTTGCTGCACGTTGCACTTCCGCTTGCCTTACACATCCAGCCTTACTTCCTGTTAGCTGCACAACCTATAATTTGGGTGTGTGCTCGCTCACAGTGCTCACATAGCACTTTGCACTCGGCACACGGCAGTCAGCACTCAGTTTGGCTTTCAGCAGCGTTCATATTCAAACACATGGCAAAATACAATTACAAATATTCAATTTGCAGATAGGCCACAAATTGAGGCATTTTCAAAGCGCTTTTTTTCGTGTTTTTTGTTGCATGTGGCAACTAATTTCATTTGTGCGCGAAGCAAATTTAACAGGCAGTTCAGAAAACAAGACTTATGGCTGTATTTAAATTGGATGTGGGGAATTAAATGATGAGAGAAATGGATAGAGAAGAGAAAAATAGTGTGATAGAGTCAATTGTCATCAGACTTCATAAAGTTATATCAACTGTAAGCTTTTATAATCCATTTTTAGACCCTGAACTTTAACTGATCATAACTCAGCCAAATGACGAGATATCTTAAAAAGTCATACCTTTTTATACTCTGGACAACTAGGAGAATTAATCGCAATAAAATCTAAAATTCTCAAAATCTAACCCATTTTGCCAAATTTTGATGAAAGAGTCCTCAGATATGTGGTCCACGGGTCAATATTTAAAATTAACAATTTTCCCAACTTTGACTGATCATAACTCATCCAAATGACGAGATATCTTAAAAAGTCATACCTTTTTATACTCTCGACAACTAGGAGAATCAATCGCAATCAAAATCTAACATTCTCAAAATCTAACCCATTTTGCCAAATTTTGATGCCAGAGATATATGGTCAACAGGTCAATATTTAAAATTAACAATTTTCCCAACTTTGACTGATCATAACTCATCCAAATGACGAGATATCTTAAAAAGTCATACCTTTTTATACTCTCGACAACTAGGAGAATCAATCGCAATCAAAATCTAACATTCTCAAAATCTAACCCATTTTGCCAAATTTTGATGCCAGAGATATATGGTCAACAGGTCAATATTTAAAATTAACAATTTTCCCAACTTTGACTGATCATAACTCATCCAAATGACGAGATATCTTAAAAAGTCATACCTTTTTATACTCTGGACAACTAGGAGAATCAATCGCAATCAAAATCTAAAATTCTCAAAATCTCACCCATTTTGCCAAATTTGGATGAAAGAGATATATGGTCCATAGGTCAATATTTAAAATTAACAATTTTCCCAACTTTGACTGATCATAACTCAGCCAAATGACGAGATATCTTAAAAAGTCATACCTTTTTATACTCTGGACAACTAGGAGAATCAATCGCAATCAAAATCTAAAATTTTCAAAACCTAACCCATTTTGCCAAATTTGGATGAAAGAGATATATGGTCAACAGGTCAATATTTCAAATTAACAATTTTCCCAACTTTGACTGATCATAACTCAGCCAAATGACGAGATATCTTAAAAAGTCATACCTTTTTATACTCTGTACAATTAGGAGATTTAAACGCAATCAAAATCTAAAATTCTCAAAATCTAACCCATTTTGCCAAATTTTGATGCCAGAGATATATGGTCAACAGGTCAATATTTAAAATTAACAATTTTCCCAACTTTGACTGATCATAACTCAGCCAAATGACGAGATATCTTAAAAAGTCATACCTTTTTATACTCTGTACAATTAGGAGATTTAAACGCAATCAAAATCTAAAATTCTCAAAATTGAACCCATTTTCTCAAATTTGGATGAAAGAGATATATGGTCAACAGGTCAATATTTAAAATTAACAATTTTCCCAACTTTGACTGATCATAACTCAGCCAAATGACGAGATATCTTAAAAAGTCATACCTTTTTATACTCTGGACAACTAGGAGAATCAATCGCAATCAAAATCTAAAATTCTCAAAATCTAACCCATTTTGCCAAATTTGGATGAAAGAGATATATGGTCAACAGGTCAATATTTAAAATTAACAATTTTCCCAACTTTGACTGATCATAACTCATCCAAATGACGAGATATCTTAAAAAGTCATACCTTTTTATACTCTGGACAACTAGGAGAATCAATCGCAATCAAAATCTAAAATTTTCAAAATCTAACCCATTTTGCCAAATTTGGATGAAAGAGATATATGGTCAACAGGTCAATATTTCAAATTAACAATTTTCCCAACTTTGACTGATCATAACTCAGCCAAATGACGAGATATCTTAAAAAGTCATACCTTTTTATACTCTGTACAATTAGGAGATTTAAACGCAATCAAAATCTAAAATTCTCAAAATCTAACCCATTTTGCCAAATTTTGATGCCAGAGATATATGGTCAATAGGTCAATATTTAAAATTAACAATTTTCCCAACTTTGACTGATCATAACTCAGCCAAATGAAGAAATATCTTAAAAAGTCATACCTTTTTATACTCTGTACAATTAGGAGATTTAAACGCAATCAAAATCTAAAATTCTCAAAATTGAACCCATTTTCTCAAATTTGGATGAAAGAGATATATGGTCAACAGGTCAATATTTAAAATTAACAATTTTCCCAACTTTGACTGATCATAACTCAGCCAAATGACGAGATATCTTAAAAAGTCATACCTTTTTATACTCTGGACAACTAGGAGAATCAATCGCAATCAAAATCTAAAATTCTCAAAATCTAACCCATTTTGCCAAATTTGGATGAAAGAGATATATGGTCCATAGGTCAATATTTAAAATTAACAATTTTCGCAACTTTGACTGATCATAACTCAGCCAAATGACGAGATATCTTAAAAAGTCATACCTTTTTATACTCTGTACAATTAGGAGATTTAAACGCAATCAAAATCTAAAATTCTCAAAATCTAACCCATTTTGCCAAATTTGGATGAAAGAGATATATGGTCCATAGGTCAATATTTAAAATTAACAATTTTCCCAACTTTGACTGATCATAACTCAGCCAAATGACGAGATATCTTAAAAAGTCATACCTTTTTATACTCTCGACGACTAGGAGAATCAATCGCAATCAAAATCTAAAATTCTCAAAATCTAACCCATTTTGCCAAATTTTGATGCCAGAGATATATGGTCAACAGGTCAATATTTCAAATTAACAATTTTCTCAACTTTGACTGATCATAACTCAGCCAAATGACGAGATATCTTAAAAAGTCATACCTTTTTATACTCTGTACAATTAGGAGATTTAAACGCAATCAAAATCTAAAATTCTCAAAATCTAACCCATTTTGCCAAATTTTGATGCCAGAGATATATGGTCAACAGGTCAATATTTAAAATTAACAATTTTCCCAACTTTGACTGATCATAACTCAGCCAAATGAAGAGATATCTTAAAAAGTCATACCTTTTTATACTCTGTACAATTAGGAGATTTAAACGCAATCAAAATCTAAAATTCTCAAAATTGAACCCATTTTCTCAAATTTGGATGAAAGAGATATATGGTCAACAGGTCAATATTTAAAATTAACAATTTTCCCAACTTTGACTGATCATAACTCAGCCAAATGACGAGATATCTTAAAAAGTCATACCTTTTTATACTCTGTACAATTAGGAGATTTAAACGCAATCAAAATCTAAAATTCTCAAAATCTAACCCATTTTGCCAAATTTGGATGAAAGAGATATATGGTCCACAGGTCAATATTTAAAATTAACAATTTTCTCAACTTTGACTGATCATAACTCAGCCAAATGACGAGATATCTTAAAAAGTCATACCTTTTTATCCTCTGTACAATTAGTAGATTTAAACGCAATCAAAATCTAAAATTCTCAAAATTGAACCCATTTTCTCAAATTTGGATGAAAGAGATATATGGTCAACAGGTCAATATTTAAAATTAACAATTTTCCCAACTTTGACTGATCATAACTCAGCCAAATGACGAGATATCTTAAAAAGTCATACCTTTTTATACTCTGGACAACTAGGAGAATCAATCGTAATCAAAATCTAAAATTCTCAAAATCTCACCCATTTTGCCAAATTTGGATGAAAGAGATATATGGTCAACAGGTCAATATTTAAAATTAACAATTTTCCCAACTTTGACTGATCATAACTCAGCCAAATGAAGAGATATCTTAAAAAGTCATACCTTTTTATACTCTGTACAATTAGGAGATTTAAACGCAATCAAAATCTAAAATTCTCAAAATTGAACCCATTTTCTCAAATTTGGATGAAAGAGATATATGGTCAACAGGTCAATATTTAAAATTAACAATTTTCCCAACTTTGACTGATCATAACTCAGCCAAATGACGAGATATCTTAAAAAGTCATACCTTTTTATACTCTGTACAATTAGGAGATTTAAACGCAATCAAAATCTAAAATTCTCAAAATCTAACCCATTTTGCCAAATTTGGATGAAAGAGATATATGGTCCACAGGTCAATATTTAAAATTAACAATTTTCTCAACTTTGACTGATCATAACTCAGCCAAATGACGAGATATCTTAAAAAGTCATACCTTTTTATCCTCTGTACAATTAGGAGATTTAAACGCAATCAAAATCTAAAATTCTCAAAATTGAACCCATTTTCTCAAATTTGGATGAAAGAGATATATGGTCAACAGGTCAATATTTAAAATTAACAATTTTCCCAACTTTGACTGATCATAACTCAGCCAAATGACGAGATATCTTAAAAAGTCATACCTTTTTATACTCTGGACAACTAGGAGAATCAATCGTAATCAAAATCTAAAATTCTCAAAATCTCACCCATTTTGCCAAATTTGGATGAAAGAGATATATGGTCAACAGGTCAATATTTAAAATTAACAATTTTCCCAACTTTGACTGATCATAACTCAGCCAAATGACGAGATATCTTAAAAAGTCATACCTTTTTATACTCTGGACAACTAGGAGAATCAATCGCAATCAAAATCTAAAATTCTCAAAATCTAACCCATTTTGCCAAATTTTGATGAAAGAGTCCTCAGATATGTGGTCCACGGGTCAATATTTAAAATTAACAATTTTCCCAACTTTGACTGATCATAACTCAGCCAAATGACGAGATATCTTAAAAAGTCATACCTTTTTATACTCTGTACAATTAGGAGATTTAAACGCAATCAAAATCTAAAATTCTCAAAATCTAACCCATTTTGCCAAATTTGGATGAAAGAGATATATGGTCCATAGGTCAATATTTAAAATTAACAATTTTCCCAACTTTGACTGATCATAACTCAGCCAAATGACGAGATATCTTAAAAAGTCATACCTTTTTATACTCTCGACAACTAGGAGAATCAATCGCAATCAAAATCTAAAATTCTCAAAATCTAACCCATTTTGCCAAATTTTGATGCCAGAGATATATGGTCAACAGGTCAATATTTAAAATTAACAATTTTCCCAACTTTGACTGATCATAACTCAGCCAAATGACGAGATATCTTAAAAAGTCATACCTTTTTATACTCTGTACAATTAGGAGATTTAAACGCAATCAAAATCTAAAATTCTCAAAATTGAACCCATTTTCTCAAATTTGGATGAAAGAGATATATGGTCCATAGGTCAATATTTAAAATTAACAATTTTCCCAACTTTGACTGATCATAACTCAGCCAAATGACGAGATATCTTAAAAAGTCATACCTTTTTATACTCTGGACAACTAGGAGAATCAATCGCAATCAAAATCTAAAATTCTCAAAATCTAACCCATTTTGCCAAATTTTGATGCCAGAGATATATGGTCAACAGGTCAATATTTAAAATTAACAATTTTCCCAACTTTGACTGATCATAACTCAGCCAAATGACGAGATATCTTAAAAAGTCATACCTTTTTATACTCTGTACAATTAGGAGATTTAAACGCAATCAAAATCTAAAATTCTCAAAATTGAACCCATTTTCTCAAATTTGGATGAAAGAGATATATGGCCCACAGGTCAATATTTAAAATTAACAATTTTCCCAACTTTGACTGATCATAACTCAGCCAAATGACGAGATATCTTAAAAAGTCATACCTTTTTATACTCTGTACAATTAGGAGATTTAAACGCAATCAAAATCTAAAATTCTCAAAATCTAACCCATTTTGCCAAATTTGGATGAAAGAGATATATGGTCCATAGGTCAATATTTAAAATTAACAATTTTCCCAACTTTGACTGATCATAACTCAGCCAAATGACGAGATATCTTAAAAAGTCATACCTTTTTATACTCTGTACAATTAGGAGATTTAAACGCAATCAAAATCTAAAATTCTCAAAATCTAACCCATTTTGCCAAATTTGGATGAAAGAGATATATGGTCCATAGGTCAATATTTAAAATTAACAATTTTCCCAACTTTGACTGATCATAACTCAGCCAAATGACGAGATATCTTAAAAAGTCATACCTTTTTATACTCTGTACAATTAGGAGATTTAAACGCAATCAAAATCTAAAATTCTCAAAATTGAACCCATTTTCTCAAATTTGGATGAAAGAGTCCTCACATATGTATGTGGTCCACAGGTCAATATTTAAAGTTCACAATCTTCCCAACTTTGACTGATCATATTGAAATAGAGAAGAGAGATATAGTGTGATAGAGTAACTGTAAGCTCTCAAAATCCATTTTTACAACTAGAAATATGCTTAAAATTCTTTTTAAGTGGGTTTAATCACTTATCCCCTGCCTATTATAGAACAATGAGACCTTTTTAATGCCATAAAAATATGTAAAAAAACAAAATTACATTAAAGTTTTTGGCGAAACCTTACGTCAAGTGGCATTAAAGGCAGCGCTGCCAGAAAGCGACCAAGGCATAATCACAGACAGGCCACAGGATAACGGGATAAGAGGATAATAAACTTCAAATGTTATGACCAAATGGAAAGAGCCAATGGCTCTTTGGCTTGACAGACTATGGCAGCACAAATTTCCGGCCTTCGAGCTTAAGTTCTTGTCATAAAATGGCTTTGACAATCGCACCACATGGCGTATGCGTAATTTAATAATACGCTAAACCCACACATTTAATTCATTGAAATTCACGCAAACTAATTAAATATTTACTACATTTCATGCATAAATCAAGTATACGCCGAGTGTGAGCTAAATAAATATAGATTAAAATATTAAAGGAATTTCTATGCATAAATTGTGTATGTTAAATTTGATGTAAATTGTATCGAGTCTGTGATTGATTAGCCATAATGCAGTAGCTGTAATGACTTCAATATTCAAGTATACATATTTGAAATCTCTGTAGGTTATGCATGGTATCCTACAGAATGCCTAGCAGCTGTGCCAAAAATAAAAGCAAATATTTATTCAACCTTTTTTTCTTTTCTTCTTTCTGTATTCTCTTCGTTTTTTTTTTATGATTGCCTAATGCTCGACACGCACGCAATCAAGTCCCTGGAAGATTAGAAGAAGAACGCAAGCGTTGAATTACGTGTAGAATCCCCAGAGTGAAGTGGTTAACCAAAAGGCAACAAATATGAGCATTTGGTAAGTATAAAATATGTTCGAGGGACTTACCTTTCATCCAGACGCATACTGCTGCGACTTATGTCACTCCAGACGGACATGGAGCGTGGCCGTTGAAAAATGGATTTGGAAAATCGTCGAACAGTTGGCAACTGTTGCGGCGGATAACCAGCAAGATCATTGAGTTCCTCATTGAAGTTAACATTGCGGGTAAAATTGTTGCTGCCACGTGTTGGCGATGCCACCGATGGCATCGAATAGCTATTCGTGTTCGTTTGATTATCGTCCGACATGCCCAATGCTGTGTAGCTAACTTCTAGATTATGTGTCATCTCTCAGATATGTTTAACGATACTCCAACACACACACACACAGCACACACACACACTTTTTAGCTAACTGTGTAGTGTTTTACTTGTTTCATACTCTCAACACTTGTTCACTATATATATATATATGTATTTTATTTGGAATACCATTAATATTTCTTCTTCTTATTCGCATGCAAATAATGCCGAGTGCAGTCGTTGCCTTTGCATAGCACAAATTATACTAAAGTGTTTTCTATTCAATCGACTTAATTGTTAACTTTTGCTTTGGCTGGACAGTTCATTAGACACAATCAACTGGCAGTTCAGTAAAATGCATACACAACAATTGACCCCAAAAAAAACATGCACAAGTGACAATGATGAATCGATGTGCACATGATCTGATCTTTTAACTGTTAACTTCCTATTGTTTAATTTATTGCCAGTTTGTCAAGTGACTCGTATCCATCAAATTGACACAATACAAATCCCAAAATCACCTCAAATATTGTTCTTTTTTGTTTTTTTTTCTGCTCTGCAGGTAACAAGCACACTTTGCTCACAATTTTGTTTGCCAAAAAATTAAAAGCATTTGGAATGCTCATGAATTCTTGATGAGTTTCATTTGGTGGGGGGTCTATATGAGTCTGTGTGTGTCTTGGTGGAGTGCCGTTGCCTATCAGCGCGTATTTTCCATCTGACGCTTTTCATATGCATAATGAAAAGACATATCAAAATATACACACACATACACCAACACACAACATAATTTCCTCTCGTACCCACTTCAGTGCAGTTTTTGTTAGCAAAAGCCAGGAAAAGTACGAAATTAAAGCTTTACTGCTTTCACTCTATCTGCTGCTGATGATGATGATGACGCTATCTCTCGATACTCTATAAAAATTGGTACACAATAGGGTATACACGACTTGATCAAGCTACTTTCTTTTAGAGTAAAAATAGGTAAATTTTAATTTAGTAAAATTTTTTGTAGAAAAAGAAATTTCTTTAAAGTTTAAGCTGGGGTTTTTACATAGGCAAACTTTAAATTTAAGCGGGTATATACGACTGAGACAATAGAAAATGTATCTGGGGACTTATTTAGCGTATTTTTTATCCAAAACTTGATCAGAAATATACAATTATTTGACAAAAAATCAAATAAACATTTCAATAATTCCCAGGGTATTCAATAAGTCCCCCTCCATTTAAGAACAACATCTTTTGTTAAGTGTTTTCACTGGAACATTTCGCTTTTGTACTATTCTGGTACATTTTGTGCAATGGCCACATAAAAAATGTTATTATAAGAGCACTTTTAAGTTACTCGAGCTTCATTCCCGGCACTCTAAGGACCAAAAGGACTAGAGAACCACAGCTGCGTGAAGAAAGGCATTCTTTAAGATGAGTTAATCAAGTTTTGAAACTGAAAGATCTATGAAATTTACTCTTGCATATTAAATGGGATTAAATTTGTAGCTCAATTAAAAACAAACAAAATATATTATTAAATGGCAAAAACGCGTCTAAAGGCGACCACGCCCCGCTTAACGCCAAAAGCATTTGTCGTCGTTTTGTGCTGTGAACGACGCCCTGTAAGAAAATAAACTAAATCCAAGCACGCGATACGATTTCTGATTCTAAATCAGAATCAGAAACTTATTCTCATGCTTAGCACGCATTCAAGAGTGAAAAATGCCAAACAAAAGGTTATGGAAATTTACTGGTTTAAGTTTTCCACTAAAGCAGAGTGGAAAATAAGTGAGGGTGTTGTGCTTAAACTGATGATATATGACAAATCATTATGACCAGTGGTGTTTTATATGTTTTGGCTTTTGGCCAAGTTCAAAATCAGCAGCTTGATTGAAAGAAAATGGAAATGGCAAAGGAATTTCCCTCTCCTCCCATCAATGGGGGAGGGGGAGAAAGAACCTTGGCATATGCAAAACACAATCTCTCGCAACGATATGCAAATCGTTGACCTTATTGTAACACTCCTCTCGATCCCCTGACTAAGAAAACTTCTCCTTATCAATTATTGAACTGAATTCCGTTCGTTTCTAAAGCGACTTCTACAAACATGTTAAACCTGTCGCATGTGGCGTGACTTCCGTCATTTTGGGGGCAAACTGTAGTGTGACATTTGAACGCACTCTTTTGTTGTAATTGTAGTTTTTCTCTTGAGGCCCTTTACCTATCTCCTACTACACCTCCTCTTTTTGCACTGCGGAAATGTGTGTTGGCAGTGCGGAAACGACATTTTGCTATAAACAACATAATGTTGGAAAATGTAGGCTCATCACCTGCTTTTAGCTCATAAAGGCCATAGAACAATTGTCACAGTTTTGCTGTGTGTTTAAGCCTACTTAAACAATACGAAGAAGAGTGGAAGTACAAGCCGGTATTGCCCGTACATCTACACTAAAAACCTCTAAGTGAAACATAGCTATTTTCTAGCCAAAAACTGTCCTTAAACAGAGCTCATTAAATTTATAAATCAATTCTTTATCCAGTAAAAATACTGTAGGTTTCGTCTTTATTCTAATACTGTTAAAATATTATTATTACAATTTATTCTTTTCCAGTAAAATGCTGTTTCCGTAACCTTTATTCTCCATCACCGCAAATCAAATAAATTAAAATTTCCCACACAAATCCCGTTGTCTAAAATTTGGTTTACAAAAGGGTCTGTCTGCCTGTATACTGAAATCTTCTTCCTATTATTCATCTCTCAGTAGACTGTTATTTGTTTTGAAATTTATCACTTTCACAGTTAATGCCTTTGACAGACTCTAATCCTAACTGGTTACATTTCGCACTTATGTTGAGACTTTAAGGTTTTTATTGTTATATTGGAAAAAAACGAGATCTGCTTAGGGATGTATAAATAAATCCCTGACAGTTGAAAGTGCGACACGTCGTATCTTCTGCTTTCTCTCTCTCTCTCTCTTGTATTTATGTGCATGTATTATAGTTAATGCCATATATCAAGGCCACATTGCGTATACGCAACAAAGGCCAAGAAGAATAAAAAACGGAAAGAATAAAATATAAAGCATATGCACATAATCCTCAGCTGACATTCTGCGCAGGGACATCAAAAAGTTGGATTCCAAGTCCTTTTTGAGTACCGGGACGTCGAGACGCCAGTGTTGGTCAACAGCAATATAAGCGTATAAACGTATAAACGTGTCTGTCAGTGCTTTATTACCCTCATCAACTAGACGCCAGTGAACTTTGCCCCAGCCTTAACCTACCAATTACTATGACTATGACCTTTTCTAGCATTATCAAATACATTCAGTGAACACCAAATAAAGCCTCAAACAGTTAGAGAAGTTTACATTCTGTTAAACAGCATACCACTTTTCATTTAAGACAATTTCATTACGA
Source organism: Drosophila cardini (assembly GCA_018903735.1). Classification (NCBI taxonomy): domain Eukaryota; kingdom Metazoa; phylum Arthropoda; class Insecta; order Diptera; family Drosophilidae; genus Drosophila; species Drosophila cardini. Next base: position 4,016,878 of record JAEIGM010000001.1, on the reverse strand, counting down.
ATTTTCTAATTTCCACAGCCTTTATCATTTCATTTCCTTCATTCATTCATTCAGTTTGTAGTCGTTGCCAAGTGCCAAATTGATTTGTGGCTCAGTGAACTTTTTGAGGTCGAGAGAAATTGAATTTTTATGTCGAGTTTAATTCCATTCGCGGAATATCTGAAATTCACACCTGTGTGTAAAACACACACACACACATACATGAATTAGCAATTCAAACAAAGCAACTTTTTTAATCTAACAAAAGTCGTCGAAGGAGAAACTTTGTTTATTTTTTTTAACTTTGGTGCAGATTTTGGCTTCTTTCTGGCTTCTGGCTTACTTTAAGCCGCCACGAAAATATCTTTTTCTGTATGCTATAAATAGCAAAAGGGCAACAAGATACAAGTTTTCCATTGAATACAAGTTTTTTGAGGTAAACTTTGCACGATTGAATGGTTTTCGCTTTAGCCATAAATTCACAATTCTTAAGATATTAGGGGCGCAAAACTTTTTGGGCATCAGCCAAAGATATGAATAGATAATGCGAACATAATCTTACTTATTACCCAGTGCAGAAAATGTACAAGAAACTCTATTCAAATTTCATCACAATAGTTAGAATTGAAGCTTTATAAATTTGTTTAAATTTGTCAGGCTTTCAATTTAAATAAAATTCACATTAAATTTTCAGTTTTCTATTTTCCCATTTCCATTTCCATTTTGGCAACCAGCTGCAAATTTGTTTGCAAACAAAAAAGTTTTGTTGAGTTTGCCAGCTCTTAAATTACATAAATGGCCTCTGATATCAGCATTTTGGTGGAATCACTTAACTGTCTGAAACCGAAATGATAGAATGGACCAAAAAACAAGAACAAACAATGAGAAATACAGAAATCTGAACAAATGCAAAGAAAACAGAGAAACACACACAGATACATACACAGACACACACACTCTCGCCTACACACAGAGATAGAAAAAATGTTCAGACAAATCGTTGTTGGCAGCACTAACTGACCTAGCAACAGGAGGAGCTACAAATATGATAAACTAAATGATACCCTGTAGAAAATTTAAAATTTATCACCAAAAATTCTCACACTTTTAGCTAAGTTTTCTATGCACTTATTATGCTGTGGAAGTCTTTAATACCCTGTAAATAGTATGTCCTATAATATTGTACTTAAAATGAGTCTATAAAGTTATCATTTGTATATTTTTAATATTCCCCAAACTACACCAAACCTACACTAAACTTATATACCCCTCTCCCCCTTTGTTACTCGTACAGGGCATAAAAACACACATGTGATGTGAGATTACAGATTACTGGCAGGAGTTAAGGCAGCGTGTTAAGTTGTATGTTATGGACTGCCACTATATGTAATACATTTAGCAGTAACAACAAACAAACACAAAAAAATATAAACATTTGTTTAGACAAAGAGGGGGGGGAAAAGAAATAAAAATAGACAGAAAGTAGGCGTGGCAGTAAGACACATACACACACGAACACACCCCTTACCACAAATGTCATAAAGGACAGCATCTAAAATACGACAATAAACACAAGACACATGTGGCGTATACACAATAATGTGGCATCAAATAAAATTGTCAATAGAATAAAATAACTCACACACAAAGTTAGCTGCCTCTTAAAGAGCGAAAATTTAAGTTTAATGAAAATATAGATATAAATAAGTTATAAAAATACATAAAGCAGCGCCAAATCCCATTAAGATGGCCAAAAAACATTAAGTCCCTAATCCCAAAGGGCCAAGAGCAAAGTTGAATGAACAAGTCAAAAGGCATTAAATGTTGATCTCGGCTATTTCCTTCAACAGTTTGCGTCATTAGACAATTTGTCACACAAAAATACAAATACAATTTAGGCAGCAATCAATCCAATTTGCGGGTCAACAATAAACTTAACAGCTACAAACATTTATCAGCACGTATACGCACTATGCGCCAGCAGATAATTATAGCAAATGTTTAGACGATTTAAGTTGTAAGTTGATTAAAATTTGAGGTTTAAGTTTGAGATGAAACCAAGTTTTGATTAATGTTAGCAAAAGTGAAATGAATTAATAATAAAATGGGGCGAAAGAACTTTAATTAAGGTTTAAATAAACTAAAGCGCAATTTTCCAAAAGTTAAAAGTCTGTGTGTGTATGGCTGTGTGTGTGTGTTTCGGTGTGTTTGGTGCCTTTTGGTTCACTTTTCAACTGTGGGAATAGGCAATTTGCCTGGTGTGCTATATTTGTAGATTAACTCGACCTTTGGTCGACTTTTTGCCTTTTTTCAGTTCCTCTTTCCAGTTTTCTATACCTTTTACTTTCATTCTCTCCCTCTCTCTTCTACGCTATTTCGCCCTCTCTTTCTTTCTCCTTTCAGCAATTTCCTTTCCCCTTTTCCTTTCTGTCTCAGTTGGGATTAGCCTAGCGTATTACATGCTGTCATTTCTGGATGTTACATTCCTTTTCGGCCTCAAAAACCTTCACGTAGCCACAGAAAACTTTCGTTTTTCTCCGTCCATTTTCCTTCCTCAGATCTTTTGAACGCTAGACCGCTTTTCAGCTTAGCCTTTTCTTTACTTTGGTTAGCCGTTTAAGGTATTCTCGGCTTAAGTCAGACGCCGCTGGCTATTGACAAAGCAAAAAAAAAAAGATAAATTCATTAAAGCCAACAAAGATTTTTTCCATATTTCCTACACAATTCGAAATATTTTCATATTGAGCTTTAATACAATTTAATATTGAATGTTATACGAATATTACGCATACGCCTTGAATGCCTATTTTGTTCTTCTTTTATGTCTTGTTGATTTTCGGCATTTTATGCGCATTGTATGTGGTCTGTCTTTGAATTTTTTCCATTCAGTTTATTCTTTATTTTGCGGTTGTTTTGGAATCGGAAATGCTTTGATAAGGAAAGCATGACTTTTATGCTTTATTGTAAATATAATAAAAATAACTTTTTATTATTTTTATGTGCACAAACTGTGGGAGTGTGTGTGGGTGTGTGGGTGTGTGTGTGTAGCTCTACGTTCGATTGCAATAATTTTAACGACATTGTGTGGTTTTCTTATATATCACATTTTCCTTTTAGCTCTCAACGAATACGTTCAAAGAGGTTTTCACTTTAGAAGAGTTGAAATATATTTAAATTGTGTTCCGGCTTCCATTTAGAAGTCACTTCGACTACAATTTATTGTGAAAAGTATTCCATAAATATTTATTAGAACCGCATAGTAAATTGTGATTTTATCGTTGGCCATAAACACTTTAAGCCATAATAATTATTTGAAATTTAATTTGAAATTTATTGTAATTGCTCATGCAAACATAAAATAAAAGCAAATTTTGATGGTAAAAAAAACAGTAATAGTTTTTTGCATAATTTACAACTTTTTTTGTACAGTTTAATTAATAAAGTTGCAACTTTTGTGGCACATTTAATAACATTTGAGGGTAAAACTTTAAACAAGCTTGTATAAAGTGAAGTCTAACAATTGTTTATACCAAAACCGCAAATCTAATTAAATTTGTAGCCAACTTCATGTCTTTATGCTAGAATTAACCACATTGCGCCACAGGGGATAGGGGGAAGAAGCGGGGGTAGGGGCCTTGAGTCAAATCTGTATATAGTAAGCAGTTAATGCGCCATTTACAGTAACAAAGTGTGCAGAGATTTATATCAACAATGGCAAACGGGAGCAACAACAACAACAACGTGAAACAAAAGGACCAAAACACACAAAATTGCTGACACTATAGGTATATACATATATATGCATAATGAGCGACTGAAAGGGAATGTAAATATATAATAAAGTTAATTGGTATGTAAATTTTGTTGGGGCTAATTTAGCGAATTCACATGGCTGCAGAACGCAAGAAAATGGCCAAAAAAGCAAGCCAACAGCTAGAAAGTCCGACTATAGAAGACTTTTAAATAATGAAACCATTCGCAGGCATACTAATTTCAAAGATAAACGTTTAATAATCACGCACTAAGTAAACAGAAGCCAAGTCGAATTAGGTAAACGATAGTACTTTGATTAAAAATTTAATCAGATAAGAAATCAACTATTTTTTAACGAAAAACTAGTACAAAAAAACTGTCTGATGAAATAAAAGTCGTGTGAATGCCTATGATTCCAGTAAATACAGCAAACGTTTAAATGTATATATAAATTTCAGTTGGAATACCACAAAAACTACTACCCTATAAAAAAATCTAAAAGGAAGTACAACCAGCTGGTTGGCAATTTTGCAGCTTGTGATATATCAAATGACCAACAACGATTGCACACTAAAGAACCATTCACACATACACACACACACACAAATAGACTTACACACAAAATGGTACCAGGGAGATGTGTCATAAAGCCTAACTGAAAAATACTGCATGTCATTCATTGCCAACTATGTGTGTGTATGTGTTTATTATTTGTGTGTGTATGTTTACTGATACAAGTTGGTTTACTTAGTATCGCACGTGGGCAAAACTAACGAGAAACTGTTGAAAAAAGACGAGGAAAAACAACAAACACTAACAAGAAGGAACAGCCGTGCAGAGCCCGCAAATGCCATACGCCGGGAACCAACAACGAAATGTGTCAAGGCAAGTTATACACACACACACAAACACACACACCTACACACACAGATACACAGAGAGAGTGAAAGCATCATAGCTATAAGGCATTTGCGTTAATATTACAAAGTCTGTCATTTTTTTATTTATATTTTTTTTCTGCTTTGTGGTAAAAAAAGTGATGCAAAAGCAGTTTTTGCTCCGTAAAAAAAAACCCCAAAACTAAAACATATATCTCAGCACAATTTCAAACAAAGTGCTGAGTGGTTGGAATAAATGTTAACAACAACAAATCGATTTTGTTATATGAAGTTTCGTATTTTATTTCTTCATGTTGTCATATTTGCTTCCCCCCTCATAAAATTGCATTTTCTAAGCAGCTGAGGAAAGCAAAAGCAAAACAATTGGAACTACACTGAGTGAAAGTCTCGGCAAATAACAAGGAAAAGAGCGACACTTGCTCCAAAGGTTATTTCAAAGTCTGCGCACAAAAGTATGCTGTAAAAAATTCATTTTACACAAACAGCAACAAAATTTTTGGTTTGTTTTTGTTGTTGTAGTTGTAGTTGTTACTGTTGCTGTTGCTGTCGTTAGTTGTGCACTTTACATTTTATTTGTTTGTTGTAAGCATATTTGAATAAAATTCAGTTGATTAAGCTGCCAGTTTGTTAGAGCTGTCGACACTGCCAATGCGAAATACGAAGTCGTTTTGCATTTTTACCCTCGACATTATTTGCATTACTTGAAGAAAAAAACGCACACAAACACCAACTCACATTTTGATCACGACTTTTAAAGCGTAGCCCTTTTTCCTTTTTTTTTTTTGTGTCCCACTCAAGGACATGCACACGCAAAATTCAGATATTTCTCCATCACTTGCGTTTTCTCCTTTTAATTTTAATTTAAATTTTCTTTTATTTGTTTGTTTTCTTTTACTTGTTAATTAAGAAATCCACACAAACACACAACGATGACGACCTTCAGTGCCTGCTGCTGGTGCCATTATTGTAGGCGATGGCGATACCGACGAGCAGCACAAAAAACGCGGCTGCTGCACATAAATTAAACGTTAAAATTTGCACGCTAATTTCGATTAATGTGCACAACACCTCAGAGAGGGTGTGTGTGTGTGTTGGGTGTGTTAAATGTGTGTGTAGAAAGCATGCTGCGAACGCACGAACAACGACAACGATGGACGACGATGAGAACGTTGCGCTGCTCAGCACCAAACTGAACGGCAACATTGAACAACCAAAGTGAAGCCAGCAACGCTGCCTCTGCTGCGACTGCGACGTGAGCTGCGCTGCCGAATGCGCTGCAACTGCTGCTGCTTCTACTGCCGCTGTTGCTGCTGCTGCTGGTGTCTGACTTTCAATCTTGGTCTGTGACACTAGGCAGCAGCTGTCACGCAACTGGAAACGCTTTACGCAAACCCACACATACATAGACTAAGCCACTCACACACACACACACTCAGTCACACACACACGACTGCCCAACGTTTTATATTTTGTGGCATGTCTAAAACTTCCTTGTTGTGACTGTTGCTCTTTGTGGCTCTCTTAAGACTTTTATTTGTTTCAAGTCAATGAAGCAAGCAGTTCAGGCGTTGCCAGACTGTTGCAATATTAGAAAGCAGCAAATTTATTAAGAAATTTGTAGGGAAATTAAAAAAAATGTAGAGTTTCATAAGAAAACCTACAAAAAATTCGAATTTAAAAAAATTGTATTTAAAATTATTAATTTAAAATTTGATTATTGCCTTTAAACTTAAATTTGTTTTATATATTTATGACTTTCATCTCCTAATTTTTAGCAGTGTAGCTAGCACGTGTTATATAACAACACAAGCCCGCTCTCACGCTTACACTCTCGCTCCCACTCATACGCTCCCATGCTCTCTTTTATTTCACTACCGCTCTCAGTAGCTTCTGCTCTCGGCGGCTGCAAGAGAACGCCAGCTAAACGGCCGCGTAACCTAGAAAATGGCAACAAAACAAAATGTCGAAAAGTTCGTAATCAACAGAAATGGCGCCAAAGTGAGAAAGCACGTGCTTAATGAATTCGTTTCGTTTCGATTCCATTTCGTTGCGTTTCGCATGCGTAAACATTGCAAGCTTTTCTGTGACGTCATATGTGGCCTTATGACGTCAGATGCGAGAAAAGTCTACAAAATTTATACGATGAGAAGGGGAAACAGCTTGAGGCGCCATCTGTTATCAAAGTTTGGCATATGCTTGAAATGACAAATTGTTTTCCACAAAATAAAACTTTTTTTAAAGCATAAAAGTCGTCTGGAAATCTATTTAAAGCTCTAAAATTCTGTTCGTCTCTAAATACACTAATTTATGCACACAGACCACTGTCCACCGTCCACTGTGGCACAGTGTATGCAAATTGTAGTTGCACGGCATTAGCTTATATTTATTTCAACAATTTTGCAAATTGAATCAGCAGCCACAATTTGAAAAAACAAGAATTATGCATGTACAGTTAGAAATAGAAAACTGTGAAAAGTGGAAAATACATTTCTCTTGCCTCTAAATATAATGAAGGTAATAGTTTAAATAATATAAGAATCTAATAATGATAAGCCAACTAACGATGTGTTTGTGGCATGCAACAATAAAGTCTGAAATGGAGTGAAAGGAAAGGGAAATCCATTGCCATTTAAATAACCAAATGAAAAGTGCAATTTAATGCGAGTTTTCGTTACACGATTCCAACAAAGGAAATGACAAATCCAAGTTGGTGACACGCTACCAGAATTCAAGTGGGAAAAGCCAAGCAATTGCCAAATGAAAATTCCAAATCCATAGATAGAAATCAGAGCTTTATGCGCTGAAAACTGCAAGAGTTTTACTGAAAACTAGAAGTTCTAAAGAGAAAGAATACTTTAAATAAATTTAAAAAATATTTTTAAATAAAGTAGTTTTTTTTCTCGGTACAGGGTATTGCTAGTCGAGCATAATGCTGCTGCCAAATGGTCATTGATATGCCTGACAGATGACCAAGCAAAAATTGCATAGAATAAAAGCCAAAATCCCAAACAAACAATGAATCCAAGTAAATGAAATGCCACTAAATGCCCATAGTTCAATACATGTGTGTGTGAGGGTGTATCGGTGAGAGTATTACTGTGCGTATGTGCGTTGATTAGTAAACCAGCTTGTGTGTGTGTGTGTGTGCGTGTGTGTGTTTGTTGTGTGTGCCAAGTGAATTTGTAGTCAATTTCCTGCAATTTGTGCTTGGGTAGCAGCAAACTCTGACGATCTCCACTGCCAGAAACATCCTGTAATGATACGCATCGCACAATCAGGACAACATAATACACTCTAACACACACACAGGCACACACCCATACATACACATGCATATAAATATAAAAACAAATTAGAATGTGAGAAAATATGTCCCGAAAATGAATTTGTTGTGCCAAAGCTGTAAGCAATTTGTCGACGCGTTAATGGAAACAATTTTGCTGGAAGGACATGGAGAAGGGGAAGTGGCAAAACAGTGGAAAGTGGAAACAAGCAAATGTTGGCATGCACATGCCTGCTTGTGCCAGCTTTTGCCTGATTGTGCCTGCTTGTGCGAGCTTGATAAGTGCGCGTTGTATTGCCAAATTGAGTGTTTGACATGTGGCCCCGAATTCCACACCATCTTGGCCCTACTCCTATCAGCTGGTGTCATGCATTTCGACTCTTTCGATTCCAATTAGAGATGCCCATGTGCTCTGTATATGTGTGTGTTTGTGTGTTTATGTGTATGTTTCCCGTTTTGACTGCTTAATCTCATTGACACGCATTAACATGTCTGCAGAAGGCAAATTGAACAGCCTAATGGCCAACACAACGACTGAGAAGGAGACAGTGAAACAGAAAGACAGTTGGACAGACAGAGAGAGACAGAGACAAAGACACCCTACTCTCTGGCATTGTGATTAAAATGTCAGCACAAAGGACGCCTTTACATGCCACTTACTAGGCCAAAGGCATCAAGGACCTTCCTCAGCTTATCAATTTAGATTGCTTGTCCGCACTGAAGCCTCAAAAAATGCAAGAAGCTCCAAATGAATATCCAAATGGAAATGAAAATGAAAATGAAAAATAAAAAACACAGCAACAACAGCATCACCACAAAATAACTGTCAGCCGCACAAGGGCCGACGACGGGGACAGCTCAAATGAAATAACTGAGCAAACAGATCAGACACATTAGGGCCAGAATACTCCCTTAGGACAATCAAGCCAACATTTTTCATAAACAGAAAATTTCTACCAACTCATAATAGAAACACACACACTTTTTACAGGGTATTTTCTAGCCAACCTAAGCATTTACTAAACTATGTCTCCCAAGTAAGTTCTTCAGTAAGTTCTTTGCACTTTTTATAGGGTAACTTGTAGGCCACACTCACCCACTCACGCTCTTCAAACTGATTTACTTTGAGATACCCAATCCTCAGAGTCAACGAAACCAGACAACACATGAAACTTGTGGTCAGCTTTGAAAAAGAGGGGAAAACAAAACAAAAAGACAAAAAAAATACTCGATAATAATCATCGTAGTTTGCTTTGAATACCGAGAAACACAAAGCACTTGGGACATTCTATAAGTTGTATAATAATATAAAAATAAATTGCCAATCGAATGGGATAAGGGAAAACCCATAGCAGTGCCTAATCAAAATGAAGAACATATTTAAAAGTTTAAAGACAGTTGACAAATCTTCAGACACTAGGATTAAACTCTTAAGCAAACAATATTAGGCACACTTGGTTTGACCCAAATGGAAAAGTTTTTGGACAGGTGTAGCCACAAATTTTCCTGGAATTGTATATCACAACAGCGAGAGTGGTTCAAAGGAATTGAAAAAAAAGGATAGGGAACAAAAAAAGAAGCTATAAATATAAAAAGGGTTAGAAAAAAGCTAAGAGTGTTGGATCTTTTTATAAAAAATATTTAATTGAAAATAAAATGTAAAGAAATGAATATAAAGGTGACCATATTTATAAAATTATTTAAATCCCTGTTAAGCATTTAGTGAGCTCAAAGCTTGACTGATTAACCAACTTAATATGGCCAAATTAACTTAACATAAATGTGTTCAATAGTCTATTTAAAATCATATTGAATCTATTTTTAATTCCTATTAAAAAATTGGAAAATAAATTAAATTACAATAATGAAAGTATCTCAACTTGAAATAACACTTTTACAAACATTTAATAGTACTACTTTCATTCCACTTAGCATTCTACACCTTTTGAATCAAACCTCGCGTGTTTGAAGTTTATGTGTATCGAGGGTTGGAGGTGGAGGTGGAGGTGGGAACTTATTGTCTGGGGCAAACAGAAAGTTGCTGTAGTCAAATAAACGCATGCAAATTGAAATAAAGTGCAAAAGACGTCAGCTTGCATTTCAGTTTTTACTTTTCTCTGTTCAGTTTTCAGCTTGACTGTAATACAATACACAAGTAGTACACGTACATCAAACTCATACTCAACACCAGCTCACCAGCTCGACAATCACACGGAATTTCGGCACGAATAACACGCGCCAGGGAAATACATCTGCATATACTATATATATTGTACAAATACATGTATGTAGGTACAAAAAAAGAGGAAGAAAAACAAAAAAAGTGAACAAAAAATAAAAATGAATCCGCCGTAGTTGACTTAATACAGCGCTCAAAGAGGAGCCGACTTCACCTCCACCTCCACCTCCTGCAGTCCTGCATACATTTACAGTCTAACACGGTTGTTGTTCCCACACTGTTTCTGGGGTCCTTTCATTTATTAATACACGTTTCCTCAGTCTCTGTCGCTTTGTCTGTCTCTCTCTCACTCTCTGCCTCTGTCTCTGTCTCTCTTCGAGTCAAAAGTGAACCGTGTGGCGCGACGAGCGTAACAGTAATCAATATTTATACGTTTATATAGGATATATAGCAAATACTCGTACTCGATTCCTGACTTTCGATTTGATTTTGTGCCGCTGCAACAAATTTCACTTCCTGGCGAACAACAAAAGGACATTCCACAGAGTTTTTTGCAAACAACAAACAAAATTTCATTATAAAATTTATTTATAAGTTGATGAAAATTTTAAATTAGTATTAAAGCTTTTTCTTGTTCAACAGGAAGTGGTTAACAGAGTTTTTTTATTTTCTTTTTTAAAAAAAGTTACTTTTTAGTTGTGTGCATAATAAAATTTCTTAAATTGCTCCCAGTTGCACGTTTTTGAGTTTAACTTAAGTTTTCAGGTGATTTTTCATAGCGGTTTTTTGGCTAGCATTAAATATTAACACACACCAAGCTAAAATAAACTTTTAAATTTTATTTTTATAGTAAAGTTACTAACATTTTTAACTAACAACTTAAAGCTTTCAGGTGCTTTCAAAGCTTTACTACTTTTTTTTATAGACTATAAGCCCCTTTCACACTTAATTTGTCTATTTTTCAGACATAAATCAAGTTTTTACTATATTTAAAAAGTTTCACTGCTTCAGTAAGCATATTTTTCAGTCGGTTTCGTTCTTTTGGCCATAGGTTTTGACTGTTTTTCATTACACAACAGCTGGCAGTGACGCGAACGTGGACAGTGACTGCGTTTCGTTTTACCATTTGTAGATAGATGAGAAAAAATGCCAGAAAAGCAAAATAAATTCAAATATCCAAAAACTAAATTACATAAATATAAGTTTGAAGAACCTTCCATTTTTCCCTTTCCCCAACCATTTCCCCATCCGGTTTCCCCTTCCTTCCTTCTTGCGCACATAAATTATAGAATATTCGACACTGTCTGAAATTTATGATGTTCTATTTGATGACTTTTCTCGCACTTCACTCTCATTTTCTCCCCACACCCCCTTTTGCTTTTCCAGCTACAATTGTTAGGCAGCAGAGGCAGCGGCAGAGGCAGCACTTTTCATAAAAGTCAATATTTATTTTCTGCGTTCTGTTCCGTTTTTTTTTCCCTTCAGTCGCTTGGGGCATTGTTTAGTGGCATTTGTTTGCATTGTGATTGACACATTGGGTTTAGTTAAAGCTCAGTTCAGTACAGCATGGCGTATACGCAATGACAAATTTAATATGAATTTAATTGGAAATGTATTCTAATAATATATTAAGCAAATCTCGGCACGAAAAACGAATAAGAAGAAAAAATAAAAAATACCAAAAAAAAAGGAAAAAAGAAAGCAAAAAGTACACGAAACAAGTTGATGTTTAATTATGCAAAAGGTGAACGTGACAGGCAGCCAAAACCGAGCACAGAGTACCGAGTAGAGAGACCCGAGCAGTACTGGGCTCCCACTACGTGCAGTTTGTCGTACGTACGGAGCTTGTTAAACTTTAAATATGCTCGAGCCGTGGAACAGTTGGAGTCGAGTCGAGTCGAGTCGACGGGACAGCAGCCCGGAGTTGTCCTGTCCTGGCAGCTCGATATACGCTTCCGGGCTAATTGAACGCCATTTGCCTGGACAGTAATTGATGTATGACTCAGTCGAGCTTCTGGCATACCTTCGGGATGAGCTCAAATGTCTGCTCGGGGCAGAGCCAGCTCTCTCTCTCTCTCTCTCTCTCTCTCTCTATCTCTCTCTCTCTCTCACTTGCTCACTGTCTGTCTTCCTCTGTTTATACCTTTTGTAAGCTGGGTCAAGTACGTTAACAGTTACCGCTATTTGCTCGTTGTTCTCGGCCAGAAAAACGTATTGTTTTGGCCATTACCACAACTCTTTCAACCGTCTTCGTTATTGTGCCTTTCACGATATTGCGCACAATGCATTTGATTGTGGGAAATTTAAAACTGTTGTCCATTAGTAAATTGCATGGGCATGGTCATGGACATGGTCAGGGGGGTGGTCAGGGGGGTGGGCGTGGGCGTGTTTAGGGTGAAAGCAAAGACCCAACAAGAGGTCAACTTGACAGGTAGCTGGCCTGGGACAGTGCCTAATGAAAAACCCACTTGAATACGTTTCCGTTTCTATCGATCCGCCAATAAAAAACAAGTAGCGAAGGTACACAAGAGCACACACGACTGCAATATACGCTGTGAGAGAAAGTACGATCTTCCAAATGGAGATAGATTGAAGTAACTGCCTTTTATAGCCTCTAAGTACAACTGTTCAAACATACAATGACTATAACCACTCCAGAGATCAAGAATTAACTACTCTCTAAAGTTAGAAAAGTTCTCCACTTTCAACCAACCTATTATACCCACAATAAACGGTACACAAAGTAAGCAAAAATAAAACCAAAGCCGTAAATAAGAAAAGAGTAAAATAAGAGAGTCCAAAAAAAAATAGCACAAAACTCGACCTGCAGCACTTTGTCACAAGTGCACACACTGTGCACACTGTGCCCAAAATCAAACAATCTGATGGAAGTAAGTGCGAGTATGGCTCTATCAATATTGGTCCAAGTTAGTTCTATTCTTAACCCATCCTTATGTCAAGTATTTACCGTACTCCAAGTGTTTGCATTGCTTTCACGCCTTTTCCATTTCCCATTTCCCATTTACTGGCCCACTCATTATTGAGCAATCAAGCTGCAGTTCAACACAGACAAAGAGAAAGAGAGTGGGAAAGAGTGCGAGATAAAGAGGGACAGAAAGAAAGGCAGATAGATAAAGAGAAAGTGAAATGTCACGTCTAGTAACATTTAATTCCTACTATGCTTAATTTCATTTTAATTACGTGCTGCAGCAATTAACAAGTCGCACAGACAGAAAAGGTCCCACACAAAAACCCGCAGCTAATTATACAGATGAAGTGTTCAAAATGTGCCAATTGGCAATTGAAATGGCCCAAAGCAGAGCTTAACTTGTCTTAAAGATAAATAAATTGACACAGTTATCTTTGCAGTATTCGAAAATTTGTAGGAAATAAATTAATGGGAAAGAAATGAACTCAAAGAGACTAATTTGTTAATAAATCGATGGTAAGGCTTGCCTAAAGTATCGATAGTTTATATAAAACTATCGAAATATAGAAAAAAGTACTGAAAAATGAATTTGTATGTATATTTTCTGAAAGTAAATTGATAGTAAAGTTATATTTTAACTATTAACTTAAAAAATTATTACTATTTAGAGCTTAAATTAACTAAAATTATTAGTATATGTTTAATTCCGGAATACATAACCAATTTACCTATCGATAGTAAGCTAAAAATGCAAATGTTGATTAACTTGTTATTATTTCTTTCAAACTACAAAATCTAACTGCTGCCTACCCAAAACTAAACTATATTATTCAATTGTTTAGTTGAGTTATTAATTAGTATAATACGCACAACACTTGACGTAGGATCCAAACATGTAGAGTGCTCTATGATTAGCATAAGCAATGAATCCCTTATGTGACATTAGCTAAACTCATTGGGCAGCGTAAGTGATGGCGGTAAGGATAACGGAAACGGATATGGAAACGGAAGTAGCCAACTTATTGCATATTCATGTGCGTTATTTCTTTATGTCTGCCATCTATTTATATATCCGTTTCGACGTCATAGGACTATTTTTAATTCACACCAGCTGGCAACAAGGTTTTCTTTGACCTATTGCATTTATAAACACTGTTTGTGTTTTTCTCCTGTTTTCTTGTTTTCTTGTTCTCCTTTTATTTTGCCAGCAGTAAAAGCATTTGTGGCGCCCCCTAAGAACTTGCCTCATCAATGAACTAATACTTATAAATAAATAATTATCAATGTCCTTGAAACTATTGAATGGCATTTCAGGCAAAATTCAGTTATTGTAGCAATTTTACAAGGAATTTGTTGCCTTTGATTCAGCGAATTCTTTATGTGCCAAGTGTGTGTGTGTGTGTGTGTGCCTGGGTCCAGCCAAAAAAGAGGAGAAAAAAAGTTCAAAAATCAATCAACGTGCGAAAAAGGCAATTTGCGGCTGCCACTGAGAAAAGCGAGCAACAACAACAACAACAACACCAAAAACAACAACAAAAACAACAAATGCTTGAAAATTCTATTATGAGGAAAGTTCCGGAGCTCTTACCACGTCCCAGTGAAGGGGCTGCAGAGGCAGTATACACAGGTGTGTGTGTTAGTGTGTGTGTGTGTGTTGGTGTGCCTGTGTTGGTAAGCCACACCTTAGCAAGTTGACAACTTTTTTTGTAGCATAAAGCTAAGGAATATACCATAAAATCACAACATTTATATTAAAGTTGGTTTATTTTTATAACTTTCTTTTTATCACACTGTTTCTCCTTCTCTTTCTCTTTCTCCATCTCATCTTTTCTGCTTCCTTTTTGGCTTTTTTGTGTCAGCTTTCTTGAATTCCCTCCAGTGAAACTTTGCTCAATGACGCATTTAATAGCTTCGTTTTTTGCCAGTTTATTGTGTGTACACAAAAAAGTAAATTCTTACATTCTTTTCCAATATGGCTGACAAATTTTCATTGTAGGCGTAAATTAGCTAAAAAACCATTTTCTTTCAATTGTCATTTTCGATTCTCCCACAGCCCGTTAAACATTTAAAATAACATTTAATTATTGGCCATGCATGAGTGGCAATTTTGGTCCTTTATTTTTTTTCCATTTATCAATTACCTGAAAGGTTTCGAGTAAAAGACGCCGACACGATGAAGTCTACGTTGCAGTTCATTGAAGATTTCCAAATGGGACTCTGATACCCGGTAATTGTAGGACAAAAGTATAACAGAGCGTTCCAAAGAAATTTATAAACCCAAACACAACAGAAGCTTACAAGATAGAGCATTCTTTTGTCAAGTACAAATTGTCTAACACATTGAATAAGCATTCCAATTATTTTCATAAAAATCGCTTAGTTATAACATAAGTTATGTCGGTTTGAGTTACTAACAGCTCCTAAAAGTATGCAACAACTTTTTAATAATTAAAGTTTCAGCACCATTTAAACGCAGTAACAGGTATTTAACAGTCGTCGATTAATCGTTTTAACTTTTTCGTTTCTGTGGAGCTTTAAGGGGCATGCCACATGGCAGCCCAGCGATGCGGATATCCTTTTGAATTCCAAATCAAACCAAATCAAACCGAATCAGGCCAAGCCAACTGGAACTGAAGGATACTGCGGCTGCCAGACTTATTCACTCACTCACTCACCCACTCACTAGCCGACTTACTAATCGACTAACCGACAAACTGACTGACTTTACTGGCGTTGGCAACGCGGCAGCAGACATATTGTGAGGAGACTGTATTGTATGCCGTTAAAGCGTGAAAGCCAAAATGATGACAGCTACGATTTATGCAAATTTTTATGATAGCTGTTAAAATTGCGCTTCGCAAATAGAATTTTGATGGCAACAAAATAAAGACTTTTATGATGGAAAACCAAATCTAGCTAAATGCATAGCAATATTTGTTGCAATTTATCAATCTATCGAATAAAAACCTAGTTAAAATTGAACTATTATGAGCAGTTTTCATATTTACAGCTACAAATTAACATTATTCACACTTAACAGCCGCAGCCAACTTAACAAACTATTATAGTTAAAAAAGGTTGCCAATGGAAAACTCATAACTTTGAATGGTCAACCACAGCCAGCTTAGTGCACTTAATCCCCAAGGTTGGCAACACTTGCAGGTACACGAAAAATCCTTACAACCACAAAAAATGTAGAACAAGAAGAAGAAGAAGAAGCTATGACAAGCTTAGCAGGCATAAATATGCAAGTGCATTCAACATTTACTGCCACAATGGAATTCCAGGAAGAAAATCGTCTTGTAGAGCACTTAAATGTTAAACAGACTGTACAGTAAACACTCTAAAAATACCACTTAATAAATTCATAGAGCAAATTGACCTACAAAACACCCACATGTTACTTTTGAAGGGATAAAAGAAGAGGAAAGAAATATGCTGGTACTTGCACTTCAATCTAATCCGTCAAAGGGCACAAAGTAAGCACTTGTAGCTCACATTTCTTGTTGTTTCATTATTACAAGATAATTATAGACTGCCATGGTTTCTGCATCAGAGTATCTACAGAAAAAACACAAACAGTTTGTGAGCCAACTCGGAGTCCACATAATGCATTCATTAAAAAATCTGGAGCAGGAGCAGTAGCAGCAGCACTAGCAGTAGCTGGTGCAGCCAACTTAACAGGCGCCAAGAGTGGTGTGGTGTGGTGTGTGTTGCCGTAGAGTTGTCTACCAGGGAGGCATGCAAATGATTGACGCCACCCGAAAGTGTACGAAACTTTTATGATTACTGTGTGTACTCAGTGGATTTGTAAAATTAACTGCAAATGTCGGTGTTATTCACAGTATTCATAATATTCATGTGGTGTTCGAGTGGGAGTGAATGAGACTTTCATTCAGGATTCTTACTATAACATAACTGTCAGAAGTTTCCCAGTTGCCGACACAAAATTAGATACGTACTGCACTTTATATGAGCTAAGTTTTCCCTTATGCAACTAATTTAAACTGTTTTAGTTGCTACTTGTTTTCAAAGCCGTGTAATCCACACTAATGGTAAAATATATATCATGTTCAGATTAAGTATCGACTAGAGATGAGCACGTGATACGATAGTTTAAAGAACTTTAAGTAGTAAACAAACAAAAGTAGGTACAAAGTAGAGATTTAAAACTGTTTTCTAAGCAGTGACTGTACCAACTAGAGATGTGTGCGTGACACGATAGCATAACTCAATAAATTGCTCATTTATTATTCATAATTTACCTAAAACGTGTCAAATATTGACACATATGTGTCTAAGTTGTCTTAGCTCAGACATTAAGATTTTTCTACAAGTTTCAATCGAACTCTCAGTCGCAGACAAGTCAAGACATGTCTAAATCTTTTGCTAGTATAGATAGCCTTGAAAGTGTGAACCTTTCAGCAAGCACACAAAAATTAATCTGTCTACTTTGGTTGCTTGTTTTCGTCTCGGACACGCACAAAGTTTTATACTATATGTATCGTGAGCAGGACACCGACATCTTTCCTCCTTCCGACCAAGTGTCCAATGTGGGAGCAACTTAACTCACTTCTGTTAAGTGCAAAGAGTTTTCTTCTTCTTTCTTTCTACATCTTTTTTTTTGTAGCTTGTTGTTTGTTATTTTTTCTCGCTCCTTTTGTTTTTTCTGCCACGCGCTTGTTTACACAAAATTGTGTTAAACGTGCGAAAAACAAGTAATTTGCCATTACTCAGCCGCAACGAGAGCTTTAGCTGCTTTAGCTTTCATTTTAGAGCCCTTTTCCTCAGCTGCCCTTTGACCCGCTCTGTCCCGCCACCCCCTTTGTCACCTTGTTTCACCTGCGATTTGTGCTGCTTGTCTGGTCCCCTACTTAGATATAATGAGGAAACTTTTTCGCTGGATTAAACAACGTCTGCGTTTTTTTTTTTTTTTGGGGAAAACCCTTTTCTTCTTGTGGTTATTTTGCTAAGTAAAACGCATTCGTTTTTCTTTTCATTTTCATTTTCTTTTCTTTTTCTGCTTGTTACCTAATTGAGCAGTTTTTACTTATCTTATGTTCTGGAATTTACCGCTTTTTTTTATTTGGGTTTTCTTGGAATATTTTCCGAATCATTTCAAGTGCGCACTTGGCCATGAACATTCTCTTTTTTCCTCTATTTTTTATGGAAAATTTGCTGTTAATGAAGCTAAATTGTAGTAGACGAAGCATTTTTGTTGAAACATCACATTTTTCCACACACAAACTTTCAACTCTGACCTTTTGGTAACAACGAAAGAGGTTAAAGTCACATCAATTAGACGATCTACTAAAACCAAATTCATAGCTAGATTTAATAGCATTTTGAGTGCTGCAAACAAATTAACAGATTCCACCACGTCATAATGTTAATAACCCCGTAACCAAAAGTGTACTACTCTACTCTAGTGACCCTGTAAGTCATTTGGTCAGGCAATTAAATGCTGTACCATCAGCGTCACCAGCGTGGTCTCTCTACATAGTTTATGTTATGTGCAGAAACCTATAAAAGGGGAAAAAAATAATTTTTGCATTTTCGGTTAACATAAATCTTGACGCTGTCGTCAGCATTGACGCTACAATGAAATGCCACATTTCGAGTATATAAATTAAACTTTCACATGACGAGAAACACAAAACGTGTGGGACCAAAGAAGACCCCAAAAAGGGCTTCCACAAAAGGTGCCACAAAGCCTTTAAGCCAACGAATTATATAGGTCCTAGCCATAAAGAAGGCTTCATTTAGATCAAATTACGTATACGCTTACGAAAGAAAGTGGAAAATTTGTTGAATTTATCAGTTTTTACAGCATTTTCATGAACTTAATATGCCGATTTAATTAATAATAGATTGAATTACTTGGCGCATAATCGATAATCAAGCACTCGATGAATACAGAATGAAATTCAAACACAATAACAAGCAAATATAATTATTTAGCCATCTCTTTTAGTGCCAACGAGATGAGAAAACAAAAGGAACCGGCGTGTTTTTGGCAAGGTATTAACAAAAGACGTGGTGGCATTTTGGCCCAAAAGTGTGAGAATTGTGCGGGCCATGATGTGGCAAGAAGAGCCAATGGCTGCCTGGATGGTGTAAGGGTATGGGGCTTGGTAGTGGCAAGTGCTTGGCATCGCTACGTGGCATTAGAATGGCAACTGCCACGGCCACTTACGCACGTCTCACGTCGCAGTCAGCTGAGCAGCGAAGAAACTGAGCAGAGCAGCGAATGGCAATTCGGTGGAGGCTTATAAAAAATTAAAATATTTACGCCACATTAAATGCAAAAGGGCGAGCATTGGCAACAAAATATGATTTTGTGCGCAAAGGAGGACACACCATGGTATTTTATAGCTGACACACACACACACACACATACACACCCACGCGTTACCTTATGGCACCGCTGGGAGTGAGAGCAAACTACATGGCGTATGCGCAACTAATTGTAATATTTAAACAGCTTAAACAATTTACACGCATCGCTTCGCACCGCATATTTATTTAATACTCGATACCTTATAAATCCACAAAACCTGTAAGATAAATGCTTCCGTACTCTGTGGTGTACTGACGTTAACAGTCAACTGAAAACGTCCTCGTGGATGCATCGGTGGCACTTGAAACGATTTCGACAGATTTTTCAGATAGTAAACGCCTGGTTTAATGGGACACCGAAAGTATGTCTTATTCACAATCATACGGTGATAGAAATCCGATAAAATCTTATTCGCAATGGGACTATTAACAAATTGGCAGCCATCCAATTTATTCATCGAGTAGATATTCTTTTGGTCTCTCAACGAACGTATGTTAATACCAATGGTGAACTTAGACACGGCTTTTAGCGTTTTAAACCAATAGAGATCTTTGTCAACGGAAATGCGTTCAAAGTACTCAATAAACTGAACGCGATCAGCATATAACTCTAAGGTTTCAATGGAGTACTTATCATTGCCACTAAAAAAATCCTAAAAAGTATAAAACTAATAACTTGAGATGGAAAATAATGTAGAAAAACATACCTTCTTGGCCAAAACAAGCAGTGGCAGTAGCAGTAGAAACAGCCAACAATTTGGTAACATGTCTACAATTTTACTGACTAAAAACAGGGTAACTTTTGGGTAAAACAAATGGACCTATTAAAAAGTGTTTAAATGATGCGCAAAGCGGCACGAAATCAGTTCAATTTAAACTAAAGACTGATTAATAGACCACGCTGGTGACAAAACTGGACTTAGAAAAACAACAACTCAACTATGATCAACAACGAATTGAACTGTATTTTTATGAGTAACTTTTATACTTTCTAAGAAACACAAACTGTTTAGCGTAGCACACAAATGGTTTAGTATACAAAGTTTATATTTAAACAAAAATACTTCATTTAATTTACTTTAAAGTATATCTAAAAAAGTCGATTACTTTAATCTGTTTTAGCCAATCATTTCATACCGTAATTGTTGGCTTTAAAAATGAATTTTATTTTTATTCTGTTTGTTGAAGCATAAACAATTTTTTGAATATATTTGAATAAACTTTATGAAGCTGTACAAATAAAAAAAAAAACTCAGCAGCAGTTAATTAACTTAAAAGTCATTATGGAAAATAAAACATTATTCAAAGAACTTTTGCGCAGCGGCAAAGAAAAAACTTGTGTAGTAAGTAAAGTAGAGAAAAGTGGCATATTTTCCAGGAAAATGTAACTAATTAATTCCAAGAAAGAAATACAATTCTTTTGCTCTGCAAACTTTATACTCTTGAAAAACAAGTAAAGTTTAAAAAACTCCAAATTTGTATATTTTTCATATCAAATTTAATTTTTATTTTTTGAAGAAATACTATAATTGCAATTAATATTAAGTATAAATAGATTTTTACTCTTTGGACTATTGATGCGCACATTTAAATTATATTTTCCCACAGGATGTTGCATAGTAAATGAATTGATCATGAAACGATTGTTTAAATAATATATACCCGGTTTGATCGGACATGAAAAGTAGGAATTATTGACCACAATATTCTGATAAATACGTGAGAAAACTTTGTTAATTTGTGGATTATTGAGAAAATGACAAGCGTTCTTGTATTCAAACTTAAAGATTGTACGATCAATGGTTTTTGAATAAACCGCTAGTTTTAGCTGTAAAACATCCAGAAGTCGGCTTGAATTAAATTTAGTTAATTTTGGATTTCCAGTCACTACCGAGCAATTTCGCACAAAATCATCATCACAGGTCATTTGAGCCGGTTGCACATTGTATTTCATATTATTATGAATGAACTTTTAAAAGAATTAAATAAATTATTGGAAAATATATTAAATTTATATAGCAAACAATTACCTCATGGGCAAAAATCTGTGAGCAAATCAAAGGCAAAAATAGTAGAGTAAAATACATTTTAACTCTGTTCAACTCGTTGTTATTTAGACAAATGAAACGATTTGTATGCTCTAATACAACTGAGTTAATTACAATGTCATTAAATGTGGAATGAACTGATGGTTTAATTATAAACTAATTTTCAACCAACAGTAAATAGTTGAAATAAACAAAGACTACTTTAACTAACAAATGAATTCAACATTTGTTACAGGGTATCTTATCAAGCTCAACCATTCAATGTGAATTCAAAAAAAGTATAAAAAATAAGGGTACTCCATATTGTTGACCCAGCGAACAATGAATTCCATTGTCTGTGGACATTTTTAGAAGCAGAGATTTGAAATAGAAGCGAATTGCAAATACGTAAATGAATTTTTCGCATTGCACTTATAATCGTCAGTTTCTCCCACTCTCTCTTTTTTTTGTGACATCAATGGTACTCTTGCATAAAATCCAAATAAAATCTGTGAATATCGATTTAGTTTAGAACTGATTGAATGTTGTTTGCTGTGCCAAATTCTTACTGCAAATAATCAGCCAATGACACTAGCAACAAAGTGGAAATAAAGCAAAGTTTGGCAATTAAATGAGACAGTTTTTTGGCTAGTAAAAATAAATTTAGACAGTCTTTAGCTAGTTAAAAGTAGTATCAATCAGAGAAAACTATTTTTATTTACCTTTAAACTATTAATTTACTTGCTCTATTAATTTTATTGCTTAACTCTTTAGCTATTTAACCTTTTTAAGCTACTAACAACAGCTACTTAATCTGACTTTATATGCTTTCAGAGCTGTCATTAAAGTAATTGTCGTTTGACGAGTACAGTAATTATTTCTTTTTTTTAAATAAACAAAGCGAAATTCAAATTGATTCAGTCATTGATTGTCTGACGTTGGCCACATCACAATGTTGAACATGGTAATATGGTTTTAGCCACATCAGCTCAACACGCCACGATGTTTTGCCATTTACAGTCAATGAATAATTAAAGAAATACGCGATTATTGAACCGTATTGGAATACAACCACAAAAAAAACGCTAGCAAAACGCCCCCAAAAAGCATGTCAAGTGAAAATCGATTAATCGATTTGAGAGCAGTGTACAGTGTGTATACTTACTGCCCAGACTGTGTGCAATTAAAATTTATTTTTAGACAGCATTTAATTGCAATTAAAAATGGGGAAGGATAAAATCAACGATTGCAGCTGCTGCTGCCAAGTGACAACTAAGCGTATGCGCAATCTTTTTTAGCTTTGCTAAGTGACAAACAGAAGTTTAGAGGTTTCGTATAAGAGTATAAGAGACGCTAAGTGGTCTCAAACAGCTGTGACTCAATTAGAACAGAGATGAAGAAGAAGAAGAGGAACTTACCTTTCGCCATCATCGTTGAAAGAGAAATCGCCGAGCAGCAGATCACGGAAACGATAACGAGGCTGTAAAATGCGTGACATGTTGTTGTTGTTGTTGCTGATGTTGTTCCCGATGTTGTTGCTGATGTTGTTCCCGATGTTGTTGTTGTTGTTACTGGTAATGTTGGTGTTGTTGTAGTTGTTAATGTTGTTGCTATTGGTCGTTATTATGCTTGGCACTCTCAATTCAGTGACTGTTATGGGCTCCTCGTGCTCTGTTTCACTCACTGTCACAGCGGCTTGATAATCACTAAAGTCCGTCACATTAATTAAACACTCATTGGCAAAAGCAGCAGCTGGTCTAGTACTTCTTGTTGTCGATGTTGTTGTTGTTGCTGTTGTTATTCTGTCCTCATTGCGCCAACCGTCTGTTGCTTCTATATCTGCTTCCGATTCAGTTTCCGTCAGCCGCGTTCTTCGTCCTGTCACGCCCAGAAATTCATCTTCACGTGTCGCACTTGTCCCCGTCAACAGGTAACCGCCACTAGCCCGATTGGGCCGTGGCGAACGTAGGCGTGTCCACAGATTGGCGAATATCTTGCACCAGGTTTACACCTTGGCGCCTGCGTGTCCTCCCTTCCCTCCGCCCTTCCTTACTATCTGTTGAACCCCGAACACTTTGACGCCGTCGCAAACGTCTCAAGCGTCTTAAAATCAAATTGATTTCAATTGCAGTTCATGGCTCAGACATAAGTAGACACTCGATTAAAACATCTTTTGGGTTTCCTGGAAATAAAGAACGGTAAAAGGCAGTTCAAGGGGAATTAAAGGCTTTTTATTGATAAACTCTTTAAATTTCTTAAGTTAAATCCATTTCGAAGCTAAAGAAATCAGTTGTCCGATAAATAATCGAAAAGATTTCTTAAATAAATTAAATATAAAACAAACATAAATTTAATGTAAGTGATATGTAATAATCAAATATTATTCATATACATAATTTAAGCCTCTCGTTAAACATCTTGTCTCACACATAACTGGTGTGCGTGACACGCTAACGATCTCGAATCACGCACATCTCTATTACAAATAAGCTGCATTGAGCGTTAGTTTGCTTTGAGAGCAATGAAATCCATTTGTTTTCACATAAATCTTAACAAAAGGCGGCGAGAGGAACAACAAGAGATAGAGGAAGAGGGAGGGGAAGAGCAAGAGAAGCCGGCAAACAAATCAACGTCAAATCAGTCTGAGTTTATTTTTTCAATAAAAACCACGAGTAACACTAACAAAACAGACACTCTCATATGAATGGGCAGACAGATGCCACTCCCACTCCCCCTCTCCCACTCCCCCTCTCTCTATCTCGCCTACGCCCACGGTACGGCTACGTAATCAAATCATTTGGAGAGGCCGAGCAAACAAATTGCGCTGCCACTTGAAAAACCTGTTATTGTTCTCTGTTCTTGGCATCCTGAAATTTCCTTCTATTTGCCTTCCCCACTCGCTGCTCTTAGCCACTTGTTGTTTGTGAAAAATTTACGCTATTATTGCCTGTCCATGTCCATGTCCAGGTGCAAGTTCTGATTCTACAAACGACACTGCCGTATAAAATAATCCGTGCGTTTGTACAACATATTAATTAGTCTCCTCCCTCTCCTCTACCTTTCTAGCCACCTATTTTCCAGTTAATGCAAAACTGGGCAATTAAATAATTTGAGCTTAAAGTGTTTTTAATTAGTTACTGCATAATTTTGTAGATTTCTACCAGCATTTTGGCCAGGCCATTTTTCAATTTGTCCCTTAACAAATTGTGCCTAGTTCGTAATTGGAACCAGCGGAAGCAGCAACCGACCAAGTTTCAAATTAGTTTTTCAATTATATTTATTGTTTGACGCGTTGTGCATTAATTTTCCAGCCAAAATCTTCTGGCATCGAGTTGAGTTCTCTGTGCGCAGTGCGCACACAAGCGTAAATTAATGAGCAGTAACAGCAGCATGTGGAGCACCAAGATCTTTCAATATATCAAGTTTTCAAAAATCTCTGCCCTATGCTGAGCTTTAATAAAATATTGAAGGAACCTGCATACCAAATTATACACTCAGAAACTTGGCAGCTTTAAAATCATTTACAAAATTAAAGCAAATTTAATATTTGCACATTTTTAACATCAAATATTAAATATTTTTTATTAATTTATATTTTTTATATTTAATTTAAATTTTACACGTTTAAATTTGCACTCATTTTGTGGCCACAAATTGCAAATGCCAAAGTGACAATTAATTAGCGCCCAGCGGTAGGCAACAGTTTGCGTAAAGTCTTTGTTTGAGCAAATTTCATGAGAATTTAACGCCGCGCACGAAAGCAGGCAACACTCTTCTCTACGCGTTGAGTGACCAATTTAATTACGCGCCCGCAAGTAGGCAATGAATTCCAACAAGTGCCAAGCAAATATATAAATCCCTTTTTTAATGCTAATTTGAAACAAATTAAAACGCATTCATTTCTTTACATTTATGCAAAACAAAGAAATAATTTAACGGCTTTATGTTTAATATTTTAAATGACTCGAAAATCGATTGAATGCAAACAAAATTGAGTAACAAATTTTAATTAAATTTTGCGGCACATTTGCATGTTCACCACCAATGCGGCCTGGCCTAAATGAACGGAACACGCATTTAATATTCTCATCATTAACGCTGTGGCGGGAGTAACCGACACAAAAAAAACAACAACAACAACAAAAAGTAAGTTAACGAAAAAAATAGTAATGTAGCCTTAATTATGTGTCGTTGGTCGCTGAGAAGCGAATGGGCAAATGCATATTTTGATTTATAGACTGACAGACAGACAGACAGAGAAGGACACAAAACCGACTCGAATCGACTCATTAAGAGCGATGGGAAAAAGTACAACAAATTATGGTATTCCATGCGGTGTTAACACCAAAATCGACATAGATATACCAACTATATTCTATATAGATTACAGACTACTGACTACTGCGTACAAACTCGTTAGTTTCGCGTGTCTAAAGGACGATAAAGGGATGTGAAGGAAGTGAGGAAATAATTGTCTTATACTCATATTTCGTACATATTCATCAACAATAATTGCCTAGCTCTGAGTATTTTGCTTTTGTTTCAAGCCTTTTCGCATTTCGCGTGTCCCTTTTGGCCCGCGTGTCTTCATCATCGTCAACAATAACCCAAAAGAATTTCATTGTGTGCATAAACGAGACACAAACTTGTTCCTATCCATTGTTAATGTCCCAGGTGTGTTGCACTAACTGCTGTAGAGAGTCCTTTAGCTAGAGACTCAGGTGTATAAAGAGTACTACCAAAAAGAGTTCTAAGTTGGCTAGAAGAAAGTGTATTCCTTGTACGTCTTGTCATTTGATCACTTTTTGTTTTGTTTTACTTTGCGCGAAGCTTCACTTGCTTTATTTATTATTCTTTGTCTCACAATGTCCCATAAGAAGTCGTCAGTTCCGTCGCCTTTGAGTCGAGCCTCTTGTTTGGTTATATTATCCAAAAGGACTCTAAGTCCACACACATCCACCCACACAGGCACACACACACGCACTGGCTTACCGCAAAGGCCGCGAGGTGGCGCCACGCACACAACAAGATGGAAACTGTTCTGCTGCCTCTTCATCATCATCTATTCCGCTGTTGTTGTTATTTTGGCGACTTGTCGAGCTCTTGGAATATTTTATAAGAATAACTTGACCCGCTTTTTTTTACAAGAACCGCACTTCCTCCCACATCATTGTCAACGTCATCATCATGATCATAATCATCATTTTTTCAAGCACGCTTTCGTATTGTCTTTACCATTGTTACCTTTTAATGCTGTCCCTATTTTCTGCCTCGCTCCCTCTCTCTCCCTCTCTCACTTTCTCTTCCCTATGTCTCTGTCTTGCTTTTAATTAAAATTAACATTTCATAAAGTGCCAGTTAAAAAATTTGGAGGACTCTGCGGCTTTTAAGCGTTAAAATAACAATAAAAATTAACAACTGAAAAAAAAAACAAATTAAATATAAATAAATACACTCAAATATTTAATACTTTAACCCCATCCATCACTTTTTTCATACTTTTTCTGTTTTTGACTTTCAACTTTTGTGAGTGTGCCCAAAAATGATCCCAGCTAAGCTTTAAATTATATTTAAATATTTATTTGTTGATCTTTTTTATAGGTTTTATTATGTGTGCGCAGGTGTGTGTGTGTGGGTGTGTGTGTGTGTGGGGTCTTCGTTTGTATTTTTGGGTTTGCATAAAGGTTAAATAGTTTAACCTTTTTGTGTGTCAATTCAATTGAGACATGAAATGTGATAAAGGTACCAATTTTTCGGGGTCCACAAATGAACAAACTCAACGGCTCTAAGCCAAAAAAGGTTACGACAGCTAAATTGTTTAAATCTGTTTTGTTAAACAACTTAAACGAGATTAAATTTAATCAATTTAACCAGAGCAAAGTTAAGTTGTAAATTAATTTGGCTTGATTGCAGTTGGCTTTAGTTGAAAGCTAATGAAAAAGTTAATTTACCACAATTTCATTTTAATAATTCGCCAATTTTCGCAAATTTTAATTGAATTAGTTGGCAGCAACTTTGCTAATGTTTTGATACTTTTGAAATTTCTGTTGCATACTTTTCGGCACTCGCATAAATTTCATTGCACTGCCAGTTGAGCTAAATAGAATTCTCTCAATTAAATCGTTTGTAAAATATTGAAATTCACAAAAATTTGCTTTGTAAATTTTACAGCATTAATTTCCCTTAGGTCAGAGCAGTGCAGTTACTTGATTTCCCATTTGTATCATCAAAAATTAGAACTAATTTAATTAATTTACCACATTATACATTATCGAAATAAAGCTCGCACTTAATTTTATTAAATTTTTGAATTGCCTCTTCAGTTTCGATTATAGCATAAAAAACTGCTCTTCATTGGCTTCATCGGCAATATTGGTCAAAACCAATCAAATGTTTGTCGACCATCTGCATGCCAAACAGCTCGATGTGACCAAAAATGTCCCAAAGGTCACTTTTTCGGAAACAAAAGTCACAATTTACAAACATATATTTACGTTAGTTTTATTTTACTTTCACGACGGCGATAATTGAATGCATTATTCAGATGTCCAATGGCCGAAACAAAAAGTGTTTGAGAATATATTGGAAATGGGAAACTAAAATATGTGGGCAAATTGGGAATGAGAAATGTATTTTACCTTTTTTTTTTTTGTTGTTTTTTTGATTTTGAGGCTCTTTAACACTTTACGGCTAAAGATGCAAATATTTCTTCCGGCATATTTTATGTACAAAAAACTTTGCACAGCACTAAACTTTTTGGAACGCTTGTTGTTGTTATTTTCGTTGTAGTTGTTATCGCACTTTCTGTGGAGAGTAAAGGGAGAGTGGGGAGATAACTAAAACTAGTTATTCGCACTGGAAGAACTTGAGCCGAAACTGTATTATTTAAGTGTATAAAGAGGCAAATGAATTGCGCAAGACGCGAGACGCGACACGCATAAACGATCAGATCACTTACTTCTGCACCACTGTGCAGGAACACACACGTCGACTTGCACGGACACGATTGAAAAGAACGGACAGCAATTAGTGCAAAAAATCCAATTTGATGTTGAAGTTTAAGTTAAAGACATTGTAATGAAAGGCACAGCGAGAAAAAATGTAGGCGACAATTTGTAAAAGTACCGCAATAAAAAACGCACACAACGCATTTAAAATTTCATTGAGCTTTATTCAC
This sequence comes from Drosophila cardini, assembly GCA_018903735.1. Taxonomy (NCBI): domain Eukaryota; kingdom Metazoa; phylum Arthropoda; class Insecta; order Diptera; family Drosophilidae; genus Drosophila; species Drosophila cardini. Next base: position 3,988,313 of record JAEIGM010000001.1, on the reverse strand, counting down.
CGTTATAATGCACTTGCTTTGCCTGCGATACTATGCTGTGCTAAGCTGTGCAGAGCAACCGAACGCGCGTCTGGCTAAATTAGAACTGAGCAAGCAGAAGAACAGCGAGAAGCGGCAAACCGACAAAACACAAGAGAGGCTCGTGTTGTTCTTGTTGCACTTGTTGTTCTCGTTTCTCTTGTTGTTGCTGTTCTTGTTGTGCTTATCAGAAACAGCTGTGGCCGAAACCATTAGGCGGCAAAAGCAACAACCGAAAAGCTTCGCAACGAAAGCTTTACACTGCTGGCAAAACTATTAGCCACAGCATCAACAAATGCTATGCAAACTGTTTTCGAATAGAATATAAATAACATTTCATATCTTTTTTTAATTTTGAAACGAAATTTTATTAAGTTTTGCTTAATTCTAGTTTAAATCTGTATTTATTCTTAATAATTCTCAGTGGTGCGCACATAGTTAACACCTGAAGGCATCGAGACCTTGTCGAAGCCCTTGGGGAACAATTTGTTGGCGTCCTCGTCGCTGACAGTGGGCAGAATCATCACTTTAGTGCCGGGCTGTGATAGAATAGAGTGTATATTAGTTAAAGTCCAATTAAAGCACACCTTTTGAGTACTTACAGTCCAATTGGCAGGTGTGGCAATCACCTTCACGCGATCCACAAGCTGCAGGGAGTCAATTACGCGAAGGATTTCACTAGAGAAAAGTTGGAATCAGTTAGGGAACTATTTATATAGTTGGAAATAGTTGAGATTACTTACTCGACATTGCGACCAGTGGACATGGGATAGAACATGGAGAGGCGAAGCTTGTGGTCGGGGCTTATGACGAAGAGAGCGCGAATTGTTTTGCCCACCTCGGGATCCTTCTTCTGCTCCTCGTCCAGCATGCCCAGGGACACGGCCAAGTCGCGTGTGGGATCGGCAATGATCGGATACGGAAACTCGCCGGGAATGTCCAAACAGTAGGACTTGATGTCGTTTACCCAGTCCTTGTGCGAGTTCAAGGCATCCACCGAGTGTGCCAAGCACTTGGTGTTCCGCTTGGCGAACTCCGGCTGATGCACTGCAATCCTACCCAGCTCCGTGGTGCACACGGGTGTAAAGTCCGCGGGGTGCGAGAACAGCACGACCCACCTGTAGATAAGGAAACATATAGTTGAGAAGAGGTGGAGAGAGAGGGGAGGGGCCGAGGGGAAGTGGGAGCACTTACGAATTGCCTTGCCATTCGTGGAAATTGATCGGTCCCTTGGTAGTGTCGGCCTTGAAGTTAGGAACAGTTTGACCCAAACGCATCTTGATTTCTTCTTCTTCTTCTTTTTACTTGTGGGATATAGAAATTGAAAACTGAGAGAAGATTTCTCTGGCTAAGTTGTTGCTTGTTGCTTGTTGCTTGACTGATACACAGTTGATCACTGACTGAATTCTCACAAGCGACGCTCCCTTTTTATACTCTCAGCTCGATTCGACCGTCGCTTAAGAGTAAGAAGAGCGAGCGAGACAGAAGACAGAGAGACCTCAGTTCTTATCTGAGACACGAACTAGTATTTATAGCTATGTGTGTGTGTGTGTGTGTGTGTGTGTGTGTGTGTGTGTGTGTGTTTGCATTTAGTTAAGGCTAATTTAACTGCTACAACTAAAACTGTACAGTCTGTGGTATTTCTCTATAGTATTTTGTATGTTTGGTTTATAATTATACTATATTCATACTATTTGATATATATTTATACTACATATATACATATATAGTTGACATACTTAAACCCTTATTATTATCTATAATATATACAATTCTTAACCAATTTAGTAGTTTCACTTCAAACAGTTCAAATGACGTCACTTGAGTCTCAAGTTTCTACTGAAATTTCATCCGATTTCTGATGAAATAAACAAAAGTTTCCACATTTGTGGCTAGAAATTTTTCCTTTCCTTTGCATTAGGCGCCAATTGGCATCCAATTACTCCCTGGGGGTATAGCCCAAAGCAGCTGATCTATCAGCTGTTTATAAACCGGCAAATTCGACTGAGAATGTAAACAGAGAATAAACAAAGCAAAGAGAGCGAGTTTTTCTTTAGTAGTATTGGTAGATGTCATAGTATTCACACACACACTGTCTGCTCTCGTGTGTGTGTCTAAAAGAGAGAAGAGAGCGTCGCTTTGTGTGTTTGTATTGGTGAATTCAGTACGATTACCAATACAAATTCATTATTTGTTATACATGTAAAGAGAATGAGGGCCGAGAGAACACGAGAATGTGTGCTAGTATTGGTATAATCTATAGGAATTACTAACACTAGTGTAGAGTCACACTCCGATCAGAATTGGTGGCTTAACACTTGGATCTCGGGTATATCCTAACTCAAAACAAGTTCCGAATCCGCTTGGGAACAGAGACACCCTGTATTGGCAATCTAGACAACCTCAATCAACGCTACATAGAGCCCGTCCCCTAGTCCCTCTCCCTCTCCCTCTCCCTCCATCTACCTGCTGTCGTCGGGTCTAATCTACTCGCTTGGCATACAAAAATGGAATCTTTCAGTTGTTGTCGAGTGGAAAATAACCAGAGAATTTCAAACGAAACTCAGTTTATTGCGTTGTACTGAATTTGAAATCCAGATAAATCCAGTTTTGACTGTACACGAGTCCATAGTTTAGTTGAGGAAATCACCTTGAAATAACCCTTGTTTAGTGGACGTATTAGAATAATGTCTGAAAGTATTCCCTTTGGTCTGTAGTATCCATTAAAACTCCTCTTTGGAATTCATCCTTCCACATCGAGTGTCGTTTTGGGTTTGACAAATTTCAGATTTAGTCGTTCGTCTGTTTTCACACGTATTTGTAGCTGTTTATTGGTATTGGTGTTTTGTATAACACTCACTAACACACACACAACATTTGTCGCTCTCTCAGCGACTTTACTCACGTACTCACCTACAGTGTTGCCGTTTTGGCTTATTTTCGGCCAGATCTGGCTTATTTTCTAGAGCAATTGCGGATAAAATTCGGAAATTGCGGATAGCGGAAAATCTGGCTTATTTTAGAATCGAAAAATCTAATGCTTTTGCTGTAGAAAATGTTTTAAAAATTAAAAAAGAACATTCCAATTTTAGAGTTTTAACGAAGTTGAACGTCAATACAATGAATTGTCACTAGTCTCTTGAGAAAATATTGATGACACTAATAATTTGGGTTGAAGTTATGAATTACAGAGACTCTGGTGGGAACATTCGACACCTTGGTCAAAAGCCGAAGTGGAAAAGGTTTTTAGCCAAATTAATTTAATAAAAAATTAAATAAGAAATAGGATGATCGTTAATACGTTATACAATAACAAATATTATTAAAGTCTAGATTCGGACTGCGCCGACACAACAAATGTAGCTTTGATTACAAAGTTTCTTCACACTGCCTCAAATCTATAGAAACTGAGGAACATTTTTATAATGAGTCCGAACAGCATGTCGACTATCTAATAGCATATTTAATGTCTTTAAAATGAATATATAAAGTTAAAATTTTATTTGCTTACGCTTTATTTTTCATAATAATGAAATTTTGTTAAAAATGTATGTTTTTTATTATATGAAAACAGCTTTAAAAAATCAGCTTATTTTTCAGCTATTTTATTCTGGGATTTAGCTTATTTTGGCTTGTTTTTTTTTGCTAATTCAGCTTATTTTGCTCGGGGAAAAACGGCAACACTGCTCACCTACACGAAACTCGTTTACACAGACAAGAGACACGAGCGGTGACTGCGTGTGTGTGTGTGAACGCTTTACGCTCACTAACACCAGCAAACACTTTAACGCTCTCTCTCGCTACACACTCTTGTGCTGAGAGTGCCCAACGTCTGTGTGTGTGTGTGTCACTTACTAATACCATCACAACGTTTATCGCTCTCTTCTTTCGTTCTCTGTTTACGTTTTGTGAATGAAAGTAAAATAAATCCAAGAACTTAAAAGGCCGAATAAAATCGGATGCTTTTGACTGCTATTCAGTTATCCAAAACGTTATGTTATAACTATGTTTGTTAATAGAAATTGTTAAATATAGTATGTAATTAATTTTGCTATATTTATATCGATCAAAAGTTATATATTAAATAACTTTTTTAAATAGAATTTCCAACTATAATTATTAATAATAGTTAGTAAATCAGTTTTTTGTATAGAGTTTCCTAAAATTATTGTAAAAAATATTAAATAAAAGGTGATAATTATTTTTTTTTTGTAATTTTTATTTATTTAAAATTAGAATTTAGTTCACTTAAAGTTTAGATCAGATCATATATGCTTAAAATAACTAATATTTGGATTGCTTAGGAGGTAATCAGTCGGGGATTAGCGGCGCCAATAGGCGGATTCGTGCACTACCATGGAGGGCTTTATGTCTGCCAGGGATGGGCAACCAGTTAGCTTCATGGTGATCTCAAAGTCATCCCGCATCACACTCAATAGCTGCTCGACTCCAGCCTGGCCATTGGTGGCCAATCCCCAGAGGGCGGGACGACCGATGAAGACGGTTCTAGCTCCGAGAGCGAGGACCTTGAAGATGTCGTTGCCCTGCATGATGCCACCGTCCATCATGACCACCAAGTCGTTGCCCACAGCCTCGACAATCTCGGGTAGTGCCTCAATGGTGGCCGGAGCAGTGTCCAGCTGGCGTCCTCCATGGTTGGATACGATGATGCCCGAACAACCGGCTTCACGAGCCAGCACAGCATCCTCTGCGGTGAGAATGCCCTTGAGCACGATGGGCAGATGGGTGAGTTGCTGCAGCCATTTGACATCCTTCCAGGTGATGCTGGGATCATAGTGACTGGCCACGTACTCGTTGAGACCCGAACCACCGCACGAGACGAAGCTTTTAGCCCCCTCGCCATGGAAATTGGCCAAGGTCAGATGTGGTGGCAAACAGAATTTGTTCTTGGCATCCCCACGACGATCCCCATTGATGGGTGTGTCAATGGTGAGCACCAAGACCTTGAAGTCACTGCGTTCGGCACGACGCACCAGCTGCTCAGTCACACAGCTGTGGAGGAGGAAAGGGAGAAGGTTAGGGGTTAAAGGAGAAACTTTTTCTGGAATTGATTTCTTTCTTTTAATTGATTTCTTACCGATCTTTGTAGATGTAGAGCTGGAACCACTTGGTGGTGTCTGGCGCAGCTGCAGCCAAATCCTCCAGCGAAGTCGTGGACAGTGTGCTCAGTATGTAGACGGAACCGGCTTTGCCCGCAGCTCTGGCCATGCCAATTTCTCCATCGGGATGTGCCAATTTCTGCATTGCACAGGGAGCAATGCCCAAAGGCCACTGGAGATGCGCCCCAAAGAGCTCACAGCTCACGTCCAGTTTGGAGACGTCGCGCAGAAAGCGGGGACGCAAACGCAGTCTAAGGAAGAAAGGGAAAAATTGGAAAATTAATCAGTGTCTTAAACTCAAATTATTTTATTTTTTAAATTTAATTTAAAGTTAAATTATAGTAAAATATTTTATTCTTAATGACTTACCGCTTGTAGGCCTCATGATTGAGTCCCAGTGTCACCTGTTCTCCAGCTCCATTCTTGTAATAGTCCAGAGCATTCTTCTCTAACACTCCGTTGGCTTTCAGCTCGAAATCCGCTGCAGAAACTAATGCCATTTTCAAGCCAAATCTTTACTTTTGTTTTAAAATCTTTAAATAATTCTCACAAGTCGGGAACTATCAAACTCAAAGTTGTTTTTCTCTCTGAATCAGTTGACAGCGACTCGAGTCGCTTTTATACCGCTAAATAGGTAGGGAGGGAGGGGTAGGTAGGTAGAGAGCAAGCGGGACAGGCAATTGAGCGAGGCTACCAAGAGTGTAGCTATAGCTAAAGTAAATATAATTACTAGCTAGTTTTGCACACAAAAACAAGCTAAACAACATTTAAGTAAATTTGAATACACGATTTTGCACAGAAATATTTTAACTTTATTTACACAAACTTAATTTAACAACAATTTTGGTTAAAAATATGTTTTAATAAATAATAAATTATGTAAATTGATTAAATTTAATATTTTATTGATTGCATCATTTTAAACAAACAAATTAACTGATGACATAAATGTTGTGAAACTGTAATTTCCTAAGCTTTTGTATTTTTTAGAATACGAAAGATTTCTTTATTTATATTTTATTTTTAAGACACATTTTAGACAATTTTAACTTAAACTCAAGTTTATTTGTTCTAAGTAGTTTTTGATGTCAATGCTAACGCGGAGAAAATCACTGAACAACTGAAAAAGTCGCAATTGAACAACTATCAGTGAAGCAAAGAGAGCGATAAACGTTGTAATGGTATTAGTAAGTGACACACACACACACAGACGTTGAGCACTCTCTGGCAAAGAGTGTGTAGCGAGAGAGAGCGTTAAAGTGTTTGCTGGTGTTAGTGAGCGTAAAGCGTTCACACACACACACGCAGTCACCGCTCGTGTCTCTTGTCTGTGTAAACGAGTTTCGTGTAGGTGAGCAGTGTTGCCGTTTTTCCCCGAGCAAAATAAGCTGAATTAGCAAAAAAAAACAAGCCAAAATAAGCTAAATCCCAGAATAAAATAGCTGAAAAATAAGCTGATTTTTTAAAGCTGTTTTCATATAATAAAAAACATACATTTTTAACAAAATTTCATTATTATGAAAAATAAAGCGTAAGCAAATAAAATTTTAACTTTATATCTTCATTTTAAAGACATTAAATATGCTATTAGATAGTCGACATGCTGTTCGGACTCATTATAAAAATGTTCCTCAGTTTCTATAGATTTGAGGCAGTGTGAAGAAACTTTGTAATCAAAGCTACATTTGTTGTGTCGGCGCAGTCCGAATCTAGACTTTAATAATATTTGTTATTGTATAACGTATTAACGATCATCCTATTTCTTATTTAATTTTTTATTAAATTAATTTGGCTAAAAACCTTTTCCACTTCGGCTTTTGACCAAGGTGTCGAATGTTCCCACCAGAGTCTCTGTAATTCATAACTTCAACCCAAATTATTAGTGTCATCAATATTTTCTCAAGAGACTAGTGACAATTCATTGTATTGACGTTCAACTTCGTTAAAACTCTAAAATTGGAATGTTCTTTTTTAATTTTTAAAACATTTTCTACAGCAAAAGCATTAGATTTTTCGATTCTAAAATAAGCCAGATTTTCCGCTATCCGCAATTTCCGAATTTTATCCGCAATTGCTCTAGAAAATAAGCCAGATCTGGCCGAAAATAAGCCAAAACGGCAACACTGTAGGTGAGTACGTGAGTAAAGTCGCTGAGAGAGCGACAAATGTTGTGTGTGTGTTAGTGAGTGTTATACAAAACACCAATACCAATAAACAGCTACAAATACGTGTGAAAACAGACGAACGACTAAATCTGAAATTTGTCAAACCCAAAACGACACTCGATGTGGAAGGATGAATTCCAAAGAGGAGTTTTAATGGATACTACAGACCAAAGGGAATACTTTCTGACATTATTCTAATACTTCCACTAAACAAAGGTTATTTCAAGGTGATTTCCTCAACTAAACTATGGACTCGTGTACAGTCAAAACTGGATTTATCTGGATTTCAAATTCAGTACAACGCAATAAACTGAGTTTCGTTTGAAATTCTCTGGTTATTTTCCACTCGACAACAACTGAAAGATTCCATTTTTGTATGCCAAGCGAGTAGATTAGACCCGACGACAGCAGGTAGATGGAGGGAGAGGGAGAGGGAGAGGGACTAGGGGACGGGCTCTATGTAGCGTTGATTGAGGTTGTCTAGATTGCCAATACAGGGTGTCTCTGTTCCCAAGCGGATTCGGAACTTGTTTTGAGTTAGGATATACCCGAGATCCAAGTGTTAAGCCACCAATTCTGATCGGAGTGTGACTCTACACTAGTGTTAGTAATTCCTATAGATTATACCAATACTAGCACACATTCTCGTGTTCTCTCGGCCCTCATTCTCTTTACATGTATAACAAATAATGAATTTGTATTGGTAATCGTACTGAATTCACCAATACAAACACACAAAGCGACGCTCTCTTCTCTCTTTTAGACACACACACAAGAGCAGACAGTGTGTGTGTGAATACTATGACATTTACCAATACTACTAAAGAAAAACTCGCTCTCTTTGCTTTGTTTATTCTCTGTTTACATTCTCAGTCGAATTTGCCGGTTTATAAACAGCTGATAGATCAGCTGCTTTGGGCTATACCCCCAGGGAGTAATTGGATGCCAATTGGCGCCTAATGCAAAGGAAAGTAAAGATTTCTAGCCACAAATGTGGAAACTTTTGTTTATTTCATCAGAAATCGGATGAAATTTCAGTAGAAACTTGAGACTCAAGTGACGTCATTTGAACTGTTTGAAGTGGAGCTACTAAATTGGTTAAGAATTGTATATATTATAGATAGTAATATGGCTTAAAGTATGTCAACTATATATGTATGTATATATAGAAGTATAAATATATATCTAATAGTGTGAATATAGTATAATTATATATCAAACATACAAAATACTATAGAGAAATATAATATAAACTAAACTAAACCACAGACTGTACAGTTTTAGTTGTAGCAGTTAAATTAGCCTTAACTAAATGCAAACACACACACACACACACACATAGCTATAAATACTAGTTCGTGTCTCAGATAAGAACTGAGGTCTCTCTGTCTTCTGTCTCGCTCGCTCTTCTTACTCTTAAGCGACGGTCGAATCGAGCTGAGAGTATAAAAAGGGAGCGTCGCATGGGAGAATTCAGTCAGTGATCAACTGTATATCAGTCAAGCAACAAGCAACAACTTAGCCAGAGAAATCTTCTCTCAGTTTTCAATTTCTATATCCCACAAGTAAGAAGAAGAAGAAGAAGAAATCAAGATGCGTTTGGGTCAAACTGTTCCTAACTTCAAGGCCGACACTACCAAGGGACCGATCAATTTCCACGAATGGCAAGGCAATTCGTAAGTGCTCCCACTCCCCCTCGGCCCCTCCCCTCTCTCTTCACCCATTCTTAATTATCTGTTTCCTTATCTACAGGTGGGTCGTGCTGTTCTCTCATCCCGCGGACTTTACGCCCGTGTGCACCACTGAGCTGGGTAGGATTGCAGTGCATCAGCCGGAGTTCGCCAAGCGGAACACCAAGTGCTTGGCACACTCGGTGGATGCCTTGAACTCGCACAAGGACTGGGTAAACGACATCAAGTCCTACTGTTTGGACATTCCCGGCGAGTTTCCGTATCCGATCATTGCCGATCCCACACGAGACTTGGCCGTGTCCCTGGGCATGCTGGACGAGGAGCAGAAGAAGGATCCCGAGGTGGGCAAGACAATTCGCGCTCTCTTCATCATCAGCCCCGACCACAAACTTCGCCTCTCCATGTTCTATCCCATGTCCACTGGTCGCAATGTCGAGTAAGTAATCTCAACTATTCCCAACTATATAAATAGTTCCCAAACTGATTCCAACTTTTCTCTAGTGAAATCCTTCGCGTAATTGACTCCCTGCAGCTTGTGGATCGCGTCAAGGTGATTGCCACACCTGCCAATTGGACTGTGAGTACTCAAAAGGTGTGCTTTAATTGGACTTTAACTAATATACACTCTATTCTATCACAGCCCGGCACTAAAGTGATGATTCTGCCCACTGTCAGCGACGAGGACGCCAACAAATTGTTCCCCAAGGGCTTCGACAAGGTCTCGATGCCTTCAGGTGTTAACTATGTGCGCACCACTGAGAACTATTAAGAAAAAATCCTGACCTTAGAATTAAGAAATCTTTACAAATATTCGAATGTACCTTGATTAAAATAAATAACATTTTTATGCTAATTTCAATGCATTTTCTGACTCAGCTATTTATAGTTTGGCGCATTAAAATTCTCAAAGCTTTTAACAGCTTTCCGCTAGGAATAATAAACAAGACAAATATTTGATTGTGTATGTATAAACTAATGCCAACAACTTGAGATTAGAGGGCTTGCCCCACAGCTATAAGCACAAAGTTCTTTGGTTTTGTTGACAGTAGTAATTACAAATTTGTAATAAAATACTTTAAATTCAAATCAAATTTGCTTTACGCGGCTTATCGATATTACGTTTGTTGTTTTTGCAGGGTGAATGGCACATACTAATGCTAACAGCCTGTTAATGCTTAACAGCCAAGTAACATTCAAAATAACAGCTGCTCAGCAGTAACATGAATTGCCAACAATTACAAAACTACGGCCACACTACATTTAATTTGAGGTAAAAATCTTAAACAAAAAGTCATTTGTGGTATTTAAAGTGCACTGAACTTCCGTTAAGGTAATAAAATAAACGTTAAATACTCGCAGATAACCAAAAGCATTAACAACAAGTTCACAAGCAGACTATCCCAGATCCCACATTGTAATGCATTTTTTTGACCACCAGCAAAATTTTCTGTATGCATGAGTGTGCGTGCGTTTAAATGTGTGAGTGGTGTGTGTGAGAGTAGTGCATACGTATGTGTTGTTGTTCTGTGGGAGTGTGTGTTTGTGTGTCGACTGTGACTGGTTGCTGCTGCTAAGGGAAAACAAAGAAAACTTCAAAAAAGAACGACGTAAAAACGCATTTGAAACGCATTTATTTAAAAATCACAAAACTAAGTGAGTTGCTTGCTGTTTAATTAAAATGCAACAGTGTTAAAACTCGATTGAATATTGATTTTTTTATTGCTTCACTGCATTGCTGCATGTAGTTGTAGTCAAGTTATTGTTGCTGCTGTTGTTGTTGTTGCTGCTGCTGCTGCGGTCGCCTGCAGCTGCGCGTCGAAAACTGTAAACTGCTGCTGTCGTTCTGGTTGTTGTTGTTGTTGCTGTTGTTATTATTGCTATTGCTGTCCCACAGACGTATATTTATTTTTTTTTCGCAATAGTCAAGTGCATAATTGTTGCTGTGCAAATGCAATTTGGCATTGAGTGTGTGACTGGGCGGGGGGAGCAATGCGTTGGTGAGAGATAGCAGGAGAGAGGGAGCAGCAGCGCAAAGGACAATTGCTGTCGATGCATACATATGCACACAAACACACGGACACACACATTCAGGCACGCACACAGATTGTCGCACGCATACAGCTATAGTCTGCCATGTTGATGTTGTCGTTGTTGTTGTTGTTGTTTGCTGTTTGCTGCCTTTACACCTGCATCTTCTGCATTTTGCATCTCACATCATCATTCACCCGCCTCCGTAATGCACACCCACACATACACACGCTACACCCACTTGCAATCGGCACACTTCCACAGACATGCGTGTGTCTATGTGTCTCTGTCCTTCGCTTTTAATTGCTTCTTCCAAAAATCTCTCTCAGAGTGTATCCACAACAAAACCAAGAACAACAGCATAAAACAAAAACAACAATAGTTAAAACAAGAAGCAGCCGAAAATGGATTTTGAGCATGCCGATAACGATAACGATGAGCATAATCCGAACTTATCCTCGGAGAACAGCAGCAGCGGCAACAATACCAATATACAGGTTGCGGTAGAGAATTCGCCAGACGAAGCAGTAGCAACAACAACAGCAGCCACTGCATTAGAATCAGCAGCAGCTGCTGTTAATGAAACAGCTTCTAGCAGCAGCTCAGCTGCAGCTCTGTTACTTAACATTGACGCTGTTAGCAGCACAACAACAAATGTTGAACAAGAACCGCTACAACAAGAACAAGAACAACCACTACAAAATGAAGCTGAACATGAGCATTCTCCCACTCCTACTCAACAGCAACAACAGCAGCAACCCGAGGCAGCAGACGAGGAGGAGCAGCAGCAGCAGCAGCTACAACAGGAGCAGCAGGAGCAACAGCAGAATAACGAGCATCAGGTGGAGGAGGAGGAGCAACTGGTGCTACCTCCAGAAATAATTGACGCGGACGCCATTGCCGACACAATTGACGCGGGCGCAATAGATAACGATCACGACGTCGTCGTGGAGCGGATTGACGATTACGACGACGAGGACGACGGTGAGGAAGGCGACGACGACCTCGACGAGGAGGAAGCCGACGCCGACGCTGACGCTGAAGCCGACGTTGATCGAGACGCGGCACTCAACGACGCTATCGCCGCAGCAGCTGCACTTGGAGGCGGACCATCGCACAGTGGTCAACATCGTTTACTTTCTGTGGCCGTTTTGCCCAGATATTCCACTGCCGGTCAAAGCGTTGCACGTGCCTCACTGCCACCGCTGCTGCGTGCACCACGCAGCCACAACCACAGCAACAACAACAATAATAATAACAATAACAACAATAATAATAATAATAACAATAACAACAGCGGCGCTTCAAGCTCTTCGAGCAGCTCGCGACGCACGCGTCACTTTTACAGTAACAACGGCAGCACTTTTAGCAACGACATGTTCGCCGGCGGCCATAAAAGCTCCAATCAGAGCCACAGCCAAAGCTCCCCGCGAACGGGCAGCAGCAGCAGCGCTGCTCGCAGCCAAAACCAATCGCATCAAGGCGTCGATCCACTGCGCCTTCTCTATCCTAATGTAAACGAGAATGAGACTCCGCTGCCGCGTTGCTGGAGTCCGCACGACAAATGCCTCACCATTGGACTGTCGCACAACAATCTACGCGTCACTTACAAAGGTGAGTTCTCTTTAGATAACAGCATTTATTTCTGAATTTTAATTTATATGAATCATCAAAAATTTCATAATCAGCGAAAGCTCAAAATATTAAACTTAACCTCGAACCTCGTTTTTAAGTATAACGAATGTACAAAGTAAGAGAAATGAAAATAATATCCAACTCAGAAACTGTAAATTACATGTTGCTGTTGTTGTTGTTGCTTTGCTGCTCCCCTTCGTAACATACAGCCACACGAGCAACAACAACAACAGGCGTGCACAGCTGCTTGTGCGAGCTGCCATTTTTGGGCTTTGAGCAGCAACGCCAACGCGCGCCGAGTTTCATTGGGGTATCGACACAATAGTTGTCTCGCTCACACACCCAATGCAGCTGCTAGTGTTGTTTTGTTTTTCTGCGCCCACTTCTCACACGCTCATTCGCGTGGTGCTGCCGCCTGTGTGTGAGTGCGTGTGGAACAGCTGATTGGCTGCACACAGGCAGCAATGCGCAGTCGATATTAAGGAACATAGAAAAGCTTTAAAAATTTAAACAAATTGGGGTTAATATACATACATTTTTTTTGTCTTTTTTGCAGGCGTGGGCAAGCAGCATATTGATACAGCAGGTTCAGTGCGCACCGCTTACCCAATACCACCGTCCTGTGGCCTTTATTACTTCGAAGTGCGCATCATTTCCAAGGGACGCAACGGCTACATGGGCATTGGACTGACCGCCCAACAGTTTCGCATGAATCGCTTACCGGGTAAATTTCTTGAACTAAAAAAATGTATGTATAACAATTTAAAATTATTGTTTTTTTTGTAAGGTGGCGACAAGCAATCTTATGGTTATCATGGATACGATGGCAACTCGTTTAGCTCCTCGTGCAATGGACAGTCGTATGGTCCAACCTTCACCACCGGCGATGTCATTGGTTGTTGTGTAAACTTTGTGACCAACACTTGTTTCTACACCAAGAACGGCGTTGATCTGGGCATAGCATTTAGGGATTTACCAGTTCGTTGACAAAGCCAGCACATTAACCAACTGAATACTAAGTCATATTTTATTTACAGACCAAACTGTATCCAACGGTGGGTCTGCAAACCGCCGGTGAGGAAGTGGATGCGAATTTTGGGCAGGAACCATTTAAATTCGATAAAATTGAAGAAATGATGAAGGAGATGCGCGCAAATCTCTTGCGCAAAATCGATCGTAATCCACACATGCTAGACACACCCGAGAATCTAATGAATAGGTGGGAATACAGGTGGTACCACTGTTAATAATAATACTTATTGGAAACTCATTTACAGACTGGTTTCGACTTATTTGGTGCACAACGGCTATTGCAAGACAGCCGAGGCCTTTAACGGCTACACAAATCAGACTTTCGACGAGGATATATCTTCGATCAAGACACGTCAAAGTTTGTATTATCTTAATTAATATATTAAGTATTGTTTTAAAATATATAAAATTGATTCTACAGAAATTATCAAGTTAATACAGACGGGCAAAATGAGCCAAGCGATTGAGCATACACTACGCTCTTATCCGGGACTCTTGGAAAACAACAAGAATCTTTGGTTCGCACTCAAGTGTCGTCAGTTTATTGAGATGATCAATGGCGCTGATATTGAGGTGCAGTTTTATACATAATTTATACTATTTTAAAAATTAATCAAGGGTTTTATTTTTAGCATGCCAATAATAAAGTGACTGCAACTACACAGACAATGCCAACAAATCAAACTTCGGTCATACAGTCGACCAAAGCGTTTAAGCACAGCAAAAGCGGTAGTGGTTGCAACGCCACTAACACTAGCCCCACCATCAGTAGCAGCAACACTACCACCACCACCACCAACACCACTAGCACCAGCAGCGGCAGCGACAACACCAGCACGACCACCAACAACAGCAACAACACCAGCAGCAACAGCAACAACCAGCCACAAAACACAAACACTGCGAACTCCTCCTCAGCTGTGATAAAACCAGGCGATAAACCAGAGCCTAAAATGTATGTTAAACATTAAACTAACTTTAGTTAAAGTTTTAAATGATTTATTTTCCTTTTTGGCAGCATGATTGTTGATGACAACTCCAATAAGTGTCCGGAGCACGATTCAAATAGCATGGATGTGGAAATGGAACCTTGCAATAGTCACTCAAATGGTTTGTTTTTTTTTTCTGTTGACCATGTTTAACAGCTTTGAATCGTTAATGCCTGAGTTTTTCTTAACTTATGTCTTATTTACATATATTCCACAGGTGAAGCCTGCTCTAATGGCAATGCCAATGCTGGGCGCAACTCTCTAGATGCCATCGATGAGGAAATGGGTTAGTTTTGCAGCTTAAATATTTAAATTTTGTACTTAAACTATGTTTGAAACTCATTCTTAGATGTGGATGTGTCGCCCTCTTCGCGTAACTATGGGCGTGTCATTGAGAAGATACTGGAATTTGGCAAAGAGTTGTCCAGCATGGGCCAACAGCTGGAGAAAGAGAACCTCATGACTGAAGAAGAGCGTCAAATGTTGGAGGTAACTAAAAAATAACTTAAAAACTTTTTAGCTAAACAATTTTTAGGGGTTTTCTAACCCTTTTTTACTAGTAATACCCATTTCTTAGAACTTATGCCCAGTATATCTCATATATACCTTCATTTTTACCCTTTCCAGGATGCATTTAGCTTGATTGCTTACTCAAATCCTTGGTCCAGTCCCCTTGGCTGGCTCTTGTGTCCGTCGCGTCGTGAGAACGTCTCCACCACGCTCAATTCAGCCATATTGGGTAAGTATCTTTCGGTCCACTTTAACTGAATAATACCTCTCAATTGTTCTGTTTGTAGAGTCGCTTAACTTTAAGCGCCGTCCACCACTTGAGTATTTGGTGGCACATGCGGCGGAGCTATTGAAACTAATTGGACAGCATTCGTTGGGTGAGGATGCTTTCATTACCATCGATGATGTGTTTCCGCAAAATTGACCCAGTTCGCCGACGCTGCTGAAGATGTTCGAGACCACGCTGACATTGCCGCGTACCAGTGTGCTAACCGAACCGCTGGGCAGCGTACCAAGCACATCCACAGCTGCCGTACAGACCACCAAACGGCGACGACGTCGACGCAATAAACGTCGTCGCAAATCGTCCATGTCAAGCAACGATGCAATCTCATCCCGAAACTTTGATCCAGTCTACACGGCAACTAACATACGCGGTGCTCCAGTTAGTGGTGGTGTTGTGGTTGGTATGCCCGGTACAGGTGGCTCAGGGGGTACAGCACGTCGTGGTCGATATAGAGGAGGAGTAGGCTTTCGTTCAGCGTCATCGGCAGCAGCAGCAGCAGCGGCGGCAGCAGCATCAGCAGCATCATCATCAGCCAGAAGTGGTGGAAGCAGTCCAAGTGGATATGGAGATCCAAGCGATTACTTCGAGACACTCGACTAAATTTAAGATTATCTACAATTTGTAATCTGTATAATCTTTAAACTCGTAAACTCTAATCTATAGTAGTTTAATTCTGTTTGTTATCATACAATAACTTTTTTTTTACATTGCGCGTTCTCGCTTTACTTCTTTTAAACGGTTTTCAAATGAATTCCAAAATTTCCAAATTTTCCAAAATAATTTTTTTAAAACATATATATATTATTTCTCGATTTAAGCATAAAGAGAAACTCCTGTGTGTGTAATATTAACTTTTATTTAATTAAATAATTTGCAAACATTTTTTTTTTAAGAGTTATACTGCGTCACGCCCTCTTCCTGCTACTCCCCCAAGCACACACACGCCCACTTACCACTTATCGTTTTATATTATTAACAAAAGAGTTGGAAACACCAAAATGGCAAAAGTTTAGCATATTTTAAAAACTGTTCGTTCATTTTAACGTTTAAACTAGAGTTACGAAGAGAATTTTTGCAAAAAAAAAAACCAATTTAATCGCTTAAAATAAGAATTAAAAATAAAAACAAAATACGAAAATAAACTGAAATTTAGCTATCAATAATTTCAGTCTGATGAAAATTGTGAACAATTCTGAATAAAGTGAATAATACATTTACATTAGTTTATGATCAAGTGAAAATCAATCATAATTGAAGATTTTATCCAAAAATTTCAATTTTTGGTACAAAATTATAGAAATTTCGATGGAATTTTTTCCATAATGAGCAAACATTTTTAAGTGTAATATTTCGCTGTAGTAGCATATAAGTATATATACATCAGATATCGTTTAAATATATATATTATATTAAACATATGTGTATTTCAGGACAAACTAAACAAAATTGGATTTGCTTTGGGCGGGTCGAGGCCAAACGAGTGTGGCATAAAAAACAATTAACATTCACTGCTTATGGTTACAGCTAGCCGTAATACTCCTCTATAAATCCGGCTGTCTGAGACGCTGCACCTTCTCCGCATTTCGCACATGTTCTTTGAGCATTCTCATGATCTCCGTATCGTATTCTGGCGGCGTTGGCTTTGTCTCGGTGGCCCAGTAGAATATATCCCAATCGTTGCTTACACCATTGATGAGGTCGTCGTAGAGCGCCGTCTGCTCCGCATTGAAATCCTTCAGATACTTGGCCACAAAAGTGCTCAGCAATAAATCGTTCTCCAGCATGCCCCGTTTGCGGGACTGATACAACAGTCTAATGTATAAAATAAACATTAACTTAAAATGCTTTTTGGTTTAAGGGAAATGCCTACCGCTGCTTACGAGCCTGTAGTGGCTCATCGGGTCGACTGGGATACTTCGGCAGCGGCAAATGACTGGGCTCCTCATAGTCGATCACCACGGGCGGCGTTGCAAATTCTCCACCACTTTTGCTGCTGCTGGCACAACGTTTGGCGGCTTGCAGCGGTAGCAGCACTCGGCGTATGGCTGTTGAGCACTACAAAATACATTATCAAAGCCATTAAATATGCCTTACACTTACCAATAACTGACGCAACATTTTAATTGTACGAAATATAGCAAATAATAACAGCTGTTTGGAGCAGGGCTGCAAAGAAATGAACTGCTGTTAATATAACAGCAGCTGCAGTGGTCCAACAACTTAACAGTTTTCCTAACATAACTGCATATTTAACAATATTCGACAAATTATTAATCATATATGGTTGTACTATAGGCTAAAGTCTCTAAAATCACATAAAAAACGCAGCTCGTTTAAAAACTGCTCGATTTTAATTAAATCATGTCCTTTAGAAGTGCAAAACATTACAAATTTAAACTCTACTGGTTGCAATCGATAATCAATGTAAGCTGTGCGCTTAACAGTCTGTTAAATTACACAGCGTTGCCACCGGCCGTGTGTTAAATGTAAACAAAGTGTAGGAGCTGCTGGTCTGGCAATACCAGAATCAGTTTGAAAGAGACAGCGAGAGGCAGCAAAAGTGTGTTACAAGTTTTCGCACACCCGAAATATTCCAATTAAATTAGAATTAATGCAAATTTAAAACAAAGTGCAAGTGATTAACATTGTGCAACGGGTAATTGTGAAAGTAATATAGGCATGCCAATGTGCAAAACCTAAGAAAAAACCTACTGAAAACCACATTAAAAAAAAGAGCAAAACGGGCGAAGAAGAGGGTGGCCTCTACTGTGCTCTGCTCTGCTCTACTGTGGTGCTCTGCTCAGTTCGTGTGTGCAAGTGTTGTGTGTATACGCTGGCGCTGGAAACTAGGCGGTGGTAAAATGTAAAGCCAAAAAAAAAAAAACCAAACGAAGAAAATTGCGCTCCCGCTCTGCCCGCCCTGGCGGTGGGTGGGAAACTGAGTGCCTGTGTGTGTGTGTGTGTGTGTGTGTCTAGAGAGTGCGTAGTGTGCGTGTGCGTGAGAGTAGCAGCGCGAGAGTGTGAGCAGCGCGGCACGAAACTAACTACTAAATGGAAATTTATACAAGCGCCTAAAACACCACCCAAGCAAACCCACCAAAACTACAAAAAAGCAAAAACGCGACGCACCCACGCAAATGCCGCATAAAAGAGAAAAAAAAAAGGAATATAAAATAAGAAGGAAAAAAACCGAAACTAACTGTTTTGTGTTGCAGCATCAATGGCAATTTGGGCACACTAAACTATTAGCAAACTCCAAAATCTCCAGTGTGACCACGCGACGCTTTAACTTTAGCCGGCACAACGAAACGTTTTAACGCATTTTGCGCCTACGCCCACGCCTAACGCACACAAACATACACACAAACACATGCATACACATGTACACTGACACACACACAAGCACATGTAAATATACATACATAAAAATCGCAGGACCTGGCCACACAAGGCTAAACTACATGCACAATTTTTCCCAAAAAAAAAACGAGGAAAAAAAACAAATCAAACGAGAAGAAAAACTGATGATAAATTGCCAAAAGGCGGAAAGTTTTTCTATATTTTTTTAGACATTTTCGATAGCATTTTGCTGATTAGATAAATCGAATTGATGAATATATTTTCAATATATATTATATATATAATGTGTGTATTATATATGGTACATATTTTCCATTCAAGCCATATGCAAATTGGTTAGAGCACTTTGCCACACAGTCACTGCTGCTGTTTGTTGTTGTCGTTGTTGTTACTCTGACTGATAACAACTACAACAAAGGCTCTGTTCAATTATAATAGCGCGCGCCCTATTGGACAGACTGACAGTGGCGGCCATAAAATTAGGCCCACTTGTCAGGCAGATACATTGGAGCACACTGTTATCTCACTACCGCCGGTGCGTGCCTGCCAGCCTGTGTCTGTGTATGTATTTTGTATGTATGTGTGCATGTGTATGCGTGCCTCTGTATGTTTGTGTGTGTGCGTGACTCATTGCTCATTGCTGAGTTGTTGTCACTTCCCGTGTCTGAATGGTCAGTTGTTATTGTTTATGCAGAAAAAAGAAATCCAATTGGAAGCTGTGCGCTTGTTTCCATTTCGCACAGAAAAAAAAAAATAATCGCTTGCTTTTTGCCATTTTTCAGTGTGTTAATTTAATTGTAATTTTAAGCAGCTGTAAATAATAATATATAAAAAAAAAAGAGCACAGTGCAGAGCTGTAACTAAACCAACAAAAAAGAAAAAAAAGAAACTTTAACTAGTGACAAGTGCTGCCAAAGCAACAAAAAAACAACAACAAAAAAGTAAAAGTCTTGAACAAAATGGGCTGCACTACATCGGCTGAAGAGCGCGCTGCCATACAACGGTCCAAACAAATCGAGAAGAATCTGAAAGAGGATGGCATTCAAGCGGCAAAGGACATTAAACTTTTGCTACTCGGTAAGTAAAACAATAACATACACACACACACAAACACACACCCAATTGAGGAAGTGAACGGTTTCCGTTCTTATAAACACAAATTCAATATTTATACCTATGAAAAAAACAAAGAAAATGTAAAAATTTAAATGAAATTTCCTTTATCAGCCACAAGTCTCAAAGAGCACTTGAGTTGATTTTCCTTTTTCTTTTTTTATTGTTTGTTTAGAGCTCCACTAACTGCATTTTGTTAAACGCACAGTGGTTCGAAGTTTAGTTTTTCTAACGATAAGAAAGTACATAAAAATTGATTTTATTTTCTTTTTTTTATTGACCATAAAATAGTAACCTTTTGTCTAGTTTGGGTTATTTTCACCTACTTCGCGAATTTGTTAAACTCGAGCACTTAATTTTTGTACACCGCACGACAGCAACAATTTTTTTTTGTGGGGGCAAAAACTCAAGGCTCTTGATGATGACGATGCATCATTTTGTGGCATGAGTGTTTATTCTTAGCGTGTGGCCAAGGCAACAGACAGTTCCAAAAAGTAAAAGAAACAGAATTGGGTCAAATGCGATTGTGGTTTTTTACTCGCATGTCATCGCTTAGTTCCTGTTTTTTTTAAGCAGACTCTACTAAAACTGAACTTAGTGTTAACCACGGTGCAAGTGTTGCTGGCTGCTGCACTCAAGTGTAAACAACTATGCAACAGACGAGTGAAGACGAGTGACGATGCAACCAGTGCAGACTCAAGTGCCAGCTACACTGCTGCCCTGTACCCTCTACCCTGTACCCCCTGTACCCTTTACACCCCTACCTTCTCTGCTCTTCTTCTTCTTCTGCCCCTTCACCACTTGACATTCAAGCGTTTGCACGTGGCGCCTGCGAACCCAAAACGATTGACAAGCAGCAGAGACAGAGACAGAGCAGTGGGGAAGACTCAGTTACTCAGTTAGCAGTTAGCAGTTAGCAGTTGCCAGTTAGCAGTTGCCAGTTAGCAGTTAAGCACTTAAGCTGCCTTTGACTTTGACATTGCTACCACTGATAGGCACTAAATCCTATTGAAATCAACACACTTTAAAGTCTGCATAGCTTCAAAAATGTATTAAATATTTAGTTTGTTTTAAATTTGGTATTGCCTACAAACAGTTAGAAAGCTAAAGATTTTAATAACTTCAGTGTACAGTGAAAGCTCCCTTGGCCGGACAGCCATGGTTTCAGTATTTTTGTCCGCGCAAGGGACATGTACGCTCAAGGGAACGTATTTTTAATGAGAGTATGAGGCTGTCCGCAAGTAGAGCTCTCACTGTACTTCCTAAAACTTCCAGTTCTCATTTTAACAGTTTTTCGAGGCAGATTAAAAATCGTTTCTTACAGTTCTCGACAGGCTTCTTACCAGATTTTCCAAGTCTAACTCTTTAAATAGTTGATATAATTGACTTTGCGAGTAAAAACCAAGTTCTGTGATGTCTTTTCTTTCCCAATCTTTCTTCATCTCAGTTTCTTACTCAACTTACCTATCGTTATATATCTATAGTTATAAACTATCATATCTTAATTTCAGGTAGAATTCTTACTTAAATATAATACAATCTAGCTCTGCTCGGCTCTTAAAGTTTCTACAACTAGTTGTGTTCCCCAAATTTTAACTCTTATCTTTAACTCCACTTTGAAACATATTTAAAATTGGCTATAAAACAATGCTAAATTCATTACCAAAGTATCTACACACAAAACTTGACAACTCTATCTTTTTTTAGTCTCTAAAGTAATTGACTTTAAGAGTAAACATATCGACTGGAACCAAGTTCTTAACTTCCTCTGCTCCCTGATCTTTGTCAGTCTTCTATTCTAGTACAGCTTACAATCACTACAGGTAACAAGCTATTGCAATGTGCTGCCAATATAGTTCATGTGATAGCCATTTTTTGTTGCACTTTTGGGCCAGAGACGAATGTCGGCCCGGAAGCATCAAATGGCGGCAGGAAGCCAACCAAAACAAACAATGAACGACAACAGGCGACAAAACAGAAAATGTTATTTTCCAATTGTTTGTTGAGTAGAACGGGAAAAGTGGGGAGAGGGGAGTGGTTAGTGGAAAGGGGGCTGGGGAAATGGCGCTCACTCGATACTAAAGTGGCAACTGGCGGAAGCTTCAACACTTTGACAACATTTTGCAGGCAAAAGAGTCGATCGAGGAAGCATTTGACTTTTGTACTTTATTCCAGCGGTAAAATGAGCAATAATTTATAGACAAAATGTGCCTGAGAAGCTTACCAAATTGTTATAACAAAATACACATAAATGGCCAAAAGGCTAACTGGCCTAAAACTCAGTCGAGTACGTGCAAGAATTTTGTATGCAAAGCTTCACTTCAAAGATTTCAAAGATTATAAAGCAAATTCAACGAATTTAGAGCACTTCAAGTTTCAAATATTTAGAATTACTTAACAAAACATTTGTTTATATATAGGAACTCTGACTTTGAAATGAATCAAGAGTTTTAATACTGCGGAAGTAACTTTAATTTTCAAAAAGAATTCTTTTTTTAAGTCTGTTTGAAGTAACAAGTTCATTAAACCTGAGAGATATAGAAGTAGCTCAAGAAACTGTTTCCCATTTTTATTAAAATATAAAAAATTTATTAAAAAAAAACTATATTAAACAAGTAAGAAAGGCTATTGTCGAGCGAGACGACTGTAAAAGACCTCGTACTTAGCCTAGGGCCCATTTGGACATGCAAGAAAGAAATTTTTGACTGATTTGTCCTATGGGAGCTATAGGCTATAGTTGTCCGATCCGGCCCAAACTTGGTGAGGATAGTTATAATGGTAATATACACGTAACGTGTAAATTTGATCTCTCTAGCTCTGCTCGTTTCCAACTTATGGTTATGTGAAAATAGTGTTTTAAATTTGAAACAAACTTGATCTGCCTGACATATAGACGAACTTTCATACCAAATTTGGTAGCTCTAGCCCTTGTACTTTAGAAGATCCAGGTGTTCACACGGACGGACGGATAGACAGAGAGACGGACATTGCTATATCGCCTCGGCTGTTGATGCTGATCAAGAATATATATACTTTATTAGATCGAAAAAGCCTTCTTCTACCTGTTACGCACATTTGTCTTCTGACAAATCCAATAGACCCCTCTACTCTTTTTTAGAGTACGCGTTCTAATAAATTAATATTTTGTAGATTTCCCAAATTCCAGAAATTTTTATGGAGTTTTCAGTATTTAATTCCATTAAATTTTCTACATTCCTAAAGCACTTTTATCTCCACAAACATTTATTTGCTTGGCAAATTTACTTTGAAGTATGGCAAAAACTTGTTAAATATTTATGTAGTTTATAAAACATATGTACAGAAATTTTAATTCAGTTTTTAATAGCCCAAAACAAAAATTGAATTTGCTCAACTGGAAACTGAAAACAGAAAACTCAAAGAATGCACTTGGACAGAGCCAAAGGCAATGACTTGTACAGAGAGAACCCCGCCCCTAGGCTACTGCTAACGCCCCTACCGCCCCTCCCTACTCACTCGCTATCTAGTTTATGCAAATAAACGTGCTTCGTTAAGTAAACTATATAGAAAAATATGGCAAAATACAAAACAAATCGAATTTAATTGACTCAAGTCAAATGTCGCATTAAAGTGCCAAAGGGCTCTTGATCTAAAAACCTCCAGACGTGAGAGAGAGCGGGAGAGAGCGAGAGAATTGAACTGAGTGCTGCTCAGTGACAAGTGCAGTACATTGGCTTGCCACACTGTGCACAGTGTACACCCCTGTTCCTCCCCTTTACCTTACCCCCATTTAAAAGAGTTCGCGTGATAATAAAAAAATACATCATGAAACTAGAAATAGTCAATTTGCTTGTCGTTTTCATTTGGCTGCGGTTATTGTTGCTCTCGTTAGTTTAGTCCCCCTTCACCCTCCACTCTTTGCCTACTACGCCCCTGCCCCTTTTCACCCCTAGCTATTTTTATGGGACTAACTGTGGCCTAACCCAATTCATTCAATAATTTCATTGTTTTCACTGCTGTTTATTTTTTTTTGCAACTGGCGACTCACAAATGATAATTCAATTGAACTTTTTTAGACCCCCCTTTTAACCCCCCTCCTCTCCCTTCTACCCACTACCCCCTACTGCCTACTTAAAGCATTTCTGTCGCTTTGGCACGCCATTTGCCCGTTTTGCTGCCGTGAAATGCAATTACATTTTAGTTTCTGACATCGACGCCAATTATCGCCACATTTAACTGCCCCGACTAGGTAGGTTTCCTAGGGGTAGGGGGTAGGAGGGGGTAGGGTTGGTTACCTGTTCGGATTCTTGGAATCGTCCGACTATCAGTTTACCATTGTACAAATTCTAATTTCCACGCGCTGTTCATAAATGAATTATCAAGGAAATTCTAATTAAAATTCTAATTGAAGGCTTAAACCAACTTACTAACTCAATATCCATTTACACAACGTCAATTAAAAATATATAAATATTATGTAGTTTGTGTTGGTTAAAAGGAAAAACTGCCAGAGATTTGTTTGAACTAATTAAGGGAAACAGTTTTAGCGGGAAATTTGTAAGATCTCAGCAGATTAGTAACAGATTATGCTTAAAAGTGGGGAAGATTGCTTACAGTTATGTTAGAAATTCTTAATTATTTACTTAGTTTATAACGAGCTTAACAATTTACTAAACAGTTAGGATAATTTGTAGTTAGAAAGTAAAGATTCCATAGAAAAAAGTACTAAATAGTTGGAAATTAGTCTAGAACTTTAAACTATATCAAAAACGCAGCAGATTATATTAACTCCTATATGATTTGAGCTCTTATATGAACCCTTTCAAATCAGAAATTTAAACTCTTAAATGCTTCACAAAGAATTACTTAACAGCTCTGCTTTTAAGCCAGATTTATGCATAAATCTCTTGTACTTAGACTAATAAAATGTTATTAATTTGCTTATACAAAGTCGTTATTCATAATCAAAGTGAACAAATGCCTTTTTAGCCAATCGATTCCAGCCCTAATTGCTTAACAATTCAGGTTCTTAGAGACCTGAGTAGTTTTTTATGAGTCCAACAATAAGATTAATTGCTTTATGTGTGGTTATTAGTTGAGCTGTGCTAAGTGCATTGATTTCGTGCTGAAAATGAAAACGAAATCGAAATCGAATACGAAAACGATATGCTTCCTAATTGAGCGTTGAGCGCTGAGCGTTGAGCGCTCGTTTTGAAGAGGAAAATGCTTTCAGTCAATTAAGTGTTGACCAGCTGAACATTCAATCAAACGAGCACACACACACACACAACACACTCACACACAACACACTCACACACACATGACAATGACTGAACACTATTTTTTATGCGCTCTGATATCAGCAGTTCCATCAATTGGCCTCCATATCGCTTTTTTATCTAATCCGCCGGCGGCTCTCAAGTTCTCCTTGTTGTTGTTGTTGTTGTTGTTGTTATTGCTTTTCCGGTCAGCTTCTCGATTGCTGTCAACGCTCGTCATTTTGACAAAAAGGTCAGCAATACGGTTACTCGTTGCTAGCACCACCACCACTTTTCAACTTGGCTCGAACTAATGCGTTTTGGCCAAATTGTCAGTAGCTGTTAACCAAAATGTTTAGATAAATTCGGGAGCCAAGAAGCCACTTAAAATTGCCTTTAAAACACTTGTTTTACCCACGCTCTCTTTTGTTAACGCTTTCTCCCTTTCGCTCGCTCTTTGTCGCTCTCCCGATTCGTTGCTGTTGTTGTCCTTGCTCGCTGCTGTTGCTTACTCGCTGGAGTAAACTCGCTTCTTTCAACTGAACCAATTGCACTGCGCTCTCGCAGCTTTCTAAAGCTTTTTCGAACATGACAGACAGTCAGGAGCTTTTGTCGACAGCGCATGCGTTTGAGCTTTCGCTTTATTACTCGCTTTGCTTTTACTACTCGTTGTTGGAAGCTTTTGGCGGCCATTCAGTAATGTGTGTGTATTATGCTACGACTTCTAGTGAGTGGAGAGAGCAAGAAAAAGAGAGAGAGTGAGAGGGAGAGTGGGTGGAAGAGAGCACATCAGGCTGTTTAGGGCGGCTCCAGTTTGCCAGTCCAGTCCAGCGGAGTCCAGTTGAGCTGCAGCCAACTCAGTCAGTTGGTTAGTTCAAGAGCCAAGTGAATCGTCTAGCGAAATTCATAACGCACGCGAATTTTCCACACAGTGTGTCATTATTTAGGCAAAATAAAAAAAAAAAAAACAGGCAGCTAGAAAAGCTTCTATGCCAATAAAATTATACAAATCGTGTATTTAACTCAAATATTTAAATATTAAAAATTAAATACGATTAAATATATACTAAATAAATTAAATGAAATTAATGCAAATAAAAATTGAATTTTGTTGCGCGCACGTTGCAAACTCAGTCCAAAAAAAAAAAGCAGAAAAAAAAAAAACAGAGACAGGCGCGACAAGTGCTGCTCGATAATTGCCTTGTTAATTGCAATGAAAATGGAAATGAAAAGGAAAATGTATAGGAAAATGAAAATGATGGCGCAGAATTTAGCTGAAATCTGCTGAAATTTTTGAATTTCATATTCAAGCGAATGAATCATGTTTCAGTTTGCTTAACGCTGCTGGAAACGTGCAACAACAATAAACAATGCGAAAATACAATAACAAAAGCAAGGAAATATTTTCGCATTAACAGAATGAACAAAAAAGAAAATACATACATGTATATAAAAGAAAATCGAGAGAATAAAAAAATGGCAGGAAAATGTTAAAAAGCAAAAATAACAACTAAAAGAACAACAACGAAGTGCGAGTGCGAGTGCGAGTGAGAGTTCTGTTTGCTTTGCGTCAGAAGCAGCAACCCTGTGTTCCGCTCTTCCCTACCCTCCCCACCCCACCCTTCACTCTAACAACCCACACTCTTTGATAGTGTGATTGTATGTGTGTGTGAATGTGTTTATGGCCACTTGTAAGACCCAGCAGAATGAAAAACTCTTGCAAATAGTGCCACGGTTAATTCATATGAATGCCAATATTATTTATGAGTACAAATAAACGCATACACGAGTGTATAGACAAATACATACAACTAAATATATGTACTTCTATGTCTATAAATTCGATATGCATTAATCGTCTGTGAAATAGAACTTTCAATGTGTTTTTTATTGATTTTTTTGTTTTCTATTTCATTTTCCTTTCTAGTATTCCATTATTTTTCCTTTTTTTTTTGTCACACGCTGCGTGTGCGTGTTGTCTGTGTATGCATATGCGTGCGAGTGTGAGTGTGTGTGAGTGTCTCTGTCAAGGCTCCCTTAGTTCACACCTACCAACCCCCACCCCTTTTGTATCCCCTCCCACCAAGATCTGCTTCAATCAAGCCAAAAATCTTGTATATGCACTAATTGTATTATTTTCTATTACAACTTTTTTTTTGTCTTTCTTATTCATTTCGTTTCCATTCGTTTTTCTTTTTTCGGTTAGGAGTGTAAAAGCACAGTTAGTTTGCAAAGCTTTCGAGTTTGATTTCGAACTCGTTACTACGCTCGCAAGAGCGCCACCCTCAGCGCCTGTCTCTCTCATGCTCTCTCTCCTAGCTCTTGCTCTCCCACACTCTTTCGCTGCCAGCTGTTGGCCAGAGCAGAAAGCACAAAGTTGGTGCTGTTCATTCGTGTTGCCGTTTCGGTTTCGTACACGAATCGTTTTCGGTTTAACTTCGTGCAGCATCCGCGTGGGCAAAACGAAACGAACGTACGAAACTGTTTTGTGTCCTGTACTGGCAAATGGACTCAAATTTTGGCTGCTGTTTGTCAACAAATGCGCAAAAAATTCAATTGTGTTTCACGGTTATGTCATTTTGACGATGACAAGTGTACAAACAAATAAAGGAAACTCTCTCTCTCTCTCTCTCTCTCTCTCTCTCTCTCGTACAGTGTAAAGTGGTGTTAAAATTAAATGAACTAAAAAAATAATTACTAAAAACAATAGAAAATTATAGACTACAGCAACAAATAGAATTTGTTGTTGTCTTGTGTTAAAGTTTATTGGTTACAAACTTCTGCCCCCGCACGTATTCGGCCATTCAGTTGGCCGATATCAAACGACCTTCAAAACGTTTTGCGTCGAGGCAATACGCACCATGGGCTGCGCACAGTCTGCCGAGGAGCGAGCTGCAGCCGCCAGGAGTCGCCTGATCGAGCGTAATCTCAAAGAGGATGGCATTCAGGCGGCCAAAGAGATTAAATTGCTCCTTCTCGGTGAGTTCAACTCCCGACCGCCAAAAACCACAAACACATAAAAACAACAACAACAAACAAAACACACACAAAACACACAAAAAAAAAAAAAAAAAACACATTCAAATGTCCTGTTAATATCCTACATTAATAACCTCGTTGTCGTCGTCGTTGTCATTTGGTGTAATTACCATTTCATACTTAGCGCCATGGGCCAACAACAAAAGTGGCATTAACGAGCTGTCAAAAGCCTGTCCTAATGCTGCCAACTCGACGTATGAGTAATCTAACCAAAACTCATTTGATTGAGGACTGATGGAAAGGGAGTTTTTTGTTTTTGCTTAAGCCAGAAGTGTTGGCGAAAGTTAAGGGCTAAAATAGCTAGATTTAGAAATTGAGTTAGTTTTTATTGATAAAAAGGAATATAAGGCCAGTTTATAGACATTTTCTTTAAAAACTTTATAAATCAATCTAAATTGATTCTGAAAACGTTTTGAAAATACTTTTCTATAGTCAATACTATAATATTTTGTCTAATTAAACAACATTCCATTCAAATTTTGTATAAATTTATTTAATTTGTCTCTGAAATCAAGAGCAGTCCGTACTGTGGCAGTTAATAATAGCTGATTTCATTAAGACTAAAAATATATTTAATTTTTTATAGTTTAATACATTTCTTTTTTGTAGGTATATATTCCTTTTCCATTTCTAGCTATTAATTAGCTAAAATGGCAACACTGACATGCTTCCTATTCGAGTCTAAGTGTGTTGTCTTGTGTTTTGTAGTGTAGTGTAGTGTAGTCTAGTGTTGGCTATCTGTTTCTCATCAACCAAATACGCAGCACATCAAATTTTGGTTGCTTGGTTCATCTCTTGTTATTGCTCTATTGCTGTATGTAAATGCCATAAATTTAATAATCACATATATATGTATGTATATGTATGTGTGTGTATATTATATATATTTATACTCGGAGAAAAGTTCAAGGTCAACCAAACGGGTGGTGGGTGTATCCCCTTTTCTGCCACTTTTCATCATGTTTCCCTTGCCTCCGCTGCCTTCTGCCTCCTGCCTCCAATGAACTTGTGTGTTTATAATGTGCAACCGGTAAATAGTTGATGGCCAACTGCAATTCCATTACCAACTAACTATGGCAGTCGGTACACACTTACAGCTATATATATATAATGTATATATATTTATGTATTGGTACTTTTAAGCCAATTACAGGCAATTCCAATTGCTTTGCCCTTTTGTAATACAGAAATTGTCATTAAGTTTTTATTGATTCATGTCAGAGGTCTTCAAAGTTGAGAGCTGCTTTAACTATGTTTAGTTAGTAGAGGAAAGTTTAAAATTTAAGCAAAGGGTATTAGAAATAGTTACATGTGCACTTATAAGTTGTGCATACCGCATTAATACGAATAGAAATTCCACAATGCTACAAAATTGTATCTAAGTTGATAATCGCCGCAAATCATTTGATTGCAGTTTAATTAGTTAACTGCAGTGTAAGTACTGGTCATGCTATGCTTTGAAAATACCCTGTATAGCTATAAAAAAGCTATTTCTAGCCAAATTTTGTCCAGTAACTTACTTTTTAGAGACAGAATTTATTAATTGTGTGAGTAATGTCATTTGGGTTATAAGTACAGGGCAGCTTTAAGTCGTAACTAACTAGCAATGTGTAGTCTAAACATTACAGGGCATTTACAAGTCGTGCTCTGTGTGTTAGACAGCATTTTAGGTATTTTATGTGCAGAATTAAATGAGTAATTTTCATAATTCAAAAACATCGTGCTACTTAACTGCATGTGTGAGCATGCGAGTGTGTGTGTGTGTGTGCGAGTGTGTGTGTGTGTGTGCGAGTGTGTGTGTGTGTGTTTCATTTCCCCCAAAATTAAAATTTTGTTGCTGTTGTACTCTTTTTTTGGAGGTGGCTGCATTTTTGCTGCTGATGTTTACATTTTTCGTATTTCATTTAATTTCCTCTCGCAAATATCAACGTCAGTTTTATTTTATTTATTTTATTTTTTTTTTTTTTTTTTGGGTAAAAGATTTAATTTCTGACAGTTTTGTGTGTTTGTATAAAATGTTTAATTCAACCGAGTGGCTGAGTGTGTGTGTGTACCCGTGTGTGAGTGTGCTGTGTGTGTTTGCTTTGCTCACACTGTAAAAATGTTTATTTAAAATAAGTTTTGAGGAAAGGAAAAAAGTAAATTTCATAATAATAATCAAAAAAGCTAAAACTATAGTAAACTTTTTTTAGCTTTTCTCTTTTTTTTTTGACTTAGTCTAACTGACTATCTCTCTTTGTTTTTGGTTAAATATATTGCTGTCTCTTTTGTACTATTTATGCAATTTACGTACGCATTAGATTTAAGCACTTTTTCCTTCAATTCTTCTTATAAAAACAACTCATTAATTTCACGTGCCGTCAGCTATAAACAACGTCTCTCCCCTCTTCCCCTTGGAGCTGTTTCAATTTCCCTCAGTTCAACTTGATTTGAAAGGCTTTTCTTTTCTTTTTGGACTCCACTTTCCACACTCCACTCCAATAATATTTACAATCAAATATTCTCTCAATAATTACATTCTGAGCACATTGAACTCTCTTTCTCGCTGGGTAAAAAAAAAGCTAAACAATTTACTGGAAGGGCACACACATATGAACACACGTATTATTATTAATTTATGGACAAGTCCAAACATGTTAAGTGAATGCCATGGGAAAGACCCTTTCGAATACTACAAATATGTGCGTATATATAATCTATATTTAGATTGAACTTAATGGTGCCCATTGAGCACCACAACGGGATTTGCTTTAATGTCATAAATATAGCATGGGGAAAAGTTGGGAAAATTTGATAAAGTTTCCCCAAAGAGACCTTTTCTTCAAATGATATTTGTTTATTTGGTTGGTAAACTAATTTTTCCTCGAATTTTCTATGTATTTAGGCTTTAGATTGGGGTAAATACAGGGCACTATAAATAAGTTAAGATAGTGGAAAAATTTAAAAAGTTATATCTTTTTAAAAATAAGTTTTGCTACGTAATTTTCCACCTAAATTCATTATAATTTTCCTACCGAAAAACTCCTGATTAAAACCCTTTTTGTACTGCGCTTGGAAAACACTTTTCCAGCCAAGTTAATAGCGCTGCTTAGCAACAAGTGCATGAAAAATGCAAGCGAACAAATTAAATTACAGCTTAAAAAAAAGTAGCTAAAAGTGAAGTGAAAGTAGCTAAAATTAGACATGGAAAAAAGGGTCATAAGTAGAAGAGAGAAAGGGTTTGCATATAAGCCGGGTTATAATGAAAACACTGCATGCATTTGGCCAACATTCAATGGACGAGAACAGACAGTTGACCAAAAAAAAAAAGCTAGAAGTGAAAAAAAGCTAAATAGAAAAAACGTTGTCACAACAATTAATCCTTTGTTTTGTCCAAGCCACGACGAGCCCGAGGGCCAAGAGCAAAACCAAAAGCATAAGATGATTGCTCAATGATCATAATGATGATGTTGTGTGTGTGTGTGTGTGGTGTGTGTGTGGTGTGTGGTGTGTGTGTTAAAGGCCATTAAGCTCTACTTGTATAATACAAAGCGCACACATTTAGCTCAACTACGACGAACTATGCACTTGTAATCTCACTGTGTATAAATATTTATAGCCCCTACCGCCCACTAACCACACCCCCCCCCCCTTCCGCTAGTGCAGCCCCTTTTCTCTCTAACGTCTTGCGTCACTGCACATAATCAGACGCCTTCTGTATTTTTGCACTTTGCATCTTTGCCTCAAGCAGTTTTTTACTCTGCGTTTGTATCTCAATCTTAAACATAAGCTGAAACTGTAACTGTAACTGTATCTGTATCTTTTTCTCTTTTAGGCGCCGGTGAATCGGGCAAAAGCACAATAGTCAAACAAATGAAAATCATTCACGAGAGCGGGTTCACTGCTGAGGACTTTAAACAATATCGACCGGTTGTCTACAGCAACACAATACAATCATTAGTTGCAATACTGCGAGCCATGCCAAATCTAAGTATTCAGTACAGCAATAACGAACGGGAGGTAAGTTAACTAAACAATACACTTTATATACCCATTAATTTATATATATATATTTATTTTGTTACTCCAATAGAGCGATGCAAAAATGGTATTCGATGTCTGTCAGCGAATGCATGACACCGAACCCTTCTCAGAGGAGCTACTGGCCGCCATGAAGCGACTTTGGCTCGACGCTGGAGTTCAGGAATGCTTCTCACGCAGCAACGAATATCAATTGAATGATTCCGCTAAATAGTGAGTAAAAATTTTTATTATTTATATAATTTATGTGGGGGATTTAAGTTAAGCCTTTGAAGAACTAAACTTACTTAGAACATTTTCTAGACGATCATTCCCTTTATAACTCTCTTTAAACAGACTCTAATACCAACTACTTATTCCCAATTTTTTGGGTACATTTACTTACCCAATTCACCTAGTTTTGCCCCCCAAAACATATAAATATTTGCACACACTGTGCCCAATTCGCTTGACCTTCAATTGTGCATTCAACAGAGCACTGTATTAATTAATCTAATAGATAAATCTATTATACATGTCTTGGTATAACACATACATAACGTAGTCAGTGCTATAATCCCCGATGAATAATCGTTTTGAAACATTTTCATTTCTTTGATTAATGACAAAAAAGACAAAAATGTGTTGCATACTTTTTGGCTGTTTATTGGCTACGACTTTTGGTTAAAGCAAAACACTAAACTAAACTAATGTCTAAGATAATTACACATTTTGTACAAGGCGGTCAGCTAACAACATACGCTTCCAGATACATTTGTATCTCAAGGCCCATTAGCTTAATTGAAAAAAATAGAGCGGAGGAGAAAGATAACAAACCGCGACACGTACAAGCAAAAAGGACAGAGAGAACGTAACGAGTAGCAGAAAAGCATGCTAAAAATATCACACATCCGCCGTGTGTCGCCGTGCATTCTTAACCATCTTCTGTTCATTCTGGCCTGAGTGTTAGCTTGAAATTTAATGGTGATTCCGGTATATACGTTGAGTTCACTCGATAAACAAATTCATCCGAATCGTAGGATACTTTATACTTGCGAAATATCTATAACGAGATGCAATTAAAATGAGGATGACAAAATGCCAAAAGACACGTTAACCCACCTTGGCCAAGAGTGTGTGCAATTCGATTTCTGCGAATCTTCGACCCACGCACATGCGACGTCCATAACCAAAGGGCAGGCTGACAAAGGGATGTATCTTCTGGCCAGCATGTGGGCAGTTGGTAACTAGAAAAGATAAACTGAAGTACAGTACCCACTCGATATAGTCCCCCACCCTACTGCACTGCTTACCTGCACCTTGTTTAAGCCAACGTTCGGGCAGAAAACGTTTGGGTTCGGGGAAATATGTTGGATCATTGGACACAACCAAATGTGGAAAGATGACGTGCGTCTATGGGGATTAAAGGGTATTAAAGGATATTTAAAATTAACTTGGTTTTAAATTATATATCTGCCACGCCTACTTACGCCCTTGGGCACATGATAGCCATTAATAACAGCATCCTGCTGCAAATTACGTCCATTCGCAATGACCACCGGACGCATACTATAAAATTTTCCAATACATAAATTAATTTAACGCTGCATTTTAATAATTGCGTGGTATGTTGTAGTTGCACCTACCGCAATGTTTCCTTGACACACGCACGCATATATGGCATCTGTTCAAGGACATTCTGATTGATTTGTGCATCGCGTGTGGGAAACGCTTGTTTCAGTTCCTCGAACAAACGTTGCTGCTTATCCGGATTCTTGGCCAACTGATAAATGGTCGACGAGGCCGCCACGGAGGTCTGTAATGCGATACCAAATTAGTGCAGGAAAATTCAACGTGGGGTTAAGAACATTTTTGATAAACACACAGAGCTAGAAACATATTCCCAGCTGCTCGTTAATTACATCATAAAATTGCTTACAACATAATGAACGCGTAATTAAAACTGAGCTCTGAAGATAATATTTCTTATTAGGGGAAAAGCCAAGTTGTGCTCTTTAGACACTTATTTTCATGGTAGAACAAACATTTGAGAGTTGTTAGTTTAAGTTTAAGAAAGTAGATGAATTAAGTAAGCAAAGGAATTAAGCAGAAAGGAAAGTTTTTCAAATGAGACCACTGTAAAGTCAGTTTTACCTACCGTATCGACTCCTACGAGAAACAGATCCAGGGCCAAAACAGCTGCCAATTTGCGATTGCCTGTTTTGCGCACAATACGCTCCACTATGGAAATATCGGCCTCATTTTTAGCTATATCCTTGGCCAGATCCACATCGGCTTTGTCCATCGTTTGGCTGATGTTCTTCATGCAAATGCTGCAAACATAAATAAATCAGTAACTGGGCTTAAGAGGGAAAGAGAGACAGAGGAGAGAGAGAAAGAGAGAGAGAGAGCGAAACATACGCAGAGAATTGATCCAGAGCGCGTATAAAACTTCGATAGGCTTTTGTGGGATATAGACGCCAGAGGGGCATACGTAGTTCCAGTTCTGGCACAGCCCAAAAGAACGTATTGATGGCCTCAATAATTTGTTGAGCCTCTGCGCTGCCCTCGGGCTTCAAACAGCCCAAACGTGTGTCCAGCGAAACGCGACCAACAGCTACAGGGCACAAAAAACATAGAAAGAGGAGAGTACAGGGTATAAAATAAAATATATAAAAGAAAGGGGAGGAAAATAAAAAGCATTTGCTTTTGGCCATTTGGAAAACTTGGCTTACATTCAAGCGCCCATTTGTACAGTTCATGCAGAAAGTTATCGGGCAGTTCCTCCTTCTCATTGCGCATCTCATCTATGCTATAGTAGAGATGATGATGACGTTTATATAATGTGTGCTGAGTGTGGAACATCCCACTTATTATGTCATGAGCCCAACTTACCGCACCATAAACTCGCTGGCAATGTCATTGAGTGGCGGTATATACTTCTTGGCTGTTTGTGGTTGCAACAATATGTGTTGCACCTCCTGACGGAATGCCTCCCACTTGGGTCCGTGCCTAATTGAAGAGGCACACAGAGGGAGATAGAAAGAAAGAGAGAGAGATATATGTTTTGTCTCCTTCTCAAGTCAACTGCAATGTAATACTTACACGCCAATTAGACCAGCTACATCGCCAAAGAAGTCGCGTCTCAGTTCACCCTTGTAATGTCGCAACGATGGCATCGAGGGTCTGTAAAAAAATACCAAACCAAAAATACTGTACATGAATATGCTAAAAATAAGCATTGGCGCAATGCGGCGTATGAGCAATCTGATGCCTGTTTTCAAGAGAAAAAATAAAATTAAATATAAAAAAAGGACTCGCATAACACCCACAGCAAAAGTTGATTTTGTCTTTCGTCTTTCGCATACAATTGTGACACATATCAAACAGAGAACATGCTCAAATGACGCGCGTATATCTTAAAGATACACACATGTATCTTGTATCTTTCAGTTAGCTGCGCTATTTACACGCCGTCTCTCTCTCTCTGCCTATCTCTTGCAGACACATTTTGTTTAGTTTTACCACGCAAAGCTTACAGTTTACAGAACGGGTCACAGGGTGTATCAAGTATATATATATATAACTGTATATATACATTCCCTGTATATATTTGGAGTTGTGGTATTCATATATCTGTGTTCTTGCTTTTGTTTGTCTATTTGCAAAGCGTTGCCCCGAGCAACAATATTCAATTAAATGGCTTAAACAAAAGTCAGACAACATTGTTTATTTTGCAAACTGTGCAATTTTCCCAAAAAAAACGAAAAACACACACGCACACACGCACAACTCAAAAGGAAATTCAACAAAAGATTTCATTTCCTTAATGAATTACTTACTGAATTTGGTAGGGAAAGAGTTGGGAAAAGTTATTGCTTTGGTTTTGGGTAGAGTCATTTTAGTAACAAGCAGCTATAAAGGCTTGAATGGCTTACAAAGCGCACACCGTTAGTGTAGAGAAACATTTCTTTGCGTTTTTGAATTAAATTTCTTAACAATAGTAGATGTTTTGAGTATCTTACTAAAGGGAACATCTACATTTTTGCTACCTATAGCTAAATTCCTCAAATTAATAATTTGCTTATTAGCAAAACTAGTTTCTAGTAGCTTCAGCCTAAATTAAGAAACCCGTTTTGCCAAATACCAGAACCAAATCAGCTCAAACAGATAGAAAGCTATTCTAAATAGTTTCAGATACTTTTTATATATCATATGATATATAAACTAAATCTGCATGCCAAATGCCTTTGTTTAACTAAAACTGTTGCAACATTTGGAATACTTTTAATTTACATACGCTGAGGTCACGCAATGCAACCAAATCTTCACTGAGTTCAGCGGCACAAAGGTAAACAGAGATCAAACGCATGAAGCGAACGCCGCACTCGTTCAACTCCAACTCCAAAAAATGCAATAAATTTTTGTTAGAAATTAAAAATTTTAAAATTTTTATGATTTTGTTTGGCATTCAAAGAAGATGTTCAAAAAAAATTATTACTCAATTTTAGGCCAGTTTAACTATTTCAGTTAACACACACACTGTCCATTTGGACGTGTTGAAGATTTACATTGTATGATTGTCACAGCAAGAAAGTCTTAACAGTGCGTTAAATCTGTAGTTTATTATCAGATTTTCTTCTTCTTCTGCTTTTTGCGCATTTTTCCCACACTCAAACGGTATTTTTTATCACTATTTTGTTGAGTTGTTTGCTTGTGTGTGTGTGTGTGTTCGTGTGTTTGAAAGTTGTGCGTCATAAAAATCATTGTAGTTTGTAGTTTGTTTGTTACCCTAGAGACATAAAGCAGTGGAACTGGGTATGCTGACTGGCATGCTTAATAAACTGAGGAAATAAAGTTTATAATCAACTTTTGTTTAAAAAAGGGAAGAATTATAGTTTTATATTTGAAGAAAAAATTTAAAATATATTTAAATTCTTTAGTTTAAAGTAAACTAAAAGATATCTTCTATCAAAACTATTATTAATAATGTTAACCCCCTTTTTTTAGCCAATTTTTAGCTTGAAAGTTAGCTAAAAACTGTCTACAGGGTATCTTAGAGCAGAGCACACTCAATTGTTGAGTGCCTAACTTAACTTATGTTCCAGTTCTTCTATTAAACTATTAATTTATGATGTTAAAACCTATTTTTTAAACAATTTTCACTGATTTTAGCTTGAAAGTTAGGTAAAAACTGTCTACAGGGTGTCTGAGAGCAGAGCACACTCAATTGTTAAGTGCCTAGCTTAACTTATGTTCCAGTCCAAGAGTAAAATAAAAGATATCTTCTATTAAAACTATTTTTATATGATGTTAAAAACCTGTCTACAGGGTATCTTTTAGCAGAGCACATTCAATTGTTGAGTGCCTAACTTAACTTATGTTCCAGTCTAAGAGCAAAAGTGTTGAATGGTCTTCAAATAACTTCATCAGTCTGTCAGTTAGTTAGTTAGTCAATCAGTCAGCGTTTGTCTTTTGTTTGTTGTTTTCACACACACACACCCGACACACACACACACACACACACACACACACACTCTAAACACACACTTTCCCGAGTAGATCAATCAATTAGCAAATGTATTCATAGCATTCATCAATCTTCAGTCTGCTAAACATTTGTTAACATTTGCACATTTTGCGCTAATGTCAATTTATTATCTATTTTTCATGTCGATAACATTTTAATGATGACTCGGCAAAAACAAAAAGACCAAAAACACTTTAAGATGTCTCGACTACATATGATTGTTATTATTATCATTATAGTTTGTTTTTTTTTTTCTTTTCTTTTCTGCTCATTTTTATCCCAACGTAACTTGCCAAAAATTGGTTCATGGCCAAATGACCAAGCAAAAAAAAAAATAGTGTTAAAAAATATCAAGTGTTAAACACAAAAAGAAAGCTAAAAAAAATATATATTGGCTTTCATTTGGTGTAGAAAAGAGTATCTGTTGATAACTGACAGATATAAATTCATATTCATAAGATACAAAGATACGACAGATATGAAGTCTTTTTCGATGTCTTTGGATTGTTTTTTTCTCTCTGCTCTTTTTTTTTGCACAAAGTTATTTGAGATTTTGAGGCCTACAACAGACAGTTGAGTGAAAGTTTTAAAGCTGGATTTTCGGCTTTAAAGCTTGTTTTTGGCGAGCATTCGAAAATTGTGTGTTAAATACAATTGAAATTTCAGATTTGTCATTAGAAAACATAATGAGTAGAATAATTAGTGAATAATTGCTAACGTAACGTAGTTACTGTTGGCCAACTGTCATTTATGGCCCACACAGATACACA
This sequence comes from Drosophila cardini, assembly GCA_018903735.1. NCBI lineage: Eukaryota > Metazoa > Arthropoda > Insecta > Diptera > Drosophilidae > Drosophila > Drosophila cardini. Next base: position 3,949,791 of record JAEIGM010000001.1, on the reverse strand, counting down.
CACACACACACACACAGTAATTTAATTACAGAATTTAATGCAATGTGCGCATAAATAATAGATACATTTTAGATGCTTTACATTGGCATAAGATAGGTCTCTCCCCCTCTCCCACCCCCTCCCCCACTCTATGTCGACTCTACAGTAGCTACTGCTTAAATGCAACCATGTGGTAAATTGCACATGTCATTTAATGTGCATTCTATTTAAGCTGATTACTACAATCATCTTTTATATAGCCAAAATGTTTAGCTGCATTAATATTACAGTTAGACATTGTGCCATTTCACCTGTCACTTCTCAATCTTAATTATGTTTTCTTATTTTCTTCAAGTTTTTTTTTTTGTTTTGTTTGCCAAGTTTTGTTTGCTTGTTTGCTGTACGAAACAACATTAATGTCAGAGGTCAAGTGTCAGCAAATACGTGCCCAAAAACAAGTAACATATTTCATGTCCTTGTTTTCGGGACTCTAACAAACATCAGCTATATATAACTCTGCGGCCTTGGTGACGCACTCACTGATCAGCATGGCGTTGGGTAGTAAAGTGGTGCGAGTTAAAATTTTTTGTATAAAATATGAATTTAAGAAGCAAGTACTTTACATAAGTTACTTGGAATTGGAATAACTTATGCAAATTGTGTAAAAATTTCCCTTTAAAAATTGACTTTTCCACGAAGTCAGCACTGAATTTTCCACGTCTCACTGACTATTTGCGGAAAACTGCAGTTCTTAGAATAAATTTGCAATTTTCTTTCACATTCCAAGTGTTTAATCGATGACTATTTGTTTAAGTTGTGGAATAGTTGAACTCATTTGTTTGTCCTTCAAATATTTATCTATAAACTCAACACAAACTGCAACAAATATTTAGTAAACTGAATAATAAACTTTAAATTTCGTTTGAATTTTCTGCATAAAATTCAGTTCTATTTTACTACAAGTAAATGCAATTGAAAACACTTTGAGAATTCATAAACTATTTCACTATAAACCTAAAAGATAAAGTCATGCACTCTATATATATATCACTACAATCCTCCAAATCCCGTTGAAATATTAGTACAAATTTGAAAACGTACTTTAATCCTATATAAAACCATAAATTGTATTTTATTTCGATTGCTGTTGACCAATAAATTATTTAAATAAAAAAGGGAAAAGTGAAGAAACTTCGCGAAAATGTAAAAATAAAATTTTTTTTTCAACTGCACGTGGAAATTGTATGGCTGTTTGCTGTGCTGTCGTGTCCAGTACAGTCCTGTTCTGTCCTGTTCTGTCCTGTCCACCCACACAGCGCTTTGTGCAATGTTTGACAGCGCTGCCACGCCCACTGTTTGTTTGCTCGTTTGCTTACCTGTGCGGCATTGCCTCCTCCTTTTTGAATATATTGCGTATCTCATCGCCATCAAAGACAAACAACAGATCCGGATGTCCAATAAGACCGCCCACTTTGGCCATTTTACCATAGTTGACATGCAGCTCATGCATAACCTTGTCCAGGTCACTAATTTTATATGTACCTATGCCGTAATACAAGTAATCACTAAAACTGTAATCATGCTTAAATCCGATTAAGTACGAGCTAGAAAAAGGTATAACTAACCAATTAGTGGTGCAAAACGCCAGGAGTTACCAATCAATGGCAAGGGATACGGACCGGGTACCTCAGAGTACGGACGTACGTCAGACGCTACGCTTGTAGTTGTTCTCGTTGTGGTCGCTTTGCTGTAGAAGAGGGGAGTAGAGGGGAGTGGAGTAGAGTAGGGTAGAGTAGGGTGGAGTAGGGTCGAGTGGTGAGTGAAAAATGCTGCATCAAATGCTGTGCTCAAAAGCACAATTCTCACCTGTCAGGGGAAATAAGTTCTTGTTGCCGTTTCAGCAGTTGTTGCTGCTGTTGTTGTTGTTGTTGTTGCAGCTGCTGCTGTTGCTGCCTTTGCTGCTGCTGCTGCTGCTGCTGTCGTCGCTGCTGCTGCATTGCTCCAGACGCAATTGATTTTTCAATTTCCGCTGCCACACCGACGCCATCATGCGGAAGTACTGCAGCTGCTGTAGCAGCAACCGTTGTGGATGCTGTGCCACCACTTGAAACAGCACCACCTGCACCACCACTTGCTGTCGCTGAGTATGTGGTGCGTTTTATCAACGCTACAGTGGTTTTGCGTAAGCTTGACATTTTATTCACTTTACAGTTTACAGTTAACAGCTTTCAGTTAGCTGTTTTTACTCTGTTTGCTGTTCTGGCCAGTTGCTAAGTGTCTACACAAGTTGGTGCGCTAAAGTTAGACATTTAATATTAAGTAGTCAGCAAATAAATCAAGTAACGACTTATTTATACACTTAAAAATATGTAACAAAAGTATTTTTAATTTTTAAACTTACTACATTTAAGATACTTTATTGAGAGTCTGGAAATTGTTTTAGTAACATTTATTTATTGCTTACTATAGTCCAGTATTTTCTTTATACCTTAATTCTTTAGCTTATTTCAGGCCTAAATGTTTTATATAAATTGTTTTTCGGCTTATTATAGGGTATTAAAAAACTAAATTGAGCACTAAATTTTTAATACTTTCCATTTTTCCACTAAGACCATAAAACTCAGTTTCTAATTTTTATGAGCTTGATTTGGAGCGAGTTAAAAAACAAAGCATAAAATATTAATAATATTTTAATGCCATCATTTTTAGCTGGTCTACTTAACAAGAAAACTATAAAACTACACATTTTTTAGCTTGTTAATTTTTATTTTTTAGAAACTACATTTTTGGCATTTAGAAACCATAAAGTTTTTTATTCTAGACCAGTCAAAAGTGCAGTCGAGCATAAAAATAAATGGCCAAAATATGATTTAATTTTTGAATTAGCTAAAGTCAAGTATGCTGCTCTCTTTGTCTTTCTCTCTCTGTCTCCCAGTCTCTCTCGCTCCCTCCCTCTACTCCCACTCGCTCCTTTACAATTCAACTCCCTTTCTTGGGCCCACAGTTTTAGAGCATTTAAAATTCGTTGCTTAAGAAAAGAAAAACTAGACTTGAAGTACCGTGCTCTCTGTGTCTCTCTCTCTCTTTCTGTTTCCCAGTCTCTCTCTCTCTCTCTACTCCCACTCCCTTTCTTTTTATACAACTACCTTCTTAGGCCCACAGTTTTAGAGCATTTAAAATTCGTTTCAAAAGAAAAGAAAAACTTGTCACCACTTGAATGAAAAACAGTTTGGGGAAAACTGGCAAAAGAGTTTTCAATGTAATTTACAAATAAATGAATGTGCAGCATTTCTGTGTTCGTTTTCGTGCCTCGTGCAGCTTACAATTGCCGCTTGCCACATGCCACACGGTACACGGCACATGCTACACGCCACTTGCCACTTATTTTAGATGAGTTGCCGCAAGCAATTTAATGCTAAATAAGATGGCAAAAAACGAAAAACAAAAACTTTTGCAATTATAATAAATACGATGACAAAAGCAATAAGAACATAAATAATATTATGCAACAAAGCTGAAGAAAGAGAGAGAGGGAGAGAGAGGGAGGAAGAGAGAGAGAAGACATTGGAGTGAAAGAGTAGGAGAGCAATGCTGTTAATTATAGTAGGAAAAATGTCGAACCTAGGTGTTAAATAATTTGTAGATGCAGTTTAAGAACTTACTAAGGAAGCTGCAAATTTGTTTGTTGTGCACACACATCAATACACAACACACAACACACAGCAAAAGTTGTTGAGTAAAGTTGTCAATACAATTATTTACACAAAAGCCAAGGCTAAATAGTACAAACAGTCAATGTCTATGAATAATATCATAAATAAGTAGATAGACAAATCATAAAAACTAAAAACTTATCAAATATGCACACAAAGAGAGACAGAGGGACAGAAAGACGGAAAGACAACACTTTTTTTTATTGAGTTGACTCCCTGAGGAGAGGCCCTAAACGACAGTCTACATCATTATTATTATTATTTGGCCAAAAAGAAGACGGGCAATAACTAAAATGACAGCACTTAGTTCGAGTGAAAGGCAAACAATGAACAATTTCACAAAATCTATGCCGATGAAATGATGATGTTGATGCTGATGTTGATGTTGGCTGACTCTTTAGTTGCCTAGCAGGCAAATGCCAACTTAATATAAATAGCATATGGCATATGGCCTAAAAGAGGCAGCTTTTCAGCTTTGTATTTATTTTTTTAAAGCCAGTTTCGTTTCATTTCAAAGCTGAGCTGAGCTGAAAACAGGCAACGCGCATTGTTAAGGCGCCAATAAAACTCAAAAAGTGGCTAACAATAGCATTCAATATATATAGATTTCGTATATATATGTATATACTCCTACATATATATACTTGGGCTTGAAAGTGTGATTTGTGCTTTGTGTGGCACGCTGCGTATGAGCAATTTCTCAATAGATTGCTTATACGCCGCGTATACAACGCAACTCTCATACAATCTCCTCTCAACTGCGCCTGCTCCAAAACTTGTAACTTCTGTGCGCTTGTAATTTAAATGCCATTTGCCACACACACACACACACGCACACACATATTTGATGAAATTTTTATAGCACAATCAGCGGGTGTGCGTGTGTGCGTGTGTTTGTGTGTGTGTATACACACACAATCTCTGGTTTAGCTTTGTATCCTTGCCCTTGCCTTGACAAACTGCGACCTTCAGCTGCTCGCGTCCAGCACTTGAGCTGTACCACAGCGACACTAAACGAGCCACCGCAGCACCCAACCAGCGCACCACTCAACCACCCAACCACCCAGCCATCCGAACACACACAAACAACCAAGACACATTGCTAACGTATGAGCCTTATCGGGGCATGCCTCATAATGAACTTGAGTGATAATCCTTGCGCTTTCCCCAAAAAAAAGAAAATGAGAATGAAAATGAAAATGAAACCAAAATGTCAAGCGGCTTCTCAAGCAGCGACTACTTCAAGTGCTTTATGAAGCTGTTTGACTGTCTGGCTGCTTTGGTCTTAACTTGGCTTTGACTGTGACCGACCAGCATAAAGCCTTTCGTCTGACTAACTGAGAGTTATCCTACAAAACTTAAGTTTATGACATCATTTGGGTTAGTAATGCGGGCTAAAATTAATTTTAAACGAAGGATTGTAATAAATTTATTAGAAAACATATATATTTCTGGTAAAATCTTTATATATCTGGACATTTTTTCTATATAAAGCGTATTAATTTTGAACTGCCATTTATTAGCTATATAATGCCAAACAAAGTTGAACAAAACTTGCAAATCCAAGGGGACTTTCAAGTTGCTCAACTCATTTGTATTGTTCTGTATGCACACATACATAGATATTAATATATATATATACATATATGTTCTCTAGTTCTTCAAGTTCTATTGTACTTTATTTGTTCTCAAGGTGCCGTTACGCACGAATGACAACAAAATCGAAACAAAACAAAACAAGAAAAGAAAAAAGAAAAGAAAACTGAAAGAGAAACAGAAGCAGAAAAGAAAAGTTGTTTGGCAAGCAATTTAGCGGAGCTCAGCTTGAAATATTCTATTCTTATTAGCATCATTATGCTAAATGCTAACAAAACTCTGACCCACTGGCACTTAGCATTAGGGGTACTCCTCGTTTTTGGTGCTTTAACAAGTAAGAAAGGCTACAGTCGAGCGAGCCGACTGTAAAAGACCCCGTACTCCTTCTAGTGCGCGTTTTTTCAAACAAATCACCAATCTTCGAGCGATTTGTTCTATGGAAGCTATAGGCTATAGTTGTCTGATCCGATCCAAACTTAGTATGGATAGTTATAATGATACCATACACATAATGTGTTAATTTGGTCTCTCTAGCTCTAGTCGTTTTCAAGTTATGGTGATGTGAAAATTGTTTTTTACAATTTGCAGCGGCGGTAGGGGGCGTGGCAAAGATTTGAAATAAACTTGATCTGCTCGCGAAGCAGACGAACTTTAATGCCAGATTTGGTGGCTTTAGCTCTTGTAGTTTAGTTTATCGTCTCGGCTGTTGATGCTGATCAAGAATGTATATACTTTATGGGGTCCGAAAGGCCTCCTTCTGCCTTCTCCTTCAAACAAACCTAATAGACCCCTATGCTCTTTTTTAAAGTACAGGGTCTAAAACACACACACAATACTATATTAGAAAATTATGTCATTATATGAATTTCTCTCTCACTTTGATTTCTTATTTTCTTGTTCGTTTCTTTCTTTCTGTTGATTTTTATTGTCGCATCCCAAAATTTTGAATGGATTTCGTTTTGCTAATATAATTTTTGTAGTTTTCTATCGATAAAGCATTTTTGGGTGCGGTTTACACACGTTTTATCTCTATTTGTTTATAAATATTTATAAAAATGTGGTTTTAAGTGCCTGCTTAGGTTTTTTTTTCTGTTTTTTTGTATTTGAAATGATTTTGTTCACGCCTCACTTGCAACTTGAATGAAGTTGTTGTTTGTAGTTTTGGTTTGAAGTGCGTTGCACTTTAACTAGTTTGCTTTTAGTTGCAGCTATTTAGGCCACACTTAAGGCCTTGACTAGTTGGCAGTCGTGCGGACAAAAGTGGGCAAAAATCAGTTTCGCTCACCTTTAAACACTTTTGATTTTTCTATTGTTGAAGTACAAACAGATTTCACACAATCATTAAACACAAACACACACACACGGACACACACACGATTTCTTTGTATTTGTTTAATCATAGATAGATTCAGTTATTTGCCACCGTCGCTTGTCGCTCGTCACGCAAGCGTGCAAACTTGTTGGCCAAAAGAAACTAACTTTGGCTTTAAGCAAAGCTCCGACTTCGTAGAGCAAACGCGACGCACTAAACGCGATCGCAGCGCTTCTTAGTCTACTTATAGGATTGCCGCAACAATCGGCATAAATCACAAAACGCTTCAACGATTCAGATGTCTCTCCTGCTCTCTCTTTCTCTCTCTCTATCTCTACTCCTCTCTTTTCCCCTTCCTCTTTGGTCTGTGTGGCCCGTGTCCGAGCTGGAATCTTTGGGTTTACGTGAGCTTCCAGTTGATCTTCATCTATTTTGTTGTATTTTATTGTTAAGATCTGCTTGCTAATTGTGCGTGCTCTCTTTCTTTCTTTACTCTCTCTTTCTAACACTCTCTTTTGGTATGTGGAAATTGAAATTGAAAGTGTTAGTATTTGCTGCTAATCAAACTTACTAAATAGTTAAAAATTTTATTAAATCTATTCGTAACGGTTGTTTATTCGCATTTAATTAATTCACTTTTTTTTGTTTATCAATTTAATAGCAAATGTTTTATTTTAATGCGCAATGTTTCTTACTTAGTTCAAGGTTTAAAATACTTGTAACTTAGCTCAGGGTTTAAAATTAAACTTTGTGTTAGTTTAAGATGACATGCAGCATTAAGTTAAGATAGTTTTTGGCTGATTAAAATGATTTAAGAGTTTTCCAGCAAGCCACAAGGATTAGGTGGATAGGTGGAAAGGTCGAAACTTTTATTAGTAGTTTAAAAAAATTATATAAAATTATATATAATTATTATAAATATAAAATATGAAATAATACCATAAAACTTTAATTTTAATAATTAAAAAAACATAAAATAAAGACTTATAACTATGATTTAAATCGATAAGGGTATAATATAACTAAAGTCGCCTTTAAAGCATTAAAATTTCAGTTCTATTCTTAAAGCTAAAGACTTTTCCAAAAAGGAAACCAAATATTTCTTCACTTTTTATATAACTTCTGACATCTAAAGACAATTTGTATGAGCCATACTCCAATATCTGATAATCTTAGTAACGCTCTGTAATTAAATTAACTATTTACATGGCTAGAAAAACCAACAAACATTTTAAGCTTAAATGACCAACAATTAAATAACCTGAAAAATACATAAAATTCAAATTATTTTTAATTCGTTAACTGAAAAACTCTTTAACTCCCCAACAAACCACAGTTTTTGTGCCCATTTTCAAGCTAATCACGAAGAGCTATCATTGTAAAGCTTTAGCTTAATCGCTACACACACACACACACACACACAGCTACAGGAAGTGTTAACACACACACACAGACACACACACACCCATTTGCTTGTTGCACAATCTGCATAAGACGATCTGGGATGAGAGATCACGGATCTTAATGGTAAAATTAGCGTATAGCTCACAAAGTTTAACCAATATTTACACATTAGATACATTTGTATATCGAAAGATACATATATGTATATACATATATAGTATAGGGTATATCTAGGTTTATTTGGAGTACGAGCATTTAGTATTATGCACTCATTTTGTTTTACAAAACTTTTCCACCTGAATGGACTTCACTTTATGAGTATCTGTGTGGGTTTGCTATGTGTGTGAGTGTGTGTGTGTGTGTGTGTGTGTGTGTGTGTGCTTTGTGGTTACAGCTTTAGACGGGAGTTGCGATTTACTTGGTTATGCCATAAAGCATTTAGAGCATGGCTCGACAAAGCGTGACTCGGCAATTTTCCCGCAATGTGTGCCACGCTATGTTGCATTTGAATGCGACGATCTGGCAACGCTCAGGCCCAGTCTGACATTAATTTTTCAGCGCAATGTCTCTAATTAAAAACCCAAAGCAGAAAAAAATGTTTAATTGTAGACAATAGCGAGAGGGAATGAAGGGTAAACAACAAAACAAAAAAACCTCAGATGGTTTGACCTTTTTTTTTTTTTTTGGGCATTACATGAACTCTACACCTGCGAAACAAGCCGCAAACGGAATTTGTCTTTGCCAAAAGCACAAAAAAATAAAATAGAAAAGAAAAAAAACCAAAGAAACCCACAAAATACAAGAGTCTTGCGTGTCTAGAGTAAATTATTGGGCAGATCTCTGGACAGTCTATGTCCCACTCACTCACTCACTCTCTCTCTCTGTCTCTTTCGTTTGTGGTCATTTTTTCTATTAGTTTTTTATGACCTACTTGTTGCCTGAGCTTCTGTCGTCTCGGGTGCTCTGGACACGCAACCTTTGACTGATTGAGAGCTACAAATAAAAACTAATTATGTCGGCAACAGGAAATGCTATAGTTGCCAAACTTGTTGCCTCATACTTGTACACAGTTGTGTTTAGATACTTAGATACATTTGTAGCTTGTGTATACACTTGCCAGCGCCTAAATTTGTGCTACGTTTTTAATTGTTTGCACAGCGCTTCCGACAGTGCCACAAGTTTGTTCTGCTTGCTGTTTATTCTGCCCCCAAGAAGTTGAACAATTGTCTGACCATTGCCCCGTTTTGCCCAAACGCTCCATCTACAGTTCATTTGCCTCAACTAAATGTGTTTTTTCGTTCTCTTGTTTTATTTTCTAGTTTCCTGGATGATTTGGATCGGTTAGGCGCCAAGGATTATCAACCAACCGAGCAGGATATCTTGCGCACCCGAGTCAAGACCACCGGCATTGTGGAGGTTCATTTCTCCTTCAAAAATCTTAACTTCAAGTAAGTAAACAGCACTCAAATGATTTTAATTAGTAAATTTAAGCACTTCAAAGCATTTATTAAAAAAATATCTGCTTGAAATGGCCTGTAGTTTTATGGAAAGACCTTAAAAGCCATGTTTTCTTGTGGTTTCTTATGGAATTCAATGGGAAAGCATATTAGTGTAGCCTGCTTGTAGGCTGCGCATTGAAATCCCTAAAAGTATGCTCTAAAAAATGTTGTTTTGACTTCATTTCATTATTAATGCGTTAGAAAGCAAGTTTAGAAACTTTTAATTTTAAAAATCAAGTCAAAACTAAGCTGCTTTTTGAAAGAAATTGAAATTTAAAAAATTCATACTTTTTGGAACTTTGAATGCTCACAAGTCAGCCAAATGAAGCGATAACTTAAAAAGTCATACCTTTTTATACTCTGGACAACTATTACAATCGATCCTCATCAAAATATTTCAAAATTGAGACAAAAAATTTTGGACCATTTTTTTGCAAATTTTATGAACTAACCCCTTTACATTTTTTCAAAAATCGATCAAAAATTTTTTTCATCCAATATTCAATATTTTGATGCCAATCGATAGCTCTGATCCTCCTGAGTTCAAAATGGTATAACAATCGAAGATTGGACTACAAATTCTCAAAATATTCCAAATCAAAGTATGAGTTTTTTAGGTCTGAGAAGACAATTTTTTTTCAGCCAAATTTCTTAACTTTGAATGCTCACAAGTCAGCCAAATGAAGCGATATTTAAAAAAGTCATACCTTTTTAGAATCTAGAGAACTATTACAGTCGATCCCCATCAAAATTTTTCAAAATTGTAACAAAAAATTTTTGGCCATTTTTTGGCAAATTTTATGAACTAACCCCTTTACATTTTTTCAAAAATCGCTCCAAAATTTTTTTCTTTCAATATTCAATATTTTGATGCCAATCGATAGCTCTGATCCTCCCGAGTCCAAAATGGTATAACAATCGCAGATTGGACTGCAGATTCCCAAAATAATCCAAATCAAAGTTTGAGTTTATTGGGTCTGAAAAGACAGCCAAATTTCTTAACTTTGAATGCTCACAAGTCAGCCAAATGGCGAGATATCTGGAAAAGTTATACCTTTTCAGACTCTAGACAACTAGTAGAATCGATCCTCATCAAAATATTTCAAAATTGAGACAAAAAATTTTTGACGATTTTTTGGCAAATTTTATGAACTAACCCCTTTACATTTTTTCAAAAATCGCTCCAAAATTTTTTTCCTTCAATATTCAATATTTTGATGCCAATCGATAGCTCTGATCCTCCTGAGTTCAAAATGGTATAACAATCGAAGATTGGACTACAGATTCCCAAAATAATCCAAATCAAAGTTTGAGTTTATTGGGTCTGAAAAGACAGCCAAATTTCTTAACTTTGAATGCTCACAAGTCAGCCAAATGGCGAGATATCTGGAAAAGTTATACCTTTTCAGACTCTAGACAACTAGTAGAATCGATCCTCATCAAAATATTTCAAAATTGAGACAAAAAATTTTTGACGATTTTTTGGCAAATTTTATGAACTAACCCCTTTACATTTTTTCAAAAATCGCTCCAAAATTTTTTTCCTTCAATATTCAATATTTTGATGCCAATCGATAGCTCTGATCCTCCTGAGTTCAAAATGGTATAACAATCGAAGATTGGACTACAGATTCCCAAAATATTCCAAATCAAAGTATGAGTTTTTTAGGTCTGAGAAGACAATTTTTTTTCAGCCAAATTTCTTAACTTTGAATGCTCACAAGTCAGCCAAATGAAGCGATATCTTAAAAAGTCATACCTTTTTAGAATCTAGAGAACTATTACAGTCGATCCCCATCAAAATTTTTCAAAATTGTAACAAAAAATTTTTGACCATTTTTTGGCAAATTTTATGAACTAACCCCTTTACATTTTTTCAAAAATCGCTCCAAAATTTTTTTCCTTCAATATTCAATATTTTGATGCCAATCGATAGCTCTGGTCCTCCTGAGCTCAAAATGGTATAACAATCGCAGATTGGACTGCAGAGTCCTAAAATATTCCAAATCAAAGTTTGAGTTTATTGGGTCTGAAAAGAAGTCATGTCTTTCAAGATCAAATATTTTTACACGAACTATTAAAACGTTGTGTCTTACTGTGGACTTCTTATCGCCTGAGAATTCAAGTGGTAATTTAAATATTCCAGCTTGAATACCAGGCGAAAAGAACTTTCAGTAGCTCGCAATCACCCACTCTTTGTTAAATAGTACACTAATTTGCCACTCCCCCTTTATCTAAACAGATTGTTCGATGTGGGCGGCCAGCGATCTGAGCGTAAGAAATGGATACATTGCTTTGAGGATGTAACGGCGATCATATTCTGCGTGGCCATGTCTGAATACGATCAGGTCTTGCATGAGGACGAAACTACGGTAAGTTTTCAATAAAACAAAAGCTAAAAAAAGACTGATACATTTTTTAAATCCCTTGTAGAACCGCATGCAAGAGTCGTTGAAGCTGTTCGATTCCATTTGCAACAATAAATGGTTTACGGATACCTCGATTATATTGTTCCTCAACAAAAAGGATCTGTTTGAGGAGAAAATCCGCAAGAGTCCGCTGACAATTTGCTTTCCCGAATACACAGGTAAGTTGAATCCACTATAATTGAGAGTTTTGAGATTAATTTTGTATGTTTTTTTTTCAGGTGGTCAGGAGTATGGCGAGGCGGCTGCCTATATTCAAGCTCAATTTGAAGCGAAAAACAAATCAACCTCGAAAGAAATTTACTGCCACATGACGTGCGCCACAGATACCAATAATATACAGTTTGTATTTGATGCTGTCACCGATGTCATCATAGCAAACAATCTGCGCGGATGTGGACTGTACTAAGCGGTTTTTTGGCGGGGCACAAGCGGGAACCGTTACGGTATTAAAAAACAAAAAAAAAAAACCAAGAAACAAAACAAAAAACCAAAATATATAAGAAAGAAACAACAAACAGCGCGGGAGCACAACAACAACAACCCACCAGCATTGATCAAAAAGAAAACAACAAACAAATGATGATAGAACCAATCAGCAAACACAACAAACATATACACACACACACACTCTCTCACACACACACACACAACATAAAAGCAAAGCCCAAAGAACTTTTATTTGTTTGTAGTAAGTAAAATATTGTGCTTAAAAGATCAGCGGTAATTGGTTGAAAGGAAAGCAAGGAAAAAGTTTAAGAAAGAGCTGGAAAAATCAAGTGAAAGCAAAGAAAACTGATGATGAAAAACTTGGCACATATTGAAAAGCATTTTCCTATATATTTGCATCATGCAAGCTACATACATGTATGACATGAAACGCACACACTTAAACAACACAACATAAACGCACACACACACACACACACACACACACACACACACACACATACACATTGAAACGCAAGCATTAATGCATAATATGTAGTTGTTGTTTGGTCTGAATAATTTTATAGAATTTCATAATTTATGTGTAGTTTAGTTTCTCGTGTATTTATTAAAAACAAAAAACAAAAACAAAAACAAAATCGAACCCAAAAGTAAATGAAATGAATGAAAAGAAAAACTAAAGAAATTATAAAGATGAGAACAAAGTATATATGTGTACTTATATATAGAAAGCATATATACCGCATATATAAGTATATAAATATTATACAATATATATATATAAAGATACACGTATATATATATATATATATATATAATTAAATATATTAAATGTTTCCTGTTGCAATCTCTTTGAAATTATTCATGCCATCAACGCTGCATTTCTCATGCTTGTTTTAGGCTTAAGTTCAAAGATTTACAAATTCTGCGCAAATTACATTAAATTTATAAACAAAACAAAAAACAATCGACAACAAAAAAAACACACAAAACAAAGAAAACATCAAATGGGCAAAATGAAATTAGCAGAAAGATTAAATATTATTTAATAACAAAATCAATGATAAACAAAATAAAACTTAATGCATAACTTAATGAACAAACCAAAAAACAACAACAAATTAATACAAAAAAAAAGGAAAATCGTAAAGCTCTAATTATTAAGGCCTAAATTAATTGATAAACACAAACAAAAAGTGGTCTAAAAACGGTCTTAAAAAAAGATGAAAAACTCTCGAAAACTATTTGTATTTACTACATGGAAAATATTGAGAAATTGCAAAACGAAATTGCGAATTTTGAATCAGCCAGCCATATAATTCGATTGATTATAGATCGATGTAAATTGTAATTTGTTGAATTTGTGTGTGTATAGAAGGATATATAGAGAACAGAGCGAGCTGATGATTGTGCGATGATAACAATGATAAAGCTACAAATTGCACAAAATGAAAGATAAAATCAATACAAAAATACCACAAAAAACATCACGCACAACAACATTAAACTTAAACACACACAAACACACACGCACACACATATACACACAAACTAACTATAATTTTTTGTACACTAATTTATTGTAATTACTACTATAATTTTGTTGCATTTATAATAGTCGCATACGAATGTAGTTCGAGTATCCAGAAAAACAAAGTTAAAGAACAAACAAACAAACAAACAAACAATCTCGCAATAGAAAGAAACTGAACAGATAAATCTCAAGATAAGATGGAAGAAAAGATACAAAGATACAAAACAGAGAAGGAACAGTTCATTGTAAAACACATTGTATGTAATATTTATAATGCATATATACTATACACTATATACTATATACGAGTATACATAAAACATAATAATATTAATAATAATAATAATTAATTGTAACATTTATTGTATTTAGTGAATGGCATTTAACACTGTGCGTTGCAGCTGTTAATTTTGTTTAGACTTATTTATATGATACTTATGTATTTATGTATGTAACGAGTATGCTTTGTGCATTTCTTTATTATCTATTTAATCTATGATTGGATTGTGCATTTTTTGATTTTATACACAATGGAATAATGGAATTTATAATTGTTAATTTATAGTATTTTTGTATATTATACAACAAGCTCTCTCCAACTCTCTCTCTTTCTTCCTACCGCTCTACCCTTTACTCCCTTTATTGTTTATTAGTTTTTCTTAAACATTTTCTATAATTTATACTTATCTATACCCAAAGAACAACTGCTCCTGCTCTCCGATTTATGTTTTATAGTTTTTAAGCATTAATTTATGTAAACATGCTACACACACACACACACATACAAAAGGAACTTAGTAAGTTTATTAGCAAAATAAAATATCATTTAACGATTATCGATTTAACAAAACAAAAGAAAAGAAAATTATGAAAAATTTGTAAACAATTTGCTTATAGAGAGATTGTTTCAGTTCAAATTCTTTGGACATCAAATCCAGTGTGTAAACCTACTTATGCAAAAGTTGTTGAACAACATACATCTTTTGTATCTGCGAGATACAAGATACTTTTGTAGTTGAATGCCATATTATGAGCAGTTTTTCTAAGCATACGCAATAACATTTGACAAAGCTAAATACAAAACGAAACAAAACTAAATTTAACAACAAAACCACAAAACAAAACAAAACACTCCTTAAACCTTACCAAAAACAAAAACAAAAACGAGAAAAAAAAAACAAAAACAAAAAAATACAAAAACCACACAACAACAAACACTGTAATATTTATCGTATGTATTTTCCATTCAACTTGTAAAATTCTACCAAAATACAAAAATTAAAAAATAAAAAAAAAAAAAAAAAAAAATCATTTTCAAATAAAAACTATTTATTCAAAAACAAAACAAACATTTAAACTATTTATTCCAATAAAAAAAAAACATTCTCCTTACAGCTACGGTTAAATGAGCTGCAAAAATTAAAACAACAACTAATTTTTAATTGGACGCAAACAACACACAACACACACACACACAAACCCACACACACACCCACACACACACTCTGATATACACTCGAAAAAATATTGAGACCATTTTTAGTAGCAAGAATTGAATGAAAGCAAAATGAAACGGTTGAAAACTCTTCTCAGTTGTCTAAACTGTATGTAATTATTATATATACTATATATATATATAAATCAAATATATATGTATATTTATGGAATATTTAATTCAATCCCAACAAAATAATGTAATTTATTAATACAACATGAAGGAGTAATTAATTAAACTATCAACAAAAAAAAGTCAAAAATATTAAAATAAAATAATGAACAATTTATACATATAAATATATATATATATATAAATAAATTAATATATATATATTCAGTGAGATGAGACATCTGTACTATATATTTTTCTCGTAAACAGAATTCTAACTCCATACAGAATGTAATATGGTAATACCCTTACTCAAGGTAATACCACTAATGGCATTTGAAAGACTTTCACTATTTTTTACAAAACTCATACAAAGTCCGATTTTGATTTAAATATAATTAAAGAAAAAACTTAGCTCAACTTTAACCAACAAGAACTTACATAATAAAATAATAGTATATAAATATGCATTAAACATTTACTTCATAAAGTTATTAAACAACAATTTTTGCATAATAAATTAAATTACATAAGCAAAATTCAAATCAAAGTAATTCATATTTTTCTATATAAAAACAAACGGCTCATATACAGTTTTTTGCTCCGAAAAAGTAGGCACACACACACACACACACACACACACACACACATACCCATCTACATACACAGACAAATCGCACCACTACTAAAGTGAAAGATGATTAACTATTACTTTAATAGCAGTTAAAAATTGATAAGATACAATTTTGATTTGTCGCAGCAAAAAAGAACAATTTATAGTAATAAATAAAATTATAATATTTAATATATAATAATAAACCAAAAACTCAACAACAAAATGTTCAAATTTGTGTTGAGCTGAAGAGAAAGTTAGAAAGTGAAGAAAGTAATGAAAGTGAAAGGAGTAAGTTGGCAAAAGGATTAAATAGGTAGAAAAAAAAAAACTATAAACTTTAAACGTTGTAACTAATTTTGTAGCCTAATCCAATTTCGCTTTAGTTGTGCCCACTAGTAAAACCAAATAATTAATTTTCTCATATTCTTAAATTATTCTTTAAAACATTAAATTATTTAATTGCATTCCTTTTCTAAAAACTAAATGAACCAAGTAACAGTTTCAAATGTGAATTGAGCAAAGTCAACAAAAGAAAATAAAAAAAAACTTCTTTAAACAATAAATAAATAAATAATGAGAATGCAAATTAAAATCGTTGAATTACAAATTTAATATAATAAATACTTATAAATATAATACGTGGAAAGCGAAAACCAAAAAACCAAAGGAAATACATAATAAAAATAAAAATGAAAATGAAAACGAAAAAAAATGTTTGTATGTAAAAGAAACTCAAAATGTTAGATCATCTTAAATTTAAATAAAATTAAATTTAAAAAAAAAATACAGAATTAAGCTGTTTTTATTGAAAACAAAATTTCAAATAAATTAAAAATGGTAGATAAAATAGAGCAGTAGTTAAGTTTTGGTCGAAAATGATTTTCAACAAAAATAGAACATTTTTCTTAACTTTGAATGCTCACAAGTCAGCCAAATGGCGAGATATCTTAAAAAGTTATACCTTTTTAGACTCTAGACAACTAGTAGAATCGATCCTCATCAAAATATTTCAAAATTGTGACAAAAAATTTTTGACCATTTTTTGGCAAATTTTATGAACTAACCCCTTTAAATTTTTTCAAAAATCGCTCAAAAATTTTTTTTGTTCAATATTCAATATTTTGATGCCAATCGATAGCTATGATCCTCCTGAGTTCAAAATGGTATAACAATCGATGATTGGACTTCAGATTCCCAAAATATTCCAAATCAAAGTTTGAGTTTATTGGGTCTGAAAAGTCAGCCAAATTTCTTAACTTTGAATGCTCACAAGTCAGCCAAATGAAGCGATATCTTAAAAAGTCATACCTTTTTAGAATCTAGACAATTATTACAATCGATCCTCATCAAAATATTTCAAAATTGAGAAAATAAATTTTTGACCATTTTTTGGCAAATTTTGTGAACTAACCCCTTTACATTTTTTCAAAAATCGCTCAAAAATTTTTTCCCTCCAATATTCAATATTTTGATGCCAATCGAAAGCTCTGATCCTCCCGAGTCCGAAATGGTACAACAATCGAATATCGCACTTCAGAGTCCCAAGATATTCCTAATCAAAGTTCAGTTTTAACAGGAGGCGAAAAATCTCAGAAGACCTGAATTTGGTACAGTTTGTCCACCATTTCGTCAAGCAATGGCTATTTTCCCAGGTAGCTAGTGGGCAACAAGCGTCATAACATAACTGTACAAGTCTTTGCCTGTCACAACTAGCTTCAGGAGCATTTATGAGTTCCTGGAAAGGAACAGCTAACTCATATTGCAGTGTTTGTGAGTGTTTGATTTTTATTCAAATAAAAACAGGATAGATAATTTGGTTAGGACTTAGACTAAGTGTATATGTGTATGCTACTTAATTTAGTTAGTTACTCCAAAAGTTTCTTTTTAGACTTGGGCGTCGAAATGGTTCGCAAGGAGACACGACGCGGTGTCTTGTTCTTGGGCGTCGACGGCTTTGGGGATGAGACTGTGGTCTCTACTGCCACGGAGGGCGGCGCCACGCCCTTGACGGGTGTACCCTCCTGCGTGTCCTCGTAGACTAGACGTATGTCCTCGGTGTGCTCACAGGTAGCCTCATTGATAACCAACTGTGGCTCCTCTGACTGTTTTTTGCTCGGACTGTTTGATTTCCCAGTGTTTGGCAGCGCAGTTACGCCTGCCTCCGATCCCGCCCCCTTCACGTCCTCTTCCTCCACCTCCTCGACTAAGGGCCAGGCATCCATGGCTTCCTCCACGGCCACAGCGGGCACATTCACGGCAGGCACTTCGATAATCACACGCGGCGTTCGACGTACAGCAATAGGCGTGGCATGTCGGGCGGGCAGGGATTTGGGTGTTTGCGTGCTGCTGCTGCTTCCCGGCGTCCGAGGCTGCCTTCGCACCTGTATGGGCGTAACCGGCCTGGACTCGAATTTTTCCGGCGACTCGAACTTCTCATCGGAGCTGATGATCTCCTTGTCGAGCACTGCTTCTAATGGCTTAGGCAGTACTCCGCTTAGCTGCAGCTTGGGCTTACTGTGCAGCGGCTCCGTCTCACTGCTCGCCTTGCGCTTGATGGCAATGGGCGTGGCATCGGTAGTTTTACGCGGCGAACGGCGTATTGCAATCACAGTTGGCTCTGCGACTTTACGTGGCGAACGTCTGAAGGCAATGGGTTTGGGTTTGGTATCCTCCTTGGTTGAGGATTTTGTCTTGGGACTGCTCGAGGATGTGGCCGAGCTGCTGCTCTGCAAGGACGAATCGTTATCCACCTCTAGATCGGTCTCATTGGCTTCCCTTGGCTCACTTGTGTCCTTATCGCCAACCTTTTGTTTGTCCTCTAAACTATTCGACTTGGTCTTTTCCTGCAGCGGACGACGTTGAGCAGCTGCATCATCCAAGGATGTCTTTCGCTTCTGTTTCTTTTGTTTCCGACTGCGTTGCTGTGGTGGATTCTCAATGGTCTTGACGACAGCGTCCAGCACTGCATCCATTTCCTCATACCGTTCGCCCAGCTCATTCTCGCCAAAGGTCAGCAAGGAACAGAACCCATCGGTACTGGACACGATGAGCACATTGCCATCATTGGACCAAGCCAAGTCTGTGAGTCGTGTGTAGTGTATGTTGGAGACAATGGCAAAAGGCACCGGCTGTTGGGTATCATAGAAGAACACTGAGTTCTTAGTGGCCACTGCATAGATCATACGGTAAGGCAGCTTTATAATCGGAGGATTCTTCTCCTCGTTGTACGGCCTGAGGCGATACAGCAATGGGGAACACCGCACCGCCACAGTGTATTCATTGGGAAAGGGCAGCACAAAGGCGGGTTTACTCAGATCGTAGCGACTATAGCCATATGTGGTATTCGTGGGCTTCAGCACACCATCGTAGTCCGTGACTCCAGCAGGCGTGAGCAGCATTTTGCCATCGGGCGTGAAACACAGACGACGGAAGAAGGTCTGCAGTGTGCCATCGTGATACAGGCGAATGCTGCGACCGTGCAGCTCGTGACCCTCCTGTACAGGCAGCGTGGACTTGCTAACACGATGTAGACAACGCCGCGTGTTAGCATCATAAATACGCAGATTCCTTTAGGGAAACCAGAAAGTTCAATTAGATGTTAAAGGACTTTGGAGCGTTACTCACCTATCCGTGCTCATGGTGGCTATGTACTGATTCGACGGATCCCACGCCACGCCCTGTACATAGCCCTTGTGCTCATCCAGTATTGCCATAGACTTGCCCTTGTGCACATCCCACAACATGGCAGTGTTATCTACCGATCCCGTGACCAAAAACTGTGAATTTGGAGCCCAACTCAAATCGTAGACATCCTCGCGATGTCCACGCAAGATTTTAAGTGTCAGCCAAACCTCACGATCCTGTTCGCTGTTGCCATCAGCGTCCACAATGTTAACCACTTCGTGCTCTGCCTTCTGTTTCCAGATGAAGATCACACTCTCGTCGTCGCCCGAGGCCAGGAGTTCGCCGTTGGGAGACCAGCGTACAGTGTTGACGGCACGCTGATGCCTCGATAAATCGGCGGCCAGTTCTAGTTCAATTCCCTCGCCCTCGACAGATTGGTTTATGTACCAAATGAGTACGTGAGCATCGGTGCCACCCGAGGCGAGGCGACACATAGCGGATGCTGGCAAATTTGCACTGTTCGATTGTATGTCCACACTTAGTACTGGGTCGCGGTTGTGCCACGATATTTCAGGTATTTTGCACTTCATTATTGTTTAATTAGTTAAGCAATCACTTAATCGCAAAGTATTATTATTTTTCTTCGTGAATGCTGATTTCGCGCCCAAAACTCTGTGTGTGTTACACACACACACAACAGACTGCAGACTTAATATATTTTACAACACTCACTATCGCCGTTGCTCAACACGTAAATGATAGTGTTGAAAGTGTCCTTGTATATTTGTTTTAGACTCCACGGCTGCGATGTGTTACAAGTTGCAATCGATAACATTTGTACCACTCAACGCTGGCGATATATCGCAAGTCGCTGCAGCCAACTTACTGTTTTCGAACTCGAAAATTTGTAGAACAGCTGTCAAAATGGTAAACAAACGCGTTTTATTTAATTGAATGGCTTTTTCAAATGTTTATTAATTAATTTTAGTCCGTTACACTGCACACCGACGTGGGAGACATTAAGATCGAGCTCTTTTGCGAATCATGTCCAAAGGCCTGCGAAAACTTTCTGGCCCTGTGCGCCAGCGACTACTATAGCGGCTGCTGTTTCATTCGGAACATAAAAGGATTCATTGTGCAAACCGGCGATCCAACAAACACTGGCAAGAACGGACTGTCCATTTGGGGTACAAAGTTCGACGATGAGTTCAAGGAGACCATTAAGGTAATACTATTATGCTTTCCAGTGTAACACAGAAATTTACCGGCTTACTTTCCTTAGCACACGGATCGTGGCATGGTCTCGATGGCCAACAATGGGCCCAATGCCAATGCAAGTCAATTTTTTATAACCTATGCAGCGCAGCCCAATCTGGACTTGAAGTACACGTTGTTTGGTCGTGTCATCGATGGCTTTGATGCTCTGGATGAGCTAGAGAAACTGCCCGTCAATCCCAAGAACTATCGCCCCCACGTGGACAAGAAGATCAACGGAGTGACGATACACGCGAATCCACTGGCAGCGTAATCATGACTTATACATAGTTTAATTTTATATTTTCTACTACTTAAGTTACATAAACGTTCTTCATTTACATACTAATAATATAATTGAGAAACAGCAAAGTTGTGCAAAAAGTTGCTAAAATAAAAAAAAATCTAGGTCTTAAATCTCAGCCAAGTTTGTCATACAAATTCATCTTTTTTTAGTTAAATGTTTTTGTTTTCTTGTTTTTTTTTATAAAAATTGCATTGCTTAATTCGCATGAATTTGTTGTTAGTTGGTTTGTTTTAGAACTTTTGCACTTAAATGGAAAAACTTAGCATAGACAAAAAGATGTTTGTTGACAAACGAATAGAACTAGAAAAGTCAAAGGTTTAAAACAAATGCTAACAATGAATCTCGCAAGAGTTTCACACTACTATGATATGGGACTATGGATTATGTAGATTTGCCATTTGTGATTGTCTTTGTGGGCTGTTTCGGATGATCCTTCATGTGCTGCTCGAACATGGCACGGATATCGGCCAGTGCCTGGCAAATGTTCTCCGCAAAACGATTCACATCCTGTAATCAAATTGATTTATTAGTTTTAAAAGTCTAGAAAGATCTTCAATGACTTGACTTACGGTCTGCGCACACGTTGTCTTTGCTGAGATATGGAAGAATATCAGATTTTCACCAGCAATGATATAGGAGACACCATAGCCATCATCGGCAACGGGTCCAAAGCCACCTCCAGCACTAATGCAATTTGGATGCTTCTTCAGATCCATTTTGGGCGTTTGTCCATGAGGTGTTTGACTAGTGGACAGACGCCAGGGTTCGCTGAGCACCTCGTTGAGGAAGGGTGAATCCACCTCCAGGTACTTAGACACCACATACAAACAGAACAGATGACGATCAATGCCACGTCCACACATGGCATCCTGATAGCCCAACTGATGCCGATCACAGGCAGCTTGCAGCAACTTCACACGTTCATCATTCTGCAAACGGAATCAAAATTAGCTTTGTTAGGTTATTCTACCAATTCACTACTCACCGTTGTGCTGGGATTCTGCATGGCTTTAACCCAGGCAGCCGACTCAATTGTGCAAGGACGCACTGTTTCCGTGCGTCCCTCACGGAAGAGGCGTGTCATCGATGCCTCGTAGGTGAGCGAGAACCGTCCCGCATCCCGATAGTAGGCCAGCTGCAGGGCCATCTGTATGAAGGCATCTGGTGAGAGACGACACTTCTTCATGAAGCCCTTTCCATACTCCTGATGCACCAAGATCTTTAAATTAACTTCATTCACCAGTTTGGTGGCACAGATCGTTGCCTCCTCAATCTGGGCCAGACACGGCTTCAGATCCCAGGCAAGACGTGTGGGTAGTGGTGGCTGAAACTCTGGAGTTCCCTTCGTATTGCCCAGCTCATCATATCTAAATGAGTTGGTGGATTAATAATTTAGTTAGTATAGCAAGAAAGGGGAATATTAGTTAGTTTGGTAGTTAGTTAATCACAGTTTAGACAACTGTTCTATAGATTTTGTTAGCTTATATGTACATAACTATAGAACTGTTGTGGAGTTTAATAATTTTACTTAGCATATTAAATTTTAGTGGTTTATAGAAATTATAGTTGGTTATAAAGAGCATTTAAATGATTGTTTAATAACAATTTAGAGAGCAGTTCTTAAAAGTTAGTTGGTATGCATAATTTAGCTATAGAGTTTGATTAGTTTAGTTGGAATATTTAAAATTTTAGTGGATTAAACCAAGTTAATAATAGTTAATTATATACAGTTTATACAACAGTTCTGTAGTCTTAGTTAGTTATATACATTAAATGACTATAAAACTGTTGCAGAGTTTAATTATTTTAGTTAGAATATTTAAGTTTTACCCATCAATATCATCACCAAACACACTTTCCCACAGATGTCCCATAACCGGTGCGTCTGCCCTAAAATAAAAAAAAATGCATAAATATTAAAGATAAGAGCGACCACAACCAAGCTCAAACCATAATTAAGTTAAAATATGTATTAATAATTATAATAAATAAATATTTATATTTGTATATACACATGTCTGTCATCTCACACCGCAAAGATATATACCATTTGTAAGTATATTCGTAGTAAAAACTTTACCCATTCGAGACAAGATCATCAACAATGAGATTCTCCCACATGTGTGAGGCGATGGCGGCGTCGGACCTTTTGTTTTATACACACAATAATCATATCAAATATAATTTTAAGATAATGCTTAATTAGAACTATATAGAGGGTTCAACAGTCGAGCGAGATGACTGCTAAACACCCTGTACTTATTTAAGAATTCATCAAGCTTTATTCCTATGAGAGTTATATCAATTTTAGTTTATATCCCAATCTTACCAAGTGTGCTCTGCATTGAAGCCAACGCGTCCATTGCTGCCCACGCAAACTGTGAAGCATTTGTCGAACCAACGATTATAGCCATTGCCATGAAGCAGCTTCTTGCCAAACGAGTCGAGCAGCTCGGGACGCTTTAGATCAAACTCAAAGGGTTCATCGTCCAGTGAGACCACAAAAGCAGCCGACTCAATGGTGCGCAAAGAGACATGGTTAACGCCGCGGGAGAAGAAAGTGTTCCTGGTGTCCGCCCATTTGGAGCGATTCCAGGCAGTCAAAGCCGCCAAGTGCTCCTCACCCTCGACGGGCGTGGCCTTGGCCTTCAGTATATCCTCGATTTGACTGCAAATAAAAAGATTAAAGGATTAAATGGTGATTTAAAGCTAAAAGCTGCTTTGTAACCTACACTTGGAGCTCACATGGACGCAGAATGCGTCCCTTGTAGTAGATGAGCATCTTGTAGTAGCAGCCCTTGTGTAGCACCACAATATAGTTGGAGTCCTTGTAGTGCACAATGCGATCCGTTTCGAGACCTGGCACACGAACCGTATTGAAAGTACGTTCATACTGCCAGGAGCACAGTGGGATCATGCCCTGGACCATGATAGGTTGCAGTTCCTGATGCTCAATCTGGCGACGGAAATTGAGTAGCAAGGAGATGACATTGGCAGCACGTGCCGCCTGAACATTGGTGAGATTCATGAAGATGGCATCGATGCCATAGAAATTGCTGTTCACACAGAGCGGACTGCGACCGCGGAGATAGACATACTCCTCCCACCAATCCGAGACGTAATTGGTGGACCACCAGCTCTTGAGGATTAAATACCATTGCAGCTTCTTGCCAATTGTTTGTTCAAACTCCTTGGCCAATCCCTCCATGCGTTTGTAATTCTCATCGTCCAACAGTGGACGCACTGATCTCAGATACCGGGACATCGTGTCCTTGACAGAAGGCAACGGCAGACGTGGCAGTGAGCCCTGAAAACTATACAATCCTGGCTTGTTCCAACTGGAGAGCACACGCACCACCGCCACCCAGAGTTTGGTGGGCAGAGAGATACGACTACCCGGTGCCCTCGACTCGTACATCCAACCCTTGTAAATGAGCAGCAATTTGAGCGTATAACGCATTGTAAAGCAGATGGAAAGCCAAATGATCAGGGCGGCCAAGAAGCAGGCCGTAATCTGCCAGTTCATCGTATTACTAGGCAGTTGGACCAACACTTTATTGGTCAGATTAAAGGGTGCTTGATACCCTGCAAAGTGCAGACCCAGCGCAATGGCTGTGATCAGCCAAAGACTCTGTATGTGCGCCGGGTAGACACCATTCCGTATGCCGTTCTGCAAGAGAAACCAAAAAATCACATAAAGGAAATGAATTTTAAAGCGATTTGTGAACTTACCCGAGCACGCGCCATGCGCTTTTTCCAGGAACGCACACCGGAATTCCAGACCAGATTGAGCACCTCCTGGTCATAGTTGATGTCGAAGCCCTCGTGCGTGATCGCAAACGAAAAGGCAACGGCAGAATGGGCTTCAGCCATGCCGAATGTTGTTTAGCCAAAAAAAAAACTGTGGAAATAAATCAAAATCCCATGCGATTAGATATCGTTTAATTCGTGTATCTCTCAGATACATTATGTATTTAGCAGTACTGAGGATTAATCAATTTCGATAAGCAAACTGTGGTTTGATACTATTGTTATTGATTGTGAAATACAAGCTGATAGTAAATAGCATACTATTAGCCTATCTATAGCTATATCGGATATAAGCAGCATTCTTATTCAAAGCTTCAACGACGCAATTTCGTATTTTTTTATTGTTGAACTTTGAACTTTATTGCAGTTTGTTAAGTTTCTCACTGATTGTTTAATTAATTACATATCAAAAGAGTGACTCGTGTGCTCACTTGCGCCTTCGCGATGTCATAACAAATTCTCAATTGACGTCACTAGCAAAAACTCTCTAAGAGATAACCCCGATTAAGGATTAAAGTCTCAATTAAGATTACTCGCAGCTTAGCAGATTAATTATTAAACAAATGAATTCAATGACTTTTATTTGTTGTAAAAAAAAACAAAAACGTATTTAAGTAGTAACTAAAGTTATTTAACGATTTTAGAAATTGTCTATAAAACTCACACGTTTTCAAAGTCTCTCGAGAGAGTAATTTGCATCTTTAGTGTTTACAATTATTTTTTATTTACTACAATTTGTTGTTATTAGCTAAACCAAGGCGTAAACTTGAAAAGTTGTTTGCCATCCATAAGGCAAGACAGCATAAAACCTTGATTCAGTTGAACTCTAAGCTAAAGACGCTTGGCTCCAACTGAAGGCCACTGCAATGGCTTAGAAACCTCAAATAACAACAACAAATAACCAAAAAGCAGACATAGAAACAACAAAACAACAGTGTTATTTTTGTTTGACCTACTTTTTTAGCAGTGGAACTACACTGCGTATGCGTAATGTGCACACACACACACACATACAGCATACGCCTCGTGTACATACATATAAATAAATTTTGTTGTTTTGCTAGACGATCGCTACCGGCTTTTAAATATTTATATATGCGCGTGGAATACACATTCATTTATTAATTGTTTTATTTTTATTTGTTATTGTTGTGTGTGCGCTAAAGCAACAACAAATAATAAAATCATGCTGCTGCTGCCGCTGCTGCTGCTGTTGTTGATTTTTTTTTATTAAATTGATTTATTTTGCGCCGAGCACAAAGGTTCAAAGTCCACAAAACTACATATATTATTTTCTATGTTGTATTTGTTTTAAGCAACAAGTGGAAAACATTTCAATTGCAGTTATTTAGCTGTATTTTTTATATAACTAACAAGAAACTATAAAAATCTTGCTGATAAGAGAGACGTGAGTCCTCTTATCCGCTTATCAGGCAAGGGCCCCAACTGATGAACGGGGGGCGGAGCAAAGGGGTATTGAAATATTGTGAGCACTTCAAAAATTTAAAAAATAAAAAAAATATTAAGTGCGGCGTATGTGGAAGTAGGACAAAATGACTAGAAAGAAAGAAAAACGACAACAACAGTGGGAGAGCAGAGAGGGAAAGCCAAAGCGAATGAGAAAATTGCAATGCAATGCAGATTTTTTTTTTTCGTTTCTTTTCATGTGACCTTCAATTATTTGAGTCGAAAAAGAATAACAAAATAAGTGTTTAAAACAAACCTTCTTTGAAATGTTATTAACCTTTGTTTATGTGTAATGCACTCAATTAATGAATAATTCTTATTGGTATTTCACAAATGCACTGTCGGAATTATCGCAAATGTTTTTTAATTTCTTTTCTTTTTGTGGTTTGAAAAAGGATTCCGAAAACGTTACGAAATTTATTTTTGCAAACAAAACAACTTGATCGCTTGAACGACGAGCGTCAACTGATTCTCAACTGCGTGGCGGCGAGGCGCATGGGGTCTCAGAAGCCGAACAGATACGTCGCCGGCTACAGTCGCACATACTCACACATATAGACGTACCCAAACATACATATATACATACATGAGTATGCAAGCCATGCATGTGTAGTTAAGACACGTATGAGTGCCTCCCTCTGCTGCGTCATAGCTAGAGAGTGGCAGCAAAGCATAGACAGAGAGAGCGTAGTAGAGCGAGAGAGTAAGGTAGTGCAAGAAGGGGGCTCGCTATGCAAAGCGTGTGAGAGACAAAGACGTGCATGGACCACTGCCGGTCGTTGTCGTCGACTAAAGTTTATCATAGTCCACGATTGTTTTTGTAGCTTTTGCCATGTGCATTTTTGCCTGTGTCAATCGTACGCACACGCACGCACACATACACCCACTCCCTCCTGGGCCAAAGCATTTATCTCTCCCGAGGCGCAACTATAAAAATAGCTTTCATATGGGGATCACTAGATATGTTTTGTGGAACTGAATTGTCGACGAGAAAAATTATGACTGGGCAAATATACGATTGTCGAACGAACACAAATAGTGCAAACATATTTATATTTATCCATACACTGATTAAGTATGCTAAAAGATATATGAGCTAGAAATCATATAAGTTTTTCGCGTACTTTGAACCCTAGCTATGAGAATTTAGAACAAGTCGCTCTCCAAAAAAAACACTTGTAAAATAGTTAATATTTAAACAGTTTAAAAGCTTAACGACTTAACGACCGCATCACCCTTGGGGGTATATGGAACAGAAGCTCTTGAACTGATAATGTTTAATCAATAGTTGGAAATACTTTTCTTTTTATGTTTATTTAAACTGATAAGCTTGCCGTGATGTGATCTTATAACATCAAAAATAGTTATTTAAAGTCTGCGATAAGATAATACTTATACTATAATTTCAGTTTGTCTTTTCTTTTTGTATCGCTATTTTATCGCCTATTCAAAGTTCAATCAGATGCAGGGGTCTCAAGAACTATGAACTAGAACGCAATAAAAATAAGTGGGTTTGTTATCAAATGATTGATAAGCAGCAGGCACGCGGCTTGTACGCGTAATTCTCAAGTATTGCCAAATTTTTACTACGAAGTAACCTAGAGCAATTAGTGACACATTGTAGCTGTCTGGTTGGCATTTCGGCGTAGACAACAAAGTCGGTTATCAGACAAATTTGCCAAAAAAAAAGTTTCTTATCACACAATATACGAGAGTCACGGAAGCCGATAATAAATATAAAAATTCCCCTTCCATTTGCTTCAAAACGAGGGCAATTCGTCTTAAGGCCCCACCTCCTAATAGCCTTGACAGATCATGAGTATATATAACGAAAATTATAATCGGAATACACCAAACAGACAATTCACATCCAAAGCTCTCTTGAGCTTGGACTTTAAACTGTAAGCAAACTTGAAATGCGTGTGTAGAGCCATAGGAGTAGGGGGTAAACAGTAACCAGTTCAGCTAATTTCGAATTCGGAACTGCTCCGCTTTATTATATCATTCACAGCGTATTGAACGAAGAGTCTTGTAACTTATGCAAATGATTTCAATCATGAATTTATTCTTAAATTAGAATTGCTTTAAAATTAACTATTTAACTGTTTAGGTAATGTACGTATTTAAATTTTAGCTAAAACATTTGGTTTTGTTAATCGTGAATGATATTTTCTTAAGGTTTCGTCATTTGTTGTTGTCTTTTCAATTAGTTCGTGCCACTCACACACAGTCACAGTCATACGAAGAGCAGACACTCTGGCTTGCTCCCACACAACTACACCTGTCTGCGTTGGCATGTATATGTGTGTCTACTTGTGTCTCTTTCTCAGATGCTTATAATGCAATGCAATACTGTTGCTGCTGTCTGTCTGAGAGCTTTCGCTCACCCACTCAACTGAGAGCGTAGCTAACTTGCTGTGGACTTTGAACCTCACTGAACGAGTGTGTGAAGAAAAAGAAAAAAGTTTAAAAACAAACCAAAAGAAACACAAACAATCACAACGGCAACATAAGCCACAGCGCAGTAGCAAAGCGTGTGGTAATATTTGTTGTTTTCTTTTTTCGTTTTTATATCCACAAATACATACACATTGTATGTATGTATGTATGTTGTGTGTTTCCCGCAACAAGTTTCCAAGCGGCTGCATATGAGTGGAAAATGGAAAAAGAGGGGCTTGCTTGTGACCCAAATAAGAGAAACAGGTTAAAATTGTGAGTATTAAGCAATATATCGTAGAGTAGGTTGCTAGGCCATAGCTAATATTCAGGTAAGCGTGTCCAAATAATTGCATTAGACGAGTCAAAGGTGAATGCACGGCGCCTGCGTGAGATTAGTCTCACATTTTTCTGTTTTACTCTGAATACACAAGGCAAGGTACACAAAACATACCCTTTACTTACTGTATGTATGAACTTCCGTTGTTGAATGAACTCGTTTTAATTGCAGGCCAATTACAGGCGATTTGAGCTTAATCCAAATGCGCTTAAATTTAAAAGCGAAACAAAAAAATACAGAAGACGAAAATAACACAAGAAACAACAGCACTTTACAAAGGCAACGTTGACGCGCGCGCAACGTTGTAATCAAAGCAACGTGACAAAAGAGACTGAAGAACCGACTCTGCTCAGAGTCAGAGAGCTGTAAACGAGGAGAGCATGCAATGCGCCACTCGAAAGTTCGACCATATGATCGAATCAGAGAGCGTGAGGGGAAAAAAACAGGGTGACTACGTGCACACGATTCTTCGGCTGCACTTTATTTATTTTCCAATTCATTTTGTTTCGGTTAACTTTTATCATCCACTTGAATGTCTTTTTAATGCTTAAAGCTAGTCTATGTGCAAATAGAAAATTATTCCTCAGGTTCAGCCTTGTCCTTATCCTTGTTTTCGGTGGAATTTGATAAGCCACGAATGCTTACATCATAGACAACTTCCTCGATCTTTTTTACATCGTATTTTAAGGCATCAAAACGCTTTCGCAATCCATCGTTTTTCATATTGAGCAAACGAAAACCTGTGTTTAAATCACCAATAAAGTGAGAGATATTCAAGGGACGGTCATAGTCGCCCATTGTGACGGAATTTGTGGCAAAACGTGATAATTCCGAGGCAAGAAACAATATACCCAGCAAATAGTCTTCAATGTCCAAATGAAAACCGTCCGAATGTTTGGTTTTTACTGTTAACAAATGTTAAATGTTAAAACACTGTAAATAGGTTTGATGGATTGCCAAACAACTTACGTCCAAGCATTTCAGCTGCTGTTTCCCGCGTCACCAAAAATCCCGCCTCCAGGTAAATAACCAACGCAATCAGAAATACCAAACGTTGGGTAATGTAAGTCCAATGATCGGAATAGCTGTGTACAGTAAATTTGGCAAATAAGACCAGACGCCCACACTGAAGTTCAGCAGCTTTCCAAATATGACTTACCGGTAATATTGACCAGGAGGCACCAATGTAGACAACTTTTCGTACTTCTTAGCGCAGGCTTCGATCTGCTGACGCGCCAACGTACAGGCATTATTGACTACGTAAATATATTAATGGTTAATGCATTATTTATGTACATGTTTATTTACTATAACTTACTTTTGCTCAAATCCGAGTGTATAATTTGCAGGTGGATTGTGGCGTCCTTGGCCAAATGCTCAATTTCGCGCACCACAATGCGTATGTTCTGTGAAACATTTGGAGTGTTTTAATCTGACCGCACGTTTTACACAATAATACTAACCTCTCGCAGTTCCTGTTCGTTGTCTATATACTTTTGATATTTGGTAAAAACCTCCATATTTACAAAATGCGACATTTTGTTTGCTTATTTTTTTCTTGTTTACGCCGGCTTCGCACACAAAAACAAAGTTATCGTTTAACGATAACTTACATATCGAATACTAGAGTTGCACTGCATGCGATACATCGATAAGCCACTCATCAAAACATCGTTAATTTATTTACAGCTGTGCTTTGTCTCTTGTGTGTGACGTCGTGCTTTCGTCGTAATTAAAGTAAATTCAATTAAATCAAATTGAGCAACATGTCCTACGTAAGTTTAAAAAATATAAATTAAGTGAAAACTTTTTAACGGTTTTATTTCTGTTTTAAAGGGCGGCGGCTACAATCCTTATGCTCAGCCTGGCGGTGGCTACTCGGCTCCCCCTGGCGCCTTTCCCCCACAAAACGCACAAGTCTCGCCACAAGCACAGCAATGGTTCGCCATGGTGGACAGAGACCGCTCGGGCAAGATCAACTCCGAGGAATTGCGTGCCGCTCTCATTAATGGGCGTGGCGAGCAGTTTTCGGACAATGCATGCAAACTGATGATAAGTGAGTGGAGAAAGAAACGGGCTTTCCATGAGTCAGTTGTGGGGCTAAACATAAATATCCAGTCAGCTATGATATGCAGTGCTGTCATTTTAGCTAGAAAAATTTAGCTGTTTTTAACTAGTTTTTATAATTCTAGCTGAAGCTGAACAATTTTATAGCTTAAAACCTGGGGAAAATCAAAACTGCAGTAGTTAATCGTCAAGGGTTCAATAGTTCGAGTAAAAATGTTCGACCTTGAGAGATAAGCCTCATTATCCGACCTTGAAAAATTAAACTTTGATTTGAAATATTTCGGGTCTCTGACATCCAATCTACAAAAGATATACCATTTTGAACTCGGGAGGACCAAAGCTAACGATTGGCATCAAAATATTGAATATTGAAGGAAAAAAATTTTTGATCGATTTTTGAAAAAATGTTCATAAAATTTGCCAAAAAATGGCCAACAATTTTTTGTTACAATTTTGAAATATTTTGATGAGGATCGATTCTACTAGTTGTCCAGAGTCTAAAAAGGTATAATTTTTTGATATATCACATCATTTGGCTGACTTGTGAGCATTCAAAGTTAAGAAATTTGGCTGAAAAAAATTGTCTTCTCAGACCTAAAAAACTCATACTTTGATATGGAATATTTTGGGAATCTGTAGTCCAATCTTCGATTGTTATACCATTTTGAACTCAGGAGGATCAGAGCTATCGATTGGCATCAAAATATTGAATATTGAAGGAAAAAAATTTTTGAGCGATTTTTGAAAAAATGTAAAGGGGTTAGTTCATAAAATTTGCCAAAAAATGGTCAAAAATTTTTTGTCACAATTTTGAAAACTTTTGATGAGGATCGATTTTACTAGTTGTCTAGATTCTAAAAAGGTATAACTTTTCCAGATATCTCGCCATTTGGCTGATTTGTGAGCATTCAAAGTTAAGAAAAATGCTCTATTTTTGTTGAAAATCATTTTCGACCAAAACTTTACTACTGCTCTACTTTATCTACCATTTTTAATTGATTTGAAGCTTTATTTTGAATTAATTCTGTATTTTTTTTTTAAATTTAATTTTATTTAAATTTAAGATGATCTATCATTTGGCTGATAAATGATCGTTCAAAGACAAAAAATTACGCTGAAAATATGACACTTTTTATACTCTTGCAAAAAAATTGTTTTCTTTGCATTTTGGAATTTATTTTTTTTTCATAGCTAAACTATCCAGCTCTTTTGACTGGTTAAATTCTGTCAGCACTGAAAAAGTAAACAAATATTGGCCATGTGCCCCAAGGAGAAGTGTGAGCACACGTGCATATTTGCTTGGGAAGACATGATTTTGATAAATATTTCACATTTGTTTACTTAACGTTTTCATGTGCTGAACTTTAATTGGCTAACGAACTCATACATTTTGATACTCTACTTGAAGGCATGTTCGACAAAGACGCCAGTGGCACCATCGATATCTATGAGTTTGAGAAGCTTTACAACTATATCAATCAATGGCTTCAGGTCTTTAAGACCTACGATCAAGATGGCTCCGGTCATATCGAGGAACACGAACTAAATAATGGTAAAGTAAACATTTAATTATATATGGCTACATTCAGCTGCTAATTTTAGTTACCAACTAAATGTACTTAGTGTTTGTACCTTAATTGATTTACACTTTCTCATTCTGGTACAGCTTTTACTCAAATGGGTTTCCGTTTTACGCCGGAGTTCATAAACTTCCTGGTGAAAAAGAGCGATCCAAATAACCATAAGGATATTTCCGTTGATCAATTTATTGTGCTCTGCGTTCAGATCCAGCGCTTCACGGAGGCGTTCAGACAGCGCGATACACAGCAAAATGGAACCATTACCATTGGATTCGAGGATTTCCTTACCGTTGCCATCGGTTGTTCTTACTGATCAAAAGCTGTTAAGGAAATCTTACAGCTTAAACCCGCACACACACACACACACACACACACACACTCACAGGAAGCCTTTACAGATGCAAATCTTATTCCGTTTTTATACATTTGTGCATTTTATTCTCGTAAATTATGGTGTATGTTAGTTTTGCTTATTAGTTTCTCGTCAACAGTGTTGCCAAACTTCATGTAGCTGAAATCTTTTTCATAATTGTTAAATCTAGCTATAAATGAGCTAAACTGGCAACACTGTTCGCCAATCACATTGTAATCTCCTCCAAGTATTGTTGTTATTGCAGTTTTCTCTCACATTAAGTACAAAAAAACACACAATAAAAATATATATTAATTGTAAAATGTAAAAAATAATTGTGTTTTTATTTAAATCGTGTGAACATTGTGAATATAGTAGATAGATTAAAAATAATACATGTCTTATAGTTCTTTCTCTTCCTCTTCTTGGTCGTCGTGAATGTTTCAAGACAGTTGCACTGTTAAAATCATTCCAAAATAAATGTCTTCGCTCTTTCGGCGTTCAATTGGAAATTATATCTTATGATTTTTAATTCAAAAATGGCAATTACGAGCTTAAATATACATTTGGATATAAGAATTGTTTGATTTTTGGTTTGGGAATCATTATCTTTTTTCTCTTTTCTTTTGGTTGTAAATTAAAAATTCTTAATTTACTTGCTTTCAGTCTTCAAAGTCAATATTAAAATTAATAAAATCCACAAACGATACTATATAGTTCAAAATCAGTCAAAATTTTCAATACAATAAATACCTAATATGGCATAAAATCAAGGAGATCGCTTGGACAGTCAAATGGGATTTAGTTTTTTAAGGATTAAACAAAGTTATAAATAAATATATGTAGAGATCTTTAGGTATAAATTGATCGGGCAAGATTTCGATATAGCATCGAATCAGTATAATCAGATAACCTAGACAGATTGGGTTAACAATAAAACTCTAATAATTTTGGCAATTTATTTTTATGGATATGTTGAAATATTCGAAATGATTTGGGACTTTCTCTGGCATAATATCGCGCCCAAAAATAATTCTTATCCTATTAAAATCGATAAATGTATATTAAAATATTTGCAATAGACAAATTCAATATCAAGTATATAGTAGAATATCAAAGAATATCATAATCATCATTGCGATCTGTGGTTAAGGGTTACTTCCCGATAGCACTTATAGTATATATGGCTCTAAAAATCAGTTGTAAATAATACGTGAAAATATTGTTGAAGTTACTTAATCACTAAATTGGTTTTGATTATAATGCTTGATTAGAATGGTTTTGCACGACTTAACAATTACAATACAAATAAAATCGATAAATTAAATTAATTACAATTAAACATAAAAATATTCTTAATTTTTTTTTTGATTTTTGTTGTTTTTTTGTTTTTGGATGACACAAAAAATGACAAGAAAAAATTTCATTAAATTTGTGGACACAATTTCAAGTTAAAAGATACAAATTAAATGGGCGAAAACAGAAATCAAATTAAATGGAAGTTATATAATCGTTAGGTCCCCCCCCGTAACTCTCGCGGAAATACCCTGTACCGCGGAGAGTGTTTCATGTATTTGGTATAAATCGTGTGTGATTTTCGTTTGTGCGATATTATATGGAAACGCTTAAAATTCCCAATCACTTATTGCAGTCAATGATCAGTTTGCCCTGGGAATCATCGGACATGGAGCCCATTAGCTGCTCCATGGAGCCACCGCCTCCCTCGAGCTTGCCGTTCATGGAGTACTTGGAACGACGCTTGCTGGGCAACTGAGGCAACTCCGTGTGATGTTTGCGCACATGGACGCCGAGATTACCGCGCTGCTTGGACTTGTAGGGACAGTAGGGACACTGATGGGACGGTTCCTTGCCACCGCATTCGACATTCTCGTGACGTCGCAGTGTCGACTTCCAGCGATACTTTTTGCCACAATGACGACACTCATAGACGGGTTCACCGTCCAGGCCAATGCCATTGGGACTGGTGGTGCTGCCATTGCTGCTGCTGCCTCCGTAATCGCTTAGTGTAAACTCAAGTTGACGAAAGGCCTGAGCCTGTGCCTCCTTGATCGAACCGGACGAGCTGTTGGCATTCGTCGAGGCAAACATGCTCATCGAATAGTTGCCGAATTTGCCACCAGCCACGCCTCCACCGTTAACAGCACCGCCCATGCCGCCAGACTGTTCCATCAGCTGTATATCGTCGAAGGCATGGAAACGTGCATCATCCTCATCCTCGGTGGAGGAACCCGGTTCATTCTCGCACTCCGAGTGTCGCATATTTCGCTGTTGTTGCTTGCGCAGCAGATTCTCTAGTATCTTGGTGGGCGTAACCACATCCCCGCTATTCAACTCACAGTCCACTGCATCGTCATGGACACGACGTTGTGGTGTCTGTTGCCGCAAGATCTCCTGGGCACGTAGCTGCTGTTGGAAGCTGTGCAGTCCATTGCGCATCAATGCCTCGGCTATGGCAGCCGCTGGTGGCTTCGCAGCGGCTCCAAGGGCAGCTGCATTGTTGGCCACCAGCACAGAGGTGGGTATGGCTGTGATGCCACTGGGCAGATTCAATGGTAGCTCTGCTCCAGTTGTTGCCGCTGTTTTCAGTGTGTATTTGGGGCGTGGATGAAATGCTCCGGCGGCGGCAGCAGCGCTCAACTGTTGTTGTTGTTGTGTTTGCTGTTGTTGCATTTCATCAGCCATCAAGTTTTTTGAAGCCGTCTCAGAGGCAGCACCATAAACGGCAATTGCAGCAATACTCGACGGCTCCAAGGTCTCCGCTGAGGTAGGTGACACTTGGCCGTACTTACTGAGCTCAACGGGATCAAGCTGTGCCTTGGGCGCCTTAGCCGATTTGGTCTTATAGAATTCGAACAACATATCAGATACTTCCGATACGGACAAACGCTTACGCCGTGATCCGGGCAGTTGTAATTTCTGCTCCTCGCGCTTCACATTCAGGATGCTGCGCTGAAGACCGCGTTGGATCTCCGCGGCGGCCATGGATGGAGCTGTGTTCTCTTTGCGGCTCAAATCTGTGAAGGGAAACATTCAATTATTTGATTAGTTTAGATTTTTTCATAGATTTATTCGGAATCTGAATCCCTCTCTGGTGTGTGAATGAACTGGAAAATAATATATATGAAATGACAAATGAAAAAGCAACAAAAAAAATGATTAACACCTGGACTGCTGGGTTTTAGTATGGCATGTGGCAAGTGTTAGTGTTGTTGGTGGTGGGGGGTTAGTGGCATGCAAATTAAAATTAACAAAATACACAAATTAACTAAATCATACAATAAATAGTTTATAATAAAGCTGCAAACACATAAATGATTTTGTTTTTCTTTTGTTTTTGTTTTTTTTTTTTTATTAAATTAAACACATTTAATGAAAATGATAATGAAAATGTTGTGAAAAAGCCGCTGTCAGTTTGCTGATTTTCTTTTTTGCGCAAATGATATGTAAATTTGTGAGTTCTTTTTTTTTTTAGTGTAGTTGGTGATGCTGTAGTGTTGTTGTTGTTGTTGATGATGATGTTGTTGTTGGTTGTTGTACCATAACCGTAAATAATAAATTGTTTACCTGTCCGCACAATCTAGAAAAACAGAGATAAAATAGATTAGTTCTAGTATTCACAGAATTAAACCAAAAGTTTCCAAGTTTGAAGCGTTTCAACTGCAAAGAAAAACAAAGAAATTTTATTAATTAACTGTTTTTTGAAAGCTTTTATTTAGCGAGTGCAGTTTAGTTTGTTTTGCTTGCACTATGTGGACGTCGAGAGCTTTTTGCGGTAAACACTCTCTTTAGCTTTAAGCTAAAGCTTTTTTGGTTCTTTCACTACACTTTGCATACTCCCGACGCCCACACACACACGACGCGCAAGCGCTTCAGAAAAAGCGTCTACACTGCAACACAAACGAAACTGCACTGCAGCTTAACACATTTCCAAGCTGCTCTTGCTGTTGCTGCAGGCAAACGCATCCTCAAATCCCAACGGCGTCGTCTGTTTGCAGCTGCAGCCAATGGCAGGCAAACAGCAGCAGCAACAACAACAAAAGCAACAGAAGAGCGCATTTATGTTTCTCTCTGGTCTGCCTGCCTGCCTACATGTGTGCGTGTGTGCGTGCCTGCGCGCATGTGTGTGTGTATCTGTTGCTGCTTGCAGTGTGCACAGCAAGTGTACTCAAGGCTTAAGGCCTGCGCTTGATCCGGGTCCTTGATTTATTTATATTCACTCTTCCATTCTCTGCTCATTCCGTCTACCTAACGCACGCATTTCTCTCCTCTACTCTGTTTCGTATTTCTATTTCTATTTCTGGCATATTCCAGGCAAATAATTCAACACCGAAAACTTTCTCTGAGCGCTGCCTGCTGAGAGCGTGGGTCAAATGATAGAGAGCTCGAAAGCGAGAGGATGATGGAAAAGCATTTGCGCAGGCGCACAAACAGTTTTCACACTGTGTTTGTGTGGAGAGAGCGAGAGTGTGTGAGAGAGAGTGCCTGTGTTTATGATGCAGCTTCCGGTGGTGTTTCGGGTGTTTTCTATATTGTTTTACAGCTGTTAGAGCAAATGTTCAGATATAGATTTCAAGGTCAACAAATGGAAAACTTAGGGGAGGGCAAGGAAAACACAATAATTAATGGAATTTTGCTATAACCATAAAATGCTTACGTCTAAATAGAGTTGACATTTATAGCTAAGTTTAAATGATTCCGAAGATAGGAAAGAGAGAGAAGACAGCTGAGATATAAGTTCGAACTTCAAACGATTTAGAATCTTTTTATATCAAAATCTATTTGCGATATTAGATTCCATTCTAAAACCTTCAGAGATAATTTCTGATTCTGTACCATAAGTTTTCTAAACTTTACAGAACACGAAAATATATGCATATTTCCTTTTATAAACCTTAGTCAAGTTAATAGCATAATTTTGTTAACTAAAGCAGGTATAAAACTTGAAATGTTAATTCCCAGAACTATTCCAGTAATTAGTTAGGAGATAGACAAATTATCTACGCTTGTCCCACAAAAGCAATTTCGAGCGCTTCCAGGAATATTCCGTTGAAATAAAAATAGCTTGAAAAGAACACCGATAAAAGGCTGTAGAGCGAGGGAGAGGGACAGAGAGAGCGAGAGAGAGTGAGAACGAACTCTAGGATAGAACTTGCCTGATGTTTCTAATATTTCTGATGTATCCTGTTTGCTGGACTTTGCGAAGGCAAAGCCCAAAAGGGAAACGTGGAAAATGCGACAACAAAGAAAATTAAGAAGCACGGAATGGCAAATGGAAAAGTGATGGAAATGGAAATGTGTTGCGCCGTGGGAAGCACCAAAAGCAGAAATAAAACAAACAAAGAGTGTGAGAGGGAGAGGGGAAGACAGAGAGATAGAGAGAGAGAGAGAGAGAGAGTTAGGCGTAGGCAAAGAAAACTTATTTTTAGAGGAAAAACCTCAAAAACTCTGCTCGCTACGTGATTTATCTAGGCAACAAATGTTTTTCCATACACTATTTGTGTGTGTGGGCGAGAAACAACAAGAGTGTAAGAGAAAGAGAGCGAGGGAGGGAGAGAGGGACTGAAAGAGAGATAGAGATCTTAGATAAGGACTCTGTCTATAGTACAGTCCAGTTAGTTATGCTTTGTGGTTGGCCAATTTTCCTATTATTTCCACGAGTCCTGGCATTTCAAGGACAAATACCAACAACAAAAAAACACCCTCTAACACGTTTTGGGCCTGAAACCTGTTTTGGGTTAAAGGATTAGCAACTATTGTATTCGAAATGCGAAACGAAATGGTATCGAATCTTCTTTTTAACACACACATGCACACACAAATACATATATGAATCCATAATTCAATAGAATATAAATAGAATATTTACCTGTTTCCACCTTTCCTTCAAAAGTTTCCATAGCATAGCCAAACAAAAAAAAACTGTAATGAAAAAAAAAAAGAAATTAAAAAAATTAAAAATAAAAAAATTAAAGTTTACATTAAATATAAAAAAAAATATACATACCAAAAATATGCACATGAAATGAAAAAGAAAAAAAAATTAATAAATTAATAAGTATTTAAAAAAAAAAAATACATAAATTTAAATTTAAAATAAAAAAACAAGAATTAATGTTAAATCTATGCAATTAAAGTTAATTATAAATTTTTAAAACTATTATTAAAATATTTATAAATTGAAATGGAACAAAAATTAATTATTTAATTTAATTTTTTTTTAAATTTAATAAAAATAAAATCAAAATTGCATAAAATTTACATAAATTTACTTGTCAAATAATTTTTTTTTAATTCAATAATATTTTTATTTTTATTTTTCTTTTTTTTTTTTTGGCATATGCTTTATCATTTCAGTTTATTCGCAAGACGTATAAAAAAAAACTTAAAATTGGTCATTTTTTTATATAGTATTATAAACTAGTTAATGTAGTTAACTAATTAAAATGTAATGGCTAAACAAAACAATGAATAAAATGCTTGGAAATTAAAACGAATTCTTTCCAAATAATGCTTAGCGAGTTTTGGCTTTTTAGGCAATAATTAGTAAATATAATAATAATTAATTATGCTTAATTAATTTAATATATTTCTATGCCTTCATGGTGAGTTCTTTATAGTTAATTTGTAATTTTTGGTCTCGATTTGGTAATTTTGTTTTTAGTTTTTCAAAGAACTTTGGAATCGAATTAAGAATTTCTCTTGAAACTGATTGGGTTTTCTACAGATTTATATAGAAATATATCTAAGCTAATTTTAGCTTTAAATATTTTAGCTGCAAAATTGTTAATTTCTTTGTTGTTCAACTTAAAACTTTAGTTAAGAAACTTTAGAAAATTCTAGTCCATTGAAATCTTTGTTGATCAGTGTTATATATAGTGTATATATGTATATATATTCCTTCGTAGTTCTAGATCAAAACCGAGTGCTCCTTGCGCATGTGTTCGTTGAGGAAAGCCTGTGAACGATAGACCCTCGCACAGAGTGGACACCGATTGGATTCATAGCTAGGAGTACGCTTGGAGCTCTGACGTGGCAGTTTACGTCCTGCCACCAAACTGCTTGTGTCCAGATGCAGATTCTGTGGCAAGTGCGGCACCAAATGTTGCAGCGAACGAGCTGTCGATATGGAAGCCAATTGTTGCAATGCTATCAAAGCATCCGCATTGTTAACCAAGGGCTTCTTGCCATTGTTGTGGTTGTTGTTGTTGTTGGTGTTTGTCAGTTGCTGTTGTTGTTGTTGTGCTGTGATTGCTGGCTCCTCATTTTCACTCTTGATGTCACTTTGGGGCGCCGGCGAATGCTTGCCACATTTGTTGGCCGACTCCTGACCACGCAGATTATATTTGCGCACTGCAAAGACACAGAAAACAAACAAAAACAAATAAAAAACATAAATCATAAAAAGAAAATTTAACATAAAATTAAAATTAAGGCAATTGTTCGAGTTGTTGTTGCCTAAACCCAAAATTAAATTAAATTAATTATATAAATTAGGCAGGCAGACATACAGACAAGCGCATATTTACACACACACACACACACGCACACACATACATAAAATTAATTAAAAAAGTGTGAGTGAAAGTATTAAAAAAGAAATTCATTTTCTTTCATTACATTTTATTTACATTAATTACTTATAAAAAATTCAGAATCCTTTTCTTGGCATTAACGAGAACTTTTTGGCTAATACAATCTGGTAAAACAAAACACAATTTTCCAGCCCAACTGAACTAACAAAAAAAAAAACAACACTTAATCTGAAAAATCCGCTTCGTTTTCCACACGAATTTCAGAGGTGTCATAGAGATCCATCGGATCGAAGGCGCTCAAACGGTGGCTGGAGAAGCGTCCCAAAGACTTCGATGTTGTTGTTCTTCCAGTTGTTGTTGTTGCTGTTGTGGGTTTTCCTTTGTAGTCCGATTTGTGGAGTTTTCTATGTCGATTGAGATGTGAACGTCGCTTGAACCATTTGAGACAAAAGTCGCACTGGAAACGCTTGAAATCCTGACACTCCTCCCGTTGATGCAACATCAGACGATTGGCGGTGTTATAGTAGCGTCCACATTGGCACAACAGCTGATTCTTTGTTCCATGTCGCACATATTCTGAAGATATAAAAAATTTAAAAATTAAATTTAAATATAAATTTAATCTGCATTAAATAATTGTGTATTTTATATCGATTTGAGTTGAATGAATTGAAATTCTTTTTTGGGCATTGAGATACTTTTTATTGTACAACTAAATGCGAGTCAAGATACTTTTTATTGTACAACTATGTATGAGTTAAAAGTGTTAAATGTTTGCTTAATTTGTTGTTAACTACAATGAGATATATTTTGGGTTTTTTGAAACCTTTTTGGGAGTTTCCATCCACAGTTGGAGACAGCAACAGCAGCGCCTAGAAAAAAGAAATTCATATTAATCACAGGAATTTAATTTAATATAATTAAATATAAATTAAATTGCATTAAATTAATTAAAGTAATTTTACTAGCATTAATAAATTGTAAACATTTATTTTGCTTCATATTCATTTACAGTATTAAATGTTAAGTATTAAATTAATTTGTTGTTAAGTCGGACATTGAGTTTGAAAAATTACTACTAACGAGACTGATTGAAAAGTGTATAACATTAAGTGTTGGTGTGTGTGTGTGTGTGTGTGTTTGGGTGTGTGTGTGTGTGTGTGTGTGTGTGTGTGTGTGTGTGTGTGTGTTTGGGTGTACTTACACTTGGACTTTCAAACTCTCTACATTTTAAGTTTATGCTTCACTTTGGCTTAAGAAATTCGTTTAAAACTTAAACTAACTTTCAATATTTATCGTATATATATATATATTGAGATCATATCTTTGGCTATTTTACAACACTACACAGTGAACACACTTATGCTTAACTAAAAGTAAGACAACAGGAAATGCACATAAGTACAGAAAATACTACAATTAATTCTACTAAACTTTCACTTTAGTCACCAGACTAGTTGCTTAATAGCAGCGCCTCCCCGGAATCTGTGTGCTTCTGGTTCATATGTTTACGCAGATCGGACTTGTATTTGCACTTGTGTGGACAATGTGGACACTTGAGTGTCGGTTCCACCCCACACTCGTAGTTCTTGTGACGCTTCAGGGAGCCCTTGATCTTGTAGGTTTTGCCGCACACATTGCACGCATATTTGGCATCATCCGTAAGCGACAACTCAGTCATCTGATGTTGCTGCTGTTGTTGTTGCTGCTGCTGCTGTGTGTGTTGCTGCTGCTGTTGGTGCTGGTGAGTGTGTTGTTGGTGTGTGTGCTGCAGCGTCATAGTCGCATGCATGCCACTCAAACCATTCACATAGAGTTTCTCCGACTGCTGTTGAGCCACTGATTCTCCGTGCTCTGCCTGCTCCTCTGGCTCCTCCCCCTCCTGCGCTATGCAGTGCAGCTTTTGCACATAATCCTCATCGCTTAACAGATCCTCATGCTGATCATTTTTAATAACAGCCAATTCTAGTTCCCGTTCAGCTTCGTCTGCATCCGTTAACAGCAGCTCGGATTCATGTGTTGTCACCACAGTGGTGGTAACCACATCGCTGGCATTGCTGGGCGCCATAGAGATGCTGCTGGCGCCATATTGCATCACATCACGCAGCAACATTTTATCCTCCAGTCGAGAAGTGTCGATTTTGATGTACTCCTGACGTGACTGCAGCTGCTGCTGTTGTTGTTGCTGCTGTCGCACATCCAGACATTGCTGCAGCGAGATTTGCTGTCGCTGCTGCTGTTGTTGTTGTTGCTGGTGTGACTGTTGCTGCTGCTGCTGCTTCACTATCTGTATAGTCGTGGCCTGCGTTTTGGTATTTGTGGAGGCATTCTTGGTCAGCGCAGGTATGGTGTACTGTATATTGCCCACGGGATTGCCCAGATCATCGGGTGGCAGCTCAACCACAACAGTGGCACCCGATAGCAAACTGCTCGCACTTGTTGCATTCAAGTTCTGACCAGAATTCGAATAAGGAACAGTCTCCAAAATGGTCCAGTAGCCATCTGTAAATAAAGCAAACGAGAAAACATTATTCTAGGGTATCTAGCAGTCGTTAAAGCATATATAATTACATAAAAAATTGTGGCAGCAGTTGATCCAATTGTTTGTGCTTGTATTGGCATAGATTATCTTTGGTGTGAGTGTGTGTGTGAGATAAGAAAATATATAAACAATAAATATAAACAAATAAAAATTGTCTAAAAAATTGAGCAGCAGCTGAAACTAAGCGTAATTAACAAATTATCAAATAGTTTATAGTAAGTATATGCTTTATTCTTAAACACTTTACAAATATCTATATATTTCGATATATATAGTTTATATATAAGATAAGATTTCATATAAAGATAGTATAAAAATGTACACAACTTGCAACTA
The DNA here is from genome assembly GCA_018903735.1 of Drosophila cardini. Lineage (NCBI taxonomy): Eukaryota > Metazoa > Arthropoda > Insecta > Diptera > Drosophilidae > Drosophila > Drosophila cardini. Next base: position 3,905,988 of record JAEIGM010000001.1, on the reverse strand, counting down.
AATTGTTTTTGTTTGTTTAAAACACCCAAAAAAAAAATATACACTTAAATGTATTACATAACTGAGGAATATACCAATATATATATATATAGCAGATATCATACATATATATATATACTTCTTTTATGTTGTGGCAAATAATGGCGTTTTAAAGTCTTTGTTTGCTTTACATGCTTTGATTTTCTTTTGATTTTCTTTTTTTTTTGGAAAATGTTGCTGGCAAGATAGTTCAGTTTAGAGAGTTTTATATATAGAGAGAGTTTCAGAAAAAACACCACAGCTGTGTTATGCATTAAAATTATGAATATATATATAGATATGGTCTTGGACCCGCTTAAAACTACAGGATAGGCACAACAATGCTTCAGTTTTGAACAAAGTACATAAAAAACATAAACAAAAAGTATTCAAAATTTATGAATTAAATTTTCAAAAAATGCGGAATGCAATCGGAGATATTCAAGCTTAGAACACACATGTTAGCAGTAAAAAACTTTAGCTTTTTCCAAGCTAAAAAATAAGCTTCAAGCTTAAAAATACAAATGAAATTGTTTGAAATTTTGTAGTTTAAAAAACTATAGTAAATTCAGTTGGTTGTAAACAAAAAATTCAAGAATTCCAAAATTTACAGGGTCAAAACAAGAAATTTCATTTGTCTCCTGTAAATTTCGTAGTTTTTCTTAAAATTCAAATTTTCCTTTATCAAAATTGTTATTTGAAAATATATAAATATTTTTTAAGTAATTTGTGCGTTGTGCGCAGGAATGTGACACGTTTGAGCTTGCCACACAAAAAGTAAGAAAAAAAACCTGGCTAAGAATAATTGGTAATATATATATCTGTGTGTGTGTATATATGTAAAGGGTATGGGCATAGTTTTGGATAAATGTAGTTTGAAGTGAGTGTGTGTGAATAAAAAGCTATGTTGTGTTGTGTTGTGCACACACACGCACACCCATTTGGAGGTAGTTGTAGCCAGAAACTGTACAAAACTGCAGAATCGTAGCTAATGTGTATATTCATTTGGTAAACATTTCTATAAAAAAAAATTATAACGCCTCTCAAAAAAATTTACTACACGCATGTAGAGAGAAAGAGAGAGAGAGAGCGAGCAGGCGAGAGACAGCGAGACAGAGAGAGAGAGAGACTGACATTAGGCATCCTCATCGTAGTCATCATCATCCTCGTCGCTCTCCTGCAAAGCCGGCACAGCCGTAATGGTCAAATCGCGTCCAGCGAAATCGAAATTGATTTCACACAAAGCCGCAGCCACATCGCTATCAATGCCACCGCCCTCATGATCCTCTGCATCGTTATCCGCATCATTATCATCGTTGCTCAGATCATCCTCGTTGCGTATCAAGTACAGACTTTCCTCCTCATTCCGCAAGCGTTCATAGAGCATGCAATGTTTGCGCTTCGCATGACGCAACACGTGATCCTTGCGACGTGAACGATACTCGCAGGACACACACTTGTACTTCTTCTGCTTGAGACAGTATTTGCGGACATGTTCCTGCAGTTTCTGCGGTGATTTGTAGTAGCGATTGCAGTGTTTGCATTGCATAAACGAATCGCGTGACAAATTGCTGCTGCTGCTGGCATGAGCAGCACTGCGTATGTTGCTGCTGTTACCAGCAATTGCTGCTGTCGTGTTGCTGTTGTGATTACTGCTTATGTTGTTGTTGTTACTGTTGCTACTGTTGTTGTTGTTGTTGTTGAGATAACCATAGTAATCGCCGATGACGTTGTCGTGACTGCTGCTGGCATTGGGCATCGGATTCGTTGAGGTGTCCACGCCCAGCAGACTGCCCAAAATGGGATAGATGTCTGCTTTATGGAGCATTGGGTGCGATGAAAGTAAAACAAGAACAAAAGAACACAACAATAAACAAATTAATAGGGCACATAAAAAAACAAAATTAACAAAAGTTCGAATAAAATGAAATAAAAACTAAAGAACAAAAAGTTAACTTAAACAAAGTACAATAAAAGTAAACAAATAATTAAATAAAAAAAAAGTACTTTAAATAAAATAATTAATAATAATTGTGTTATATCAACTACCCGCTAGTTATTGTTGTTGTTGTTGTGTTGTCGATGATAATTTGTTTATAACAATGACTGATCCCCAGGCGTTGATGAAACTGAAGCTGAAGCTCATGATGAAGATGATGAAGATGAACATGATCATGTTGATGATAATTATGACTAAGCACACAAATAATTATGCTCGTAACTCCGCTTAGTAATGCCTTAAAAAAGCGCCATTAAATATATTTACAAACAATAAATTAAATAAATAAAATTAAAAAAAAACATTCTTAAATAATTACTCAATTTATAATGTAGTTTCTTTTTTTGAGTGTGTGTTATGGTGCTCTCAATAGCTACAACAATACAGCAATAAATACATAGGTTTATCAATATGTGTATATTTAGTACTATCGATTTCATTTCATTTTCTTCAAGTTTTTCATCTCAACAAAATACAATTTAAGTGTAAGTAATGCTGGCTGGCTTCTCACATTATATAGCCACAGATATATATATATATATATGCTCGATCTGTCTGCCGATCTCAAACGTCTGCTTCAGTTCTCCAGCATTCACAGCATCTAGAAAAAGAGAAAAATTTTTATTAGTTTTGTTTTCTTTTTATAAAAATTAACTTTTTTTTGGCTGTAAAAAATAAAAATGTATTTTTAAAAATAATTAAAGTCAGAATCTTAATTTTTGTTGTTTTTTTTTTTTTTTTTTTTTTTTTTTTCATTTAATATAATATATTTTTTAAATGTAGTTTTTTTCCTGTTTTACTTATAACAATTAAATCGTTTACTCGTTTTACATTTTTTCACATTGTTGTTGTTTTTATTTATTTTTATAAATTTTTTGTGTTTTAATTTTTATTACCTTTTCTTTATTACACATCATAATAAAAATGTTTCACAAAAATTGTTTAAGGCGTTTATCGGCTCTATACACATACATATATATTTATGTAGTTATATATTTATATATATAATTTTTTATATTTTATATATTTGTTGCTAATCGTTCGGTTTTTCTTTTTTGTTTTTCTTGCAGTTTCACATTAAGTTAATTTTCTTTTATTTATTTTTTAAGCACACTTTTTCCAAAATATTCCAACATTTTGCATTTTGAATGCCATTTTTTGTCAGATTTGTTTTTGTTTATCTAAAAAAATTAAATTTTTATTGATTTAGAAATTCTGTTCAACTTTTCTTACGAACTAAGCGGTATTTTTACTTTGCCAAATTTAATTAATTTTTTATTTAAAATTTACCTTTTTGAAGGATTTCTTTCTTGCTGTTTTTAATTGTTGTAAATTTTGTTATAAGCGCAAAACTAAGCTAAATATATATATTTTTTTAATTAGAATTTGCTATTTTTATTATTTTGTTTTTATAGGCAAATGACTCTTGATTTCTTTCGGTGTGTGTGTCGGTGTGTGTGGGTGTGTGTGTGTAGCGTGCGTGAACAGCAGTTAACGTTTAGAATATACAATTATGTGTGTGTTTGTGTGTGTGAACTTAACGCTAATTACTTGATTTATTTATATTTTTTTGTTTATTTTTTAGTTTTGTGTATTGTGTGTTTAAAAAAAAACCCATTTGTAGTATTAGTTTAATAGAGAAAAAAGTTAAACAAGGTAGAAGATAAAATTAAAAGTTTATGTATCTGTTCGTGTCTGTGTGTGTGTTGGTTGACTGTGTGTGTGTAAGAAAAGCCCAATTCAATGTATCCCATTTTCCCATGTTTTCCACTTGCCTATACCGTTATCATTTCCCATTCACATTTCATAGTTTCTTATTTGTTTTTTGTTTGTTTTGTTTTTGTCCTTAACAATCACAATTGATCACATCGATTTCGCTTTTTGTTTGTGTATCTTTGTATCTATATGTACATATATAAGATATATAATTATATATATATATGATATATATATATAATTTTACATTCACAGCTCCTTGTTTACAACGTTTTGTGTGTGTGTGTGTGTATGTGTGTGTAGTAGTAGTAGTAGTAGATAGTTATTATAATAGTTATAGTATAAACTCTTGTGTTATTTCTTTCATAGATACATTTCAAGCTTAGACCAAAAGCAAAAGATACATTTTAGAATTATTCATTGTTAGTATAATTTATCAAAAAATATGATTTTTTATATTGTTATTGTTGTTTTTGTTGCTGTTGTTGTTGTTGTTGTTTTTTGCGAAAGTTTCAAAGGCTCCAGCAAATTGTGTTCTTGAATTATTATATACATTTATATATGTAGATATAGATGCATATAAAGCACTACTTAGATTAATTACACTGTGTATGTGTGTGTGTGTTTGTTTCTTGTGTGTTGGTGTTAGTAAATTGTTTGTTAATCAAAATTATATATTGAATTTATCACATGCTCTGCATTTTATCCATTTCCATTTTTGTTTTTGTTTTTTTGTTTTAACTAAATGACTCGAAAGTGTGTGTGCGTGTGTGTGTGTGTGGGGTGTGTTTGTTTATTGGGGGCGTGTCTTGATTTAAATTTGCCGCCTTTTATTTAATTAATAACACACACTTAAGAGTCCAATCACATGCGCTGTTGATAAATTAAAAGTTTTGCTTGATTTTCATTACTTTCTCCTTCTCCTCTCTTTCTCTCTCTCTTTCTCCCTCTCTTTCGTTTGCTTAGAAAAGTAGTAAAAAAATGATTTAGTTGTTTTTGTATAAATAAGAACCACAACCTTAATAGACAAAGTTAAATAATTGCATTAGATTAGTTAATTGTTTACAGCAAATAAAATTCAAGGATTCGCGATAGTTTAACTAAATCCTCTTTGTTTATCATCTCAATTAATTATATAAACAATTAAGTATAACAAATAAAAAAAAAAGCAAAGCTGACTAGCAATAAAGCAATGCCAAAGGTTTTCCATTTTCTTCAATTTTCTTAACAAAATAATTTTTTTTTAGTTACTAAAAACAATTTGAATGCCAATTAATAAAAGTTGCCTGATTTTGTTGTTGCTTTCGCTAATAATAATTAATTTTTAAAAAATTCTAAATACAAATTAATTTTTTTTTTGTAATTTTGTTTGTGTTTTCCTCACGTAATTCGAATACTGACCGACAAGAATTTTGTTTTTCTTTTTCATTTTCTTTACAATAAATTTTCACATCATTTCGTTTTGATTTTTTTGTTGTTTGTTTTCATTTTTTTTTTTGTTTAATATTCGCATGTTGTTTTTTAAATATTTTTTTTTTTATATTATCAAATTTGTTTGCTAGAATTTGTGCCAATTTCGTTTTTGTCTGTTGTACAAATGAATTTGTTATCACATTTTTTATTTGTGGCACAAACCGCTAAACGAACATTTAATTGCGCCCCTATGTGTGTGTGTCTGTGTGTGTGTGTGTATGTGTATGTTTAATATTATTATTAATTTTTATTTATAATTTTAAAGTACCTAAGCAACGAGTTTTTCTTTTGTGTTAAGCTCATTTTTAACCCTTTTCATTAGTTACATTTTACAATTCTATATAGTTTAACAATTTATATATATATTTATATATATATATATTTTTTTATACATATTTTTTGTTTTAGCTTTTTAATTTTCTTAGCTTTTTGTGGACTTTAATTTCGAAATTCAGCTTATAAACATATTTAAATTAACGATTTTTTATAACAACGTTTTTTTTTTCTTTGCTGCAACATTATGTGATTCATTCCCTTTGTTTTGATAAAATTTGGAAAATATATTAAATAAATTAAATTAGTTTTAGTGTGTGTGTGTGTATTAACAACAAGAAAAATTAATAATATTATATTAATTACAATGAGGACTATATTCTTTATATCACATACCAATTATTTCTCATTTACTTGACTCTGACTTTAACTCCCGATCACTGATCATCGATATCGCTTACCGATCACCGATCTCCGAACTCGATTCGAACTTCTTTCCACTTTCTTTTTTCTGACTGTGACTCGATGCGAGTTTTGTCCCTCTTTACTCTCCCTCTCTCTCTTCTTTCTCCCCTCTTTCTCCTTCTCCTTCACTAGCTTTGCCAATTTTGTTTGTTTAATCGTAATCATAATCATAATCGATATTATAATCGATAACACAATAATCGTAATAACTGTTTTCAATCTGCTTTTGCACGCGCCTTTAACCAGAGCCACAAGAGCCAAATGTTTACTACAAAAAATATGCATTAATTTTAACAAATTTGTTTAATATTATAATTTTTTAACATTTTGTTTTTAACATTTTGTTGCACATATTTTCACAATTTTTTTTTTTTTTTGTGTTTTCTTTTTTTTCTTTTATTATTTGGTTCAACTAAAATTGCCGCCTATCACATATCGTGTTCGTCATTAAATAAATAAAAATTATAAACAAATAAACGAATAATTTGCATTTTTTTCTTTCATGGAATGAGCACAAGATAAATTAATAAATTTTTTATAAATTTGTTATTGTTTATATATTTGTGTGTGTGTTTTTTTCTTATTTTGTTTTAGAAAAAGTTTTGTTTAGAGATCGTTGCGTTGCACTAACAATAATTGTTTTTTTTCCTTTCGTATTTTTTTTTAAATTTTTTTAATTTTTTAGTGTGGCTTTGGTGGCGCGCAGAAGAATTTATACGAAAATAAGAACCAAAAAAAATTTTTCAAAACTTGTTTGTGCGCTAAAAAATACATTTGAAACCAGTAAGAAAAAAATTAAGTTTTTAACTTTTTTTTTTTTTGGATTTTAGCCAATTTGCACAAGTTTCGAACGTGAATTTTGCTGTCTATTTGTTTTTTAGCTTATTGCACATGTCCGTGTTAAATGTTTGTTTGTTTTTAGTTATAATTTAAGTTTTTAGTTTTAGTTTTAGTTTAAGTGTTAGTTTTAGTACTTAACTAACTTAAGTTTCTAACTGTTTTTGACTGACTAAGCGATTGACTCTTGCGATTCCACATACATATACACAAAAACTGTTAACTATTGTTGTGGCATGTGTGTGTTTGTGTGTGTGTGTGTGTGTGTGCTGTTATTAAGCTTATTAAGTTTAACTATTGCCCCAACGAAACATAGAAATTGTTGTTTAAAAAATAATTTAAAATTATTTCTTTTTTTTTTCCTGTTGCTAAGCGCGTGAGAGTGCGAATTTTCTTGAGTTCTTGAATCAATTGTTGTTTTTGTTTTGTTCTTTGTTTATAATAAATAAAATATACATATATATATGTATGCTTAAAGGTTTCAACACTAAAATTAATGTGAATGTTTTGCGTTTTGCTGCGTTCTCCTATGCTTCTTCTTCTTCTTCTTCTTCTTAGCTTTCTTTCCACTTTCTCTGCTACATAAACAAATGCATTTGATTTTTCTTCAACTGTTTTTCTTCATTTACACCGCTTTTCCAGAAAAATTCATTGAGATCATTGAGTTTTCTAAGGATGTTTGACACACATACATACATACATACATACATACATACATACATACATACATACATACATATCTTCATCTCCGACAACAACAACAACAACAACAATACCAACGACAACGACTACAACAATAACCACAACTTGCTACCATTTTTCGCACTCTCACGCGTTTTTCTATTACTTAATTTTTGACAACAAAAAAATTGAAAAATATTAAAAACAAAAAAAAAAGAAAAAGAAAATTATATATAGTATATATAACTGTAGATAAGTTCTTAAAATTTTCAAAAAATTTCAAAATTTGTTAATGATGCTGATGTGTGTGTATGTGTGGGTGTGTGTGTGTGTAATTGTGTTTAATATTTTTCATTTATAGTTAATTATATTTTGTATATAGTAAATATAAAAAAAACGACTATATGGTTTCAAGATCATTTGAAATAAAAAAAACGTTGCTCAAACCTGAACTTCTGGACACTGTACACTGTACTCTGTACTCTGAACTCTGACCTGGACTGAACTGGACTGGATCCCCTTAAGCAGCTGCATAGAAACATGGCTAACTAGCTAAACGGGTCTAACTAGCTAACTGGCTAACTAGTGACAGCAGCAGTAGCGGCAGTAGCAGCAGCAGCAGTTGCAGCTACAGCGGCAGCAACTAGTTGCTGGCGTCATTGCAATCGTTGTTGTCTATTGTATCATCGATGTTGGTGCGTGCGCATATGCAGCACAAGATTATGTTTATGCTTTGACTTCTTGTGGCAAATGGGGCACTCAAATTGCGGCTCTACGCCGCATTCGAAACGCACGTGTCGATTTAAGCTATGCGGACGTGCGTATGTGTTGCCACAACGATCACAGGCATAGGCGCCACCACCGCCACCGCCCCCGCTACCACCGCCAACTCCACCACCTATTCCACCCATGCTGCCACTCCAGCCGCTGACACTGCCAGCACTGCCACCGGCAGCATTGCTTGAAACAACCAGACCAGCTGCTGCTGCTGCCGCTGCTGCTGCTGCCGCCGCTGCTGCAGCTGCTGATGTCGAGGCACCGACACTCGTTGAGGCACTTGTATTGTTAGCTGCCACAGCAGCAACTGCTGCCATCACTGCCGCCGTGTTGCTCTTACTGTCCACATTGCTGCTGCTATTGCTGGTTGTTGCGGCGGCTGCTGCTGCCGCTGCAGATGCAATGCCAACGCCACTGCTGCTGCTGCTGTAGCGACGCAACGGCAGATCAGGACTGGACTGCTGAATTAGCTGTGACAGCGGACGATGATGTTGATGATGCTGTTGCAGTTGTTGTTGCTGTTGCTGTTGCTGCTGATGATGATGATGTTGCTGATGATGATGATGGTGTCCTCCCAATGGCAATACACCTGGTCCCTGGGCAGCAGCAAGCAAAACTTTGGCAAAGCCCATGCGTAAATCAAAGGGTTTATCACCAAGATTACCATCATCATCATTATCCGTATCATCATCATCGTGATCGTTGTTGTTGTTACTGTCATCGTTGTCCCCGTTATTGCCATGCCGCTCGTGGCCACAATGCGTGGGCGTGGCACGTCCACTATCGATGCGCAGCTCATGCTGTTCACTGTCATCCATAATGCCGCCATGCTCGTACTTTATCACACCCGTGGGCGTGGCCGAGGGCGTGGGCGTTGTGGTGGGAATGGGACTGGTGCAAGGACTCTGCTTCAAGCTGAGAAACTGATAGTGTCGAGGCTCCAATCTTCTGGGCGTTCCCTGGCCGCCACCGAGCGCAAATTCTGTATCAGAAACAAAAAGAGAAAAAATAAAAAAAAAAAAAAAACAGAATTAAATGTTAGTTTAATTTTTAAAAATAAAAAATTATCTAAAAACTCGACTTATTAATTGCAGTTTTACTTCTTTCAAATATTTAAATTATAAAACCTAAATTAAAACTCTAAGTGAACATTAAAAAATAAATATTTAAATAGAATTTATTACCGTGGAGTCGTTATAAAGTAATCGATTTTTACTTTAAGAGTGTGAATTTTGGTGCTTGGTGGCAAATGACGTGTGGGTGTGTGTTGGTGTGTGTATATATGGTTGTGTGTGCGTGAGTGTGCGTGTGTTTGTGTGTGTGTGTGTCTTGGGTGTGCGTGAGTGAAGGCTTCTGCTTGAGTATCTAAAGTAAAATGTTTGAAATTTGTACGAGAAAAAAAATTTGCTGCTTAAATGTTAAAAATATATAAAAAAAAAAAATAAATTAATATTTTATAAACACAATGAAACAACAATAAATTGAGTGTAAGTTACATGTAGACATATTGAGCTAAAAGCAAAATTAAATTAATCAAATTAAATGAGTTTCAAAACTGATTTTCGTTTTTCAATTTTTCTCTGTGTTAGTCACAATAATAAATAAATAAATAAATAGATATACAAATTGTTATTAATTTTTAAATGAATATGTGTTTGAAAAAGGACGCTAGAACTCTGCTTTACTGGCTAAAACCAACTCCCTTGAGTTAGCCATTGTTTTTAATTATTTTTAAAATGTTTACAAATTTTTTTAAATACGCATGCGTTTTCAGAAAACAATAAACTACAATTAAAAAATTGTATAATAGCTAAAAGTAAAAAAAAAATTGATAGAAAAATGCAAACATTTAGTTTTTACAAACCAAGTTGCTTTCATTATGTTTTTTTTTTTTATAATATAAGTAATTTTATAATTTAATAATTTAAGGCTATTTATATAAGAGATAGAGAGGTAGAGAGAGGGGGGGATATATATATTTATATAGCTACTATGAGCGCAAAGTGAAACTTAAGAATAACCTGCAGCAATACAAACAAAAGATAGAACAAACTACAAATCTAATAAAGGTTTATCAATACAAAGTTAAGAGTTATATATATATATAGTTATATAAAGTATAATTTAAAGTATTGTATATGGTATATATATATGTTCATGTACTAGTTATAAAAACAATCAAATCATAATACATGTACACATATCAATTTATATAGATAGTAACTAATAGTTTTAAGTTTTGTTTTGGATTTGATATAGGTAGGATCATCTAAGCAGTAGATACACTGGTATTCTAGTTATGTTGTTGGTAGAGTAGAGTAGAGATGGTTAAGAGGCATGCAAACACAACAATATATAATAGAGGTCTACACCACAATACAGCTCATCATCATCTAGTTGTTGGATATTTAATGGATTTATCATCATCAATCATCTCAACGATCTCAAACATCAAATAGCGACAACATCCACCTGAAATAGAGAGCTGATTAGTATTGATTCTTGGCAATAAGAAATCGTAACAAATCTAAAAGAAATATTCACTTTTTTAGGGAGTTTTGTAGGAAGTTTTTAGGCGGAAAGTTTGGAGGATCAAATAGATGAATGAACGGATGACTGAGAAATGTGGTGGGGGAAAATGGTATTTTTTTTGTGTGGAGGAAAGTTTTTACAATTAAAATAAATACAACATTGGTTTTTGGTTATTTTTTGTTTTGACATTTGCTTTTAATTGTATTTCGAATTTGTTTTTATTTAATACATATAGCCGGCAATAATTACGATATACTCATTTTGTTTTTTTTTTTTTTTTTTTTTTTTTTTTTTTTTTATGGAATACATAATAATTGTAGAATTTGTATATTCGCATTATGCATTTGTGTGTGTGTGTGTGTTTGTCTGGGGTGTGTGTGTGTGTGTGCTGTCTGTATGTGAGTTATTTTCTTAAACGTATTTTTTCAAGTTTTTGAGTTGCCAATTTTTCTTTTTTTTTTTTAATTTTTACATATGAAAATTGTTTACAATTTTATGTGTGGCCGGGATTTATATATTTATTTTTTAATTCTTTTTTTTATAATTTAAATCTAACATTTGTTTGTGTGTGTTTGCTGATATTTTTGCGAATTAGAAATTAAAACATTACTTTAGAATTAATCATAATAATTTTTGTCTAATTGTTTGAAAATAGTATTTATAGTTAATTAATATTATTATTTTTTTTAATATAAGTATATTATTATAATATATATATATATATATATATATATAATCATTTCGACTTCTTTTTCTTTTTGACTAGAACTTGTTATCGTTATCAATATTTTAAGTGTATAAAATAAAGCAATTTCTTAAAAAAAATATGCTTGTGACTAAAAAATAAATTCTTGAAATAATTCGATTGCAACTAATTCAAATTCGACCTGCTTTAAAATTAAGTGGAATGCAAGTGTGTGTGTGTTTGTGTGTGTGTTTCTTGTGTGTATGACTTAAGTTTGTTCTTGTTGTTGTTGTTGTTGTTCTAGGGGCTTGTCTTCATGCCATGCATATGATTTTTTTTGGTTTTCTTTTTTGTTTTAAAATTAATAATTAATTATTACAAAAATCGGTATATTTATATATATATCTTTTTCTTTGTTTTTGGTTTCTTTGTTGTTGTTGTTTTTGTTGTTGTTGACTATATAGCACACTTAAACAATTTTTTGCTGTGACTAGCGCATAATTTCATTTACGTTTTGTGTGAGATTTTTCTCGGAAAAAAATTTACACATTTTTTAGCTCCCATTTTTTTAAGAGATTTTTGTTTTGGTATTTTTTTGGTATTTTTTTTTTGGTATTTTTTTGGTATTTTTTAGAATTTCTTTTTTTTTTTAAGTTTGTTTGAGAATTTGCTAAAACAATACACAATTTGCATTTTGTATTGCCAACTAAATCTAAGTTTTTTTTTCACTTTTTCTTTTTTTTTTTTTCTTGGAACTTGCAACATTTTTGAAAAAACTTAATGACAAATTCAGCGCTGCAGATTGCACACGATTTTGGATTTCGGTTAGAAAACAGAAAACAAAATTTGAAAACAAAAAACAAAAACTTAATTTGTACTAAGAGAAAAAGTTGGGGAAAAACAAAATAGATTTTTGTTGCTAGTTCCAGTTCCAGCTGCTAGTTCCAACTGCCAGCTCAAATTTGTACAACTTGGGGGTAGTGTAAGGGGGCGTGGCATCTATCCAATGTCTATTCGTTTTGAAAGACTAGTGTGTAAGTGCTGCTGTTGCCGTTGCTGTTGCTGTTGTTGTTGTTGTTGTTGCTGCTGCTGTTGTTGCTGCTGGTGGTGGTGCTGTTGTTAATGTTGCTATTGTTGCTGTTGTTACTGTTGCTGTTGTTGCCGCTTGCAGCACCGCCAGCACCAGACGTCACCGACATTACATTCAGTTTCTTTTCCTTCTCCTTTTCTTTCTCCTTCTCCTCCTCCTCCTTCTCACGATCCCGACACTTGGTGTTCAGATGACGCTTCAAATTGCTGTGCACATTGGTGGCATAACCGCACATCTTGCTGCAGAAATAACGTGGCGGTAATCCACACTCGTTCTTCAGATGACACTTAAGACTGTTCTTCCACTTGTAGGTGCGATTACAGTTACGACAGACCCAGGGCTTCTCAATGTCCGCATTATAGATCATATCCGCCGAGTGCTCCAGAGATTCCTTACGCATTCGCTTGTTCTGCACCAGAATGCGATAACGATTGTCGTCAGTGTGGGACCAATGCAAATTCAAATTCTGTGCATCCATATTCAGTGCCAATTTGCTTGATAGAAGCGTAGAATTTGCGGTGGTTACATTGGCACCACCGCTGGTACTAGCAATCGGTTGTTTGGGCGCTGCAATAGTGGTGATGGTGGCTGGTATTGTGGGTAACTTGATTTGCAGCGATTGACTGGTGGGTTGCAGTTGCAGATGCTGCAAATGTTGCTGCTGTTCCAGCAACAATTGTTGCTGTTGTTGTTGCTGCTGCGAACTGAGCACAATTTTTGTATTGCTCGCATTGTGAATTCTTTGTTGCTTCTCATTCGTTTGCTTGGCATGTTTCTGTGATGCCGCCGCTGTGGTCAATAGATCATCATCATCATCGTCGTTATCCATCAAATAACTATCCTCAAATTCTTCATTTTCAATCTTAACAGCATCATAGGTCCAGGACAATGGACTGGCCAATTTGAGATCATAATCAAAAGTATTCTCATCCTCAATGGCCTCATTGCACACAGCCTCATCGTCGCCATTAAGCGATACATTCTCGGGATTCTCAATCTTAACTATCACCTCGGTCATGGCATCATCAATGCTATCCAGCTCGACACCAGCAGCAGCCAATGCTGCAGCAGATGCAGCATCCACATTACAGTTACTGGAACTGTGCTTCAGACTCGCTGGTGTAATACACGCAATGGTTGTGCGTCCAATGCTGCCAATTCTGGTAACAGTTTGTGTCTTGGGATCCAGTACAGGTAAACAACTACCGCTATTCTTATCGGTGTTAACATTGTTATTGGTGTTAGTGTTGCTGGTGTTGTTGTTGTTCTTGTTGCTGTTGTTATTGAGCGTTCTCGTCACCGACGCTGGCGTTGTGCTAATCGTCATGGTTGTTGTTGCCTTAGTGTTAGTGTTCTTAGCCACATTCGCATTTGGCTTTTTGCTCAGAGTTAGTTTGTCTTTAGTTAGTTAGTTGTTGTTAGCAATGGATTTGGAATTTATTTTGATTTTTTTTTGATTTTGTTTTTGATTTTGATTTTGATTTTATGATTTAATTTTGCGCATGAAAATAGAAATTGTTATAGGAAAATTTGTTAGTCAAGTTCATTTCTTGCTCTAAATGATGAAAAGCAAATGTTAAAAAAAAAAAAACAAATGATCTATAAAATAATTAATAAATGAAATCAGTATAAAAAAAATATATGCCGCAGCTCCAAGCTTGTAATGTAAAATAAAATACTGTAAAAAGAAAACAAAATATTAAACGCAGTAAGGAAAAATCAACTGAAACAATTAAAAAACGCTTTAAAAAATATTTTTAAAAAATATAGAAAAAATAAATATAAATATTGGAAGACTGCTAGTAAATACCTGTGTGGGAATCATCGCTACTCTTGTCTATAATCGACTGATCCGCCAGCATTAACCAGTTGCGCACACGTATACGAGATTCACCAGCATCGAGTTGACCATTATCATCTGGAATATAGCGGGAATATGGAAAAAAAACATATGCACATATTAGTCAAAGAGTACAAAGATTTTCTAAAACAAACTTAATTTTAATGATTTCACTTTTTTTTTATATGTTATGCCTAGTTTTTATGTGACCTAAATTCATTATTAATTTGCTCATTGATGAAAGTTTTTTTCAAAAAAAAAAAAAAATAAATTAATGTAATAAAATAAAATGTGTATAAATAATAATACTTACAAGCAGTAAACGCTACATACGGAAATAAAATAGTTTTTCTTTCATAATTATATATTAGAATAATAATAATAATGATAAGAATAATTGTTATTAATTACCAAAAGTCTTAACAAAACGAATCTTATGTTTTTTTGCGTTTTATTACATGAATTTTTGTATATATTTTCTCACATTGAATGTAATTTTCTTTTTTTCCATCATTTTTTTTTTAATTTACAAAAATGTTTACAAACGACGCATAGAAAAAGAATTAAATATAAGTATATATATATATTTAGTATATATAGTTTATAGGCATATAGCATCAACTATATGAAACTGCTCTATCTTTAATGAGTATTTGTGTTCTTATTAAGTGTTTTGCTTTGTTTTAACATACAAAATATATTTAATTAACTTTCATGTTTTTTTTTTTTAAATGTTATCAACATTTTTTTATATTTGTTTGCCAGTTTTTTAAACCAAAGATTGTTCAACAATATTGTGTTTTGTGTTTAAATTAAATTTTGTTTTTAAGAAAATTTTGAATTTTCAACATGTTTTTGCTGTTTTTTAAATATTGCTTAATATTTTTTTGTTGTTTTTTTTTTTTTTATAAAGAAGCGCTAAATTTAGCCCGTCACCGCGTGAATATAACCAATCGTGTTTTTTATTTTTTTAATTTATAATTATTATTTTTCTTAGCAAAATATATAATTATAATTCGAGATTTGTTTTGTGTAATTATAAAAATTATTTTTAAAATATTTAAATCATTTTTTTTTTTTGTGTGCACAGTTTGACTGGCAACTTGTTTTTGTAAAATTTGTTGCTGTGAATGTTTGCAGTTTCTGTATTTTTTTTTTTAGTTTTTAAATGCTTAACTCATTATAAAATCATCTATGGAATGTAAGTTTGTAAATTGAAAACTAAAAATAAATTACAAAAAAAAGAACATAAAATAATAAAAAAAGAATTATACTCAATATAATATATATAGACATATATAAAAATGTATATATTATAATGCTATAATTATAATATGTTTATAAATATTACAAAATAAATAAGTGCATGTGACGTATTGTGGCTGTGTGTTTGTTGTTGTTGTTGTTGTTGCTGTTACTTTCCCTTTTGTTTATTAATAATATTACTGTTTTTTTTTAGTTGTCTCTGGGCTGATTAAACCCACTACGTAGCTCAGCTACGTGCGCCTGTTTCTATTTCCGTTTCCGTTTCTGTTTCTGTTTTCTGGTTTCCTGCCTAAATCTGAAACACACAAAACTAAGTACCTGAGTTTTAGAGTTTTTTAAATTATTTTCAAAAAAAAAACTTGACAATTCGTTTAGCTGACTCTCGACTTAAATATTAAACGCCTAAACCTAATTGATATGGCTTTTAAGTTATACAATTTTATTATTATTATTAATTGTTTATTTTCTTTTTGTATTAAAAATTGTTTCATTTTCCTTCTTTCATTGTTTTAAGTTCTTCTTTCAAAAGGCACTTTTTCCTAAACTTCTGTGTAAGTTCTTGACTAAAAAAAAATAAAAACCTAAACAATTTTTTTTGAGCATAGTTTTAAAGCCATTCGACTAATATATTGTTGTCAGTTGAGGTAACTTGTTGTTTTTGTTGTTATATATTTTATTTATATCTTTTTGTTTATATCAAATTGTAGCTGTGACTGTGTGTGTACGTGTGTGTTTGTTACTGTTTCTCTATATAGTTTGGCACTGAAATCTGTAATTATCTTTAGCTAATATCTTAATATGCTCTGAGTTCTGAAAAGCTTTACTTCAAGAAAAACTATCCACTGAGTTGACTGTGTGATAAAATCCTATTTATATATAATATCCATAACTATATACTAGTTTTATATACTCTACTATACCCTAACTAGTTTATATATATATATATATATTAATGTTTCATTGTACAATTTGTGTCTTTTACTTGTTGTAGTTGTTTTGTTGTTGTTGTTGTTGTTGTCATTATTTTGTAACTTGTGGAATGCTGTAATTTCTCAATTGTTTTTGTTTTTTGTGTGTAAAATCATTTTACTGATCACTTTGCTGTTTTTTTTTTTTAACGTATAACAAAATTTTCTTTTCAAAAAAAAAATTTTTGTTTTGTGCACTTGTGTTTTTTTTTTGTTAAAAAATTAATAACAATAACAATAAAAATTTATATGAAAAAAATGGCTAAATTTGTTTTTTGTTTTGTTTTGTTTTGTGCTTTGCAACAAATTGTTTTGTTTTTTGTTTTTGACGAAAATTTTCACAATTTTCCAGGCTTACTTAGAATTATTAACTTTTTTCGTTTTGTTTGTTTTTTTTCGTGTTGTTTTTTTGTTTTTAAATATTAATTTGGCACACTGATTCCGTATTCCTTAAAAGAAACCCCGAGAGCTTGGTGTGTGTGTGTGTATTTGTTGTGTTTACACACACACATGCAGTAGTGTGTGCGGGTAGTTGTGTGTGTGTGTGTTTGTGCTAATATAATTTCCATTTTCCGTTGATTTTTATCCCTGATATTAAGTCATTTAATAACTGTTTTCAACTTTAACGAATCCAATTTCCAATCCATTTTGTTCACTTTCTTCCTTTTTCTTTCTCTTCTCTCTTTCCTCTTCCTTTTCGTTTCCTTCTCCTTTTCCTGCCTTTCCGCTCTGCTCCTTTTACTCATGAGAAATGCGTCTGCAGCTCGGGAACACTGGCCAAAGCTGCAGCTGCAGCCGCTGCTGCCACCGCTGCCGCAGCACTGCCCACGCCAGCGGCGACTTCAGAGTCCATGACGCCAGCAGCGCTGCCGCTGCCGCCACCAACACCGCTGCTACCAATAATGCTAGTAATGAAACTCTTGTCATCTTCCAATTGGAATTTCTCCTTATGCATACGCTCCATGTGACGACCAATATGCATCTTTTGCTTGGCCCGATACACACAGAAGGGACACTGGAATTGCGGTTCCTTGCCGCATTCCCATTTCTGATGATTCCTCAGCGATGACTTTAGCTTATAGACGCGTCCACAGACGGGACACGGGTGTCCAGCACCGTTATCAACGCTATTGTTGTTGTTGCTGCCACCGGCGGCAGAGCTTAACGAGACACTTAGGCTGCTACCAGAGCCACCACCAGCAGTACTGCCACTGCCACTGCCACTACCTGTGCCACCCGATGAGGTATTGCCACTGATGAGATTGTTCATGGCACTGATGCTGTTCAGTATATTCAGATGACATAGACTTGCCGGTCCGCCAACATCGGCAAAAGTCACGGCACCGCTCAGCGTAGCCGGATAATCATTGCTATTGCCAGCGGTACCACCGCCGCCGCCGCCTGCAGCAGCACTACTTGCACCACCGCCAGAGCTTAGATTGTCCTCGCCATAGCCACGATCGGAGCTATTATTGGAGCCGGTTGCAGCTGCGGCTGCGGCAGCTTCTGCCTGTTTCTCAGCAACGGCCTTGAGCATCAATGCGGTGGCCTCCTCCTCGGACAGGTGTTTCAATTTACCACCGCCGGGATAGATTTTATGCTGCTTTTCGCTGCTATTCCTTGGCGTCGATGCAGCGCCAGGTTCAAGCTTCAATCGAATGCAATTCACAGGAGTTTTGTGTTCACTACCCTCCGAAAGGGTGGAAGAGGAGGCTGTCTTGGAGCCAGGCGCTATGCTCAGCTGTTTATCCACCGAGAGATCCGTGGGAAAGACCAAGGGTTGAACACCCTCACGTAGTGTCACCAGCGGCATGGCCAGACGTGCGTTCCATTCATTCCAGGTGAGTCCCGCAATGCGCGTAATACTCAAATCTGTCGTTTTAGTTGGATTTTTGTCATTTCGTAATATTTAATCGATATTTTGTTGTACATTTTGTGTAGTTGTTGTTGTTGTTGTTGTTGGTGCAAATATGTTGTTGTTTATTTGTTGTTTTTGTTTGTTTTTTTAGTTTATTGTTTTGTTATTTTTGTGTAGAGGGAAGAAGAGGTTGGTTGATCAGCCACACAACATATGAAAATAAAACGAGAAAAGAAAAAAACAAAAAAGAAGAACGAAAATCAATAGCATTACTTTTGAGACTGGACACAATGCAGAACGCAAAAAAAAAAAAGAATTAAAAAAAAACAATATTTTAAAAATTAAACAGAACTTAACATTAACAATAAAAAAAACGCACTTTCGAATGTTGGAATGGGATTAAAAAAAAAATTAAAACAAACGAACTTTCGGTTAAACCAATGCCAAAAAGCAAAAATAAAAAAAAACATTTAATGAGCGACATTAGTAATAGGAATTAAATGAATTATGAGCTCTTATTTAACTAATAATATTATTAAATTAATGAAGCGACAAAAGCCTAAGCATATATATTAAATAAAAGCATTAGAATAAATGGCATGAAATTTCAAAAACAAATACATAAACAAATTAAATATATTTACAATGCGATATATATATATTTTTATACAGAAATCAAGGGGGGACGCCAATTAGTGCGGGGTGGAAAAACACATATTATTTATTACAAATTTAAATTTTAAATTTAAAAAAAAAATGGGTAAAAAGGTAGAGCTTACTACGACAAAGCCGCAGTTGAAATACACTTGTTGAAATAAATAAATAAAAAATATTTAACAACGGCTAACAAAGCTCACACAGTTACTTTACAGTTTTAAGTTTAATTTCAAAACAACAAGTGTATTTTTTTTAATTTTACTTTTTAAATTAAATGCATTCTTTGCTTAGTTTTGAATTTAAGTAACTTTAACAACTGGAAACACAACACACACTCGGGCGGGGAAAAAGGTTCGGCAATTTGCTGGTTGTTATTATTATTATAATTATTATTATATTGTTTTTTTGTTTTTTGTTTTGTTTGTTTTTTAGTGGCATATACAGAAAACAATTACTTAAGATTTAATGTACTTATATAGAGCTTTCTTCTAGCGGCACTTTTTATCGTTCCCAACTCGAGTTCTTCATCCAAAACTGTTGTGATTCACCTAGAAAAAGAGAAATATATTAATAGTTGACACAAATTGGGGATTTTTTTAGTAGATTAAAGTTCGACTGACGTTGCGGGGATAGAGTATTTGGCACGTCTACCTGCGAAAGAGAGAAATATATTAGTGGTGTTCCAGTCAAGTAAATATATATATACACTCAAAGGTATTGTAAATAAAACAAGTACCGTTTGTTTTGGGATTTATTTTTTACGTTTATTTTACAACTATTTTCAAAATATATAATTTCTATATATATATATATTTATATAATGTGTATACATAATAAATGTTTAGCAATGAATTAAAAGTTTTTCCTTTTTGTTTCTTTTTTGTAAATTATGTAAAATTCTTTAATTGAATTATTTTTTTTTTCTTTTTTCAATTTCATTTTGTTGTTTGTTTTCCGAAAATATATATGTATATTTAAAAAGTTTGTTTGTGGCTTAAATTTGACATTTACAATCAATTTTGCTAAGTTTTTTAATTATTTTTTTTTATTTATATATTTTTTATTTTTTATTCCATTCAATTTCGTTTCAATATTACACACAAATTTGCTTCCTTCTATTTTTTAATTTTTTTTTTTATTTTTGTGAAACATTTTCACTACAATTTATTTTTGTTTTTGTGTAAAAACAACATTTGACAACTTTAAATATTTATTAAGCCTCCGATTCTGATTATGAATATTACATACATATATAATTGTTAATTTCATTAATATTGTGTTTGTGTGTGTGTGTGTTGTTGTGAAATTAAAATACATCAAAATATTTTGTGAAATTGTTTTATATACTAAAAAAAAACACACGGTGCAGTTTAACATGTTTTTTTTTTTTTACTAAATATTTAGAACTTTCGTTTTGAAATATTTAATTTTTTTTTCGTTTTTAATTTTATTATTTTTACACATATTTATAGAAGATTTGCTAGGTACTGTACTTTCTGCGAAGACATTTAGATGTTTGTTTTTTTTTTTTTTTTAAATTTTTTTAATATTTATGATTGAAGCCATTCTACAATTTAACTTATATAAATCTAAACTATTAATTTTTTATTTATTTTTGTTTTACTTTCATTTAATTTAAACATTATTCTTTGTGTTATTTCCATGAAAATACTTGCACATGATTCTGGTAAATTTAATTTTAAATTTTTTTTTAATTCTTTTTTTTTTTCGCAACAACCGATAAATGTAATTTTAAAAATTACTCAAAAATTATGAAAGAAGACATAAATTAAAGCCCCAAAGAAAAGAAGTTGAAAGTTTTTTTGTGAAATGGATTTTCCATTTAAAAAAATAGTAAAGTAAACATTTAAATTTTAATGATATAAATGTTTAGTTTTGAACTTAAGCAAATAATCAACAACTAAGTAAATTGCATTAATTTATCAAAAATAATGCTCGAGAAGAATATGCATATATATATATGTATATATATTATATATAAAAGTCAAAAGGTAATAATAATGAAAACTGGTTTGTATAACTTAATGAAGAAAATTATTTATAATATTAAAAGTTTTGCATTTCTTTTAATTAAATTTTTTGCTGCGATTTCTTTGTGTTTCACTTTTTTATGTGAAAAGTTTTTTTTCATTAATTTTTTTTTTTTTTTTTTTAATTTTATTTTTTGTGGTACTCACTCCTCAGTTCAAATCTGCTTAGATCTTACGTCCCCGTTTGGATTCCAGCTGTGGCTTCTCGGGATGATGTTTGCGCACATGGACGCCCAGATTACCACGCTGTTTGGCCTTGTAGGTGCAGTAGGGACAGGGATGACATGGCTCCTTGCCACCGCACTCGACATTCTCGTGTCGTCGCAACGTCGACTTCCAGCGATACTTTTTACCACAATGACGGCAGACATAACGCGATTCGGGATCATCACAGGGACCCAACGATGAGTCGCTCAACGACAGTTCGTAGGTCATGCCACTGGGATCACCACCGGCATCGGATTCCTCCTTCATGGGTCGTGTGGTAAGTATGGTATAGCTTTTGCTTGAATCATGTACACCCAACTCTTCGGGTATAATGGTCTCAACACCATCATCATCGTCGTCCGCCTGCAGCTGAATGTGATGATGTTGATGTTGATGCTCTTGCTGATCCTGACACTCCTGTTCCTGTTGCTCCTGCATCACTGTGCTCTGATGGATGTGATGTGTCTGCAGCTGTGAGGCATGTATATGATGCGAATGGGTCTCATGCTGCTCATGTTGATGCACCTGCAGCTCCTGCTGCTCATGCTCAATGGTGGTTATGTGTGTCTCACCGCCCGACGTCTGCATATGTTCTGTAATCTCGGAGGGGGCAAAACCAATGCCAATCTTAGTACCATCTGGCAGCTCAATATCATCGATTTCAGCATATTTAACCAGATCACTAATGATGGCAGCCGATGCATTAGGATTATTCAAATCAATTTCACTAATCTCGTACTTGGTGCCATCGGCAAGCTCATGATGCTGATGTGGTATGGCCTCATGGGTCTCCACAATCTGTAGATTGCTTACAGATGGTGCAATAATCTTGCCACGTGAATAACGTATACGTGATGCGATATTTGGTTTCTGTTCACCAATTTGCACATTACGTAATCCAACCAAGTTGATTGTCTGTCCCGGATGGGCGGTGATTATACTTTGTACTTGCTGTGCGCTCGAATGCAATTGCTGATGATGATGTTGCTGCTGCTGTTGTTGTTGCTGTTGTTGCTGATGCTGTTGTTGCTGCTGCTGCTGGTGATGATGATGATGTGAGCTTTGTGGCACTTCCTCAATGTGCAACTGTTGTTGCTGCTGCTGCTGCTGTTGATGTTGTTGATGGTGATGTTGTTGCTGTTGCTGTTGATGATGATGATGGTGTTGCTGCTGCTGTTGTTGCTGCTGTTGGTGCTGCTGTTGGTGCTGCTGTTGCGCTTCCTGTGGCACATGCTGTATGATGTGATGCGGATGTATTATGGTAGTGGTTGTGCCACTGCTGCCGCTGCTGCCGTGCGCTGCAATGCTCGTTGAGGTTGGTATGATTTTCTTAATATTGATGAGCTCTACAAAGAGGAGAAAAGGATTAGATAATGAAAGTGGATGTTTTAAGGGGTAAATATATATGTTAAAAGCTTTATACACCCTCAGCTCGTTAATTAAACTTACCACACTCCGATGAGGGCAATTTGATGGGCGTGCTTGTTAGTGTTGTCAACGTTGGCTTCACATCTCCACTGTGCGCTGCGGCACTGAGCAATTCGGTTATCGTTTGGGTTGGTTGTCCGGCGGGTCCTGTGACTGTAACCGCTGCCGTTGGCTCCTCTTCGCCAGCCAATTTGGCAGCCGTAATGTTACCCAATTTCTTGACATGCAACACAAATCCATCCTTGTTCTGGGTGATAACAATGTCATTGCTTTCAAGCAGGCAATCGTCTAGCTCAAATTCATCGGGTGTTCCTTCGGTCTGCTCGGATTTGTCCTGTTTGGCTGCTGTTCAAATGAAACACAAGCATATGGGGATGCAAAAAAGGGGCGTGGCAGTAGGGGGGAAAAAAAGAAAATACAATTATTAGTTGGTTGTTTGAGTTGACACCAAGTTTACCAATACTTATAGCAACCTTCACTTCTCCTTACTTTCTCTTTTACTCTTTCTCTTACTCTTACTCTCTCTCTTTTTCTGCTTTACACTGTTCAGCTCAAAAACGTGTCCTCCAAAAACAAGCAAACAATATTTATTTTTTAACCGCTGCTTAAATTAATTTTTTACATATAAATATTTATAATATTTTAAGTTTTTTGTGTGCTGTTTTGTTTAAAATTAAAAACACCAAAGCCAGAAGTTAAAAAAAAAGGAACGTGACAAATAACAAAACAAAAAAAAAGATAATTATTTGTATATAAAATTATGTATAATAAAAACCGTGGCCTTAATTAATTAAGGTGCTGCTTAAGTACTAAAAGAGACTTCAATAATGACACATTTCAATTTTGTTGCAAAAGGCAGTTTTTATTAACAATTTATTAAATGGCAAGTTTTAATTTGTTGCTTACTAATTTTGATAATAGTACATCACGATGTTGACTTAGTTCTTAACTTACCTGTACACACACTCGCACACACACTCACACTTTAACTGAGATCAAAAAGAGAGTTTTGAAAACTAACAAATCATTCACACCAACTTGCCACTTGGCTCAAACAGACCACGCACTGCTCCAGCTCCAGCTCCGGCTGCTGTTCCACTTCCACTTCCACTACCAACTCCAGCTCCGGATCCATATTGATCCGGATGCTGTGTCTTCATGTGCATGTTGAGACTATGCTTATACCTAGCCACATAGTGGCAATATTGGCACTTCTCTGTCGGCAATCTGCCACACTCAAAACGCAGATGACGCCACAGGTTCTTCTTATAGGTGTAAGCTTTGCCACAACGCGGACAGGTGTGTGCACTGGGCTGCGATGGCGCCTCCACCGCATGCTGTAATGCAATCTTATTGAGTGACGTCACCGATTTCACAGCCAGCGTCCATGTTGTCTCTAAAACATGACAATAGAGAAAGATAATAGGTTAATAGATGCCAGATTCAATAAAATTTTAAATCAAATCAAAATAAAATCAACTAAAAATAAACATTACGTTAAATTAATGATGCAGATGATGACATTGATGTAGTATGAGAAAAATTGTAGCTAGACTTTGAGGCAGAAAGAGATCAATGATAAAGTTTATAGAGTATTAAATAATATAGAGTATCAACTACCGGGCAACCGTATATTTTGGCAGTAGGCAGATAGCAGCGATAGAGGTAGAGCAATTCTAACTAAATAATTAACTAAAATACAACATAAAATAAAGAATTGCAAAAATATTTTAAACTAAAAACTAAACTAAACTCAGTTCAACTCAATGGGTATAAATTTGTTAAATCTTACCAGCACTTAAATTAAACACATCGCTGTTAACTGTTAACAAATGTTAACAGTGGCGCTGTAATGTTAAAAGACTTAACATAGCTGCAGGTAGTACCGTCTACTATGCACATAACGGTAGCAATTTGTTCAATTGACCTGACTGAGAACTTAAACAATAACTTAACTTATAACTAAGAAGTAAGTAGAGAAAGTAACTTCATAATTCCCCTGGAAAAATCTGTAAAATATGGAAAAAGAAATAACATTTGATTAGTTTACAAAAGTTCTTGAAATTTTGCCTTAATATTAAATTCCCCCACCGACCAGTAAAAACATTTTTCGATTTTGTTTTTGTTTCTTTTTTTGGGGTTTCAACATTTCAATATCAATCTTTATTACGTTTTTTTTGTTTTGTTTCTTTTTTGGTTTTTGTTTTTTTTTGTTTGTTACCACTTGCATCAAATTCAAACATGTTGTGTATATAAACAATGCATATATATAATGCCATTTTTCTTAGTTTTTCATCATTATCATTATGCAAAAATAACAATTTTTTTTTTTGCCAGTTATTGTTATTATTGTTGTTGTTGTTCTTCTTGGTTGCATTGTCTAAAAAACAGAATCTCAAATTTTCTTTACATATATATATATGTATATATATAATTTGTTTGACAACATTATTTCGATTAATGCTACATTGTTATTATTGTTATAATTTTGTTTTTGTTTTTGTTTGTTCATTACAATTATTAATAATATTAATTGTTGTTGTTCTTGTTGTTTGTTTCTGTTGTTCTTTAAGGTACTAACAATATCAGCTTCGTCAATATAAGTTTTGCTTTTGCTTTACTGCTTTTTTTATATATTTATATTTTTATATAAATTTTAATTATTTTTTCGCCTTTTCCTTGGTTTTTTTTCCATTTTAACAATAAATATATGTATATGTATATATATATATTTTTATATAAACAATTTTAATATTTTTTCATTTTCAATATTATACTACAAAAAATAAACAACATTCGTTTTGTTACAATTACTTTTTTGTTTATGTTTTTTTTATCGGTTCTGTTGTTAATTATTATTGTTTTATATGTCTGCTCATTTGGTTTAACTATATATATAATAATATATATATATATATATATATATATATATGTGTATAATATTCTTCATATGGCAATTTTGTTCCAAATACACTTTTACTAAAACTTTTTCTGTGTTTTTGTTCATTTTCGTATTTCGTTTTTCATTTTTCATTTTCATTTACTTTAATGTATGTATATATATATATGTTCTTGTATATATGTATGTGTATATATATGTATGTGTTGTTGTATATATATTTTTTGGTTGGTTTCTTTGGAGTATATTTTGTAACTTAAGTTTAGACTAACATTTTTTATTTCATTTTCATGTGTGTTTTTCTTTTTTATTTAAACTATTTTTTTTTTTTCTTTATAAATATTAATTAACAATAACAAGTTAAAACTTAGTTGTTAAATTAATGAACAAAAATCAAAGAGAATTATATATCAGTGTTAATGTGTGTGTGTGTGTGTGTGTGTGTGTGTGTGTGTGTACGTGTGTGTGTATTAAAAACAATGCAACAAAAATTAAAATAAAACATTTTATGTTTTGTTCCTTTTTTTTAAATTTTCTTAATTATTTTTTTTTTTAAATTAGTCTAAGCTTTAACAGCGCAACAAACAATGAAATTAATAATAATAATTTAGCTACTTCAATGAACGCGCAACATAAACCTTAGTTAATAATTTTAACAAATTATTTACTATAAGCTAAATAAATATATATTTTTTTTATTTTTTTTTATAATTTTAACTAAACTTTTTAGACCAAAAAAAAACGCATTAACAATTTGTCTTGTGTGCTACGAATTATTTACCTTTTAGTTTTATTAGTATTAGTTTTAATATGATTTCCTTTTTTTTAATTTAATTTTTTTTAGTTTTTGGTACTTTGCAATTGACACAAATTTTGAGCACACAAAACAAATTATTAATAAATTTTTAATTGGACTAAATTTTGAATGTGGCAAATTAACAAACAAATTGACATCGAAATCAATTGTTAAAGTCATGAAAATTTGCAGATGGCTTTTAGTTAAATATATATCTATTTTTTTTTTTTATTTTAGTATCTATACTAAGTGTAACTTGTCTAGTTTCAATTCGAGTTTCAACTGTTTTATTTATTGTTTAATTCTATTGTTGATTTTAATCGTTAAGCTAATGTTCAAGGGTTCATTGTTTGCTGCATTGCTTGGCGCATTGCCTGCCACATTGCTTGCAACATTAGCACTTAAATATTTAATATATTTACTTTTTATTGTACTTTTCAACTATTTGACTACAACAATAACATAATTTATTAACATGCAACAAGCAATAAAAAAAAATAATAATAATTATATCTGTTAATAAAAAAAACAAAAACAATTAAAAAGAAAAACAATTAATTAATGTGTTTAATGGTTGGACCTAACTAACACACACACACACACATATACATATATACTAAAAAATAGCTATATATATATATATATGTGTGTATGTATAACTTGTATATATATTTATATAAGTGTTTATTTTTTAATATTTATTTTTTAGTTGCACTTTAACTGCCTGCCTTAATTGTTATTTTCCCATCTCAATTCTTTTATTCCTTTTTATATATCCAATTGTTTATATATTTATGTATATATATATATGTATATATTAATATGTATAATTTCAATAATTTATTACATTTAAATTGGTTTAATGGCACTCTTAGCATTTTAACTATGTTTTTTGTTGTTGTTCTGCTGTTGTTGTTCTCTATTGTTTATAATTGTTTTTTTTTTTTTTTAGTTTTAACAAAACAGTATTTATTTTTAAAAGGCATAATCGTTTGGTTATGTGTGTGTGTGTGAAGAGTATAGCATGCTCATACTTTCTCGCTCTTGCAGCATTGATTTGTTATTTCATTTGGTTAATGCTGAGTTGAATTTCTACTTAAATTTTTTTGTTTGTTTTAAATGTTAATATTAATTTCTTTTTTGTTGTTTGGCGGAGTTTTCCAGTTACATAATGGCACACATTTGCTACACACAAATTCAATGCTACAACACACGCACACCCCATCACACACACACACACACTTTTAGTACAAAAAAAATAAACTTCTTAATAAATTTTTAACATTTTCTATTAAATATTTTTATGTTGGCATTATGTGTGTGTGTGTGTGTGTGTGTGTGTGTGTGTTTGTGTTTAAACTTTTGTTCTCTGAACCAACAAATCGTTTGGCCTCTTTTGCATCATTTGCTTGTTAAATAATTCATTAGTTTATTAATATTTTATTTTTTGCTATTACTAACTAAAAAATCTCTCACTTTTCTAGCATTTCATTAATAATAACAACAATTTGTTTACCCTTTGCAAAGAGAGTATTTAACAACAAAAATAAACTATAAAATGAGTTGGAAAAATGACAACAATTAAGTTGAGTTATGAATAGTTTAGTAATTTGTTTGCAAAGGGTATTAAACAATCGGCTAGCCGAAGTTATAAACAAGTTTTTCTTTTTTTTTTTTTACTTTGTTTTATAACAAACATTCACATTTTGGGCGTAAGTGTGTGTGTGTGTGTATGATTTAGCTCAAACTGCAACAAATTTATATATATATATATTTATATGTATGTATATAACGATAATATATTTTTATATATCTATATATATAGTTTGATAACATAACATACATATATATGTGGTTCGTATTGATTTTTTTTAGTACTATTTAGTTCGGTTTTTAGTTTGTTGTTGGCTTTTAGCTTCTCTCTTGTTGTGTGTGTGTGTGTGTGTGTGCTTGTGTGTGTATAAATTTATTGTTGTTGTTTTGTTGTTCGGTTTCTTGCAATAATATATTAGAAATATATATAGATATATATTTGGCAACAAATAAACACAGTACGTTTTTGCATTTTATATGTAAACTATTTTCATGTTTTTTTTTCTCAGTGTTCTCTCTTGTTTCTGTTTCTGTTACTCACACATCTCTCTTTCTATTATTTATGTATATATATATATAAGTATTGTGTATATATTATTAATATTATTATTTACTTTCATTTTTGTTTGTTAATTTCACTAAGTTGCTCTGCTTGGTATTTGCACTTTGACTAAAATTACGTAGTTTTGGTTAGTTTGACTAAAATGTTGTTGCTCTTAGCTTCCTTGCCTCTCTTTCACTTCCGGTCTAGCTCTCCCACTTCCGCTTCCACTGTGGCTGCCTCTCTTTAGTACATTTTTACTAGCTCTCTTTTCCTCTCTTTTCCAACTTTCTCTTTTCAATATATATTTTATTACATTTTTTTTTTTTTAAATATTTTTTTTTCTCTTTTTTCGTTTTGCAATTTTACTAAAATTCTATAAAACGTGTTGCACTGACTGCAGCTATACATATGTATATATGTATAATAGATGTATATATAGATCTATATATATATCGTTTTTGTCTAGCTTTTTTTTTTAATATTTTATAATAGCTACGCTTTCCATTTTTGTCATCTCTGATTTTGTTTTTTTTTTTTTTCTTTTACTAATTCTGCTTGTCAACAATAATTCTCAACTTGTTTCTGTTTCATACAATATTATATCATAATATGTAGATACTAGATATATATATATATTATCTATATATGTGTATATATATGGGCTTGTTTTTTTTGTTTTTTTGTTTTTTGTTTATAAATGATGTGGCATCCAATAAATTCGTTTTGTTGTTATTTGTAATTGTTCTTGGTTTAGCTACTTGTCTCTCATCTATATGGTAGTATATATGTATATATATATATATTAATTTTTTCTTTTAATCATTTACTATAATTTCCATTTGTTATTGTTGTTGTTGTTGAATATGTTCTTGCATTTTCTTTAAGTGTATTTCATTTGAATTTGTTGTTCTTATTGTTGTTTCTCTCTGTAATTTTTTTTGGTTTTGCTCAACAAAATGTTGCTCTTTTCCTATGCGGATAACGCTTATTCTATTTGATCTTAAAGAAAACATTATCTCATAAGTAATATTTGACACAGACACCGGACTCAAGGTGCCGCTTTAGGTGGGAGCTTTGTGAAAATGCTTTTCCGCACATCAGACAGCGAAATTTTTTCTGTCCACCACATTCATATCTATAGAGACGAGAGATGTATATATATAGATATATATATGTTATCCTAAGTACCTTCATTTAAATAGTTATTTTAAAAAATTTGTAACTCACCTGATATGTCGTTGCAATGAGCTGGCGTCCTTATAGCTCTTCAGGCAATTAAATCTGGGGCATTGATAGCGTCCATCTGGATTTATAAATTTAAATAAATCCGAAAATTTTAGCTCATACCAATAATCACGGATCAATGAATGCGCCGCCGTACTCGATGGCGGAGGCGTTTGGCTGGAGTTCGAGGCGTAGCTGCTGGGCGCTATAATTGATAACCAACATAAAATAAAGAAAAAATTATATATCGATACCAATATAGATATATATTGATATCAAAATAAAAGAAAAACAGAAGAGAGAAGAGAGAGAAAAAGAGAGAAAAAGAGAGAGAAAGAGAGAAGAGAGAGAGAGAACTTGTATCAGACTTGAGAGTTACATTGATTTCAACCTAAACAACTAGACGACAAAAATATTTGGAGCTCCAAACTTGCAGAGACTTAATTATTAATTATATGTAATCGAAAGATAAAAAAAAGTAACAAGATCTTTTGTAAGATTAGTTCAAAATTTGATTAATAAAATTTTTTTTTTTTTTTTTTTTTTTTGTTGAAAGTTTGTTGAAATTAGAAATAGTATTAAAAAGTTTGTAATAATAATAAAAATGTGATATTTACAGTTAGTGTGTGGTATGCAACAGTTTATTGTGTTCATAATTGCTTGTTGTTGTACTTGGTTGCTTGATTGATTGATTGGTTGTTTTTTTTTTTTTTTTTTTTTTTTTTTGATGAAGCATTTATGAGGCGGTGGCGTAGGCGAAGGCGGTGATGATCTGCTTTATAGACATATAGGAGACTTGCGATACTTTGTTTTTGATTTGATTTAATGAGGCGCTGTATGTGTTTGATGATGCAAATTTGATTGATTGATTGATTGATTGAACGATTGATTGCGATTGATTTGTCATTGGTTTTGTTTATCATATTAATGGCTGCTGTAATGAAACATGTTTAGTAATAGCATAAAGTAGTCAAAGGCAAATGCAAACCCGCAAAACTAAAAATTCAAAAAAAAAAATCAAAAAAATTAATTATAAATTAACATTAAGAAAAAAAAAATAGAGTAAGGAATAATAACATATGGTAAATAACAATTTGATTTTGTTACAATTTTATTCAGTTACATACAAAAATAGCAGTATATAGTTATATATATAAATATATTTATAAAAATACTTAATTATGCTCTTTGACAAAGTGTATAAAAATAGTGTGATTTTTTTTTTTTCTTTAAATTTATATGAAAATATAGTTGTATAAAATTATGTGTGTATTTGTGTGTGTGTATTTGTGTGTGTAGTGTATGAATGTGTTAGTGTGTGTGTTTGTGTGTGTGTATATATGATTGACGGCTTAAATGACTAAATAGTAAATTTTGTTGGACATTTTGTGAATGATTTTTTTGTGTTAACGGTCACAGTTTAATTTTTTGCAAGTTCAAGCTTGATATGAGTGTTTAAAAAATTAAATGAGCAAAGCAAATTCAACAAATTATTTGAAGTATTTCAATTTTTTGGTGTATTTTGAGTTAAGTGAAGCATTAAAAGTATTTTAATTCAAAAAATTTCAGTATTTTTTAAATTTAATCAAATAATTTGCCTCACTTGCAGTTTAAGAATTTTTAATGGTATTAAAAAATTAATTAATTAATGTTTTTCATTAGTTAAGTTTGCCTGTGTATTACTGTCTGTCTGTTTGTGTACTCTCTCTTCATTTTAACTGGAAACTGTCTACATTTAAAACTTGAACTAAGCTCTCTCAACTGACTGATTGTTTTTTGGTTTTGTTTTTATTTTTTTTTTATATTAAAAAAGTTGTATATATATTTGAACTATTTTGCTGTATGTAATTGTTGTTGCTGTTCGTTTTAAAAAAAACTTGTACTGTTGGTTGCATTCATTTGTATTTGCTTGAGATCGCTTTGGTTGTTGTCTATCATATCATATCATATATATATATATGAATTTTTTTTTTTTTAGTATTTATTTTTTAATGTATCCTAAGCTAGCAAGGAACTTACATTTTACAGCTCTCCAACTAAGCTAAATATATTTTTTTCTTCTCTTTTTTTTTTTTTTTTATAAATATTTCTTTTTTAATATAATACTTAAATTTTCATTGACTGTGTTGGCTTTGGCCTTGTACTTAACTAGTTTATATCAAAACATTTGTGTTTTTTTTTTAATTTTCTTTTTTTTTTTAGGAATGTGACGTTACGAAACTGCCTCTTTTAGTGCAACTCTGCCTGCCTAAAAAAAAACAGTTACTACTCTCAGTAGTTTAGTAAAATATTTATAACTTTTTGACTTAGTATCGGTTTCATTATTCTTTGGACTCATTTGATCAATTTTTTTTTTTTTTTTTTTTTTTTTTTTTTTTTTGGCTTTAAGTACTAAAAGTATATGTTTAAATTTGCTTATATACTACAAAATGTGGAAATTTGTTTGGCTTTTGTTTATGGGTTTACTCTGCAACGCACAAAGATGTTTTTAAGTTTTTAGTATAATAAATTTTTGTTGCACATACAAAATTAATTCAAATGCGGGACAAAAAAGTCGCAATACTTTTGGCATTTTTTTTTTTTTGGAAACTTTTAACGCATACAATTTGCATAGTTTGCATAAATTTATGCAAATCACATACACACACAAAAATGTGAAAGTTTAAATATGCAAAAAAGTAACGTTAAAGTAAAGCAAACACAAAAAGTCAAACAAAAAAGGAAAGAAAACAAATTTAAGGTAAAAAAAACTGACAGCAAACTTTGTGCTTCTTATAAATTTTTGCTGTTTTTTGGGTAGAAACATTTTGTGCGTTGCGGTGCCCAGTAGTTTACAAAAAAACTATAGTTAATGGACTTGTTAATCAAACCGATTAGTAATACCCTTGCAGTGGATGCTATAAATTAAATGAGTAATGTTCAACTCAAAGAAGGTGAGTATAAGTTAAGTAAATGATCGATTCTTGTACTTCAGGTAAGATATTTCAGTAGGTTATAGAAGCTGTATGGCTATATCTGACGGACTAATAGTTTGGTAGCGTTAAAGTCTGTTGTACATCAGATTTAAATCAATCAGAACTTCATTCTACTTTAGAAAACTTTTGTATTCAAAAGAAAAACTTCTTTTTATGAAGTTTCTTCATAAAATCCAAATTCCTGCAAGGATATAATTAAGTACGGCACAGCCCTACTTCTAACGGTTGTTATTCATCAGAAAAAAGCGTTTTCTTATGCAGTTTCCCACTTGGGTTGCAGACCAGCTGACTGCATTTGAAATGTGAGCGGTAGAAAATCCTTTTTCATTTTGGCAAAATGCGTTTTAATGTGTTTAGTTAGATTATCGCTGCGTTTGGCCGCATAATTGCAGCTGGGACACTGAAATATTGGACGTTCGGTGGTGAAACGGCATTCAAATCTTCGATGGCGACTCAAACTTTTGCGTGTCTTGTAGGATTTACCGCATTGATCGCAAGCATGTTGATACCAGGTGAGTACAAAATCTGTAAGAAATTTGTTTGTTTTTTTTTTTTTGTTTGGCCCCACACAGCGACAGGGAGAGAGACAGAGAAAAAGAGAGAAGAGAGAGAAGAGAAGAGAACAGCACACAACAACACAAAAGTGTGAATGAAGCAAATGTGCGAGCGTGTGTGTGTTTGTGTGTGTGTCGTATGGTATTGATGAAATTTTGATGTTATATAGTATTATGATTATGAGATAAAATTTATCGAATAAATGTAATTTTTTTTTTAGCTAATGACTGAATTTTGACTGAGTTTTATATATCTTAATTCTTTTTGATTTTTTTTTTTGAGCAAGTCAAACTACATGAAAAACAACATTTAAAAATAAAGTGATCAAAAAAATAGAAATATATATAAAAAATAAATTTATATACATACATATATGCATTCCACATAAAGCTTAAAAATATTTTGACGGGTAAAAATTAAAAAAAACAGTAACTGTAATAATTATAAATCATAATTCATAATAATAATAAAATAATTTAAATAACAATCAAACATACGCGTATGTTGCTTAAAACTTAAATAAGAAACAGGCACGCCCACATAAAGATAAAGAAAGAAAATAAAACCCACAAAGAGAGCAGATAAACCCAGCTTCATTAGTTGTTCCATGGCTCAATTTCACCAACTAGCGATTTGCTGGCGAAATTGTATGACGGAACAACAAGCAGCTGTAGTTTTAATATTTTTTTTTTATAAGAAAAACATCAAGTGTTAAAGAATTTATTTGGTTTTTGTTTTGTTATGATTTTTTATAGGTTTTTTTTTTTTTTTTTTTTTTTTTTTTTTTTTTTTTTTTGAAAAAAGACACGAATACAATGTATATATATAATATAAATATTATTTAAAGTAAATTTGTTTATTTAATGTGAGTAGCGCAAGGACAAGACACAAAAGCACAAGGCGTTTAACACACACACACACACGCACACAAACACTCACCAGTTGAGAATTTTAATATACAATTTTTGTAACTGTATAGCATACAAATAGGCGCATGCTGTGTATGTATGCGTGTGTGTGTGTGTATGTGTAAGCATGTTGTAGGTGCACTAGGAACAAATAGAACCCATGTATAAAGTAGTATGTATAGATAGATAAAATAGCGTATATGTGAGAGATATAGAATAGATACAGGAAATAAGACGCAGACAGCAAAAGATATATATACTATATATATAGTAGTGAGTGACAGACTTTTTCTTTCTTTCTTATTGTTTTGTTTTTCTTGTGTTTTTGTACTGGTTACAGGTTACTGTGGTACGAGAGACTGACTGTAAATACGGATATAGCTGGGTCCTAGAACTTCAGCCAGTACCGAGTAGTAGGTAGTACGAGTAGTAGGTGGTAGAGTAGAAGAGTTTATCTAAAAGAAATTTAGTAATAAAAATAGGTTAGTGAAATTCTCTGTACAACATTATTATCATTTCTCACATCGTTGAAAAAAAAAAAATAAAAGCGAAACTAAAAAAAAGAAAACCAAAACGAAAACAAAAACAATGAAGTGGAAAATCTTTGATGGTGGAAAACACATTTATGAAAAAGCCAGCTAAAAAAAATTTAATGAAAATAGTTAATATCATTTTTTGTTATCTTTTTTTTTTTTTTTTTTGGTTGTTTTATTCAATTTAATAATATAAGTTGTGAGTTTTTTTGTTGAGTATTTTTTGTTTTGTATTTTTTTTTTAAATTATATGTTAAAAAATATAAATATAGATATTATTATTTTAAATAATTCACATACACTTAGCAAAATTAGGTATACAATTTGGTGGCATATCATTTGGAATAAGTGCTTAAGTAAAAACGTCTTAAATTTCTTTTTTTTTTTTTTTTGGAGATTTGTGTTTTTGGAATCGTTGAGTATTTTCTCGTCTTGAGTATGAGTTTTTCCCCATCTTTGGGCTTCGCATAGCACATCAAAATCAATAATGACTTGATTACATGGCATCACTTAGAGTTATCAAAAATTCTTACATCACTAACAAATAATTAAATAAATTTAAATTTAAGTTCGGTTTAGTTTTTTGGAATGACTTAAGCAATACAAATTCGTGACGGTTTTGAGTTTACAGTTTTTGTTTGTCTTCTAGGATAAATAGTACCGTTTTGGTATTTTTTCTTCAATCTCAACTTTGTAATACAAATATATTTTTTTAGTTTTAGTTTTGGTTTGTTTTTTTTTTTTAAGACACGTTTCGCTGACGCAAAATAAAAAAAAAAATAGAAAACATATTAAAAATAAGTTATATAAAGTTAAACAAAAAAATATTAGGAAGTTTAGCGCTGGAATATCTAGAGATTCTTGAGATACATTGAGGAAAGAAATGATTATTAATTATATTTCGTTTTGTTGTTGTTTTTTTGTTTAAGCAGACACAAATTAAAATTATTTAAATTAAGTAGATATAAGTATGCAAATCAGTGTTTTTTTTTTCGCTTTAAATAAATTAGCATTTTTTTTTTTGTTTAAGTTAAATTCAAGTCAAATATTTTTAAATTATATTAAATTACTTTGGTATGCAAATAAGTAAAAAACAGCTCCTAGTTATTGTTATACGCAAATGGCATTGTGTTCATCAGGCGCTCCTTGAGCAATGAATTCGATATAATCTGTAGTCCCAGTTTCATGTTCCACTCCTCGTCGAGCAGATGATGCGGTTGATTTTTGCCCGGCGTCACCGGTTCCGGTTTAATGCCCAACTCTGCGGCGGCTGCCAATTCAGCTGCACTCACATCACCGCCATTATTGTTGCCAGCGGCAGCAGCAACGGCAGCGGCGGCTGCAGCAGCTGCTGCTGCTGCTGCCTGTTCCTCAACCACTGCTGCAGCAGCTGATATGGCAGTAATGGCACCAGTTAAACCATATGTGGGTATGGGCATCATATGCGGCGGCAATGGAGATGTACAACGTGAACCGTTAAGATTCTCATCCCGTTCATAATGTTGTTGTTGCTGCTGCTGCTCCTTGCGCAACGATAGATTCTCCGGTATGGGACTCTCGCAGCCATTGTGTGAACCAGCGCTACCCACACTGGCGCTATCGCTGTGACCAATTCCAGACGCACTACCAACACCACCACCACCACCACCTCCACCAATAATACCAGCTCCACCGACCGTCTCCAGTTTCGAATCCAACAGGATGCTGCTACGGGGACTGCTTGTTCTGGAACCGCTGCCCGTTGTCTGTTGTGCTATGGCCGGTGGTATGCCATGCTTGGACACCAGATGCCTTACCATATGGTATTTGCGACGGAAACGAGAACTGCAGAATTCACAATTGAAACGCGGTGGAATTCCAATGCATTCATCACGCATATGACGTTGCAGGTGTCGTTTGCGTAGGTAACTCTTGCCGCAGACAGCGCATGGGAAACGCTCGTGAGGATCATCGCGTTCATTCTTCGAATCACCGCCAAAAACGCTGTGGCCAAAGTCAAAGTCTACACAACGTTTGTGGTTTTGTTGATTGTTGTTGTTGTTGATGTTGTTGTTGTAGTGTTGTTGTTATTGTTGTTGTTGTTTGTGCATTGTTTTAGTTTTTTTATTATTATGTGATGAATTGTGTGTTTGATTTGATTTTGGGGTTTTTTTAGAGTGTGTTTTTTTGTGTTTGGTTTTTTATGAAATGAAAATGAAAAAAGAAAAATAAAAAAATATTGTGTGAAAAATCATAAACTGCATAAAAAAAATCCTTTAAACAAATAAAAAACTGCAATTACTTCAGTTTCTTATTGTTGCTCACGTTTGTTTGATTGTTTGTTCTGTTTGTTGTTGTTGATGTTTTACGTAAACTTAAAACTAAACTTAAATTTTCTTTTTTTGTTTTTTGTTTTTATGTAAGTTGAAGCTAACTAAAAAGACTAGTATTACAGATTTAAACAAATACAAATTATAAAAAAAACTAATACAACGGAAATTGTTTAACTACGCTACACAAAAACTTGTTTCACAAAAGTTATACAAACTAACAAAAAAAAAAGATACGTTAACAAAATAGTAACAATTTAATACAAAATTAACAAAATTTTACTAGTTAGTTGTTGTTGTTGATAAACTAATTAAAATTAACTTGATATGTATAATAATAAATTTAATTAAATGGTGTTTTTGTGTCTTGTTTTTGTTTAAACTTTTGGTAAACCACAAACGACGCCTGTAAATTCATTAATTTATGTTTTTTTTTTTTATGTAAATAACAAATTCTGATCACAAAAAACCAAGTTTGATTTCAATAAATAGTTGTACACATATATTTAACTTTTCTTTCAATTCAGTTTCTTATTTTTTTTTTTTTTTTTTTTTTTAGCTTAGCTAACAACAATTTAATGGTATTGCGTATATATACAGTTTTGTAGGGAGTGTGGTTGTTGTTGTTGTTGTTCTTTCTACGCTTTCTTCAACTGATGTATGCCATGTTTTTGCCGTAGATGCAATTTTAGATCGTAACGCCAACTGCAGCTAAAATTACAGAATTCACAGTGAAATTGTACGCTCGGTTTTTTAGCGGCAAGCGCAATTGTTGTTGTTGCTGCTGCTGCTGCTGCGGTTGCGGTGACTCGATTGCTGTTGCTACCACTGCTACTGCTAATGTTATTACAAATGTTGTTGTTGTTGTTACGCTTGATAGTTGTTGCTGCTGCGGCTGCTGCTACTGCTGTTGTCGTTGGCAGCAACATGCTCGAGTTTAACAAGTTGGCTAATTGAAATGATGCCGCTGCCGCAGACATTTGACAGCCAGTACAATTGCTGGCATTACAATGTAATTTATTGCTGTGATTATTATGCGTAGTTGTTGCTGTTGCTGTTGTTGCATGTGTATTGCTGTGCGCTTCATTGTGGCTGCCACATTTGTACATTCTGCGTATTGTTACCTCCGGCTCAAAAACCTCACGCATTTCAGTCACATTGCCTGTTGTTGGTGTTGCCTGACAACAATTGCTGTTGCTGTGGTTGCTGTTGCTGCTGTTGTCGGCGACTATTGCTGCTGCTGCTGCTACTGCTGCTGGCGTCTTGGTTGTTGCTTTGCTGGCTGCTGCCGCCACAACAGCCGTGGCAAAATTACAGTACAACGTCCTTAAATCTGTAAAAATTGTGGATTTTGGGTTTTTGGGCTCAAAAATTTGTCGTCTTTTTTGCGTAGGGGAAGGGAGTTAAAAAAAAAAAAGAGCTTTAAGGGGCAACTTAGAGCGTACTTGATTTGGTTGTGTGTGTGTGTGTTGTGGGTGTGTGGGTATGTGTATTGGATGCGTGTTTCATAATTTACAGCTACTTAATTGGTAGAAATGATTAATTAGGCGCAAACTCTCACACACATTAAAATTAGAGTTAATCATTGGGTTTTCTTTCGATTTTGTTTTAACAACTAAATTAAGAGCAATATAAATTAAATAAATTACTTAAGTTGAAAAATAATGCACACCGCGCCGACCGCCATTATTAATTATAAATTACACAAATTATTTGTTCATAATTTTTTTTTGGGTTTTTTATAGTTTTCCTTAATTTTTTTTTTTTGTTCGCATTTTCTTTACGTCATTTTCACACATAAAAATTATAATTAAAGAAAATTAATTTAATTACACAAAACTGCTGCACCAAAAATTTTACATAAACTTGTTGTTGTTGTTTGTAGGGGAAATTGTGTAAATTAAATTTGTTATTTACCAGTTTTGGATAAAAAAAACTCAATATTTAATTAAATTGGTCGTTGTTGTTGTTTATGTGTGAGTGTGTGTGGTGTGTGTGTGTGTATGAAAAACATGCAATTGTTTGATTTGAAAAATTGAAAAACACATTTTTGTATTTTCTGTAAAAAATTGCATTTATTATTGTATTTTTAATATTTTTTTTTTTTTTTTGTAATTAGTTTTTTAGTTACTTAATTTTTTTGTTTTTTTTTTATACAATATTTTTAATAAAAAATAATTGTAGCGTTTAGTTCAACTTGAAATTTTGATTTTCGCTGCTGGAAATAAATTCATGTTTTTTGTTGTTGTTTTTAAAAAATTAAGAAGAATTGCACAAAATACTCTCAGGATGAGTTTTCCCTCCAAAGAAAATGCAAAAAGTAGGAAAAATTGGTAAAAGGCAGCAACTGGTCAGTTGCTGCTCTTTGGTTAATTTGATTAGTAAAAGTTTAAATAGTTTTTTTTTCTTCTCTCACAATCAGTGGCGTCTTTTAAATAAAAACCTTCCCTCTCCTCAACTGCCCTAACTGATAATAAGCCCCCGCCCCCGATTATAAACCCCTCAACAATTAAGAGTTGCTGCATCGCTGTTGTTACTGCTGCTGTTGTTGCCACTGCTGCCATTCTTGTTGGCCTGAGCAACAGCAGCGGCTGCTGCCAGCACCTGCAACTGTTGTTGCTGCTGCAATTGTTTCTGCAACTGTTGCAGTGCCTGCTGATGCAACTGTTGCTGATAATAACTACTAACTGCCGCATTATTGCTGTTAACCTCATCCAGCGA
Source organism: Drosophila cardini (assembly GCA_018903735.1). Classification (NCBI taxonomy): domain Eukaryota; kingdom Metazoa; phylum Arthropoda; class Insecta; order Diptera; family Drosophilidae; genus Drosophila; species Drosophila cardini. The sequence continues at coordinate 3,866,110 of JAEIGM010000001.1, read as the reverse complement.
CTGTTGTTGTTGCTGATCATCATCATCATGATGGTTATCCTCATCATCATCATCATCATCGACAACATACGTTTGCGGTTGCTTTTGTTTTTGTTGTTGCTGCTGCTGTTGTGATTCATCGACCAACTCATCCAGGCCATCATCCAACATATCCAAATCAACAATATCTGCTGCCGACGTAGACGACGGCTTCGCTGCCTTGGCTGCAGCAGCGCGCTGCTGACGCTTAAAGAGCGAACGCATTGCAATTTCTGGATGCTTTTTACGAACATGTTGTCTCAAATGATCGGCACGCTTCGTGCGATGACCACAAACCGAACAGACCATTGATTTACCCTTGCCGCACTCTTGTCGCAAATGGCGACGCAGCGTCCCATGACGTCGATATGTACGATAACATTGCGGACATGTAAAACTCTCTTCGAGCTGCAAAAGAGCGCCACTTGAGCTGCTCAGCATCGATTGAAAATGATCAAATTGTGGTGCTTGAAAATGATGTGATTGTGGTGATTGTTTAGATGTTGTTGTTGCTGCTGTAGTTGTTCCTTGATAATGTTGTAAATGCATATCACTGAGATTTTCGCAACTATCGTCCTGCCTGCAACTGCTGTTGCTGCTGTCTTGCTGCTGCTGCTGCTGCTGTGGTTGTTGTTGTTGAAAGCCTGAAATTTGTTTTTGTTTTGTTTTGTTTGGTTGATATTTCTCGTATAATTTTCAAAAAATTTTCATATGTTTTTCTCTTGTTCAGTTAATAATTGGTTTTTCATTTGGCATGCTTTTTTGGTATTTGATTTAGTGTATAGTTTTGCACAAAACAAGCAATGATTAGTTGTTATCAAAATGCCATTAATAATTAAGTTTAATTTCTTTTCTTTTTATTTTTTGGTAAGCATTACTTTTTTGTTAATATTGGCAATTATCAATCGTTGGTTTTAAAAATTAATAAATTAATTTTCCTTTTGTTCTTTTTGTTTTCCGCGTTTGTCAAACAAAAACAAATTTCAAACAGGCAAAAATTAAATGCAAACAGCAGCGCAGACAGGTTAATTGTAAAAGAACAGCAATAAATAAAATAAAGAGTAACGTAGAAGAGAGAACAGAGTAGAAGGCAGGAGTAGAGTTAAAGAGAGGCTTTCGCAAGCCTCTCTTTGTAGTTTGAGGTGGGTGGTGGTGGGGGCTAGTAAGGAGCATGTAAATATGAGAGAGTAAAAGAAACGGAGCTTTTGTTAAATGGCATATGTTTTGTATGAGAGGATGAGGAGAGTGTTTTTGTGTATGAGTGTGTGTTTGTAAGTGAATGCAAGACGAACGTTGGGCAGGCACAAAAGAGAGCAGCTAAATAAAGAAGAGAGACAAACACACATTCAGGCAAATGTGCAACTTGCAATAACAACAATATAACAAATTTTGGGCTATCATTTTCATTGGTTGATTGGGACTTTTTGCATCTGTCTGTTTGTCTGTCTCCTGTCCGTGTATTTATTAATGTGTATGTGTGTGTTATTTCGTTGTAAGATAAAAAAAAACACTTTGTTTTTTGACTGACTTTCTGCTGCATCAATAAATTACGTTCTTTAATCATAAAAATACTCTAAAATATATAAATGTGTGTATTGTATGTACGTATACGTAATTTTTGGAATGGTTTGAGATTAGGAAAAAAAATAAACTAAATAAAATAAACCCTAAAACAAATATTTGGTAATATGCTTTTTGACCTTGCAATGACGATTCAATGAATCTTTACGCTTAAACCCTGCATCACAAACCGTACAACGAAAGTTTTCCAACATTCCGCATTCGAACTCAATGTGACGCTTAAGCGCCGAGAGACGCGTATAAGAGTTTGGACACTGTGGACACTGCAGCTTGCCATCGTCGCGTTGCTCTGCACTGCGTGCCAGCGTCGCTGCCGAGCTACTGCGCTGTATTGGCGGCGGCTGCGGTGACATTGACTTTTTATAGGCAATCGCTGTCGCTGCCGCCGAAGCTTTCTTTTTACGTGATCGCAACTTGTTGCGTCGCAGCTTGGGCGGTGCTGGGGGTGGCGGCGATGGCGTTAGCGATGCCTGCAGCAGCAATGGCATATTTGGCTCATAGTAAAACGTAGCTTGATCTAAGCTTAATTCAAGCAGACCTGCAATGAGAGTGTTTTTTGTTCGCCAAGAGCAAAAGCAGAGAGAAGAGAGAAAGAAAGAGAGCAAGGTAAAAGCTTGAATGTGTTTTTTTGTTCTTTTTCAGCTACTTATTGCACGACAACTTTATTTTAATTTCAAAGAAAAATCAGGAAAATCTTTCTAATTTTCTATTAATACACATACACACACACATACATACATACACTAACTGCAACTGAGACAATAGAGACTACAACATAAAACTTTTAATGTGAACGAAACACACATGATCTAATTGCTTTATTTATACCTCCATTTAATTGGCTTACAAACAACAATTATTTGTGTGTACACACAACTACTCTTAAACTAACGCAGCACTAATTCAAACTGTTCTTTCTCTTTAATTATTCTCTCTTTAGCATGCCCTTGTGCACGTAATAGTAATGATCTTGCAGCTTGAAATTATAGTGAAAACCTCGTCCACACATGCGACACACATATTTCTTCGGCTGATTGCACTCTTTACGCATGTGACGCGTCAATGTGCCCAACACCTGATATCTGCGGCCGCAAGTCTCGCATACATAGGGCGCCGACGACGTTGATGCTGACGTCGCTGCAGCTGCTGCTCCCATGGCGGCGGCGTTAGCATTTCTAAAGAGAAACAACAACAAGTTGGAGCAATAGCATTTTGAGTGGACCAAAAACTCAACTCTCGAGTCAAAGAGAAAAGAATTTAAGAGAGACAAGAGAGACTGAAAAGCTGACATTTACCTGCGCTGCGTTATCAATTTACTGGTGGCACTGCTACCGCTGCCCAATTTGCGTTTGTTGCGCCTGGACTTGTTGCGTGCGGTGGAGGTGGAGATGGAGGAGGAGGAGCCTGTTGCCATCGACTGGGATTGGGACTGGATGGTGTGCGTGCTGGAGCTGGCAGCATTTGTCTTTCTTCGAGTAATGCGCATTGAGCTGTCACTAGCACTCGCAATGTCTGCAATTTTAAGCCAACAACAAAGAGCGAGAGCGGCCACATTGTAAAAAAAATAAAGAGAGAGAAGAGATGGAAGAGAGAAAGAACATGGCTCAGGCTTAAGGCAACATCAACAACAATCAACAATAGAACAAAGAGAATATAAATAACCCTAAGGCTAAAGGCTCGCTACTAACTATGAAAAAAGCTCTTAAACCGCTTGTCCTAACCGTTTTGTCCTAACCGTTTTCTTTATGTTTGTTTCAAACCAAGTTTAACAAATTAAATTGTGTTTTCAATTTGAGTTATAATAATTAAGTTTTATTACTATTTGTTTATATCAATTTTGTATTTGCAGTTTTTTTTTTCTGTTTTTCCTTTGATTGTAACAAAAATATTTAAATTTGTATGTGTGTGGTACATAAAAAGAGAGAGACAGAGGAATGGTTGGTTCGTTTGTGGATGTCTCTCTCCCTCTCTTAGGCACTAAGCCGGTGTGTGTGGTGATAATGATCTTGCAGCTTGAAATTATAGTGAAAACCCCGTCCACACAAGTGGCATACAAATTGCTTGGGCTGATTGCACTCTTTGCGCATGTGACGCGTCAATGTTGAAAGCGTTTGATATCTGCGACCACAGGTCGGACACACGTGCAACGACGATGACGTCATCGACGACGATGATAAAAGTTGGCGACGTTTTTGCTGCTGTTGCATCATCGATCGGTTGGACTTTCTGCGCGAACTGTACTTTAAGCTATGATGCATTAACATCTCTGAAGCGCAACACAATTGGGAGAGGAATAAAGGAAGAGAGAGAGAAATAGAGACACACAAAAAATAGAAAGTGGCTTTAAGCAAAAACAATAATAAACCAAAATCAATCTAAATCCTAATTATATTTTCTAATCTTCCCTCATTCTCTGAAAAAAGCTCTTGTCCTATATCAAAATCAACCTAACTTAATAATCACAACACATAATTGTTAAGTTTAAATGTGGCAAGTACAAGTTGAAAGCAAAGGAAAAGCCCAGTTTATTTATTGTGTTTGTTTTTAAGTACAATTTACCAAAACTACAAAGTAAATAGATTGAGGAAAGTGTACTAAATACATATATATTTTTGAGAGAAAAAGAACTTAATTCCATTTTAAAGATTATTATAAAAAACAAAACCATTTTAATTGATTATCGTATAAACTAGTTTAATGTAAACTAAGATACACACACACACACACGAGCGCATTCACTAGTCAGCTGAGAGAGAGCGAGCAGCATTAAAAGCTTCATACGCCGTGTGTTTACTTGTGTACAGTTATCTCAAAAAGCTTTAATAACCATTGCAAGCACTTGATTATTGTGCTTTTTATAGGCCAACAAACACAAACCCATACACACGCACACATGCACAGGAGCACACACACAGCTCAAAGTGGGTCAAGGCCAAAGAGAGAGCTTTTCGAGAGACATAAATCACAGCGCTAGCAAAAGCAACTAAGAGAAGTCCTTAACCAAGCGAATCCTTCAAAAGAGAAAACAATTTCAAACAAAATCCAATTCTTCCTCTCTCTCACTCTCTCTCGGTCTTGCTTATAACCGGAACTATTAAAAAGTCCCAGATGATAAAACTTATGACAAAGTGCATTTGTTAGAAAAACCCATTAAAATTCGCAATGGGAATGATAAATTTAAAAAGAAATACGAAAACGCATATTAACTTTTTATTCAAAGAATTATGTATTCTTATAGTGAAAGATCAAAATTTAAATTCTTATATTTGTTGCTATTGCTATTGCTGTTGTTGTTTGTGTTAGACAATAATGCTAATGAATCTGGAAATTCCCTCACTTAGAGACAAAAACTTGTTTTATTATTGTTTTTTTTTTTCAGCTATTGCACAAGTAATAAAACAAAACAAAAAGAGAATCGAGCACTCAAAACAACTACTTCATCAGAGCATCAGTGGCAACATCAGCTGCGAGTGCATAAGATAGAACAAGAGAGACAAACTGAGCGAGCGAGAGAGATATATACACCATTATCTGGTGAAACAATGGCGCAAAAGCTGATTAAAAATCTCATAAAAATAAACAACAACAAATACACTCACATGAAAAAGCGTAGAAAAATCTTTGTCCGACCTTGAACTTGAACGAATCTTTCAAGTTATTTCTATTCTTCTTATAATTGTTGTTGTTGTTCTTGTTAATTAACTGTCGAGAGAGCTGTCGTGGGGTGGAGACCTATAAATTATGAGAGGAATACGAACATTTTGGGGAAGAAAGGGAAGGAAATATAACGACAGTACTAAAATAGCCAAGTGAAGGGCTTCACTGATCATCTCGGGACCTAAACGGCAATAGGTACGAGTTTCATTAGCATATAAACTTCTTAAAAATTCCACACCTTTAAATATTATTAAATTTAGAAAATTTTCCTAAAATTTCAAATTTTTCTAAACCATTTTGTGAAAATTCATGAAAGTTGAGAAAAACGATATGGGAAAACACACACAAATAATCATAAAATATGATAAATACAAATTGAAAATTAAATCAATCAATAAAATTAATGTATTGTTTGTGTGTTTGTTTACTTTGTTCTTGTCAATGTGTGTGTGAGGATTTTGTATAGGAATTCTTGGGGGGGAAATTGTTTGATTTTTCCTCATTTCTGCATCAGATTTCATTACGAAAAAATACAAATACGGAGACAGAAAAAAAAAAACGAAAATTGCGACACTTAAAGGGCCTTAAAGAGCGTAATGCAAGGTAAAAAAAATAAGTATTTTAGAAATCAAATTTAACAGGTAATAATAAAATATATATAGATTGAAAGATATGTATATTTACAACATATCGTATATCGTAATTTAATAATGTGTATACACTTAAAAAATTAATGCAGCGAAACGTAGATAAATGAAGTAATGATTTTTATATATTTTGTAGATAGTTTTGGAGTATTATTTATAGCTTACCCTGCTGCCGGCGTTATAATGTAAGCAATAACAAAATTGCTCAGCTTAAAGCTTAGCTCTCTTGAATTTTCGTACATTACCTGAAAACGCTGTAACTTTTTTTTATGGGGGTGGAAGGGTTTTGGAGAATTGTGTAAAGTGTTTCTCATCTTTCGGATTTCTTTTGATGATTTCTTGATGATTGGGGAAGTTGGGATATAGAGGATATTGGAGGAGGAAGTTTTGTTTGGTACGAACAAAAAAATGAACTAAAAATGTTGAAAATTAATCTCATTTCTTGGCACTTCGCTCAACCGATACCGTCGAGCGAAGCATACTTACCTGAGTGTGTGACTGTGAGCGAAGAGTTGCAAGAAATTCCAACCAACTGTAGAGGGCGCCAGCCTGTCAAGTACCAGCTAAAGCAACAACTGTACCTCACCACCCTCCAGATGGCTACATGCTTTTTTCATAGCGGCATTAACTTGACAGACAGACAAACCGATGACGTCAGCGAGTCCTCACCTTTATGCAGTTTGCTGATCCTCCTCCTCCTTCTGCTATAATGTACTGTTCACAGCTCCTCTTTGTCCTCTTTTCATTCACTTTTGTTCACTTAAAACTTAAAGTTTATTTTCTTACGCGACGCGAAGCAAATGCAAGAATGGCGCTCTCTTTTAAATTGGTTCTACAAAATAACCAAAGAGAGCGCCTTATGCGCAACATTTATACGAACGATCAAAGAGAGCGAAACTTTCAAAACGCGCGCGATCTGTTTTGTCGAGCAGAAAAAGTCTTACGAACTAGCATAAACATAATGGATAACACAAATCAAAGTCAATAAAATGAAACAGAAAAAAAAAGTCCCGTCAACCAAAATAAAGCAAAATTATTATACATATAATAGGTATGTATAATGTATAGAATAAATATACATATTACTAAAATTACAATTTAAAAACTGCATGCGTATTTTTTGTATAATTATATAGTTTAAAAAGAATAAGAATAATAATAAAAAAAAGAATCAACTAAAACTGTGTAATAAAAACATTAGCTCGCGCTAGAGAGACAGAGGGAAAGGAATTGGGGGTAGAAGAGAGAGAAAGACATACAGAGTGGGTAAATGGTGATAGCGCTCTAAACGAAGACGAATAAAAAACACAACAGATAATGTTGGCTATTATGTAAAAATGAATGCGAATGGCGCGAGAAAGCAAATGTGTAACAAATATGATAACATACAAATTGTGCCCATTATAGTGTGCGTATGTGTGTGTGTGTGTCTTTGAGTGTGTGTGTATGTTTGTTTGTAAGAATACTGTATGCGTGTGTGTTGTTTTTGGTTAACAAACTGACGAAAACTTTTAGAAGTTATTTATATTTAGTATTTGTTAAATTGCTTGAAGTGGTTTGAACAACAACAATAACAAAACTTTTGACGCAACACTAGAGCTTCACAGAAATAGAGAGCGAGCGAGCGAGAGAAAGCACACCCTTTTGCAAAAGTCGCACAAGCACACACATAGAGAGCAAGTGGGTGGAAATGAGTCAAATATATAGAGCAACACTGGTACAGTATTTATAAGCTGCCGCCATACACACATACACAACTCCTGTCGTTATCTCTCTACAAGCATAAGCACACACACACACACACACACAGAGGCACGCCAAAGTAACATAATTTAAGACTAACTTAAAACACGACAAAGTCGCAGCTGCAGTATGTGTGTGTGTGTGTATGTTTGTGTGTGGGTGATGAGAGTCTTGTCTGTGTGTAGTGCGCTTAGAGAGCGAGAGAGCGCTTAATTGTTTTCTTCGTTACAAAGAGAGTGAAAATTGAGAGAGTTAAAGAGAAGAGAGGAGAGCTTGCGGCTTATGTTAATATAAAAATCATTCTAAATGAATTTGTGTGTTTGTTTGGGGTTTATGTGTGTGTGTGTAAGTAATAAATAATATACATAATAAAAATGTTAGAACCAAATGCGGCACAAAAACACCAAATATACAAAAGATTACGAAATATATATATAAATGTGTATATGATTATTGTGTATATATATAAATAAGTAATTTAAATAAATCATACATAAAACACATTTCATAAAGCGAAAATGAATTGATGGAATGATTTGGGAATGGATTAAATAATTACAGTTAGTTTTCTATAGTCGAGGGTAGAGGGAGAGTGGTGGAGTGGGTTGCGTTTCTCAGGGGGGTTTCGTGTGTTTGTAGTGATAGATTTGATAATGTGTATGTTTAAATGTATGTATGTATGTATGTGTGTGTGTGGTTGGTGTGTGTTAAAAATTAAAATATTAAGTAGAATAATTTATAATAATAAAATACAATCATAGATATATATATACAGGAAAAAACTTGTTATACGAATTATGTGTGATCAAATTAAATTAATCAACAAAAATTAAAGGTGTTAAGTTAGTGATTTAATTCAAAAACAATCGAGTCAAAAAAAAAAATCATAATATATCATAGTAATTAAAATAAATTATAGTGTAGTACTTTCAACTTGCACAAATTATTATTATATTCTCTTGTTTAATTTTCTTTTTGTTTTAAATTTTTAGATGGTTGTTAATCATTCGTTTTATTTGTGGAGTGCGGCGGGAGCAAAAAAGCGCAACAAAAACAAGAAACAATAAAAATTTAATAATTTCAATTTATATAACTTTCTTGCACAATTTATAGTTGAAAGATTCGTTCTCTTTGTTGTTGTCTTGTTATTGTTATAGCATTTTTACTGTACCGCCAAATGAAATCTTGTATTCTTTACTTTTTTAGGGGTTTTAGTATGTATTTAATTTGCAAAAATAATATTCTGATGGAATTTTTATTAACTTTCTTGTTGCTTGTTTTTTTTTTTTTTTTTAGATTCTTTCATTCTATGCTGCGCTTGCTGCCTAACGGTTAAAATAGCTATCTAAAAAAACGTTTAAGAGCTTTTTTCTCGGAGCACGACATAAAAAGTGTTTAAAGAAATTATAGATTTTTTTTTGTTGTAGATTTGTTTAAAAAAGTAACAAGTTTTAAGTGGCAGTAGAAGAAGATTTGGTAAACAATAGAATTAAATTTCTGTGATCTTGAATTACTCGTTATTTATATAAATTCTTTTTTTAAATAATAAATTTATAAATTTCTTCTACTGCCAACCACAAGTAATTTGCATTTGAAATTGAAATTTGTTGTCGTGCTCGCTGTGCTGTTCTAAAAAACATAAACTAAACTGTATTTTAATTTGTATCTTTCTCTTGTTTGCTTTTTCATTTGTATATTTCATATATTATAGATATAGATATATATATATATTTTTGGGGTATATAGCTCGATAGTACTAACTGTATCTTTTGGTTTGTTTGTTTGTTTTTTTTTCTTTTTCGGGTAGTATATAGAAACAAAAACTCACCTTGTGGATCCCGTTGCTGTGCATCCTGTGCGGCCATTAGTCCAAGTTCATCCTGAGATCTGTCGTGTTGCCATGTTGCATATGCTACAAAAAGAGTAGGAACATTTTGGATTTTATATTAATACATAAATTTGGGGAAAGGTTTTTAGTCGTTTTAACTCACCTTGACTAGATCCTTCGCCACCCTGACTGGTGCCAGCTGCTTGATCCAGCTCCTCCATGGTCATATCCTCTTCATCCAAAGTCAAATCCTCAACATTTTCATCATGCGCATCTTCATCATATTCGGCCTTTGGTTCAATAACCATTTCAGTTGCTGCTGCTGCTGCGGCTGCTGCTGTTGTTGTTATGCTGTTATCTTTGATCTTTTGTTTATGATTCGACTTTTCCAGTGTTGCCAATTGCTTAACAACACCCGCATGGATTGCAACATTGCTTGCAACACCACCGCCACTTGCCACATCCATATCATCAGCATCGCCTTGGGCGCCTTGTGTCTGTTGTTGTTGTACATTTTCGGTATTGATGGCATCGCTTGTGGTTGTTGTGGTTGTTGTTTGTTGCTGCTGCTGCTGTTGTTGGGCGCCCTGTGCAGCTGCTGTCGATGTTAGTTTAGCGCTTTCAGTCTTTTTGGTAACGTTACTGCTGCTGCTGCTGGTCAATGGCTGATTGGATACTTGGCTGCTGCTGTTGTTATTATTGTTGCTGCTGGTTCCCAACGCGGCGGCGGCATTTGTTGCAGCCACTGCTGCTGCACTGTTGCTGCTTCCGCCACTGGCCAATTGAGTGCTGACCAAAGCGGAGGCAGCGAGGCTAGCGCTTGTTTGTTGGAGGATTGACTGATTGGAGGCAACGGCGACGGACGAGTTGGAATTGTCGTGCACATCTATAAATAAATAAAACAAATTATTAATAAACTTTTCAATCTTTTATTTAAAGCTTCTATAAACTTACCATTTTCCATGCTGCGGCGTCGCACTTTTCGACGACGACGCGATGGACTCGAAGAGCCTTCACGTGAGCCGCATACATCGCCAGCTGCATCCATGGCACCAACAACACCACCAGCACCGGCTGCAGAAATACGCGCTCTCTTTGTCTGCTCGAGAGTGTATGGACCGCTTAGCTTAACCCGATGATGATCAGATTTTGGTGCTTGTTGTGCTGCTGCAGCCGCTGCTGCGGCGGCAGCATTGTTGTTGCCGCTGCTATTGCCGCCACCGCTGCGATTATCGGATAATCCCTTGATCTGCAGCGATTCGGCAGCCTTGAGCAGCGCAGCCAATTGATCTTGCGATATATTGACTTCGCCACGATACATATAATCCATCATGGCACGCAGCTCCTGATACTTGACATCCTTGAGTATGAAAATTGGATGCTTGTCGTACTGTTCTTGCAGCAATGTCTACAATAATTTGTGAAAAAAATATATATAAAAATTAGGTAATGAAAATAACAGTTAATTTTCAGTTTTGATAACTTACCGCAAAATAGGGACTGCATGCTGATAGTACCACCTTGTGGGCTTTGAGAAATTTACCCTCGGCGGCGAGCGTGCAATCGACTAGTGTCTCATTTTCCAGCAGCGTATCGAATACGCTAATCAATGTGCTTTGATGGTTATTCCAGCGCAAACAAAACTGTTGATCGTCATCCATTTTGAATTAACAGTTATATTTTTATTGTTGTTGGAAAAGAAGAGTAAGAGAGTGATGGAGGAGTGGAGTTGGGGGGAGGAGCTTTAGCCGAACGTCGTCGTCGTTGTCGCCGTTCGACGTGGCTTCCGTTTTGGTTGTGCTCTCTCCCAGGCACAATTTTTTTTTACTCGCAGCTTGCCGGAAAGTATTTTATAAAAGGAGAGAGCGGGCAGAGCTTAAAATTGTAGTTGGTTGTTGTTGTTTCGATAAAGCTGTAGTTGAATTGTCTGCTTCTTCTTTTTTCGTCTTCCTTTTGCTTGTCAAATGCTTGTTGTAGTTATATATCAGTTAAAAACTGCAATGGAAATAATAAAAAATGCATGCAAACGATTAGTTTAAATTTAATATCCACAAAAATCACTTTAAAAATATGCACACACACGAGTGTATCATCAAACATACACAAACACACACACGCAGACAAAGAGACAGAGAGAGAGAGACTTCCTAATAAAAGCAATTAATTACTCGCTTTTATGCTTTGCCTCAAGCAACGCCGCTTCAAGGTCAAGTTCATGTTTTATTATTATTTTTTGTCTTAACTGCAACAACAACATTGCCGCCCAGTTTATCTTTTTCACAAGCACAAAAAAACACTCAAAATCTAAGCAAGACTCTTATTTTTATTATTATCGTTTAATGCATACAGTTCGACAAGCTTCACAAACACACACACACTGAGGAAACATACTTTTTTTCAGCACACAAAAGCGCCCTCTATGACGCCCAAACACAACTGCAAATGCAATTTTTTCATTTCGTTTGTTTCGTTGTTTGCTTTCAAATACTTCTATCTTTATTTCATTTCATTTTTTTTTTTATATTCTCAACTTCGCTCTTTTCAACGGTACTCGTCAGCACACACTCACACATACAGACGGCACTCTCTGTCATGAAAGCAAACCACAGCAACGAGAGCGCAAGTACAAATGCTCGGCTAACGGATTTTGTGGCGATGTTACAGTTGCTAGTGTTGGAGATCGATGGAAACGATAAATGACGACAACGACGAGACGTTGCGACGACGTCGACGCATCGTCAGCTAACGACGAGGCAAAGTAACACAGCAAACAGCATGGAACATAAAGAGGGGAAGTTTTGCAGTCGCAGTCGACGTTGGCGTCGTCACAAATACATATCTACATACATCTACGTGTATTTGTGAACGTGACGAGAGTGCGTTCAATGAGGTTTTTTCTAGTGGGTTTTTCGTTGTGGAAAATTTCACAAGTAGGCAAGCTCACACACAAGCACACATACACACGGAATCGTTTTTTATTTTTATATGATTTTCTGATAATTTTAAAGTTGAAGTACGAAGCAATCGCTACGAGTCACAAAATTTGTATGTGTGTGACGTTTCCTTTATGATGCATTTAAAAATAGAACATTTTTCATTTTAAACAACACACACACATGCATGTGCATAAGCACATAAATATGGGGGGAACTGCACATTGAAACGATTTCACGATTTTGTTAAATGTTTTAGTATTTCTCACTTCACAAACTTACTCAAAATTTTCTTAATGCACACACAGACTTGAAGGAAAAACGATTTTCTTTTTCGATATGGTTTTAGTGTTGATTACTGCTGCTTATGTATTTGTGTGTGCGTATATGTTGTATTGTATGTATGTATGTAATTTTGTTGGCCAGCAAACCGCACGCGTCGCGATCTGCCGTGCACACACAAAAACCAAACAAAAGCTCCAAGCGCACGAAAGCAACTGAAACGACGCAAATGTGTCAGCGACTGAGAGACCCTTATTCATATTCGCCGCGACGCTTCGTCGACGCTCACTCATCGCTCTCTTGCACTCGACGCGTTCGTTTTGGCATGCTCGCTCACTCGCTCGCACACATCAATATGGCCGCCCAATGCGAAGTTGCTGAGAGCGAGCAGCATGCTCTAGTGCATGAATGTGAGCGTGTGTGTGTGCGTATGTGAAAGAGAATGAGTGAGTGAGAGAGTGAGCCTCACATATTTGGGGGCACGTTATGAAATTGCCAAGTAGGCAGACGAGACACACGCAGGTAGGCAAAAAGGAGTCTTGGCAAATGGTTTTCAGTGAGCGTGTCAAAGAGAAGAGAAGAAAATATAACGGGAATATATCAGAAAAACACATACAAATACAAGGGAAACAGGCAAGCATAATACGAGCACTTGAATTCGCCGTAGACGTACCAGACACTTCGACCAGGAATGAGAGAGAGAGAGAAAACGTGGCAGAGTTTTTTTTGGAGTTTGCTGATGATGAGGCTGCTGCTGCTATTGCTATTTTGACCACATTTCCATTTTTCAAAATGGAAGCGCAAATTAAACAATAAAAAGAGAAAGAAACAATTGCAAAACGGCGACAGTGCTGCGAGTTCGCATGGAAATTTTAATAAAGGGGAGCGAAAATGCATCTTGCTTCCATTCTTTTTATGTTGTTGCTTTTTCAGCGTTCGTTTCCTGCCGTAATTTAATCATCAGCATAAAAACAAACGTGAAAAGCAGTAAAGGCAGCAGCGACAGCTGCAGCACGCTCGCTGGCTCTCTCGCTTGCTCACTCACTTACTCGCTTGACTGTTCGGTTTTATGGCCCCCGTCAGGCTAACAGAGCGACATAGAGAAGTTCTATAGAAAACCTAACTGTGCCTGTGCACAATTCTCTCCAGCACTTGAACGTGTGCAACAAAGATAGCAATATATGCGCTACGTGACGCACAACGAACGACAATAACGACGCTGACGTTCGGCTTTTCGTTCGGGGCTCCCTTTTTCACAAGTTGCGTTTTAGTGTTCATTTCGCAAAGTGAAAAGGAAGCATCCGATCAATATAACGAATAATGGCGAAAAACTCAGGCGGCTACTAATGTTGTTGTTGCGCTAGGAACTGCAAAGAGGAAACAAGGTGGAGAGAAAAAGAGCAGGCGTTGGGCACCGTTAGTCGGCGCATAAACTTTTTGTGAGGGGATCAGTATGTTCTATTCATTTACTTGCATACATATACATATGCATATATATTTATGATTATATTGCATATTTTTGTATGTTAGTGTGAACTTGTGTGGCCTTTTGTACATAAGGTGCAAGACCTGCGCAGTGGCGCCATCTGTTTGTTAGAGAAACTCTAACCCCAAGAGTGGCGTTGATAGCGACGCGTACGGCGACGACGACGTTGATGATGCATTGGCTAGACAATGCCAACGCTTCGCCGCCCGTCTCAAGCCAAGGGTTTTTCCAAAGTACTCACGCACACTCAAGCAAAAAGGGGATTTAGTAGTTGTTATTGTAGTAGTTAAGCAACAGCAGCCGGCCATACAAACAAACACACACCGACATAGTCTAAAAAGAGATGAGGAGAGCAGCCAGCAACAGCAGCAGTAGGTAAAAACGGGAGGTAGGGCGGTTGGTTTGGTTCGGGTTCAGTTCGGTTTGCTTCGTTTTGGGCTCTGCTTTGACGCCAGCAGCAGCGGCGGCAACAACAACAGCAATAAAAACAAACGCATGCAGCGGCAGCAGCATGAAAAAGGATCTCTCTCGTTCGCCCTCTTTTGCTCCGCTTCGCCTCACGCACACACATACACACTCACACAGGCAACTTTTAGTGACGCACGCTCTTTGCACATGCAAGGTTTTATTTTTGCGCAGATGGTGGAGGATTATAACGAAAAATGGGATCCTTTTTTCCAACGCAGGCAGAGGCAGAATTGTTCGCCTCGTATTGTTGTTGTTGTTGCTGTTGTTTTCATTATTACTCTTGGCTGCTGCTGAACGAAGTTGGGAAAAAGTACAGTTGGACCCCAAAGAAAATTTGTTGTAGATGACGCGCGCTTTCAATGTTTGAGGTTCTTCTTCTCACTCTCTCACTCTCTCTTTCATTTTCTCAACGGATGTGGCGCTTAAGCAAATACTATGAAGTTGTCGCATACTAAGCATAACAAAATAAAACAACTAGAACTATGAGTAATACTTGACTAAGACTGAGAGCATGTATTGAGGTCTACTATAAAACTACGTCCAAAATTGTTAAATACGGTACGTTGTTAGCGAAAATCTCAATATTGTTTATTTTAGCAATTTGCAGTTCAAGTGTTATGGAATGAAAATTACTTCCGTACCACTGTAATAAAGGCAATTGCAAATCTTACGTACACTGAGTACGAAAAGTATTCAGTCACTTTAAAACTCTTGTGCTGGGATCTACTATCAAACTACGTCCAAAATTGTAGAATACGGTACGTTGTTAGCGAAAAACCCAACTTTTTACATTAATTTAGCAACGGAGGTTCTAGAAATGTTGAGATATATTTTTTCAACACTTGCTTGAAATTTCCAGTTGCAAGAAATCTGTAATAATGATCATCTTCCTAAATTTTCTCGACTTTAAAACTTTTGTGCTGGGATCTACTATCAAACTACGTCCAAAATTATAGAATACGGTACGTTGTTAGCGAAAAACCCACCTAAAATGATTAATCTTGCAACTGTCGTGTCTAATATAAAGATCTTGCTTTACATTTGCTATAAAAACAGTTGCATTAGGTAATTTCTAGTACTTTGTGGAGAGATCTACTATCAAACGTAGCGTTATATTAATTTTCACGCAATGTTAGCGAAAAACTCTCCTGAAATTTAATCTAGGCACTTGAATAAATCAAGATTGTTGGCATAGAACTCATTAAATCAGGGATTCAAATGCCAAACAACTGGAGTGCCGCGCATTTAAATTAGATATAAAAAAAAAGGTTCCGTTCGAAGCACGCGCCAGACGGGTTCAGGTTCCTGGTCCCAGGATCCCAGACCGCTTACAGAAAATAGAAAGAGAGAGACAGAGAGGGAGAAAGAGAGCAGCAACCCCGAAAACTCGTTTGGTCAGTACAAAGGGTCCACGAGGGTAACAAAAACTTTTGGGGGTTGCTGCATAGCAGAGACAACCCCTAAAAGTGCGCCGCTTTTCGTTATGTGATCCCCCGACCCGACCTGAACTACTCCTCCCCTCCCACTTGATACGGGGATCATCAAATGTTAATACAACCCAACTGTCGTGTATTCCCTTTTTTTTTCCCACTTCCACACAGGAAGTGTGCGCGACAGAGTACAGGGGAAAAGAGTGAGAGTAAGAGAGAGGGAGAATTGTAAAGGATGGGGGAAAAGGAGAAACGGAACTCCAAATGAATCCCAAAATGGTTGCCCAAACGAAGGCGAATGAAAATTCGCTCTGAAAAGATGCTTGGAGCTAACTCACAAGAACAGGAACAACTTAAAAATATATGTATAGTATTTCAATACGTTCGCTGTTGAGTTCTTTTCTTTTCATTTAATTTCAGGTGTGTGCTATGTCTCAGATGCTCAGATTCTCGGATTCTGTGTTCTAAAAAGTCAAAAGAAAAACCGGTTTGAGCAAAATACAAGAACTGTGCCATTTCGAAAAACGGGCGGCAGAAATTTCAGCACCAAGTTGAGTTGGCAGAAAAACCAGTTTAAAGAAAAATCCACAGACAATCGGTGTGAGCGAGATAGACTAACACGAAAAAAAAAAGTCTGAAAAACAAATTTAAAATGGAAATAACTTGAGAAAAAAAGAAAAAACGATTTAAAGAGGAGTTCTGGCTAACAAAAAAAAAAATAAGCAAAAACCAAGAACAAATAAACTAAAAAAAAATACAACAAAAAAATTCCCCCCACAAGATTTGCATAAAATGGAATTTATCTTGTCGCTGCTTGCACAGACACAAGAAAAGACTCACACACACACACGCACGCACACACTCACATACAGTGCTACAAACACAGACATAAAATTTGTATATTTACGACGTAAAAATAAACGCCACAGCAAAATTCGCAGCAGAGCTAGCGGCAGCGCAGCAGCAGCGCCTGCCAGTGACTTTCAATAATTTAATTTCTGGCAGCTAAAATACTACAACAACAAACGATACGAGGAGTAGATAGAAGCGACTGGAGGAGGCAGAGAGAAGTAGAGGGCATTGAAGTAGAAGAAGAAGCAGAACTTGAAGCATTCACAGCAACAACAGAGAGTCTAAAAAGCGCCAAAGAAATCGCTTTAAACGTAGGCGTTCGACGTCGTTTGTGGCTCATTTTATGATATGTACGAACAGATTTTTATATCTTCAATACCCTACAATATGCGCAAAGGGCCAAGAAGGGTTGCTGAGATATAGTTAAACTGTATGTTAAGCAAATAACATTTTTGGCAGTAGTAAATAAATTCTGTAAGGGCCAGAAAATAAAATTCACCTTGGAAAACGTAAGAAAATTGCAAGGAAATCCATTTTTACTTAAAAAAAACTTTAAACATTTAACTTCCTAGCTTTATTTTTATACTATTTTACAGGTAAATACCAAAGTCGTTCAATTTTCACTGGCTCATTTGCTTGTGAGCAGAAAATGTCGCTGTTTGGCATTAAAAGCCGGCTGAGAAAAACAGAAAAACTTGTTTTTTTTTTTTTTTTTTTATTTCTTAGCATTTATTTCAATTTGAAAAAGCTATTTAAAGTGAATGTTAAGGGCTTGTATTTTGTGGCTTTGAGTGTAAAGGGCGTTCGTCGTTTCACTGAATGAGTTGGCTAAAACCACAAATGGCAAAAAGGGTGAGGCAAGCGCAAATGTATTTGTCTATCATACAGACATAGACTGAGTGAGTGAGTGAGAGAGAGAGAGGGAGAGAAGCTGTCACTTTGTCTCGCTTGTGATCTGTGTGGATTTTATGTCCGTCTTTTGTCTCTTTCCATTACTTCAACAATCTTTAAGCTCTTTTTTTTTATATTTCTTTTTTGGCATGTTGTAATTTGAAAATGTGGTCACGACGGACAACGGTTGGTTTCTGAATGGGTGTGTCCGCCTTGAGGTTTCTTCTACATATATGACAGGTGAGCTGATGTCTGAGGCGTTACCGTATTTACAGTTAATATTTGCATATGCTTAAGACAATTTATTTAAAGCTGCCAAAAAAAATACATAAATATAAAAAGTGTGAAAAGCAGCAAAACGAGAGAGAACAGACTTTGACAGACGCTCAACACCCAAATCGATATGAACTTTAATCGATAACACAAAGTACAGACAACTATCGATATGAACTTTGTCAGCTGTTTTATTATTGTTTCTTTTGTTTTTATTATTATTACTATATTAAAAATGTCACTAGGCCTCGTGAAAGTGAAATTGGCAAATAAGCGACTAAATTAAGCCACAAAAAGAGAGAAAAAAAACAGTTCAACGAACTTTTTGGCCATTGACACAGGCGCAACAAAAAAAAAAAAAACAAAACAAAAAAGAGACAAGAAAACAAAAAACTAGCTGAAGGCAAAAAGCAAAGAGCAGCCAACGATAACGCGCGGCAGACAAAAGTTTTTTTTTCTGCCTCTCGTTTCGCGCGATTTTTTGCACATTTTAATTTTTGTTTACTATCCGAAAAAAAAACCACAACTACAACAGTAATAACAGTAATAATAATAATAATAACAAACTGTCTCTGTGTGTAGGGCATAGAATTTATAGCTAAAATGCCAAAGCATGCGACAATAATTGTGTGTAGGTCAGTGTAGAAATTGAAGAACACAGAAGTAAAGCAGAAAACAAAAAAAATAAATAAAATGCAAGGTCGTTTCGTTCAAAGAGACGTGGGTGGTTCAATTTGATGAGTGAAGCTCAAAAAACTCAACGAAGAATGTGCTGAACACACACACACACATACGTACACACAAGTATGCACACTTTACAGACCAAATAATAATAAACAAAACGCGTTGGCCTAAAAAAAAACACACAAGACATAAAGTAAAGAAGAAAACAAATTCAAATAACTAAGCGAAAAATACTTGAACAGCATTTTTTGCGTTTTGTTTTCTCGTGTATTCGTCGTCTTATTCTTCTTTATTATTTTTGTGTATTTTTTTTTTGCACTTGTTGCGCAAAAGCTTTTTTTTTTGCTCGCTGTTTTGCTTTTTGTGCGTGCTGTCTCTCATTATTGTTGTTATTATTGTACTACTTTTGTTATTCTGCACATGTGCGTAGAATGTAAACAAATGAAACTTTTAAGCTGCATGACAAAAAAGTTCAGCGTGCTTGCTGCATTATGTGCGTGTGTGAGTGTATGAGAAAGTATGTGTGAAATTTGGCAACATGGCAACCACGGCGAACATATTAAAACATGGCGTGCGTACATAAAGTGAAAGATTATACAAAACGACAAAGCAAAGTATGCGTTTGTATGTGTGTGAGGCAAAAACAGGCCGAAAATATGAAAAATGAAAATGTAAACGTGTCTGTAGAGCACGTACAAACACATGTATACCATGTACATGTAGGCATGTTTGTATGTATGCATGTACAAACAGCCGCAACGAAGTAGAAGTGTAGCACAAAATGGAAACAAAAATATGTGGCGGGCGGTCGGTCGGGTCGGTTGGCGACGTGAGCGAGGCAACAGCGAAAAGCTACAAAAAAAAAAATACAAAAATAAAGAGAGCACACTAAGCGCCAAAGTCTGCGAGGAGAACTGTGCACAGCTCAGTGTGAAAAGTGCAGAGAGAAAATTTCACGCTTTTTCTGCCCGTTGCTGCTGCTGCTGCTGTTGTCTTGAACAAACATAAAACGAAAAATTAACGAAGTCAGCCGAAGCCAAAGTGAGAGGGAGTAAAAAAGAGAGCGTATAGCCAGCCCGACAGCAGCATTGAAAAATATTTTATGGTATTGTTGTTGTTGTTGTTTCTGCTGCTGTCGCTGCCGCTGCCACGGCTGTATCAACTGGGTTGCCCATAGGGGGGAAAAACCAAGATGGCGGCCACACATAGAGCTCAAAACAGCGACACATTTTTTTTTGTACATTTCTGACAACGTGCTTTTTTAAACAATTTCTTTCAAATGTTCCACATAGAAATACACCCATTGTTTTGAAAATAATTGCATTTAAAAGCTTGCTTTAGAAGTTTATGTTGCTACATACGTACAGATATTTGCCAATTAGAAAAAAGCTTATGTAACAACGAGTGGCCGTCGCCGCACTCATTCTTTCACACCAACAACAATCGCAGGCAGCCTGGCTGCATACAAGTGGAGAGAACGTACAATTTTTCACAGCGACACTTGACCTCATTTGCATGTGTGTGTGTGTGTGTCAGTGTGCACGCGTGTGTGTTCACTAAATTAATGAAAATTGCTCGTCATTACTTCAAACTACAAACATACAAAGTCATGTGTATGTTTTCCGTTGCAGTAAAAGCTTCACAAGTGCAATGCAGAAAGCTTTCACAATATAACGCATGAAAAATCGATATGAAAGTGAGGTGCTCTCTCATGCACACACACGAACAGACCCACACACACACATACAAACTTGTTGGAAATATTGATTTTGTATGCAAAAACTCACAGCGAGAAAGAGACAAACAATCAATTGCACAAATTAGAAAGTACAGTTCTAAGTCTATTTAAAAATATATACTTATATACATATAATGCATTTAAGTTGATCGTTTTTCTTTTCTTATATTTTTTCTTATTTTTTTTTGAGGTATACACACCGAAATAGAATCACAGGCAGCACATAGTCGTCGTGTCGTTTTGATTAGATTTTTTTTAGAGCTTTGCACATCAAAATTATGTTGATACACACACACACATAGAGAGATATAGAGACGCACGGTTTTTGTATATTGGTATGGTAAAAGCGCGCGGGAGAAAAAGCAATAAAATTGAATTTATTTTTATTAAAAAAGCCAAGTTTTTCTGTTGTGTGTATGTATGTGTTAGTTTTCCTGCTGCTGCGGAGTAGCAGCCCGCACAACAAAATGCGAAACGCGCGGAGCCACTGAAGAAAAACTGACGACTGACGAGCGCACACGAAAAGTTTTCTGGCCTAGCTACAGAGCTAACGAACGAAGTTCCGAACGAGAGAGAGCGAGCGAGTGAGTTCAACAAATTTCACCCAGCTGCGACGGTCGGCATGAAAAGAGTACTGCTCACTGCTCAACTTTTTCACATAGCGACAAATATTCAAGCTTTTTTTTAACAACTTTTAAATAATTAATTCTTTATATTACATCATTTTTAGAAGATTTTAAAATAAAGATTTGTTTTATCTTTTAGTGATTAATATTAAACACGTTTGACAGTGTCCAACTGGGTAACTTTGTACCACGTATAAATGTGCTGCTTGTGTGTATGTGTGTGCATGCGTTTGTGTGCTTTGTATGCTTGGCGCGCGCGCAGAGTTGCCAACACCAATACGAAAAACTCAGCAGCGCATGCAAATCCAAAAATTATTTGTTGTGCTTGATAAATAAAAAAAAAAAATAAAGGCTGACTTGGCAGCAGCATTAATTAGCAGCCTCAGCTTAATTGAAGCAACTTTGCCAGCTAGCGCCACGACTATTGATAAAAATAGACTTACATACAAACATTCTACTTATGAATGTGTGTACGTACATACATACATATGTATTAATATCAGTGAGAGCTGACAACTCTGTCTATGTAGTGGAGTTCAAAAATATCATTCGTTGTGGTCGCTTGCTATTGTTGTTGTTGTTCTGCTCGCTCATGTAGGGGGCGAGATTTTTTGTACGAGTTTTTGCCAAGGCGAAGCCATAATGTTCACAAGAACAACAACTAAGCTGCTATCTTTCTCTCTTACACTCTCTTGCTTTCAGTATCTCCTTTTCTATGCATACATATGTGAATATACATGTGTGTGTGTTTTTGTGTAGGGGGAGACAGCATGTAAAATGGTTTTGTATGCATTGCATTTTGTACTTAAAAAGTGCAAATTATTTTGTGTGTGTTTGAGTTTTTTTAATGATCGTACATGCGCACACACACACATTGCCGATTTATTTTAGGTTCCAGCATGACTTCATCGGAAATATTTTCTTACACTCTTCTCCCCCTCCCTGTTCTATATAAGGTATTGAGGTATATGAGAGTGAGCGTGTGTGTATGTGTTTGCCTGTAATTATGTACTTCAATTCTTAACGGTGTAGCGTTTATGCCTTATGTATTTGTAATTAACGCTTTTATGTGAAATTCTACACGCTTGATTAAAAAGCTCTAAGCGATACTAATTGACGAAATGGAGACAGTTTGGGTGCGAATTCCAGTCAGCAGTTGTTTTATGTTATTTAGTGATCTGCACACATACAACGCTTCTTTTAAAGGACAAAGGATAATATGGCAATACACACATTTCATATTGTATATGTATGTATGTGTGCGCTTGCATTACATAGCAACACGTATCGCATAATAAGTAACTCACCTGTATTCAATGAAAAGCTCTCTCCACCCCCTCTCATTCTCTCACGCTCTCTCTCCCAGTTAATAAGCAAAAACTTCAAGTCGGTCACGTAGAAGCTTTTTCCTTACGTATTGCATTCGCCTCTCTTTTGTTACATTTGTCAAAACGGCGTCGACGCTGGCATCGGCGTTGGCGGCACTGTCAACTAGGCCTGCTGCAATGGCAGCTGCATCACACACACGCACACGCTCACAGCCGCGTACACGAAAAACAAACACGCAAGACAAGTGAAAATCAAACACTGACAATTATCTATGCATATGCATATACAAGCACACACACACGTATTATGTTATTTGCTCGTTGCTGCTTTTTAATTATAATAAATTATATTTCAACTGCGGCCTGAGGGCTCATAAACCAAATCGAACGACTTTTGTGTTTGTTGCTTTTTCATTATTCTTCCAGCTTACTTTATTGCCTTGTACCTTGTGTTTTTCTTTATTTTTATTTATTTTTTGTTTTTGTATTTGTTTTAGCTTTATGTAAGCGTATAAAAAAGTGTTTTACTGTCGTTTAGTATGTTTGTAGGGGTGGGGATATTGCTTACGTTACGTTATGTGTATGAACGAGCGCACTAACAACGACACACGCTATATTCCTGAGAGTTCCGTTTGTTACTGCAATAACAAATACTGTTGTGGCGAATGCGAAGCCAAAAGAATAAGAAGAGTCGAAAAGCTACAAAAACCCAAACACACAAAAGCACATCTCATATGCATACACGAAGCTCATTTGTTTTTGTTGTTGTTATTGTTTCCTACATTTGCGTTGCATGCGAAAAAAATCGACGAAGATCGTTCGTGAGTGCGACAGCGACGACGGCGGCGACTTTGCCTTGTGTACCTTTTGCATGGTTTTGTGTTTGTGTGAGAGAAGTAGCGACATTTGCGCTGGTGTTTGTTTGTTGGTGTGTGTGAAAAGGAAAGGGGGAAGACACAGTGGAAGTACTGCTAAATGAAAAAGTAAAGAAAAATTTGGTTCTCAAGTGGAATGAGTGTATGTATGTATGTTTGTATGTATGCATATGAAAGTATATGCAAATATAAGAAGCAAGAGCTTTATATTTGGAAATATGAACGTGAATATCTGTATATAATGGACCGTAAATATTATGTATGTTGTTACAATGCTATCCAGCAGAAATTTAGTATCTGACTAATGGACAGTTAAGTGAAATTTGTTTTATTGTTGCAGATGTCTCAAATTTTGATCATATGATTAATGCAAATTTTGTAATTAAATTTTTTCCATTAAAGCACTCCATTATCAATGAATACTCCGCATGTCGCATTTTGCATACCCTCCCCTTGTCCCCTCCCTGTACCCACAAGCAATCGATTTAACAACTAAGCTGACAAGGCAGAGACGCCCCTGTAAATGCTCACACATACACGCACACAAGCATACAATAGCTTCGTTTATGTGTATGTACGTGTGTGTGTGTAACTACTTATCATATGAATCTGTTTGTTTCTAAACTCGCGACTTTCTAATGGATCGTCTAATGGTACATACAAATATACATACAAGTCTGTACATTCAAACATATTATAAATCTTTCCACTTTTTCTGGCATTTTTTAATTTATTTCTCTTTTTGTCTTGGTTTTTTTTTTTTTTTGGCATTAACAATTGCCCAAACTTGATTTTGGATGCTTCTTAAAAATAAATGATTACTTGTTTAAAAGCGAAAAGAAAAAAACAACAACAAAATGGTAACCATAATTGCGTTCGAGCTTCTAAGAGTTGTGCACATTATTAGCAAACTGCGTTGCTGCTCCCGCTGCCACTGCCGCTGTCGACGTCAGCGTCAGCGTCGTTATCGCAACTTCAGCCTGCGCGCTCCGCCCGCGCAAAAGCAACGTTATGGAGATTTGGCGCGGCTTTAAAAGCTGCGCTGCAAGAAATTAACAACAATAAAAGTTGAAAATTGTTTGCCATGACAAAGAAAATAATCGTTAAGCTTGAGGTTTGCGGTCTGGAGGCGAAGACAGTCGAAAAACGAGTTTATTTTTTTTTCGTACGCTTTGATTTGTTGTTATTGTTTTTTTGGCAAGACTTTTTCGGTTGTCCATTTGGCTGGCCAAAGTGAAAAGTGTATGCCGCGCCCAACAACAACAAAAACTATGCATAGTTTGGCTATGCGACGATCGCTACAAAAATGCCAAATTGAAAGGCATCCATTTTTATGGTTTGCTCAGTTTTTCAATGATTTTTCTGTTCGAACTTCGAACATGATTCACCTGCTTGGCCTAATGATGCGTGCGTAGGAGTGGGATGGCAATGCAAACATATGCACACATACACATACCCAGTACACACACGGTATGTGGGTACGTGTGTATGTATGTTTGTCTGCTTGGCCTGTTGCTTTATTCTTGAAACTTCGTTGGGTTTTTACGCCTTTGCTTGCTTGCTTGCTGCTGCTGCTACTGTTGCTTTTTCTTTTTGGCGCACACAGCTGTTCCATAAAAATTCCTTAACGTTTAATTTTAGCAACAGAAATTGCACAAGAGGGAAAATGCAAGAAAAAACGTTTATTTTTATTATTGTGCAAACTCATTTACATGCAAACACACACACAAACACATGCAAAACATCAACAAAAACAACAAGAGCAGCACAAAAACAAAAATGCTAAAGGAAGCGAACAAACTTTAAGAGATGTAGTGAGCAAGCGAGCGAGCGGGTAAGTGACAGTGAGAGAGACAGAGAGAGAGACCTCCTCCAACGCAAACGGGATGCGTGGGAGGGGTACGTCAACTCTACTCTCGGCTATGCTTAACCTTGAAGTCATCTTTTCTCTGTTTGTTCTGTATTCGCGCATTCGCTGCGCCGCTGCTGCTGCCGTTGACGTTGACGCTGACGCTGCTGCTGCACATGCATACAAATGTAAATTTTTCGTAAATGCAAAAACAGCCCAACGGCAACATGGCTACGATTCTCTATGTGTGTACATGTATGTGTGTGTATATGTATATATATGAAGAGCAGATGTACAACGTTGGGCTCCCCCTCTCATCGTTTTCCATTCCTTTTTATGCGTCCCTCTCTTTGTTATTGTTGTTGGCACCGTTCTCCATTAATCTGTTTTTCGTTTCTGCCGCTTTGTGAGCGCGTGCTTGTATGTGTGTATGTGTGTGTGTTGGGTTTGTATATTTGTGTGTGTTTTTTTTTTGCATTTCATGTTCATTTCCTTTTGTCAATTGAATTTAATGGAGTTGTTGTGTGTGTTTGCTGCGACTGGAAATGGGCGTCATGCGCCAAGGGTGGAAACTGATCGATCAACTTGATCACAGAACCATGCAAGCGGCAGCGGAGCCTTTAGGGGTTGCTCAAAACTGGGTACCCGTCAGAGGGTAGCGAGTACCAGGTTCACTGCGGTTCGGTTGGCCACAAACCGAAACGGAGGGAGCATCTGTTGTCTCTCCGCCTGCAGCTGTTCTGTGCATGTTTTTGACCCTCTCTCTGTCTGGGGGTAGGAAAAACCCTAATGCACCAAAGGTCCCAGTTGTCAGTCCCCCCTCTCTCTTCCTCACGCTGGGTCGGAGCACTGCTGTCAGTATTTACAAACACATACATACACACGCTCAGGCGAACTCACACGCAATATCCTTCAGGTATCCAATTTACAGAGTTGATATCGTTTTTCGATATCGATATAGAACAGAATACTATATAATCAAAACTTTTAGGTCTTATGTTTAAAGGAGCCTATAAACTTTTAAAACTACTATATCTTAAAGGAAAAATCGGCTAAAACTCAGGCAAATAAAATACGAATTCTTATTAAAATTTGAAATATATCGGCTTTATGTATCAGATAGACTGCTATATATCCTGACGATCAGTTGAAGACTGCGCCCTGAAGGTATACGTTAGATAATCGCTATTTTTTTCTTTCATTAAATGCATTTCTTTTTCTTTTCAAAGTTTTTCATTCGCATTTTTCTGTGGAGTTCAACGCTCGGGTTCCTACATATACATACACGTAGGCATTCTTATCGATTTAGGGGTTGAAATGCAATTTTTATGCGCTATTTTTTTTGCCAAGTGCCAAAGTCCCTGTCCCTGTACATGTGATCAACGGCAGCTGTCCCAATATTACGCGGAGCGTGTTTCGCTGTGGGGCCTTCAGATTGCGTAGCAACCCCTTTTCTGGCCACTAAGCGGATCTCCATGTGACAGCTTTCCACCCCAAAACTAACTAAAATACTTGTTCAGGGCCACCACCCTCGCACCCTAATAAGCCCAAGGACCAAGGGAACAAAGGGGACCGAAAGGACCACCCGTCAATCTGTGTGCGTCTGCTTCTGATCTGAGGATGCTGCTCCATTTTAGGGTTGCTTACGCGTGTCCTTGTCTAAAGCAAAAAGCTCTAATGCCAGTCCATTTCCACAGCCATTTCCTGACTGACTATTGCCTGCTAGCAGCAACCCCCCTAACAACTAAGGGTTGTAAATGCGCCTGCAGTCGCTGAGGGGATCATGCTTGGCTGCCGTTCACGTTACCGTTACCATTACCGTTACTGTTGTATACCTTTTGCCAGATGCCCGACCGACTGATGCCACCCCCTCGCTTCAGTTCGCCTACCTACCTCCCTCCCGCCCCGAACTCATCCCTTATTTTGCTTCGTTTTATGTTCTGGTTTTTCCCACTGTTGGGGGAAATCAATAAACTGGGCGGATCGGAAATAGAAAAGTGCGCAGTTGATAACAATCATTATGTATGTTTGTATGAGTATGAGTGTGTGTGTGGCCTCTGCAGCCCTGTCTAACTATCGATAACATAAATATCGATAGCTTTTACTGCTGAATCAAATCGACCGCGTCTTCCTTTCACTTGATTAACGAAAATAAAAAAAACTCTTCGCACAAAAATGTTGTTCAACATTTTCTCATATTGACCCCAAAAGAAACACACAAGTGTATGTGTGTGTGTGTATGTTCACGTATGTAAGGATGTACACACATACATAAATTTGCAAGCTGAAAGCCAAAGAAAACCAGAAAGTTCCATTAACGAAAATATTTTTGGCAGCCTCATTTTGGGCAGCAACGCGAAGAGTGGGAGCAGACAAAGAGAGAGAGAGAGAGAGCGAGAGAGAAGAGCGAGAACAGAGTAGACGATTGCGAGCATTCTTTGAAAAACCCGAGAGCCATCAATCACTCACACACACACATACGTATGCATAACTACACACGCACGAGTTCGAGTTCGAATGAAAACGAAGCTCAGAATTTGTGAAAAAAGAAGCGCAATCATAATGGAAATCAAAGCGTATAGAAATAGCAACAAAAACTCATTCCACTCACACGCACACCAACACACACACACACGCATGCCAACTGAAATGAAGTGTGTAGAAAACAACAACAATCACCAGTATGCGTGTGTGTGTGTGTGTGTGTGCGCGTATGTTTTCGGGGCTTGGGCTGCCAAATGCGAAAGCACACACATGAAAGCTTTCGAAGTTGACGACGGCGAAGCGAGCGAAAATCGTTGAAAAACGAAAACATAAAAATAAAATTCAATTACATATTGACTTTAAGCTGTTGTTGTTATTACTGTTGTTATTGTTGTTGTAGTTGTTGGCGGCTTTGAAATGGAATGGAATTTGTGTAGCTGTTGCTACGAAATCACGTACCACATTTCGAGACGCTCACTCGAGACACAACATTTTTGCTGTTGTTGTTGTTGCTGTTGCTGCCCGTCTGAAGTAAGCGGGTGCGGCATAAATTTTCACTTTACCCGTCCAAACTGTTGCCAAAAAAATAAAAACCTAAAACGCAAAACGAGTTTTTTTTAACTGTCGTCATTCCTTTATTTTGTCAGGGAATATATTGTATGAATATTGTATTTTCTTTGTCATGGCGCAAAATTTTCAGTAAATTTTGATGGCTGTTCATTTTTGTTGGAGCGCAGCTTTAAAAACCGTTTCCTCGAGCAGTGCGGGCGGCGCAGCAGAAGGGCAGCGCCGCAGCAGCAGCAGCGGCGTCGCAGTCGCTAATAATGTGCACAATTTTTAGAAGCTCAATTATGGTTACCATTTTGCTGCTGCTGCTGCTGTTGTTGTTGTTGTTGTTGTTTGTGTGAAACAGGCAATCGTAAGCGTTTATTTTTAAACAACAAAAATCAAGTTTTGCCAAACAGAAAACAAACAAAAAAAAAGTTAATTACATATAAAAAAGATTTATACCCACATAGAAAGTTGCATGCGAAAAAAAAAGCAAATGTATGTATTTAAAAATTATTTTCATGTTGGGGGCAGAGAGCGAAAGAGCTTTGACGATCCCATGGTAATGGATGTAAGTATGTATGTGTGAGAGTGAGTGAGTGGGCGCGCCTAGAGGGCGCATCTAATAATGTTTGACATGAAATACGCGGATAGACAATAAAGCGAATTTCACGTTGTCATGTCAGCCCACGGCAACAACAACAGCAACTACAACAATTGTGAAACCCTAAACGCAATGTTCGCTTTTGTTCATGTGATGATCCGACACAATTTTCCACCCCAAAATGGTGGATTAGTTGCTGTAGCGGGGGGCGGCATCGATTGAAGCAAATAAAGCTTCAGGGCCAAAGTACAAAAGCAACAACTTAGAGAAAAACTACCCTAAAAACACACGTTGACGTAGCCTCGGATCGAGCAGAGGGAGACAGCGACGCTAACTGCGACGCTGACTGCGATGGTATTGGGCTGAGGCTTATTGTAACGATGACGACGTTAACGGCAGCAACAGCAACGAACGGTGGGTGGGAGAGTTGGGCGTACATAAGATCCAACATGGGACGTGAGAGCGCCATGAAGTATGTGTGAATTTATTTTTGCGTTGCAGCAAGCTTTGCTCTCAATGTGTGCGGGTGTGTGTGAGTGCGTGCGTCAGCGTGCGGTTAAAGGAAGAGAAGAGTGAGATGAAGAGAGCGCAAGACAGCCATTTTATGCAATTTCTCAAATTTTCATTCGCAACTTAATTAAACTTTTAATCAAATTACGTGCAAGTGCCAAAAGCAAAGCATAAATTAGAAAAATAGCAGAAAAAAACTTAAACTTCAAATGCCAAGCTGCGGGCATTATGTCATGTACAAGGCAAGCGACGGTTGGGAGCTAAATCCGTTTTCGTGATGTGGTTAACTTGATGTGTGACACATCTGCAGCAGCAACAACAAAAACATCAAGAACAACAACAGCAGTAGCAAGACGCAGACAAGTCTTGCTGTCAACGTAAGATAGAAGATGATGATGATGATTGTGGGACTTAAGCTGAATCAGACTTGTTGCGGAGAGGAAGGTATTAAGAAGCTTTCATACGTATTACATACAAATACATATATTTGTGTGTGTGTGCGTGTCAGCGTAGGCAGAGTGAGAGAGCGGAGCCTTTAAGTTCGACACTTGTAAAGAGAGCCTTGAAGATAGCAAAAAAAAAATGCTTGCAATTAAATTCTAACGAAAGAGAACTTTTTGCTAATCTTTACATAATAAATGACTCATTAATTACGCCATTATCATATATCATAATATCAGTTATTTATTTTGATTCATTATCGCTTCCGTTGTAACAGTATACAGCGCACAGAACTCATGATCACCATCCAAAAAGCTTTGCAAGTCGATAAGGTAAAGATCAAATAGTAACAATCACAAATGCACATCACATGCTGCTGGCAAAAAAAAAAGCTTAACGAGTAGGCGTTTTATTATTGTTGTTGTTGTTGGTTGTTGTTGCTGTCAACACATTCCATGGTTCCACGACTAAAGGGCTGAGGGCGT
The DNA here is from genome assembly GCA_018903735.1 of Drosophila cardini. Lineage (NCBI taxonomy): Eukaryota > Metazoa > Arthropoda > Insecta > Diptera > Drosophilidae > Drosophila > Drosophila cardini. The sequence goes on along the minus strand of JAEIGM010000001.1, from coordinate 3,835,848 downwards.
TAAAAGTTGCTCACCTGTTCGCAACTTATAAGTTTTACATGCTTAAGGTTTCTCGCTTTGCAAAAAAAAAAAAAAAACTAACAACGACAAAAACAGCGAAACTCAAATAGTTCTAGGGCAGGTTCCAAAAGAGCGAGCGAGAGCGTAGTGTAAGAGAGCCGGAGAGGGCCAGAGAGTACAAATATGGCACACACACACGTATACAGATAAATCCTATCATATCTGTATGTAAGCATTTCATGGCTGCAATTTTATGCATTTATGACAATGCACACAAACACAAACGCAAGCTTTTAGTTTGCTGCACACACTCTCTTTAGAAAATGTTATGTGGTTGGTGGGAGGGGGAGGCTGACTGGGCGAAGACGGAGCGTAGAGAAGAGTAAGAGTGAGTGAGAGTGCGCATGGGAAGCCAAAACAAGAATAATGCAATGCACACATGTCGCACAACACGCGCACTAATACATAAACGCATGCTGCCCACACACACATACACACAACCATATGTGCATGCACTTCAAATTGCAAGTGCATATTGCATACGTGTGTAGACAATTCCATAGAAAAAAAATGCGCCTCTATGACGTCAATCGCTGCCCAATGAGTTTTGTTAGCTACACTCTCCTTTTGTGATGTGCCACAAAATTACAAGTTATCATGTTGCATTAATGAGATTAACTAAATAAGTTCATTAATGCAAACACACACACATACATGCAAATAAAAGTACAAATGCAGTTCTAATCGAGCTCATTTAAAGCCTGCTGGCGCCAGCTAGCGGTTGAGTTTGGCAAAAAAGGGTGGACGTTAACGTCGCTGCTGCGGCCGCTGCCGCTGCTGACCTTAATATGCATTAATTGTTTCAAGCAGCTGTAAACTAGGGGAAGCTTTTTAGAGTATGTGTGTGTGTGAGTGTGAGTGTGTTCTAATGCGCTCGTATTTCAGACTCTCTTGTTTGGTCACGCTCACGCGCATTAAATATGCACAGCTTTCGTTTTATGGAGCACAACGGAGCGTTGGGCGCTTTAATTTTGATCCCAAGCACTCAAACCACAAAATGAGACGCAAACTCAAGTTCTCTCGCTCTCTCTCCCTCTCTCGCATAAACGACGCTGCGCTGCTGCTGGCAGGCCTTGCTGTTGTTGCTTTGGTGTGAGGGATCTTTTGTTTTGTTTTGTTTGTGCTTCTCTAATTGAGGGTGTAGGGTGCGTTGTGGCTTTTGTATAGCTATAATTACTATGTGTGTGTGTGTGTGTGTGCGAGTACGTATGTAAGTTTATGTGTACACATGCGAGGTCAGCTCCCGTTCTATGCATCAATCTCCAATTTCCCCCTCGAGCCTGCGCACATGCCACAAATTGGAGCTAAACAAAAAAAACATTCGATCGATTTTTCCAACAACACATGTTGGGAAAAAGATTTTCGAATAATGTCAATTATTATATTAGTAAAAGCAGAAATTAATCGTCTGTTACGATCATTGAAATGCTACAATTATGCAGGCCAAACAAAGTTATAAACATTATTTGCCTGTTTAAAGCTAGAAACGAGTTACGAGAATATGCAATTATTTTAATGTATTTAGCCTTGATGCTCATGAATGTCAATTAGCTTAATGCATACATGTACATATGTACATACATGAGAGAGCAGCGTATCCGCTCACACTCCACATCTGCTCCTCCGTTTCTATGTCACGTAAGCAAGCATCGCTTTTACCCCCATTCACTCCTCTCTCTCTCTCTCTCTGCCCTACCTACTCTCTTTCGCGTTCAATCTCTCTTTCTCTCTCTCGCTCTCAGGTGGTCTGCAAATGAGTCGCTTTGTATGCGCCAACAGCCCATCATCGAAAGCTTTGACTGAGCGCGATTTTATAGTGTCACCACCCACTTCCGCACCCACAAGCACAATACATGCATAATAACAATACCCAAACACACACACGCATACATATGCAAGTCACTTTCGCATTCAACAGCAGAAAATTGCAACTCATTTGAATTGTTTCGCCTTCATTATGCAAATGACGACTTTTGGTTACGAATATTTATTTGCTAATTATAAATACATAAAGATAATTTAGGTCTAAATACGTTTTACATGCCAAACTTTCAGTAACTCCTAACTTAAACATATTCATGTAAGGTTGTTATCAAAATTTCTTTTTGTTTGAATACTACCGCCAACTCTGCGATTGACGATTATCTTTAGTGACATAGCTTTCAGCTTACTGTCGGCAGCCTTGACAAATCTGGCAACTATCTCAGCAGTGTGTACACACCACGAAAGAGTTTGCAGTGAGAAAGAATGTAAATTTCTTAAAATAAGCCGTTTGGAAATTTATTTAGGTGAGCAATATTTTTGTTACTAATAAGAGAATTCTTGTTGGCTTTATACTAATATATTTTTTTTAAACTAAAATATTTAAATTACGCGCCCACATTTCAATTCCAGCTGTTTCGTGTGCCGCGCAATAGTACAAATTCAAGAGGCCATAACTATGCGTGGAAGCGAGACGACTAGCCCTATAACAAACAAAATGCTGCCAGCTGTGTCGGGCTTTAGCGCGATATGCAATAAGTTTAAATGTAATAAAGATATTTAATTGATAATGTGCAATTAATATCCAGAATTATTCTTTTTAAACATATACACAAATTGTAAGACATGTCAGCCGAAGTAAAGCTAGTTTGGAAAGCAATAAATGACACTGTAAACAAAGCGCAACAGTCTGGCAAGGCCAATAGAATACGAAAATGGCGAACACGAGCAAACCTACGATGAACGACGAGTGGAAAAAATAATTATTATTTTAAATTCCGTTTTGCCAGCGAAATTCCAACGCGAGTCAAGCAACCCAAGAAAAAAAAAACAAATAAATAGTGCGGAAAACAAAAAGCAATGATAATTTAAAGTATGAAACGAGCAAAGTGCAATTCGTTGTGCATTGATATGGGCAGCTAAATAAATAGAATAAATTAAGTATTTGCAAATTACGAAAAAGCAGCTGAAAAACCAATTGAGTCGAATGTGTGGCTACAATCGTGTGCGTGCGTGTGTGTGTAAGTAAGCGAGCGAGTGAGCGAGCGAACAAGAACAGCGTAGAGCAAAAAGGTAGCGGGACGGACGAACAGTAGCAAATAAACGAAAGGAAATAAAAATAAAACGAAAAATTAACAGTGCAAAAAAAAGAAAGGATTACGAATAGAAAACTTGGCGGTAAACTTATGCACGCATGCATACATATATGTGTGCGTTTATCTGTGGCTCCTGTATAAATATTTGTGGAGATGCCTTGTGAGTGTGTGTGCCTAAATGTGCATAAAAATAACCAATAAACTGCGCAACAAAAACAACAACAGCTAACGCACCGCTTACTGTAATCGGTAATCTCTATGCGTGTGCACTACGTAACACAGGAACACGTAACGTGTAACGTAAGCAACAAAGGCGGCAAAAGCCAACAAATATTCTACAATTAGATGTATTGCGTGTGTGCCATGTGTGCAAGCAATTATGCAAAAGAGCAACAAATTGAACGACTGTGGCAACGTCAGCGCTGATGAGCACTTGCAACAACAAATATCAAAGCGCTGAGTTTCAAATATAAATAGACAAAATACAAAAAGGTAAACTATCAAAAACAACAAAAAACAAGAGACAACAAACTAAAAATAAGAGCAACGGCGAATGCAAACAACAGCAACAACAAGAGAATGAGAGAAAAAAAACAGCAATTCAATTGATTTCAATTGCCCTAATGTTGATTATTACATTTATTTACATGTGGGGAGGGCGCATAAATGCAGTGCAAATTTCCATGCCACCTGCACTTCGGCCTCTCGTCACTCACACAAACACAGAACACTCACTCATTCGTTTGTTCGCTCTCTTCCTCTCTACTTTACTTCAAAAGTTTCGCCCCCTCGTTGCTGTGCGACAAGAACAATAATAATCAAAACAAAAATGTTTAAAATCCATTTTCTTTGCTTCTTCACCCACCGCATCAGCGCTGTTTTAGTCTGTCATTTGTCTTGTGCTTCTTCTTTATCTACTTCATACACACATGCACACAAATACTTATGCAAGCATCAACGTGCAAAACAGCTGTCTCGCTTGCTCATGCATAACCACAACGCGCTGAAGCGACTGGCCGGTTTACAAGGCACACTGGGGCCAAAACACTCAAATTGGGCATCAAATTTCTTATAGTGCGGTGGCCAAATTGTGCAATTATGCAAAGCGTATAAACTGTTTGGATAGGGCAGTTATGCCGTTAGACATTATAGACCACTGTGCTGGCAGGGATTCCAATTAGAATTTCGAGTTAGCTAACAATGCTAACTAAAATGCTCAATTGAATTCAGTGTAGAGCAGCAAATATTCAAGAGCAAACGAAAAGTGAAAAAAACGTAAGCACAAAAGCACAAGACAAAAAAAAAATCCATTTAGCAAACAAACAAGCAAAGGAAAGCAAAAGAGTAGTGGAAGAGCAAGCGAAGGCTCCAAAAGGCGGCAACTTGACTTCTCACGTGTGCGTGTGCGCGAGTGAGTATGTGTGTGTGTGTGTGTGCGAGCAAGCAACAGGGGACTGGCAAACAATAGCAATAGTGGAAGAAGAAAAAAACGTGGATTGGTCGCGTAAATGGAGAATAAGCCGAAGCGGCACCAAAACAACAAACAGGCCGCAGAAAAATGCACGACTGATTATAATCTCACTCTCTCGCTCTCTCACTCTCTTGAGCTGGGCAAGTTTTGTGGGAGAGCGTTGATTGTGATAGTGAGTGGGTGGCTACACTTTCTTGAGAGAGTGTGTGGGTGTGCGTGTATTTTTGTCTTTTTCTTATTTCTTTTCCGTTTGAACATTTCCTTTTGGCGCGCTCTTCATTGTTTTGATTTGGGTTCAGTTTCCGAATTAGGGTGACCAAATTAATTAACTTTTCTAAAGCAAAACTTGGTTGATTACATTTTTACTCAAGGTATTTTCAGTTTGCGTTAAATTTTGCATGAACAGCGTACTATGCCTAAAGCGCAGCGCTAAGGTTAAATCGTAAAAGCTGCAAGTCAATGTTGGTTTTTGTATGCCAACGCTGTTGTTGTTGCTGTTGTAACTTTTGTTGCTATGTTTTGTTTGTATGTCTACAGGGTGCTCTCTCTGCTGCCCCCTCTTCCCACTCCAACGAGCCGCACGTCGCCTAAATTCTATTAAATGCATTGGATTCGCGTCTGTTTCCATTCTTAACGCCCTGCTGCAACAGCATCCTTTTGCAGCATTCCTATTTCTCTTCTTTTATTTTGTTTTATTTTGACAATACCAACAACAACTTGAGGTTGTAACGTGCCATTGAAATCCGTAAAAAGAACAAAATAAAAATAAGGAAAAAAATATAAATGTAAAGAGTGTAAAGTCAACTTGAGCTGAAACTGGTTTCGGTTTTCTTTTCTTTTCTTTTGGCGGCCCCAACCAGGAGGAGGCAGCAGCATTTTACATTTTCATGCACAAAACCAAAAAAAAAAAAAACTTTTTTGAATTGAACGGCAGCAACAGCAACGTGACACACACACACACACACACACACACACACACACACACACAAAACTTTTTATGCCAAATTAAGAAAGGAAACTGAAATGTTAAGCATGAAATTAAAGTAGTTGAAACTTTTCATAGTTTCAATAAATAGTTTTTGTTGTGCAGGGTATACGCTAGTCGACTTCGGTGTTTTCGTAAGTTGTGCTGCCGCCCAGCGCCTCACAATGGACTCCTTTTACACCGCTTGCCACAGCAGGCGGCGACCGTGGCTGGGATTTTGTGGCTGTTGTTGTGACTGTGTCTTAAAGCTTGCCTCAGTCGCTAGTTGCATTGCCTTTGGTGTGGAAGCTGTAAACGGTTGCCAGTTGCATTTACAATTTTTTCAATTTACTATGTGAATAATTAAACAATTGCATATTTATTATGCACTCGCTATCGATACCAGCGAAAACAAGCAACAACAACAATAATTGTAATGTGGTGCGTGCGCAGGCGCAATAAACAAAAAGCTTTTTATTTATTTTTGTTCCATTTTGTTATTCGCTCTTGATTAACGGCTTTTTGTATTTGCAGCGTCGCCGCCAGCAGGACGACAACGTCTTCGTTAGCGTCAGCGTCAGCGCCAGCGTTGTTGCGCTCGTCGTCGTTAGCAGTTGAGCTTTTTGCACACTGCGCAGCGAAAGTGAATGAGCGAGACATAAACAACGCTATCAATTAACTGAAATCAAAGCTCAGCGAGAAAGAGAGAGCACGTGATTTAGTGAGTTACAAAAGGAGAGACTTAACTCTCTTACTAACACAAAATGGCTGCCGTGCGGGGTCATCAGTACTTTAGTCTGCGATGGAATAACTATCAGAACACAATGACGTCAGTGTTTCAGCAGTTGCGAGAGGATCTTTCGTTCGTCGATGTGACCTTGTCCTGTGAGCATGGCTCGCTCAAGGCGCACAAGGTAAGTACCAAATACCTATCGATAGTTATAGAAAAATCGATTATTGATAAATGTTTGTCATTCCTTAGGTCGTACTCTCCGCCTGCTCAACATATTTTCAAAAGCTGCTGCTGGAGAACCCATGCAAACATCCAACCATAATTTTACCCGCCGATATCATATTCACAGACCTTAAAACAATTATCGATTTTGTTTATCGCGGTGAAATCGATGTCACCGAATCGGATTTACAGGTGAGCTTTTTAAAACACACCTTTTAATCAACTTAAGCGCACAAAGCTCAAAGGTCAAGGTCTGTGAAAGTCGTAAATGATTTCTACAGCTCACTTTAGGCATATATTAATTTAAATATCATGAATAACATAAGCAATATTGTGATAAGGAAAATGCATTTCCAAATATTTCAGCTGTCGAGTTTTTTTTTTTTTATCACATTCCCTCCCGTTATCTGTGGCCTTATCTACATTAGTTGTATTTTGTGTTTGAGTTGTTACATATCCCAATTCATACAAAGGGAGTGTAAATCAATACTTTAAGTCCCACAGGACACATGAATTATTAATAAAACTCTCTTAAGGAGTTGTTCTTTTGCATAAGGTTGTAAGCTCTCTTTGATATCTACTACTCTCTTACACGCTCACTTAACCTTCCTTACTTTCTCTTCCTCAGTACTCTTTCTGCGAAAGAGTAACCATTTGTTATTTTGCATTTATGAAACGGTATTTAAGCACAGTATTAATATTTATCTGTCATTGTCCATGTGTGCGTGCGCTTCATTTGCTGTTGAATACGATTGTTGTGGGGTTTGTTGTTGATAAGGAATGTGTGAGGATTTTAATTAATATTGATTACCAATCGTCAGTGTTTATTTTAATTACTTAGCGTAACTATACACTTCTATAAACATTGTGTGGTAACTAAAAATTGTAATGAAGTTACATTAACTTGACGAAAGTATTTTAACGAATTACGAAACGCATTAATTTATTTAAGCCGCAACCATATTTAGCAAAGACAGCAACCATCGTCAACAGTGGTGGCTAGCTTTAATATGCTGGTCATGGTTGCCACTTGCGTCCATACCATACATGTACCAAAAGCGGTATATTTGTTAGTCAACATAAATTAATTTGTGTAAAAATATTTTTTACGGAAGTTCTAAACGATAAGAATTTGATATAAATATGTTTAAGTTTATACCATACAACTAAAATAATAAGTATGTTTTTAATTAGGAACTTGGTACAAAATGTTTTTATTCAACTGGTACACTCCGTCAGCAACTTGCCGTTCACTCAATGTACCCATTAAAGCTGACTTGAGTCGTTTGCGTAGTAAGAATATCAGTAAAGTAAAAAGTAAAAAAAAAAACACTCAAGCTGACGCAACTCAAAAACGGCAGCCCACCCTCACAACGCCAGCAGAGCAGTTGGCTTCTTGTGGTGTTTGGCTGGCAGACGGCGGCGACGGCAGCGGCTACGACTTCCCATTCATGCTGCAAGTTTTGCTTTTGCTTTTTTTCTTTTCTTTTTGTTTTTGTCACAGACGTGCGCTCCATTTTTATTTTCGCTGCAAAAGTTTGCCGGCCATCTGTGAGGGCGACCCCTCTCTCTTGCTCTCTCTTACACACGCACATATACTAGCAAGGAACCCGTGCAGCTCCTGCCCTCATCCACAAGTTGCCAATAAGCGATGGGGGGAAGGAAAGGTGGCAACTACACAGCTACGATGATTGTGTTTGTTTGTATCTCTTTCGTCGTCATCGTAGTCGCCGTCGTCGCCGTTGTTTCTGCACATGTTCTTGGAGTTTCGCATGTCTCCTGCTCTCCAGTCTCACTCTCTCTCATTCTGCCACCACTTTATGTATAAAACTTTTTTCGCCCATTTTTATTTTCTGTCTCGTCGCCGTCGTCGTCATCATTGGTGTTGTTGTTGTATTTGCCCTTGTACTCTTGAATATTTTTTGCCGTTGTGCGTTGCGACGTCGTCGTCGTCGACCGCAACTTCAATGGCGTCGCTTTGTGTGCGAAGCTGAAGCTTTACGGACCGCGTCAACGTTGACGTCGCTTCGTCTTCGCCAGCGCCTGGTGCGTCGTATTTTGGCGCTGCTTGGCGTTTGTATTTCTTGTTGTTGTCGTTGTTTTTGTACTTTTGCATGGTGGCCCCCTTTTTTTTTTGGCGCGTCTGCATCGCCTTGAAAAATTTGTATGGCTGCCCGCGACTGCGACTGCGACTGGACCTCAAACTGGACTTTGTGTATTGCTGACTCTGTCGCACGTGACGGTCGGTGGCAGTGTTGCCACTTCGTTTAGTATTTTGTGTTCGGTCTTTCGTTTTTTTTTCGCTGCTGTGACCCAAGCTTAGATTCGATTTTTGCTAGCGTTAATTATGCTGGGTAGTATTGCTTGGAATGCTTTTAGCAAACATGGTCAAGCTCTCTTTCTCTCTGTCGCACAAATGAGTGTGTTTGTGTGTGTAGGTAGATGATTAACTACGATACACCCATACAAAGACAAGAAGAGGCAAAGCCGTTAAATACATGACAGTGTGTGTATGTGTATGCCACACATGCATGTGTCTGCGACAACTACGACGACGACGCCATGTGCTTGGCTATATTTATTGTATGCTTTTTTCTTTTTGTTGCTTTTGCATGCCAACACTTGAGGGTCTTCCCAACGCGTCGCCATCGCCGCCGCCGCCTGCTCTTGTACCCTACCCCTTGGTTGGCCCCATTGCATTGCCCCCTATGCCATCAACGTCACCTTTATCTTCGGCCAACTATGTGAGCAGCTGAAACTGACACACACGAGCGCAGCAGCGCAGCGTAGTGTTGGCGACGCCGACGTCGACGACGTTGGACATCAGCAACGGCAACGGCAACGACAGCGACAGCGACTGAAGCAACCCAGTTAATGGGGGGTGGTGTTGGAGACATAGCGGGCACACCCAACAGCCAGCATGCTGGCTGGTTGCCTTCACACTCCCCCTTTCGACTGCGCCCAGCAACCACTTGGCTTGCATTTTTTCCGATTTTTTCTTTCATTCTTTCTTGCAAACAATTTTTATTTTCTGTGCAGCAGAATTCGTTTCATTTTTTTTTGCTGCTTGTTCTCTCTGAGTATTTTTTTCGCCTCGCGGCACGTCGCCAAAGTGTCTCAGTATATGTGTGTGTGTGTGCTTGGGTCTGCTTATGTGTCTGTGTGCGAGTGTGAGTGGTTGTGAGCGAGCGCCGTTGCTGTGAGTGAGAGCGGGCTTTGGCTTGCCACTTTGAACTTTTTGAAGGAAGCAGCAGAAGCAGCAGCACAGGACAACCGCTGCTGAGCGAAAAAGAGGCAAAATAAAAGAAAAAAAATACGAAATTGAGTGAAGCGCAAAGAAAAAATGCTTTACACGTACATATATTATTTTTGTGTATGTGTGTCTGTGCGAGCGTCCACCAACAATGGCTCAGCTGCTCCACACGTTTACGCTAATGCGTGTGTGTGTGTGTGAGCTTGGACTCATCGTACACTTTCATTCTCATTCCCCTTAGTTGTTCCAAGTAGCTTCCTCTCTCTTCCCGCAATACCTTCATTGCTTCGATGCCCGACGTTGCGTCTGTCCAGTTCCCAATTCTGTTCTGTCATGCATTTTTTCTTTTCGTTTTTCCTTTTTGTCGTTGTACTTGTTTCAACTTTTCGTCCTGTTTCTTGTCTTCGGATTCGCCTGCTGGCCAGAGGCTCCTCTATTGTTGTTGTTACTAGAGAGCACAATTTTTTTCCTTTGCGGCGCATTGTTTTTGCCGCACAGTGGTTCGATGCCTATGGTTGTTCATATGAATTTCGAGTGTTACTAAGAAATATTATTTAAGTTAATATTATTTAACTAAACATTCTTTCTAAATCAATTCTCCGTATTGCTATATTTTAAGGTGTCTAAGAAAATTTAACGTAAACTAATTCTTGACTGTAGCTTTGAACACCTATTTCAACAGCCTTGTTGCTAGCAACAACAAATCAAGCAGCAGAGAACAGAGCCCATCAATTGCTTCATTTTTTTTTGTCTACTCGTTATGTCGCTCAAAATGTTCCATTGTTTTTACTGGTTCCGCTTGCAACGACTAATACTACAGACTCAGACCACAACACCGTACGACCCATCCAATCTTTGCGACACCACCTAACACAAATCATGGCCATACGAATTCATCTCCAGTTAATGGGCGTACATCGTCGCATTTGGTGGCCTGGTCAGTGTTGGTCATTTTCTAAGGGTGTTATATACTTTGGTTCTACTTCACTCATGCCAAAATGCCACCTTACTGTTGGAATCTCTATGTATGCGCCACTCATTCGGCGCCACTGTCTCACTCACTCATTCACTCACACTCGCACACACACACACTTGTAAGTTTGCCACAAGTTTGTTAAGAAATGTATATGGGAATGGGGGTTGGGGTGAAGGGTGGCGCCTACGCCTCGCATTGCTGCTCATCAATAATGCAAATTGTTGTTGTCTGCAAAGTTTTGTTCTCGTTTTGAGATAGCGCGACCCACGGTGCGCGTGTTGTGCCGCAATTTTTTCAAGCTTTCTTGCTGAGCTGTTGTTGTTGTTGTTGCTGGCTCTGCTTGCTCTCAGTGTTTCTTCTCATTTTTTTCGCTGCTTCGATTTTTGTTGTTGTTGTTGTGCTTGAGTACGTCTCTGCCTCGGTTTGTGTATGTGTGTGTATGAGTGAGTGTGTTTGTGTGAGTTGCGGCTTGCTTATGTTTTTTTCTTTTTCTCTTTTTATGTGCAGAGAGCGGCTACGCTCTGCAATTTTTTCCGATTGCGACCGATTTTTTTCCGCTGCCGCTGTCGCTTTGTGTACGTGTATATGTGTGTGTGGGTGCGCTTGTATGTGTGGAGCTGGTGTTGCTTTTGCTCCTTGCGCCTGGCTGTTTGCTAATCGTTGTCGTCGCAGTCAACGTAGACGTCGTCGTCGTCGCCGTCGTCTTCTTTTGGCATCATCTTTTATTTGTAATTCGGTTCATCATCATCGTTCATCGTTCTGTCGCATATGTATGTAACTGTGTGTGTTTGTGTGTGTGAGCTGTGCTCACTCACACGCTGCCGTCGCTGCCACTACCTCCGCCGTCGCTGCCTTTTCTTCTTCTTCTTCTGCTGCTGTTGTTGTTGTTGGTGTTTTATTTTTTCTTTGCGCCGCAGCGGCAGCGACGACGACGGTCAATGCTGCCAACTTTGCCGTTGCCTGCCATCAGACAACATTTGTACTCGGTGGGTCTTGCTTCGATCGGACACTCGGTCGCCGCCACGTTTGCTGTAATTATCGCGTACTCGTACCGTACCGTGCCGTACCGCATCGCAGCGCACCGCAAAGGCCTGTACACCTCCCGCTAGCCATAGACTGCATCACCGTGTTTTCCAATTGGACTAAAATTCGCCAATTGGGAACGTTCGCTGTTGCTGCCCCCGCAGTCAGTCCCTTTAATTACCTCAAAACGCGAGCAAATCAAATTAAAAAATAAAAAAACGTCGAAAAGTGCTTTAAAAATAAAACACGGGTCCCTAGTTTGTCGTACATTCTGTAAAATATATGTACGTACGTCGTAATACCGTAATCCCCGTAACCCGTTCCCCCTCCCCCTGTCCACTTATCCGTTTTGTGTGTCGCCAGCGTCTCATATGCAATTTATATATGTGAAGCTGCCGATTTGCTGCTTATTTTAGCATAAATTCAAGTTCGCGCGCGTACACACATACAAACACACACAGGCACACGCATACAAGTGTAAAATCAGCGCAGACATGCCGCTGTCTGGCTTCTCCCCTCCGCCCACAAAATGCCCAGCAGCAGCAGCAGGCTCTTGTTCCCAATACAAAACAGTATTCGAAAAGAAATGCCGCGAAACGTATAAAAATTCAAGCTATCCAAAGCTTAAACGTCTTACGGCTTACGTTACGTGTTTATTTTTATTTTATTTTTGGCATTACGTAGTAAAAGTAAAGAGGCATTCCCTCACACATACACACACAAAGACGGAGACTGGTCTGACTGCATACACATCAAACACATGTCGCTGCCGCAACATTCCTTGTCGTATGACGTTGACGTTGCGCTGCTGCCGCTATCGCTGCTGCTGCGCTATGCAAGCTTTTGACATGTGTTTGAGATTGCATGAGTGTGTGTCTGTGGGAGTGTGAGTGTGACAAGTGCTGACTGCGCGCTTTACTCTTTATGATTATTTATATTTGTATGCATGTATATATTTTGTATTTATTTTTATATGCATCTGCCTTTTGCGGTGTTATTCGCGTGTGTTTTGACTTTGCCGTCGTAATCGTTGTCGTTTTTCCATCCATCCGCGTTCCGGTTTGTTGAACTAGGCGCGTTCTACATATTTTTGTGTTTTTGTATTTGGCCAAAGGAGCTTAACATCGTTCCCCTCCCACTTTCCCCGTCGTGGGCTTTGGCCTGTCTACAGCCTTAATAATTTGTATTTTCAGCATTTTCTGATTAACCATTTATTTAAATTTTCATTCTCTTGTGTAGCAATAATAACAATAACAATAAAACAAAATAAATTACAAAGGAATAATAAAAATATAACAAAACGTGTTGACAAACATTATTCAAAGCATCGAAAAATATCCACAAAGAAGAACAACAAAAACATTTGGCTTCTCATCTCTTCTTTCACACAGAAATCAAACGCTTGTTCTGTCTCACACACTCTCTCTTTCACTTACACTTATTAATAAGCATCATCATTACTCACAACTAAATCGCAACGATTGCGTCCTTTTTACTCTCTTGTAATTGATACGTGCGTGTGTGATTGTTGTTGTATCAACTCACACATACAAACATACATATTCACATGGTTTGCTATTTAACAACAACAACAAGAAATAGAATATTAAAGGGAAAAGGGAATATCAGCAAAGTGTTACATGCTGTGACGCTCTCTGTCTCTCTATCCCGCTCTCTCTCACATAATTTCACCTACACACATAAAAATCAAAATAATTATTAAAATATTTAAATGAGTAAAATATATTATTATTGAATGCAATTGATTCCGTCACGTCGTCTACTACAATTTGTCAATCTACTACAATTCAATAAATAAATTACCGTTACTACAATACTGCGATAATTAAAATAAAATTAAACAAAAAACAAAAAAAAACAACAGAAATTCTGCGATTAATTTAAAATTAAAGTTTTGTGCCACAAGGATTACAATTTGCACTGATTAAGGTATGTAAGTTAATGAATTTTATAGTCAGAAAGATCGTTAGAGGTCACTATAATTAAAACATGTGTAGGAATTTGAGGAAAAATTGACTCAAGAGTCTAAATTGTTATAAAAAAAAAGGAAAGCTTAAAGTTGTAAGATTTCTATATTAGTTTAAAAACTGCAAATCGAAAACAAATTTAATAATAAGCGTTGCCTACCTTTAGGCGTTTTCAAGTTCAACTTTTACTTACACTTTTTTTTCTGACTTTCTTCTTTTCTAAATTAGCTTTACGCACCTTTCAAATGGGCTTGGCCCACAATGTTCCATCAAATAATGCCATTAATTAGGCACAAGCACACAGACACTCACACACACACACACGCCTCGTACACCACACCCTTAATAACCTAAGTATCTTTCTTGCTCTAGCTACCTGTCTCGCTTGCACATTCGCTGAGCTACTCGCTCGCAATTAGCGGCCATCAGAAACAAAACTGAGACATAATAACGGCAAAACAAAAACACAAGCTTAAAAAAAAAAGAAAATACATGAAAAACCAATGAAACTGAGCAAAAATTTTCCTCATATTTCTTTTTTTCTCTTGGTTTTGTTGCTGGTTTGGCACACCCAAAAGTTACTTTGTCGTTTTGTCTGTATTTGTATTTGTATAATTTTCCTCAGGTTTTTTCCAATATCTATCAATTGAGTTTGTTTTTGTATCTTGGGCGCCATAATGTGAAAGTTATGACTATTATAGCACTATGGACCCTATAAACAGGGTGTTTGAGTGGGTGTGTGTATGTGTGTGTGTCAAAAAGTTGTGCAACATGCTAAAACTGTCGTTAGGTAGAGAAAATTTTGAAAAGGTTTTGCTTAAGCGATGAAAACTTTAGAAGGGAACGGGGATCAGTAAGTTTTATCTAACTGTATTCAAGTAAAGGGTAAAAGAGCGATCAAATTGAAGACTGTATACACCCAAATAAAGGTTGTGCTGTCTAGTGACGAAAGTAGAAATTAAAAATGTTAAAATTTGTGGTTTTTCAAAACTGATTTTCATAGTTTTTAACTAAATTTTCATCAGTTTTCAGCGCTCAATTTCATCGTTAAACTTTATGTTTTTCTTGTCCATTTTTGCATTTGTTTTTCTTCGCTTTGGTTTTTCCTTTCTTTGCTGATTTTTCTCCACTAGAGTTTTGTAAAGCATTTCCGGTCGAGTGGATCCTTCAAACATTTATCGTATGCCAATTGCAAAGTGCATTTAGTACTAAGAGAATTGCTTTTGCAGTGCTAGTTAATCGATATTTTGTAAAGTGCAGTGTTGTAAAACGTCAGTGGCAGAGCGTAGGTAGCTTACAGGACGGCGGGGAGAGTGAAAAGAAAAATAAAGTTGGCTCAAAGTTTTTCAAAGTGGCGGTAACAGCTGCTGAGAAAAAAAACTCGAAACTAACACAACTGTGGGAGGCTTCACTGTAGAGTAAAACTAGAAGAAGTAGAGCAAAACAAGTTGGCAAATTTTGCAAGAAAAGTCGATTGTGCACTGAAGATACTCTGGAATGAAGTTATAGATAGAAAGCTTAAATAAAGTACAATAAAACCTGGCTAAAGAGAACTTGAAATGTAATTAGCATTAAATTTATTGTACTTTCTAGCTTAAAACCATGATTAGTCACTTAGCAACTAAATTCAGTCAATTACTAATAAAGAGTAATTAATAGTCACTAGTTTTAGAGTCAGTTAAGCTTAGTAGGTTAACTTTAGGCACTAGTAACTAAAGTTTTAATTGAAATACTTTTTTAATTAACTTTTGCACTAAAAGTGACTACCCCACTGTTGTCTTTGCCCTACAGGGTATGCAAATCGCAAGACCAAATCAAATGATCGCCAACAGCAATAACAACAACAACAACAACAAAACACGAGATATAAAAAACAAAAGCCAATAGCTTTTGTTGAGTTGAAGCAAAATCGGTTTGTGTCTGAACTGACATGAATTGACATGAACGAGCCTGCACGGCGCTATGCTCTTTGCTCTGCTCTGCTGTTTTTGGGGTCGTTGTTGGGTCGGATCTGAGGCCACAGCTGTGCAGCAGCAAGCCAAACTATTGCTCCAACAACAAAAACAGCAACAACAACAGCACTAAATACTTGTGTTGAGTAAGAAAATCAGCCAGTGGCGTAGCCCCAAGGGTGGGAGGGGGGTTGGTGGTAAGGGAAGAAGGGGTAAAGAGACGACAACGATTATGCGCCGGTTTTTTTTCTTCTTCTCTGCTTCTTCTACAGCTTTTGTGTATACAATAGCGGGTTATCAAGTCCCAAACAGCGGACGCCAAAGTGCGGGTGCATTGTAACCCCCGCTAAACCCCCCCGCCAACCATTTGGCTGGCCTAGCTGTTAACGGTAACCAGTCCAGTCTTATGTATAGAGTAGTTGGGGCAGATGAGGCGCTTATCACAAGGCCTATTGAGCTGTGTATGGGTGTGTGTGTGTGTGTGTGAAATGGAAATGGAACTGAAATTGTGTGCAGTTTGTAGTTTGAGCTGAGGGCGGCTTACACTTCAGCACACACACACACACACACACACACACCCACAGAAAGCAACTGCTTACACAGATAGCGTAATCAGGGTATTTCCGAGGCTGTGATTTTTATATTTTTCAATTTGTTTTTCTTTATTTTTTGGTATACACTGCCCAGAAAAGGTCTTATAATATAAGCAGAAAGTTTGTGACGTCTTAAGATATACTGCTTTTAGCTTTTTATAAGCTAGAATTGCTAGAAAGCTAGAAATCAAGCAGTTATGGATTGGTTAACTGTAAGAAGTTGACCAGAATATAATTTTGAGCTGCTTTTAGTAGAAAACTTGTTTTCTATTGAACAATTATTAACTTTTAGTATTTAAATACTGAATATTATTGGCTTTATTCTAATCGAGTTAACCAAACTCGATGCTTTTTGAAAGGGTATTACAACTTTGTTGTGCCAGTGAGAAAGTCTTGCTCTCCGCTGTTTTTTCTTATGCCTTCTTCGACTTGGTTTTTATTTTTCTTTTCATTTCATTTGAGTTTTTTTCTGCTTTCATTTTGGTATTTTTTTTCCTTTGGATTCATTTGCACAGCGAACGGCGGCTACTTCTTAATTTCTTTTTAGTGCTTAAATGAGTCGCTTGAGGGGTTGCTACGAATCGCCCTTTCCTCTCATCGACACCACCCGCTTAAGACCCCCTCCTCCGCCCCCTGTCCACGCCTCTGTAATGGGCAGGCAAATTTATTTAAGAAAATCACAAGAAATGTAAAACAACTGGGCAGCAGATTTTCTTTTATTTGTTTTTTACTTTATATTTATTTTTTTTTTCCTTTTCTCTTGCCTGAGATTTTATTCAACCCTCCTTCGCCTCCCCCTGCTCCTCCACCCACAATGCGTAGTGTTTTTTTAAGGGTAGGTTTTCTTGTTTTTTTTTTTTTTTACTTTTTTTCGTACTTCGTTAGTTTCTTTGGTTTGGTTTTTTGCCTTTAATCGATCGACTTTTTTTTTTGTTTTGGTCTGTGAGGTGAGAGGGGTGATTGGGGGTTTGGGTGCGCTGGTCATGCGTCCAAACAACATCAATCACAGTTGCCTCAAATGTTGCAAGGTGGCACTAGCAGCTTCAAAGGCAATACAACAAGAACAACAGTAAGACAGAGCAAAGTTTACAAAACTTGTACGGATTTATTCAATACATTTTTCGGTTTATCGCGAGAGCATCTAACGAATGAGTAGAGTTTTTCCTCATTTCCCTTACCCAAAGCATTCAGTTTTTCAAGATCTAATCATGTAAAGTTTTTCAATTCGGCAAACCCTTTGTCTAGTTGACAACTTACTAGTCCTAAAACGCTATCGATAACCGTCAACGGTTTGAATAAATTGCTTAAGAATGTTCAACTTTTATATGATCAGAAAGAGCTTAAAATACTTAAAAATTTTCTAACAAACTTCCCTTCTCTTTGCATCCCTACATTTACAGGGTATTTAACAGGGCGTCACGTAGTGTCGTTCATAGTTTTTTCCGACTACAACTATTGGAAAATTTCAAGAAACAAACACAAACACTTGGACACATCAACATCAACATCTATATAGAGTGGAAATCTAGCTATAGCTAAAAGTTGACAATTGTTGGACGGAACTGGTTTGGGTAGAGCGGTGGGGGAAGGGGTTTTGGGAGGAAACCGCCTTTGGGGGCAGCTGCGATAAATGAAGCAAGGCGAAAATGGGACGCAAACCTTTATTTTTTTATGTATACCTAAAGAAAAAAAAAAAACTATATATATACATTTTTTGGAGCTGAAAACAACACAAATGTAATCTATATCTTTTTTTTTTTTTGTTGACGCTAGAGTGTTTTGAAGGGGGCGTCACGAAATCAGTGGGTGTGCCAGGAGACGCGAGACGTTTACACGGGTTGAGAAGTTAGTGGGATTAGTTGGGAAATAAAAATCCACCCAAAAGCCAAATCGACGACGAAAAAACTGCTGATGAGTTGAAACGTACCAAAAAAAAAAAGCCAAAAACCCGCTCTCAAAAAAGAGAAAAAAGGCTAGGAATCGGTTATTTAGTAGTTGTGTCTGTGTGTGAGTGTGAGTGAGGGCTACGTTGGGCGCCTGTTGGCTCCGTTTCAGGTTTTGCTTTTTTTTGGTGTATTTTTTTTTTTGGTTTCACTGTAGAGAAATTAAAACGAGGGATTTTTTTTTTGCTACCATTTGGCGCTTAGTTTTTTCCCTTCTGCTGACTTTTATGTAATTATATGTAGCATTGTGTTCGATGGGGTATTTTTAAGGGTTAGGAGAGTGAGAGCGAGCAGTAGCATCAATACATAGAGAACAGACAGAGTTTTATCCCAACAGGAGCAGTAACAATAGTTATAACTTAAGGGATTTTAAAGCAATTCAATTAAGTTCGCTTGTATTACTTTCGAAACGTTCAAGAATGTCGCCACAAAGCAGAATGGGTGAAAATTAAAGGCGAAAAATTATCAATAAGTATAGAGAACTCAGCTCAAATTTCCTAGGAAAATTAGGAAAGAAAAGCTTGAAGGTTTTTTTTCCAAGACATTTTTGACTCGTGTCCCAAAGTTTAAACCCTTTTTTTCTGCTCTTGATTGGATTTCGAACATTATTCTATGGACAACCCTTTTTATTTTTGGTGTGTAAACTTAATTTGCATGGAAAATTGTGCGCTGGAATTAATTTTACTTTTTTTTTTTCGGTTTCAAAATATTTGCTATAATTTAATTAAAAATTTCTTACTTAACCCCATCTGCCCCAATAACTAGGCTATGGAAAATTATGAAAACGAAAGCAACGCAGCAGACGACCTACAGCAATAAAAAAATAATAGACAAATAGGAGAAAGCAAGAAAAAGAAACTATAAAAAGTTGTGAGTGTGTGTGTGAAATCAAAATAAAGCACACAAGTATGAAAAAGGAGAAAAATCAAAGATAAGCAGACAGCTTCAAAAGTAACGTCACGTAACGTAACCTTAACGTAGCTGAACGGTAACGTCATATAAAAAGTAAAGTAAAGTGAAAGAAAGACGCGAAAAACTTGCTGCTCATGTGACCGAGCGACCGAGTAATAAAATAGCAAAAAGCGACAACGACGACGTTAACTGCGGCAGCGACTGAGAAGCTGAGGAAGCCGGCAACAGAGGCAGCAGAGTCGTGGCGTCGTCGCGCAATGTAAATAAAAGTAAAGCGCCTGTAAAAGCAGAGTTCAAAAAGCGAACGAGGCGCAAAGCGAAATACACATAACATAACATATAATAATAATAAAAATGCCGGCCGCTTTAGCGGCTGATTTTCAGGCAGTCAAACACTCACACATACACACTCGAAACTTTTGCCATTTCTTCTTTGGCTTATATCCTATCGCCTTGGCGCCTTACTATTTTCGTCAGTCAGCTGCTTTGCTGTCTGCGGCGTCTCTGCTTTTCTCGCCTCATATGTTTTTTTTTGCACTCGTTGTCTGCACGTGTGTGTATGTGTGTATGTCTGTCGCTCTCTTTCCCTCTCTGTGTGTGTTGAGTATTTTGATAATTCAAACTTCCTCAATGTGCAGCAGCTGCTGGCGTCGTTGACGTCGACGTCGCCGCGACGTCTTTTATTTGCTGCTGCTGCTTTTTCTTACCTACGCGACGACGTTTTATGTGCAGCTTTTTATCTAGTTTGCTGCTTGTTGTCGCTATTATTATTGTTGGCTCTGCCGCTGTCGCTGCTGCTGCTTGTTCTTCTTCGTTTTCTTTCGCTTTACTTAAAGTTTCTTTTTATTTCATTCATCGCTGGTGTCTTTTATTACTGCACAATTCTCAAGTTCAAACGTGACGTTTATTTTTGTGTTTGTTGTTGTCTTTGGTTAACGGTTAAAGCGGCACTTTAAGCAAAGGAAAGTGAGAGAGAAATGTATTAAAAAGCTTTAAACAGTTGTTGTTTTAACTGTTGAGCAATTCTAATACAGTTTTTAATTCATTTAAATTGAATTCGTTTTTTCTGTACGTTTAACTTTAAGCTAAAAAGACTTTTACATGAAAGTCCTTTTTAGTCTTAGTGTCTGAAATGTTTTAAAACTTTGTGCTTTAGCTAATTTGTTGTATTTAGGAACTATGCTGCTTTATCCTGGCTATTCTGGTTATCCTGTGGTTGTGTAAGAAGCTGCTGCAGTTAAATTAAAAATATGTGGTCTACTTTTAGGTGGCAAACAAACACAACAACAACATCAACAACAACAACAACTGCAGCATTTGCTTGAAGGATATTATTGGTAGAGCTAAAGCGCAAACACAAAGCAAATTTTTGAAGAATTTTTAATTAAAATGCAAGCAGCAGCAGTAGAAACAGTAACAGCACCGACAGCAGCGACAGCGGCGTCAACGTCAGCTCTGTTTTTGTAATTGTGTAAACAGAAACCGAAAAAAAATGGACGAAAGCGAAGAGAAAAAAAAGGATAGCAGCAAAGCAACGGCGACAAATGTTGCGGTTTTTGCCAAGCTGAGCGCGAACGCGCGTAAAAGTAGTTAGTAAATTGCAAAAACACACATACACATAAGCACATGCAGTAACTCTTCCTCTCTGCCTTCCTCTCTTCATACTTAGACATATGCAGAGAGCAGACACCTGCATGCATATGCAAAAAAAGAGAGAGAGAGAGAGGGAAAGAAAGAGAGTTTGGGCAGCTTGATGGTCACGTAGCAGGAAGCTTCAACTCGAAGCCAAAGTCCAGCATGTCTGAGCTTTTTTTTTCTGCTGCTGCTATGTCGCGGCAAGAATAGTGAGAGGGGGGATGGGGAATGGGTTGAGTAGGGCGACATAAGCTATACACAGCTGGGGAGAAACAAACCCAACATGGCGGCTTGAGTGAGTGCTTTGTGCGTGGTCTACGCTACGCCATTTAACCTAAACATCATTCACAAACATCGCATGTCTCTGCCAAGAGCTCCATTTCGGTTTCTGTTGCCGTTTTCTGTGCCTCCGTTTCCTACTACACTCCTTTATGCCAATTTTTTTCTTTCTTTTTGCTACCATTTCTTTTACTATGCAGGCTGAAAGGCAGGCAGGCAGGCAGCCAGGCAGAGGCTGGCAGCAACGCCCAATTGCTCAAATGGCTGCAACTGGGTCCGGGAATACTCTGCTCCTAACTGTGATACTCTTGAGCCCACACACACACACAGAAGTCACACACACTCATACACAAAACTCGAGCTCTGAGCTGCCTGACGTTTCATTTCCGTAACTCAAACGTTGCTCAGTTGTTGCCATTGTTGTTGCTGTTGTTGTTGCTGCTGCTGCTGCTGTTTGGATGTTGCACAGTAGAGACACTTTATAGCCGGAGAATCTTCATTTACTTCCGCGCTCAGACAATTTTTTTTGTTGTTGCTCTGCTGTTGTTATACTACTTGGTTGCGCATACGCCCCGTGCAGCGTCATCGTTGTTTAGCATTTTCTGGCAAATACTCTCACTAAAAGTTCTACTACTACGACTATTTTTTACGGTACTACACTGTAAAAAATGCTGTGAGTTTGGTGGAGTAAATTCCAAACTGATTTCTATTTAATAAGTAACTGTTAGTAAATCATTTATTCTAAATTCCTGCTTAAAACTGCTTCAGTTACTCTTAAATTTTTGAGTCGATTTATGATTTTTTTTTCTACAGTTTTTTTTAAATACTACAACTATTCGATCTTAATGTTAACTGGTAGTTTAGATGTTAAACTAATGCTACTTGCAGATTTTTCAGCTTTTCCCCAATCGGAAAATACACTTATCGTGCTCTTTGAAGAATCAAAACTTTGCTAAGCTAAATTATCAAACTATTGTGCCTGAATATCATCATCATTAACAGTATCAACTAAATCATGATGACGAAGAGAAGGTACAAGCAGCAGTTGATGTGTGTGTGTGTGACTGTTTGTCCCTTGTTCATCTTTGATAGAGATTGGAAGCTGCATATAGGATCCAGCAAGCTGACAATCAATGTTTGGTTTAGCTGCAAAAAGAAGAAAGAAAAGAACAGAAAAAGCTAAAGAAAATAGAATAACAAAAACTCAAGCAAGACAAAACATCGAGTGGCTATGAAAGACAGGAGGAAGTGGTGGCTGAGGGGTGGGGCAAGGGGGCGGTAGAATAGTGAAACAAAAAAAAAAGAAAGAAATTAATTTCTTTTGTGTGTTTGGTGGGGCAACAACGTTATTTAGTTGCCACAGCAGCTGCAACACACACACACACACACAAACACATACATAGACTAGCGTCAGCGGCAGGCAACTTCAATGTTCATTTCCGGCAGTCAAAGCTGCGTCCTGTGCGTCCTAGCCTTGCAACCTGGCTGGCAACCTGGCTCGCTGCTCAGGTGGTGCAGCTTCGGAGGTCTGAGTTAGTTGGCATCTTGCAACAGACTGGAGACGACTCCCCTGGGCAACACTGGACTGCATTGCTCTTCATTTCGTTGTCTTTTCTGTGTTTCAGCCTCTCTCTGCTCTTCCCTTCCCCCCCACCTCTCAGTGCTCCCTTTTCTTTTCTCTCTTCCTCTCGGCCTCTTTGCTCCTCTTTGTTGGCTAGCATTTTTTTCGCAGCATTCTTCTTGGCGTTTGTTCATTTGCCCGCAACTGTATCCATGGCATGCAACGACTGTGGCAGCAAGAGGCGTGCAGGATGGGCGTAGGGAGGCGTGACAGCTATATAAGTCCACCCGCAACCCAACATTTGTTACTCTTTTTTAGAAATTTCCATTTTTTTAAGGTTTTTTTTTTCAACCCATCTTCCACTACCGCTTCCTCTATCCCTTTCTCTTCTCCTAATACCCCGCCCCCCGCCCCTGCCTTTCATTTGCTGCTGTGCGCCTGTGTGTATGCTAATGAAGCCTCTTCTTTTGGACGCGTCCTCTTGGTCCGGGCGCCTAAGCTCATGCCATTTGGCTCACTGTTAATCCCTGCCACTAAAGACCAAGAACAACCGAGCACTGGGCTAAAAATGGGTATGCTAGCCTTTACCTCAACTGTAGAGGGAGTGGGGTGTCGGGGAGGGGAGGTGGAAAACTGAGTTACTCTCCTGCGCAGGCTCACAACTCAGAAATGCAGGACTCAGCTTTAACAGCAGCTCAGTTACTTCCTTCTCTATCTACTTTGCTGCTGCTCCTCTTTCTTCGCTTCGTTCCCCCCACTTGTGCTCCTACTGCTCCTCCCCTGCTCCTCTGCTTCCCTGCAATCTGCACGCCTTGTTGCGGTATTAGTTTGCTTTACGTGATTTCGTTGCATCTTTCTTCTTCTCCCCCTTTATTTTTTTTTTTTTGCTCTCCTCATTTTTTCCTTTCTGCATTTGCACATTTTCTTTGGGACAGCGCTCTGTGGAAAACCCCATAGATTTAATTACAGTTTCCTCTCGCAGATAATCGAATTTTTTTCCTTTTTTTCTTCAATTTTGTATTTCGTTGTTGTTTTTGTTGTTTTTTTTTTTGCTGGCCACGTTCGCGTCCTGTGTGTGTTTGTGCTGTGTGTGTGTGTGTGTGCTGTGTGTTGTATGCAACTTCCTTTTAATCTGCATGTCGATTTCCTTTGCACAGATTCCTACACTTTCCTGGCTTTTTTTTTTTTCTCCTACTTTTTTTTTTTTTTTTTTGACCAAGTTTGCACATAAATTTCAGTTCAGTTGTAATTAAAAATTGCTTTTGAGGCTACACGTTGCGTTTCTTACTCAAAATTAGTTTCCATTTTCTTCATCTTCTGTTTCTGCCATTTTTTTTTTGACTTTTTTTTCTTCTTTTCTTGCTATATTTAATCCAGAAGTAACTGATGAACGAGAGCGCCTTTGAGTCGCTCGCTTTATTGAACTCTTTGCTTATTGAATGTGATTGAAAAATAATTTGAACTTTGGTAGAAAACAGTTGAATTTAAGTGACAAAAAGTTTTGGATAGAAAGCGAAAAAAGTTTGGAAAAACTTAATAGACTTTGAATTGTATATGAAAAGAGATGAAAAATTATAGTTTAAGTGACAATTTGTTTGGGAATTGGTTGGGTTTTGACAAAGTTATGGAGGTTTCAAAATTTAACAGAATTTTGTAGGGAGAACTCACAAGTTTTGCTAGAAAACTAGCCTATAAAATTTATTAATCGATCAAAAAACGGCGTATTCATTAAGAAACTGATGAATTTATGTGGGTTTTAGTCTTTGGAAGACCCATTTCCTATAGATTTGTAAGATTTTGACTGCCGATTTTATAAACTAAGTCTTAAGTTAAGCATTTAAGTCAAAGAAAAGTCAATAAAAAAGTCAAAAAGTTCTTAATTTAAGCATTTTTTCACATGATTTTCGTTTGCACTTTTTTTTTGCTGTATTTTATTTTGGTATAAACCTTTTACTAATGACCTCAATTCGCTTTGCTCTCTTTCTATCTTTCTCTTTCAGGTAAGCAAAAGTCGTGACAATGTAAAACGCCCAAAAAAACAAAAACTACAAAAATCCGAAAGACCAAAAAGTAAAGAAAATAAAAAAACTGCAGCAATGCAAGAAAGTAAAATCGTAAGTTTCACTGCGACCGATGCCCACAGATTGTATCGCTATATAAAAGTTGCTCAATATATATATATATATTTATATATATATATACAGCTATAGGTGTGTCTGGCTGAATGGCTCTCTGTGTGTGTGTGTGAATTTTTGAGAAATGCCCAGCCGCAAAAAATGCAAACTGAATCACAATGCAAAAATGTTGATCGGACTTGAATTTCGTGTCAATAATAAAATATCAGAAATGATGAGGTGAAACTGCAGGGATAGCGAACTCTGGAATACCCTGTATTCTGTTGAGAAAAGCGAGAAGAGTTAAAAAGATTTTCTTTTTGAGAGTTTTCCCAAAGAAAATCATGTTTAAGATAAACCAACTGATTAACTATGAAATTTCTAGAAACCCATGTTAAATTTCTTTAGAATATGTTAGTATTTCGTTGCCTACGATGATTACAGGGTATCTCTTATCAAATAAACAGCCAAAGAAATGAAAATGTTGAGAGTTTTGAGCTGATTTCCCTAAGTTGCCCTCCTTTGGAGCACTAAAAAACACTCCCTATCTAGACAATATGTATATATATATAGATTACCAGTTGGCGTCGGCATTCACTCGCTTTTGGAATGGGGCGTGTCACAGCCCCTTAAACCACATGCCACTTGCCACTAGCCGCTTGCCACTTGCCTCGTTTATTGTACGCTCTCTCAGGTGAGCTGATCTTTTATTTTCACGATTGTCGTTGGAGTACTGGGGGGGTAAGAGAGGGAAAGGGGGCAAGAGGGGACTAGGGATCGTCGTCTTGGGTCAGTTTTGACCAGTTTCCTGGAACTCGGTGAGCCAATCGATAAACATTTCGTTGTTTTTGTTGTTGTTTGAGCTCCTGAACACATGTATAATGCGGTGTACTCTGCTGTGTGTGTTCTCTTTCTGTATTTGACTACCAAAAAAACGGTGGAAAGAAACCGAAAACTTTATTTGCCAATCGTTTTCGTTGGTGAGCTAGAGATGAGCGATAGTTGAGACACGGTCGGACATGTTTAAAGCTACAGAAAGCGTTCTAGAACTTAAAGCACGCTTTAAAGTCAAAGCGTTTTCTTTTGTTAGGCAGAAAACAGTTTTTAAGACTTGTAAAGCGTTTTCAAGTTATCGATAGTTGCTTCGATAACTTTGTAAAGCCGTGAAAGTCAAGAAAAAACTATCGAAATAGTATAAAGTTCATAGTATAAATGCTTGAACAATTTGCTAAGTCCACCAAATTCTTTTTTCTTAATTATCGATTATACCCAGCGTGTCACGCTGCCATCTCTAGCACATGAGAGTGTTGAAAACAAACCGTTTACACGATGTGCTAATTGAGTTAGTACTTTTGTCATGCAACAAGGTAGATGTACAAAATACAACAAAAAATTTAAATAACAAGCAAAATATTAACAAGCAACGTGGAGTGGGATCGACTGTGAGAGACTCTGTAATAAAACCTAAGTATGGAGGCAGTAGAAAGAGGGTAAAAAAGGTTTTGTAGTAAGTTTAGTGAGTCAAGAGATTGAATACTTGACAAACCTAGCACACTCTTGCTGCAATTTGAAGTACAGGGTCTTAAAAACGACAACAACCCATGACTCGTGAGTGGCGAAATATTGCGAAAGACTCGTGAGTTGGTGGCAACAACAGCAACAACAGCAACAATAACATTTTGTGTCTACTTAGCAACTTTGTGAAAATAAATACCCAACACTTGCCCCTCCCCTTCCCCTCTTCCTCTCTCCATGGAGAAACCCTTTGGCTTTCCCCTCATTTGCTAACTGGACTTAGGGCTGCTGCACACTAAACATTAAACTGTTGATAGTTGTTGCAGTTGCATGTTTTTTTTTGTGCTCAATTCCGCATATGGCATCGAAAACCGATAATTACCAAAGCCAGTCAAACACACACACACACACACACACACACACACACACACACACATACACATATCCGTAATCTCCCCCGTGTGTGTGTGTGTGTGTGTATTAGACCTCTACCTGCAGCGGAAGCCTCATAAGAGACAACAACACTTAAACGATGACTGCTCAACTTGCAACGTTTGCTGTCAGTGTTGACCGTTTGGCTAATTTATAGCCAAATTTAGTAGTTTTATAAAAAAAATAGACCAAAAAACTTAAATAAACCCAGCAATTTTTACAGAAAAGATTGAAACTTTTGTTTATACAATATTTTAAAACGTTTTCAGCTACTAACTAGCCATAAAAAGGCTGAATAGCTCAGAATACTTCAACCAACCTATGTTAGAAGCATTAAAAATATTCAAGAAACGGTGTTTTTTTTAACGTTACGCAGTGTTTTTCAAAACTGTATATAAATTTTTCAAAGTCTAGCTAATTTAGCTATAAAATCGATCGCTGGCAACACTGTTTGCTGCTGCTCTTGCCGCTGTTGCTGCTGTTGTTGTTGTTCCATCGGCAACAAATTACTCACGCGCAAAAATTGTTGCCGTATTTTTTTCCACATATAATTTCACTCCATGTCTGTATGTTTTTCAGTATATCTGTACAATTGTATGACGTATGCTTTCTTGTGTAGCTTATGGTAAATGTCTGGATATATATATACATATACTTATGCAGACATACTATACACATACACCTATAGCTATATCAGATGTTTGTGTATTTGTGCATTTGCCCCCATATGCATAAAACCTTTAGTTTACCTGTGCGATAGCATTGGGGTGACACAAGGTGATCGGTAAATCAATAAAAAATCAAGTTAAAGTAGAAAATGTTTGGAAAAGAGTAAAATTTTAGAATATTTAAAAATATTTTGTTTAAATTTTTAGAGATTTTTTTAAACATATTTAAAAACTCTAGAATTGGAGCTGCTTTTGGCTCGTGTGAAAATTTTAAATATTTAGTTACACATTGAAACACCCCAATGCTTATATTTTGTATGTGTGTGTGTGTGTTTAAGCCGCAAAAACGAAGTCAGCGTGTTGCGACGACGCCGCCGTCTCAGTCGCTGCCACCGGCATCGGTAACAGCAGCGGACAGCGGCACCGGCAATGATGACGCCGCCGACACCAACAACAACAACAACAGTAATATCGACATCGTCAGTCTACCTGTTCGCGAAGTTGGACACATTTTCTTTCTTTCATATCGTCGCTTACCTAAAGGGACACACACACACATTCACATACTACCTGTGCTCACTACCACACACATACATATACGCGTTAGCGAAAGAGAGATGGAGTGATCAAGTCTGTGTGTTCGGTGACTCTCTCTCTCTTTCTCGCACCTGTAGCGACTGCGAAAGTCAAGCCAAGCTGAACGAACGTTCCACGCTAAGCTGCTGTTGCCGCTCCGCCGGCGGCGTTAACCAACGACGTCGCCGTCGCTGTTGCCATCGCAGTCGACGCTAACGTGAACGTGTCGTCGTTGAAAGTCTTCGTTTGTCGCTGTGGACGCCGAACAGAAACGATACGATACGAAACGAAACGAAACGGAAAAAAAAGAAGAAAAAAAAGTTGGGTTTTGGAATTTTTTTGCTCTTGCTCTTCTTTGGTTTTCAGTTCAGTTCGATTTTAATGCACAGTCGCAACGTACGTGTGTTTTGTACCTGTCTTCTGTGTCGTGCTTCTTCTTGTTGTGTGTCGTCTTCCTCTTCGCGCTTCTCCTTCGCTCTGCGTCTTTTCGAAAACGTCGTCGTCGCGCAAAAAAAAAAGAATATCCAAAACACACACACACACACATACGCGCGAATAAAAAGTGCAAACCAAAGCAAAGTAAGCGACAACAACAAAAACAAGTGCAACTAAAGAAATAACAAACAAGAAGAAGCAGCAGCAGCAACAAAACCAAAAACAAGAGCTCAAAAAGTGCGATCAAAAGAAAGTCAAAGAAAGTAAGTTTGTGCTCGCTTTGCTTCGTTCTCGTTTCGGTTCATGTTGACAAATTATTCTACATTTTATGCATGCTGCAGGCAAAAGCTCCGTTTCCCCTGCAGGCATGTGGAGGGGAAAGGCCAGCATAGAGTGGTGTGTGGAGTGTACAGAGTGGAGAGCCAGCGAGTGAGAGTGCAGAGTGCGCACTCTCAAACTCACACTCACTCTCAGCAGTTGTGTGACCAAACCGATCACCGGATGTGTCCGGCTAATGTGAACGGCCATTTTGTTTTGTTGCCTCTCATTAGCTACAAATATATGTACTGCTGTTGCTGCTCTCCCTCTCCCTCTCGCTCTCTCTCTCACTCTTTTCGTCTTTTGCGCTCTCTGTTGTGTAAGCAGCTCTTGTGCTTGCGCTTGGCTCAATTATTGATTGATTAATTATTGCTGACGCGTATGCGTCGTCCGTTCGACCATTCGACCCTTTGCAAACCGGTTCATTGACGCCGCCGACGTTAAAGTCGACGTCGCTGTTGACTTTGGCGTCGTCGTCGCTGTCGCGTGTGGCGCGCACACACTCTCTCTTTTTTCGTATTCGTATTTTAGGCAAAGCCACAGACGCCTTTTCACCCATTCGTCTATAATCCAATTGCAGACCATTTCGCTGTGATCATCGATTACACGCACAGAGGCAGTCACTACTTACCCCTCACCCATACATTGCTACTTTTTACACCTTAATTTCTCTGCTTCATTATGGCGCCTGCGCTGGCAGCCTCCTAAGCCGCATTTCAATCAGCAGCAGCAGCGTAACGGGGTTGCATGCCTCGGCTCTTCCCCTCTCTCCACCCTCGTCCCCTTCCCCCCTCTTGACACTCATTTGGCTGTCTCCTCTGGTCATTTGCAATTAACACTTTTGCGTACGTGCCACAGGCGGTGGCAGCTTAATCAGCAAAACCAGCTGCTAACATACATAGTCAGAGCTTTGCCAGCTTGCAACTTGAGCAACCGTTAAAGCTGCTGCTGCTGTTGCTGTTGTTGCTGCTGCAGACGACGCCACACCACAAAGCTAATCAGCGTGCAACGACTTTCTCGTTATTTCTCTCTCCCTCTCGCTCTCCTTCTCCCTCTGCCTCTCTTTCACTCTCTTTATACTTATATTTTTCTTTTTTCTGTAATTATTATTTTATAATCAACTTATTAGCTCGCTCGCTGTATGTTGTGCACACCCCGTTGCCAGAGTTGCCCCACGTCCCCACTATCCCCTGCCCCCGCTTCCTACCACTCATAGAGTTGCTGTTGTTAAAACAAAATTCAATTAAAAAATCTCTAGTGTGTTTATTGCTTGTTGTATTTGTTTTATGTTCACATTCTATTTCTTATTGAGGTCTCTACACACAAAAAAAAAATAAATAAATAAAGCATAAAACATAATGTTGTTCTGTCATTAATAATTATTATGAGCTGCAAATTAGTTTTGTATTCAATAAATTACTCTTGTATCTGCGGTGTTATTGCTCCAAATTGTTAAAGTTTTTGGTTTTTATGCTGGAATTTTGCTGAAATTGAAGTCAAAACTTAGCCAAAATCAAGCCAAATTAATTTTTAAGTCAGACATATTGATTTTTAGAGGCTTTAGTATGTGATGCTCATTGGTTAGTAACTTGGATTGTACTAAAGTAACTTTAAGTGTCTAAAATCTCTTTTTATAAATCAAATTTTCTTTTCAAATTTATGCTAAATTCTTAAAATTTAGATTTAACACAACAATTTTAAATTCCTTTGCTTAATACATGTATTGAAATTTAGCTATTAGTTTGTCTAAATTGATTATCTTTCGCTCTTATCAGTTAGCCAATTGGCTTGAAGTTAACAATCAAGATAATGATGATGAACTTGGCACATACCCAAGACACACTTGTATGAGATATATATAGAGAGAGAGACACCTCCATTATAATTTCGATAATCATTTGTTGTATTTTTGCCCCCTAAAGCTAAAAATGAGCTCATCTTTAACCCGTTCCATTCCGTTTCGTCGTTTAAAGAGAGAGACCCGCATGACAAAAAAAAGAGGCTAAAAGGCTAAAAAATTAAGCTAAAATTCATAAAGCTTATGTAATCGTTTTCTTACAATCGAAACGTATAAATATTTTACGAAATATTTTTGAAAATTTTGCCCAACTTCACAAATAGCTATAGACGACATATAATTAACACTAATTAATAGCTAAGCAGAGAGTGAAAGAGAGAGGGAGAGACAAAAACTAAGCGAAAAATCAATTTGCAAAAGATAATTTTGAAAATTTGCCTAGTCGAAAGAGGAGATTGAACTACAGACAACAACAGATCTTAAGATTTTTCACAATGATCATTAAGTTTGAGGCTCAAAACAAGAATTTAATTCATTTGATCATTTATTACAATGATGTTTATAATTCTTATAGCAGTTCCCTGCTCATTACATGCCTCTCAAGGTGCCGGGCAACAAACTCGTTAGACCTTGAACAGTTTGGTATATCTAATTTTTATTTTTATATATAATTTTGTACACTTTAAGGCCGAAAATTAAAGCGACATTCACGGTGGTGTGTGTGCAAGTGCGTGGAATTACGAGAAGCATAAAAAACGAAGCATCAAAATAATAATAATGGATATAAAAATAATAGAAGTTTTTTATAAAGTGCGTGCGGCTCCCATGACAATTAACGATACTACTACACGGTACTGGGTAGTATCTTTAGTGGTATGGGTATAGAGAGTACTTCTTATAGCCAGGCCAACACAGCAGGCACATTGACTTTACAAGCCGCTTACCTTCCGCATATCTACTAACGCTTTGTTCATGATTGCGATCAGTTTTTTTTTTTCGTGTTCAAACCGAAAGAAGAGAACCAAAAAATGACTTTCAATTTTTGTATCTTTTTAATTTTTTTCATTTTTGGTTTTCAGCTTGTGGTTGCAACAGGTTGTTTGGCTACCTGCTGCAATACCTTTTTTTATAATTTGGTTATTTTTACACTGTGCTACAGGGTGTTTTTCTAAAGAACTTAACTATGACTGCAATTAGATTAGAATTGTTGGCAGTACGTTAATTATTGACGATTTCCCTTTGTTTTGTTATACTAGGAAGTCTGCTAGGGCTTACCAATTGGCATACACCCTGATCAGGCAATGAGAGAGAAGCAAAACTAAGGAAAACTTGATTTTAGTACGAATATTCTTAACAAATATTTAATTTTTCTTGATTTTGTAAATGATTTCAACTTTCTACCCCTTAACACTTGTGCTGCACGCAGATCAGTCGCTGCTTAAGCCAATGACAACTCAATTTGGTGGTCGCACAGTGTAGAGAGACCTTCAAAATGTGACCATTAGAAGCGACTGCCAAGCTGGCCAAGTTTTGGAACCTGTTTTGCCTTAGAGTCAAACACGTTTTAGCCAGTCCTTGTTTTTGGGCCTAAGATGTGTGGCAAGCTGGCTGTTGTCTGGCTGTTACGCCTCCTGCAACAAACTCAAGGCTAACAAATAATAATAATAAAAATTATAATAATAGTAATATAAAGGCAAAGAGAGAGAGAGAGAGAGAACGCGTATTTTACGACGCAGACCTTGACCTTGTCTGGCAGTGTCTCTCTCTTACCCTCTCTCTCTCTCTCTGTCTCTGTTTCTCTCTTCGATCCTATTTGAAAACTTGGCTATTTTCCTGCTTCTTTTAGCTTCTTTTCTGCTTCGTCTGGTTTCGTTTCTCTTGCATAATTTATGTCTGGAAATCTAGGTTACAAACACACACACACACACACACATACATACTCACATGTCTAGGCCCTGTTATCACACTGACTCTTCACATTATGCGCACGTCTTTTGCTACTCCCCCTCCCTGTCTCTCTCTCTCTCTCTCTCTCTCTCTCTCTCTCTTTCTTTTTCCTTCTCCTCCTTCTCTGCTACTTTTCGCGTGCTTTTCACTGCTTTTTCTTTTGCTTTTCCTTGGCTTTTGGCGCATTTTCAAACGTTGCTTTTTGATTAAATTTTATGGCCACACTTACCTACATTTGCTCAACAGCAGGAGGGGAGACTGAGAGAGAGAGAGAGGGAGAGTGCGGCGCTGTGCGAGCGAGAGGGATGTAACGTAACTTATTCCTGTTGCTTGCCTCAAACGAGTTTTTCCTACACTTGCTTTTCACATCTCCTTTGCGTAAGTGTGTGTATGAATGTGTGTGTGTGTGTTGTTGTTGTTGTTGCACATCAAACAGGTCGCGTTTTCTTTGCCATCGTCGTCATCGTCATCATTTATTGTTTGTTGTTGTTGTTCTTGTTGTTTTTGTTGTTTTTCCTCTTCTACTTTTACTTATTTGCTGCTTTGCTTTGCTTCACTTTATTTTACTTTTATTTTTGCCTTACTTTCCCAACGTCTTCGTCGTCGTCGTCGTCGTCTTCGTCTCCATTGTTGTTTTTGTTGTCGTCTCATTCCTCCTTCTCCTCTCCTTTTTGTTTTTCGCTTCTTTCGTTTTGCTCTTTTGTCTCTCGCATATGTTTTTACCTTGCATACGTCCTTGAAGATTTGTCTTATTTTCGTTTTTATATTTTGTTTATAGGTTTTCTGTGTGTTGTGTGTGTATGTGTGTGTGTGTGTGTGAGTGTGCTTTTATTATACTACGCTTTGTCGCTCTCTTCTTCTTCTACTGCTTCTTTCTCCGCTTCTCTCAGCTGCTTTAAGTGGGTCGCTTTTGCCTCTGCTCATCATCATCATCATCATCATCATCATCATCATCATCATCGTCTTCTAAATAAAGTTAGTAATGATGTTGGCAGGGAATATTTGAGACTTATAGTTGAAATTCCTGTTGCAAGTTGTATGTTGTTGTGTAAGGCATGTAGCATATTTTACACAGTTAAAGCTTAGAAAATTTTGCTTTAATTTGATTAAAGGGAGTGGAAAATGTTTAAAAAGAGTTGGAATGAATTTAAAATTATTAAGTAGAAAAAATGAAGTATTTTAATAGTTTTTGATAAGTTTTCTAGTATAAGTTAGCTCTTTTCAAGCTAGTTTTGATAAGTTATAATTTAAAGATAAAAAATAAAAGATAAAATACAAAAAGCTTTCTATTTTCTAAATTCTAGAGGTTGTAAACACTTAAATTTTAGATAGCATAGCTTAGACCTATTGACTTTGTGGATTAAACTAACTCTTCTAAGTGTTTTTGGATCAAGTTTTGAGATAATTCTCCAACGAGGAGTACAAAGAATTATTTCATAATTTTTTAACAAAATTTTAACTAAAAACTACGCAGTTGTAGTTATTTTTTCGGCTAAATACTAATCAAATTTCCGCCATTTAGATGAATTATTTTCGCTCAGCAGGCGGAACTACTTGCTCCTCTGCACTCCGGCCTACCCTTTCCGCTCTCCCCTCCGCCCCTAAGCTACTCTTCCCATAAGTTAGCGAAGCACTCGTGAGTTCACTCACTTTATGCGCATGATTACTCAATTGTAGCTTAAAAGAATTAACAACAAATGCTATAAATAACACATTTTGCCGGCTGTTTGTTGGCCATAAAGTGTAAGCCAACACTTGACCATAGAGAGAGAGAGAAAGAGGGAGAGAAAGAGGGAGGGAGACAGAGAGCAGTACATAGGGTCGCTTTGGTAGAAGACAGACAGAAACCAGTAACGTTCGTTCTGCTCTTGGAACTTGGTCTTGGCTTGACTTGGCTTGGCTCTAGCTGCCTATTATTAACTTGGCTACTTGGCTTTGGCTTCTCTGCTGCTTTTTTTTACACGTCTGGCCATAACCATGACTTCTTGGTCTCTAAACACTTTGAGGTCATCAAACAGCTGCTGGGAAATCGAGTAGTTTCAACTTTGTGGTTTGTCTGAAGTCATGCGTTTGCCCATAAGCTCTGGACTCTGTATATATATATGTATATGTATCTGTTAATACCAATAAAACAACAAAAACACCGGGAAGAAGAACGCACACACTTTTTAGCCGGCAAGCTGAAAACCAGTTTCTTGTCTCACCGGCGGCTAAAAAAAAAAAAAAAAAAAAAAAAAGATAAAAAAAAGTTTCTCAAGCGTTTTGTGGCCGGCGTTTTTAATACTCGTTTGTAAGCTTAGTTCGCACGTTTTTTATTCAGCTTCTACTACTTTGCCCTGCTACCTCCCATCCCTCCTCCCCTCGCCCCTTATTCCTCTTGGTTTTTGGTTAGTTTTGACTGATTTCTGATCTGTTTCGTTGTTGTTTTCTCACCAGAATACACAAAAGTCAAGTAATGATTTTTGTCTCTCTTCCGCTTCAACAGATTGTTAACCAAAAATTGTTGATTGAAAAAGAAGTCTATTAAAATATTTTGATACTACGGAAGTTGCATTACTTTTTGGTAATTTATTTACCACATATACCATACTATATATCCAGTATTAGTTGGTATATTTTAATTTGTCTGGGCAACTCAACTTTTGCTGCTTTGAGCTCGTAATTTTGGCACTCGAAATGAATTTTAATTGTCAAAAAGTGTATATATTCTATATAGCTATTTATCAGTCAGCTATATACTCTATGTGTTTGTTATAAAGTATAGATAAATTAGGCCTTTCTACTACATTTTTATCGATAACATATCGATTAACTTAGTAATTTAATGGCTTACCATG
This sequence comes from Drosophila cardini, assembly GCA_018903735.1. Taxonomy (NCBI): domain Eukaryota; kingdom Metazoa; phylum Arthropoda; class Insecta; order Diptera; family Drosophilidae; genus Drosophila; species Drosophila cardini. The sequence continues at coordinate 3,800,566 of JAEIGM010000001.1, read as the reverse complement.
GCAATGAATTGAGTTGTGTCTAGAATGATCGAGTCTCTTGGCCTGTGTTTTGCCCTCCTGGGTTCATTTTGTGGCTTGACAGTCAAAGAATACAATTAACATAATTTACCTACCAATACAAAGGCAACTACAACAAACACACACACACACACAACAAAACAACACGACAGACAGTTTTGTAAGTTTTAGCAAATTTGGCAAATTTGCGCTTTGCGCTGTCAAAGCTCCAAAGGGGGAATGAAAAGAGAGCTAGACAAATAAGGGAAAGAGGGGGTGAAAAGAGGTGTTAGGGGTGTTGCTACGGGGGTGTTGAAGAACTCAACAATTTGTAGGTGTTTAAGCTCTTTATGGCAACGCCAAGAGAGGGAATGAGAGAGGAGAGGTGAGTTTTTTTTTTTGAGAAATCGATTTGGTTTCTGGGAATAACTTTTTATGGGATTTCAACTCTTTAAGCAAATATATACACATATACATACACATATTTTTTATGTCGTATGTAAATTGATGTAGACTATTTATAAACTTGGCATAAACGATAAGCCAGCTGTAAAGTTGTGGCTCTTATCAGCGGTCACAGGAAGTTTGTATTGTAATCAGTGAATGCAGTTTCAATTTCTCAAAAAAAGTCAATGATATATATATATATATTTCTCTATATAAGAGTTAGTAGACGGGCAGTGGAAGAGTGAGCGAGAGAGCTATAGACATGAGCAAGAAAAAGTTCCCAATCACTTTTATTTTTTACATATTTATTTTGGATTTTGTTTTTTACTTTCAAAAAGAAAGAAAGTTTTACAAAGCAGAAATGTGTGTGTGTGTGTGTGTGTGTGTGTGTGTGTTTATGTTGTCTATGTATATATGTGTATATATAGAAATTTTTCGGGCAGTCTGCAAAACTACAATTTGCAATGCAAAAGATATTCAAAGAAATCCAAAAAAAAATAAAAAAGGGACAACTCACTGAGAGGGACACTGCGTTATATTTTTGGGATTTTGGGTTTCAGTTTTGTTGTTTTACATATGTAAATTTATGCATATCTATGTTTTGCTTTATATACAGATAGATATATACCCCTATGTGTGTTTGTGTGTGTGACAGGCACACGAAACTGTCGTTTCCATATCGCTGCCTTGAAATCTGCATAAATGATGATGATTTTTTTGGTATTTTGTATTTTTTTTTTTTATATATATATTTGTTGTCTTAGCTTTCGTCATTTGAGTTGATTTTGTTGTTTTTGTTCTGGTCTTGGTCTCGGTCTTGCTACTTCTTATAAATGTGAAATATTTAGCATACACATGGCTCCTCCAATGTTCTCCAGAGATTTGTTGCTTTGAATGTGCTCTCTGAGCTTCCCGAGGGACGTAGAGTTGATGCTGGCCTCGGGCTTTAGCTTTGGAATCTGGATTCGTCGTTCCAACTTTGAGTTAACTTTTGAATTGAAATTTAAATGATTTAGTTTTTAGATATTTCAAATACCCTGTAGTGCTATTAAGGGGTATAAACGATAGATAAGTCAACAAACTGGACGATTTTATTGGGTTTATCAAAATTTTAAGCCATTTTGTGTGCAAATTTCAGCTGCGCACCCCTATCGTTTGGGCTGCACGATGATCAGCAGTCATTCGGTACAGATTTGACTAATTATAAAATTTAAAGCATACTTTCTAGCCAGAAGTGTTTAAGCACTAACAATTAAAGGGTATCCTATAGTCAACGTGTGCTTGATTAGGGCATGAAAAGCAGCTGCTTGTACAGTTACTTTTAAATAATTAGTACTGTAGTTACTTTAAAAGCACCTGCCTCCCTTTCCCCTTCACCTACTGCTGATTTAGCTGCAAGTTGCATAGCAAATTTACCGCGATTTTAGTCACTAGCGATTTTATTTTTTATTTTGTTCAAAATGTGGATTCTTTTTGGAGGCATGAAACCATAAAAATGGCAAATTAACCAAGTGTCAGTGTGTACGTGTGTGTGAGAGTGTGCAAAACCTTTGGCAAGTGAAGCCACAAACAAAACAGCTCTATACACACACACTCACACATACACACATGTATAAGTATCAGGCTGAAGCAGCTTTGGAAATGGCACGTTTTGAGTTCCGTCCAAGTCCAATCAAGCCAAGCAGCGACGTCGCGTCGTGTGAGTGACTGCCAACGTCGCCGTTGCTGTCGCTGTTGACGTTGCTTTGTCGCCACCCCTCCTGCCCTTCCTGCCCCCTTCCCATACCCCATTTAATTTGTTGCTGCTCTGGCCTGCTGGCGTTGGGCTGCGCAGCGCTGCTTCAATCAGCGTCGCAGGCAGCCTAGCAATTTATCCAGCGATGCATATTAAGCCTCACGATTTGTATTTGCCTCACTGTTCGTCCATCCAACCATCGTCTGTCTGTTCGTCTCTCTGTCTGTGTGAGTCTCTGTGAGTCAGCCCTGCCAATTCCCCTGCTGCCTGTCACTGTACTGTACTTGTCATCTCTCTCGCTCTCCTTCCATTAGTTATTTGTATGTGAGAGTTCAATTTCAGTTCAGTTCAGCGCTCACGGTTCACATTGAGTTGATTCTGTTTTATAAGTTTTCAATTCAACATCGTTTGCGGTAACTCCTCTCTCTCTCCTCTTACGCTCTCTCTCTTTACTTTACTCCACTTCCATGGCACTGCACTTCACACTCTCCACCGCTCTCTCACTCCCTTTAATAAACAATGCCTCTATCCTTGTCTGTTGATCAAATGACTAAATGACTGAATGGTCGTCACTTCCTGTGGGTGCCACATGCGTCCATCTCCCTCTAACACTAACATTGCTGTGTTGTTGTCGCATTGAGTTTGCATATTTTAAGCTTTGCATAATTGAAGCTTTGATTCGAAAACATAGACATCATTTAAGGTATTGAATAGAAATTGAATGAGTTTCCTTTCGCCTTTAATGGGAAAATATATTTATATATCTACAAATTATTTAAATGCTACAAAATCTTCAATTTAAGCTCCCATATCTTTCACCTGCTTCAAGTAAGCTTAACTCTTATCGTTAACCAAGATTTGTTCCCACTTTAAGTAGACCAGCTGCTTGAATACTGCGTATTTCCTGTGTATGTGAGTGTGTCCTGTTCTTCTGTTGTCGTGGGCGTCATCGTAAAAGCTCAACAAGTCAAGCTCCAGCTAAATTTCAACAAATTTCTCCACTTTTATCCTCTTTACACACATTTAAAACGGTAAAATGCTTATTTTGGACTCTCAAAGTGGCTCGGTACCGTTATCCTATGTGGGAGCAGAGCTGAATGGATGAGAGCAGCGTAGCAGCTGTCCATTTAACAGCTGCTTAACATACATACATACAGAAACATGTACATGACTCTGTGTATGCTTGTGTATACGTGTGTATTAAATCGGCACTTGTGCAACTTCTCAGCTGCTGTTGCTACTTTAGCTCCACATGTTGTCTGCTCTCTTTTACTCTGGACCGTCGTCCCCATTCTCATTCCATCTTATTCCATGGCTCCTCTGTGCGTCTTCCTGTCTGAGACAACAGCTTCTTATGTGCCGTTTTCTATATTTTCTTTTGCTCGTCGCAGTAGACAAGGCTATAAAAATTGCTTAGTTCTTAAAGCTTTTCTGCGCTATGCTTTGTGCTTTGCTGCTGCGCTGCCGCTGCTGCTGCTGCTGCGTCTGCTTGTCTGGCGCGTAGTTGTTATGGCTGTTTGCCTTTGCTTCCTTTGCTCTCTCACCTTCTTCCCCCACCACTTACGTCGTTTTTATCTCATCTTCTTGCTTCGCACACGCTTCCCACACGTTATTTGTTTTGTTGACGTCGACGGCGCTGTCGCTGCCGCTGCCGCCGTTGTCGCTTTGCTTTTCTGCTTGTATTTTATTATTATTATTTTTCGCGTTATTCTGTGTTTTGCTCGCCAGTTTCTTTGGAAAAATTCAACTTTTACTTTTTGTTTTCTTTTATGTATTTGCCTTCTGCTGCTGTCGCTTGTATGCGTACATCGCGAGTATGTGTGTGTGTGTTTGACTTTGAGCATTTTTTATGATTATTTTTGTTGTTGCTTTTTATATATTTTTCATTGCGGCGTTTTTGTTTTGCTCGTCGCATTTAACGCTCGCTACGCTTTGTGCCGGCAAGTGTTCTCCTTTTCATTTTTGTTTTTCTTCTTCTCCCTCTCTGTTTTTTTCTCTTTGTGTCTGCCTTTCTGTCTATCAATTGAATTGCTTTTATGTTTTATTTTAAAGCCCATTTCTCTTGCGCTCCCCTTTATAAAATAAAAATCAACAAATAAAAAGTCGCGCTTTACGTTTTACGTAGCGCTTTTGTTTGCGTTACAGCATGCTACGTAGTACGTACTCTCGCATCACATGCAGGCACACACACACACACACATACGTAGCGCTATTCATTCATTCATACGTTTTCATTGCTTGTGCCTCGTGAGTTTGTGTGCTTGCGTGTATTGGTTTGTATGTGTGCGTGTATGTGTGCCGGCCGCTTTCGATCTAAAAATTGCGTTTTTCCCTTTTTTTATATGTTGGCATGTTTTTGGCCAACGCTTTCGTTCGTTTGACTTTCTTTATGACTGCAGAAATGCTGCGCGACGGCGACTGCGACTGAGACTGATGCTTTTGTGTGTTGATGTTTTTATTGCTACTCATTTTTTTCGTTTTTCGTTTTATGATTGAAGGTCGTTTGTCGTCGTCGCCCTGTTTTTGCCTTTCTATCTGTCTCTCTTCTGCTTCCCTTCTGCAACCAATTTGTTTACATCTCCAACAGTTTGACATGCATTGTTGTGACTCACAAACTATGCGTGTAAATGATGTGCGCTAAATTTTGAGCCTAGCTTTGAAAGCTTGCAATTTGTACAGTTGTTGTTTATTTGCTTTCAATACATATTTCTTTATTACCGTCGCCGCCATACTCTGTTAATTTATTACAAATATACAGTCTGTTTGTATATGTGTGTGTAAGCTTAACACACGCAGACAGAGACGCATGCAAAACTCATTAATATGCGTTGTTTGTTGTTTTGCTGTGTGTTGTGTTTGTAGTTTTTGTACACCTTTCAAGTCGCCACAGCAAAATCACATAATGAAGCTATAAAAGCAAACGAATTGTTGAAAAAAGTTCAATAAACTTTTTGCAAAGCAGCGCGCTGCTTCGACCAACGTCCAAAGCGACTGAGCGGCAGCGACAGAGACAGCGACAGCTGCTTCTTCTTCTGCTTGTTAATTTTTTCTGCGAAACAATCGGCATTAGTTTAATTTAACTCTCGTGCGCTCTCTTTAGCCTATCAATTGAAACACCCGCAATACAAAAGCTGCTCTTCAATTTGCACTCTCCGCTCTCACACTCCAGTCTCTCTCACCCACTCTCTCCCTCTCTTTGGCTTTGGTAAATTCGGCTCGCGTGTAAAACTCAATCAGCACTTGAGTAATTTCGTAATTTACTTGCGAACCAATTTTTTTTTTCTACTTCTTTCGATTTGCCATTTTGTTGTTGTTGCTGTAGTTTTGCAATAGATTTTCAGCTGTAAATTGCTTGCTCAAAAAGGGCAAACAAAATCTTTGTTGCAATTGTTGGGCGATGCGATGTGGTTCTAAAACTGTGTTGTTTGTATTTAATTTAATTAACGCTGACAGTCGCAGTTTCCCAGGCCAAAATACACTCTGTGAGTGAGTGTGTTTGTGTGTGTGTGTGTGTGCATTCAATTGCCACAATTTAGCTACGTTTTGTCATTATGGATGGATTTCTTGTCTTGCTGTGGCAATTATATGAAATTATTGCGCTGTGTGCGCTCTCACTCTCTCTCCTTCCCTCTCTCTTTGCCCGCTCTCTTTTGTTGTGATTGACGGTGTCGATCTCCATCTCGATCTGCTCGTCTCTCACATAATGATGCGCCATTCACGAGTCTCTAAGCAACTGGTTTGGTTCCGCTTTCGAAAAAGCACCCAAAAAGCTTTTACACCGCCTCGTGCACCCCTGGAATTCTTTAAACACACACTAACACACACACATGCATACACACTCTCACATATACACTTGCAGACGTCTGTCTACATCAAAGCGTGTGGCGTTTTGATTGTCTTTAATTAATTATACATTTTTAACTAATTTGCAAATTTTCTCTTTTCTGTCTCGTTACAGGTAAATATATTTCGCCAACAACAACAACTACAACAATAGCAACACGATAAAAAAATATTTTATAAATGGTTTATGGATCTGCAAAGTATAATTTTAAAGTTTTGCGTTATAAACGATTTTTATTGGTGCTGACGTAAGTTTTTGGCTTGTAAATTGGGCCCAAAAAAATGTTTGGCAAAGCTAATTAGATGGAAGGTTAGTAAGTGTTGAAAGGAATGAGATTAGATTGAGTTAATGAATAGGTTCTTATACTTCTGGAAGATATAGATAAAGAAAACTGTTAAGATATAGAAATTGGAGACGATTAAAGTTGTTTTAAGAACTTTTTTTGCTATTCCTAATTGAAAATCTATATAAAAAACTACTGCCAAGCTCCCTTCTTAAGTCTCGTAGAAAATAACCGAAGTGGAAATAAGAAAATCTTACACAAAAAAATGAAAATTTGGCTCATTTGCAAGCAATTATTTTGTCTTATGATAAAAATCCAAAACCCAAAACCCAAATCGAAATCTAAACTCCCTTTAGGAAGAAAAACTCCCCAAACACCCCCTTCCCCTCCCCCCACACTCAACTCACTCGCTGTAAACGGATGATGAAAAAGTGGGAAAATGTAAAGAAAATGCGACATGTACTTGAATTTCAATATTGATGCCTTGTAATTTGCTAGAAAAAATCTCAGCATCAATGGACATTTCATCAAGTTGCAAAGGGGGTGGTGAGGGGGCAGGTTAGGGGATGGAGAAAACGTCGAAACCTTTGGTACAAAAAAAAAAAAACAGTAGAAATGTTGAACATAAATGACAAATGCACGCAGAAAAATCAAGATGAAGTCGGTGGAGGAGGGGGGGCGTGATGCGGGAGAAGGAGACGAAGTAAAAACAAGTATAACTACGAGAAAAAAATGCTAAATGAAATGAAATGAAATTACGGTACACACGGCAGCTTTCCTGCTTACAGCTAGCTAACTTCTCGCTCTCACACCACAATGCCATCTCGCTCTTTCTGTGGCTAGGATGCAAAATGCTGAAATTTTAAACCCTTGAATGTGGCGCCATTGTCTTTGATGGGACACTGTGCGAGGATGGAAAGGGGATGGGTAGGGTTGGCCATGGAGAAAGGAAAGGTTTGGAGCTTCTGCTTCCCTATATTTACCTACACTTCTCTATGGTTTTCAGTGCCCCCCTCTCAAATCTCCCCTTTTTCTACAACTTTTGCCCATTTGCCAACTGGGCTGTAAGTAAGCGCTTTTAACCATCTTTTTTTTCTATATATATATATCTATGTATATATATTTTTTGTTGTACAATTTTTTTTTTGCTGTGTACTCGTTGCCCTTTTTATTGTTGTTGTTGTTTTTGTCTTCCTTCCGCTCATTTATCTGCTTCGCGATTTTTCCTGGTTTTTGTATTTTTTAATTGTATTTAGTTGCATTGGTCATTATTGATTTTCTTCTTGTTTTGTAGCGTTTTCAGCTTGAAGCTGAAATTTGCTTGGTTATCGTTTATCGATAACACTTTGTTGACAGAAGTTTGTATTAGATTGTTATAAACTTTAGTTAAACTTGGCTTAGTTTTACATTTTTTCTCTCAATTTCAATATCAGAAATCTTGAAATTTTATCGATATCAAAGGTAGTTATCGATAACCCAACTAATTTGTAGTAATACTTTTACTAATGAGTTTAGAACAATAATTTGGAAATATTGGTTAAGTTTTTACAGTTTTTTGTATACTTTTTAGTCCGTTTTTTGCCTACTAGAGTTATCGATAGCTTTTGAGTGACCCTAATCGATAACTTAGCTCTGGCTTAGCTTTGACGTTTCTCCTTTGATTTATAAATGTTGTCTTTTTCAAGCTGCATTTATGGTTTAGACAGATTTTGCCTTTTGGTCAATTCCTTCCAATTTCAGTTTTTCTTTCAATTTCCCCAGGGGCAGCAGGAGGGTGAAAGAGAGTTGGGGAAAAGGGGTAACTGCAGCTACTATATGTGTCTGTTCTCGGTTTTCAATTATGTGTGTGTTTGTTTGTTGTGTGTATGTGTGTGTGTGTGTGTATTCTTTGGCTTTGTTCTGGCCAGGATTTTGCTTGTGTTTTCTACTTTTTAAGCTATATATCACTCATACGCAGCGTTGGCGCTTCATTTTCATGCACTAATTGCGTTAGAATTTCAATGCAGATCTGTACAACCAACAGACCCCCAGCGCCCCCTTTCCCCTTCTCGACTATACCTCTCGTCCCGCACGTCTGGAGCTGGTGAAATGTCAGCTTAACCCCGAACACCGCTGTGATTTGACTTTGGGTCACATGAAGATTTTTTAATTGGAACTTGTTCGCTCTCTTTCTTGCCTTGTGTATCTATCTCTGTCGCTCCTTTTAGCCCACATCCCCTCCCCCCCTCTTTCTTGATAATCGAAGCCTGTACAAACAGTGGGCGTGGCCTGTGCACTGATTTTGTTTCATCTTTTTTTTGTTGTTGTTTTGTTTGTTTTTTTTTATGCCTTTTTTCTAGAGGGTTGCTAACTGCCATTTGTAACAGTTTTTTTTTTTCACTGGCTGCCCACTTTTTTTTTGTTTAAAGATTTCTTTTGCAACCTTTTTTTTGTGTGTGTGTGTGTGTGTGTCGTTCTCTTTTTATTTTTACATAAGCCCAAGTCCAAGTTTCAGTTAAGACCTTGTTACTCCCACTTTTAGTCCCACTACCAACAGTTTTTCTGTTGGCCATTAGAGCGTCGTCAGCGTCAGCGTCGACGTTGACGTCGGCAACGTAATTAAAAACAAGAAATGCTCTACAAGAACAACAAAAACAACTAAGAGAGAGAGAGAGAGAGAGAAAGAAAAAAATGTGCCAAGAAACTGGGCAAGGCAGAGAGTTCTTAGTATCCTTTCGCAGTGCCAAAAGGATATGCAAATTTATTTAAATTTCGTCTGCCAAACTCTTGCCGTACTCACACTACATTGGAAGTACAGGGTATATGCTCAAAGTTGGGTTTTTTATAGGGTATTCAGAGGTGTTACTAGACTACATTTGTTGAGGTTTTGATTCAAGTTTCCGTAGAGTCGAAAGTTACTCCAAGTTACTCCTATAGAATAACGGTGTGAGCTTTGTGAGCCACAAGTGCCTACTTTTGGCTAACTTTTTCATATATTACTAGCTTGAAATGTGGAGGTTTTTCGAATGAAAATCAACTAAAGAGTATTCAAACTTCGTCTATCAAAAGCTCTTCTTCTTGCCTCTCATTCTCTACCATTATAATTGCTGTTGTTGTTTTTAATAAAGTGCCGAGCGAGCGACAAGGCAGAATAAAAAAAAGGCCGAGAAAAGTGCGAGTTGCGAGTGGCGTCGAAAAAAGTTGCGTAAATTTGTTATGTACTTCTTTATTTATACTTATATTTTTTTATTTTTGTGTTGCTGGCTTTTAATTCCTTTCTTTTTTTTTTGTTTTAATAAATAAATAAGGCGTTGAGGCGCTGAGTCGCTGAGGCGTTGGGCGTGGCCAGTGGCCCGCGGCTCTTGGGCAACGTAGCGCTGATGAGCCGCGGTGGCAGCAGCAACAACGACAACCACAAACGACAACCCAACTGTAACCGCACTAGCTGAAGTTTCCCTCTCCCCCCGTCTCCCCTCCCTCCCTCAAGCCACAGAGAGCAAAACCCTTCCAAGCAATCATGCATCCTTTTGCTGACATGCTCTGGTAAAAAAAAAAAACAAAAAAAATAACTTGCCTCGCGCATCATGCCCCGTAGTTCCGTTTCCGGCGTCAGCCATTTGCATCTACAGCTGCGTGAAGAAACTGAATAAAAAAAAGAGCTGAGAATTTCTTTCATTTATTCGAAGGTTCTGTCCATTTCAGCCTCCGCTTGCTCCTGTCTTTATATATATATATAGTATGTTCATATATATATTTGTGTCGTGTCGAAGAAGAAAAGATTTTTCTTCTTTTAAAAGTGGAAACTGGACTTTCAAGCAGGCCTCAAAGGGGGTGTTGGTGGCGATGGCGATGACGATGGCGGTGGCGTTGACGGTTGTGCTGTGTAACGGGTACACAAATTTTCAACCTACTCAATTTTTCGCCTTAATTTCTTTTTGTTTCTTCGACTGCCAAGGGACACACACACACACACACACACACACACACACACACACACACACACACACACACACACACACACACACACCGCAGCTGCAGGAGCCGACGTAGCAAGTGGAGTCAGTAGAGCAGGCGGTAATAAGAATTTTTTCTTTAGTTCTCTCTCCCTCCCTCTCTCTCTCTGTCTCTGTCTCCCCCTTTAGCCTTTTTCCTCTCCAGCTTCACCTCCTCTGCCTCCTCTTCGCCTTCTGTGCGTGTGCGCCGAAGTGTTTTTTCCGTATTTTTAATTTAAAATGCGAAGCATGGATGAAAAAAAATAAAAAAAAAATAAAATAAAGGAAAAATATCAAATGCGCTTGGGGTTGAGAGCGTAAGAAAATGAAAAGAAAAGCAGCTCCGTCGCAGCAGCAGCGGTAGCAGCAGCGGCAGCACTGCTTAAAAGAAAAACTTCTGAAGTAAATATTTGTCTGTCCAATTGCTGCGACGGCTGCCAACTGCAATGTTGCCCGCCCCAAATGGGGGGCGTGGGCCAAACACATTGGACTCCTCTCCAGTTTCAGTTGTGCAAAACCAATGTTGACCATGCCAAAACCCCAAACTTCCAACAACACTACACTGCCTGGAATCCCTCTCTCCGCTCTCTGAGAAGCACTCCTCTCCCCTTCCCTGCCCTCCTCTTACCAACCACCCTAATGACTGTGTGTGAGCCCAACCCAAACCAAAATCGCAGAAATATACAAATTTTTTTTTGCTATTCTACGACGTCTGTCTAACTGCCTGGCCTGGCTGTCTGTCTGTCTGTCCTTGCCGTCTAAGTTGTCCACTAGTAGTGTACAAGTGTAGGTGCCAACTAAAAAAATGGGTGTGGCTTCTCTTTTTTGCAAAGAAGGCCTTTTAAACTGCAGTACAAAGTCACAGTGTGTGTTAAGAAGTGTCGCAGTGGTAAAATAGTAGCAGCCAGTGTAACGTTTAGGGATAGCACGCAAAGAAGAATAGCAAAAATGTAATGATCATGAGAGAAAGAGCGAAGACTTGTATGTCGAAAGGTAAAGGAAGAGGATTTGGGAGACAACTCGATAAACAAAGGGCTAAAGAAGTTGATAATATTTCCGATTATATGGTTATACGTATTATGAAAATCGGTATTTTGGTATTACTGTGAACGACATATCCGAGGACTCTGGCATCCGATCTTCGATTGCTATACCTTCCTGAGCTCGGGAGGAGCAGTACTATCGATTGGCATCAAAATAATCAATAATGAAATTTTGACAATTTTCGACAAAATTTCAAAGGTCAAGTCTTATCATAAAATTTGACAAAAAGGGTTCGATTTTAAGAATTTTAAATTTTGATTGCGATTGATTCTGCTAGTTGTCCAGAGTATAAAAAGTCATGACTTTTTAAGATATCGCTTCATTTGCCTGAGTTATGATCAGTCAAAGTTGGTAAAAACTACTTGGGAATTATAACAATTAAAGTTTTTCTTTTATCCAACTTCAAATCAGAGACATAAAACTAATTGAAATCCCTTTGTTTCGTTCGATTTTTGCAGGGCCTGTTACGCACCGCGGAGCAACTGAAAATCAAAGGACTCTGCGAACCAGCTGAGAATGCGGATGATTTGAATGACGCTGCATCGGCGACGATAACCGTTTCAGAGAATATACAGCAGGCGGTTGTTGGCAATATTGTGAATGCGAGCCTAGTGCCCGGCGCGCCCTCGCCCACAATCGAGCAGCAGCATCATCAGCAGCAGCAGCAACAACAACAGCAGCAACAGCAGCAGCAACAACAGCAGGCACAGCAGCAGCAACAGGAGCATCAACAGCAGGTGCAACAACAGCAGTTGGTTAACAGTGCATTGCTGGCACAGCATAGTTTGGCAACAAACAGTGGCATACAATTGGCCAATACGGCTGGACAACAGCTGCTGAGCACTACCACTGGCAGTAGCAGCAGTCTGCAGCAGTTGCAGCAACAACAACAGCAGCAGCAACAGTTGCAACCAACGCCGCGTAAGTCGCGCTTGCGTAGACGTTCGAAATCACCAGAATTGCAACTAGGTGGCAACGCTACACCACAGCCAGCGCATCATCAACAACAACAGCAGCAGCAACAGCAACAACAGCAAACACATCACCAACATCATCATCCACAAACGATACTCATTCAGGGACAAAATCAAACATCGATTGTGAGTCTACAGCAAACAGCTGATGGCAATTATATACCTGTAACGGGTACAGCTGGCGACGACAACGACTCCGATAGCGATAATAAACCCCAAAAGATTTGCAAAACAGAACAATCGGTGGCCTCACCCACATCCAACTCGTCCACATCGAATAATGCCGCTTCTGGCGTGAGCGGACAAGCGATTGTGACACAAATTGTAGTAGCGCGCGACGGAAAAGATAATAAAATGACTAGTTTAGGCATGGGCATGGTAAGTGTCCACGCAGCGAACTCCAAAATTGCTGCGTGTCGTCTCTTAATATACTTATATATATATAGTACTACTATATATATATAGAGTAATCACTTGCTAAAATCGCACACACTATTTCAAATCACTTTTTCATTCACCACACTTTATATATTTGTGATCTCTTGTCTAACATTTATATATATATTATTCCCATTTCCATTTCCGCGTCCGCGCTCACACACACACACACACACACACCTACACACACACACACAAATGTTTCTTCATATATCTAGAACGGCGGTCTGTTGGGCGTGCCCATGGGATTTCTGGACTTTACACCGGAACCACCAGCACCATCGGCCACACCAGTCACCGTAACGGAACACGTCGATTTATCGTGCAACCCCA